>OV656748.1:1262500-2512500 GCA_927399415.1 Macaria notata | reverse complement strand
TGCAGCTGTGGAGTGGATACTGTTGTAGTACGCTTTGTGAGATAGGTAACATTTTTGTAAGTTTTACTGTAAAATGTTAAAATGATAAGTTTATTAACTAAGTATTTAGATCAGCGTCGGTGTGTAATTATTAATTGTTATCATGTTGCTAGTTTTTAAGCGACCGTGTCTAAAATACATTAAACACTTCACCACTCACTATTCAGGTTTATGAGCTATAATGAATTCAATTTCATTTCACTTCTTTGATGGTTACTGGCTATCCAAGCCAAAGTTTAATATGCTTTTCAGTTCGTCATTACCATGTTAAGGCATTAAGTATCATTTTAGACATTGCTACCGAATACCGATCCGTATTAAAACTGCGTGATCTGCAACTAAATAAAAAAAAACCATTTCATATCTTATTAAAAATAACGCATTTGAAAAAAACTAGACAACAGTTATAGCGCCTATCACCAACTGTTTTATCTGATGGTGTAAAAGTCCTGCTGTTCTGTGACCAATGAGGCTTGGCGCCACCTAACTGCTCTTATACATATTCTGTAAAGAAAGGTTACCAACTTTACTGTATATGAGGATAGTTAAGACATTTTAATAAATACATTAATTAATCTATACATATAATAAAGCTAAAGAGGGTAAAAAGTACAATGAAGATATTTTGAAAAATAATCGTTTTTAGATAGGTACTGAGAACTAATAGCAAAACGCGTTCCAACAACTGAGAACTTTTGACTGTTTAAACGCGCGTCATACAAAAATGATTAAATTCTTATGGTTTTTGGTAAGAAGGTATGAGATCCTAGGAGTGACAAAGGCTTCTTTTTATTCCGGAATGATGCGAGCGAAGCCAGGTGAGTCAATCGTTATAAATATTAATAGATGGCGCTGTGTGAAATGTCCGAAACATATGTTATTCATATACTTTAGTACATACAGCAGTCTAGAACTGACAATTTCCCTAAATTACTGTCAAAATAAAATTCAGCGGGAGAATTGACCGTGACGATTGAAAGTAGGTACATACTTAGGTCGCTAACTTGAAGGCTACATAGGTGAGGTAATAGTAATGACGTCACAACTTGTAGACAACTCATTATGAAGCGATTTCGACACTTATCTATACATATAGGTAATATAGCTGTAACAGGTCGGTGTCTGTACATTGAAGATAATTGAAAAAAAAATTAGTTGAGGGGTCTTCATTGATGCACTAAAACACAAAAATTCTGTTTGTCTGTCGGTATGTTTGTTCGTTATAGACTCGAAAACAGGCTGAACCGATTTGTCTATGGTTTCCACTAACATTTTGTTGCATTTTTAACTGAACATTTAGAGTTTATTTCATTTCAATCGATACGTAAAGTTATGTTCATTTTAAACCAAGTTGTCATCGATATCCGCTACATACTGCCATTTTAAAGATTCGTGTTTGTCGACGTATAAACTAGATGGCGCTGTATTTACTTTTTATCTCACAATAATGCGGGCGAAGCCGCGGGCGTCCACTAGTATGACATATAAACAGTGGTATATATGTTACGGTAAATGTGGATAATCGGTAATTATGTATAATTACCGGTAATTATACATAATTACCAACGCACACGGTAAATGTAGTGAAATATCCACATTTACTGGTAATTATATATAATTACCATACCCCTTTGGTAAATATCATCAAACATCAGAATCATAATGTTTATTAGAATAAAAATAAAAATAAATAAATATTTCAGGACATATCACACAGCGCCATCTAGCCCCATACTAAGCTTACGCTTGTATCATGGATACTAGATAACGGATATAATACATATATACTTTTCTTTTGTAAATACATACTTATTATACATAGAAACGACCAGACTAAATAAAATAAAAAAATCGCACGAGTAGAGGTTCGGCAAGGAGGCACCGTTATACAATTGAGGTTCCAAAGACTCCCCCTGAATTATAATTTGTCGGTCTTTATGTCGAGAGTAAACCGGTTTCTTCTAGGCAAGCGCGCTAGATCATAGATTATAACGTTATTTAACATCAGGCAAGTTGTAGTCAAGCGTGAACCTATTTCATGTAAAAAAAACTCTAGTTTTAATTATTACTAGCTGTGGCTGCAACTTCGTCCGCGTGGAAAAGTTATTTTGGACATCATTTTTATTTTTGCAAATAACCTCTTCAGCGTTATAAATTATAGCTGTTACCCACGACTTGAACCGTTTTTGCAGCGCTAACGGGTTTCCGTCCTTAAAGATGAATAATTTAACTCTACTCGTGCGATTTTTTTATTTTATTTATACTTACTTGTATTTATTCTAATAAACATTTTGATTCTGATGTTTGATTTTATTATTAACTACATTTACCAAAGGGGTATGGTAATTATATATAATTACCGGTAAATGTGACTAATTCGAAAGTTTTTACCACTTTTACCGAGAGCACTGGTAATTATGCATAATTCCCGCATTATTCACATTTACCGTGACATATAAATCGGTAAAAATGGCTCCCTAAAAGGGTCTTTTCGCTCGCTATATTGAACACTAAAATATAAACTAATAACTCTTTAATGTTTCATATGTAGATAACAAAATTAAAATAAAATGTTGATATTCCGTGCTATATTGATATTAGTTAAAGCTGGCACTGCAGTCTCTTAGCAACAGATGTTACTAAAATAGGTATACATATATCAAAAATGTGGTTAGCATGGTTCATTGAAGATGAGTTTTATAGATGGCGGATAAAAACATTCCTTTATTTTTTTCACACTGAATTTCAGGTCACCGGGTTGTCTAATAATAAAATAAATAATAAATAAAATAGCCATTTATTCATCCACTTTCGATAAAAATTTTCATTACAATGTCCATAATTACTCTTATATAAATTTTATGTCAAATGAAAATAAAAATGTTAAGTAATGTTTTTGTAGGTATGCTTATGCTTAATGTCAAATAAAATAAATATTAATGTCAAACATTGTTTTAGGTCCCTGTGTTACAGCTTAATTTAAGTAGACGTCGCCTCTTTGGCGTAGGCCTCCCCCAGTTGCGACCATAGTTTTCTGTCCTTCGCCATCCGCCTCCACTCCTGTCCATATTTGTGAGTAAAAACATCGTCCCATCTCCTTTTTGGTCTGCCTTTCTGTCTTCTCTCCTCGCGCGGAAGCCATTCTATGACTTTCTTCGTCCATCTATTAGTGTCCATATGTCCCACTTAACATCGTTGGTGCCGTGTATTAGTTCTGAAAGTCTACTTTCGGCAAGTAAAGTACGCACATTTAAGCTTGCAATATGTAGTTCATTCTCTGTTTCTTTATTGAATTCGCTGCTGGGGGGAGTTTGGTCGTTTTCCTCCACGGTGACCAACCGGCTTGGAGGAATTTTTATATTTAGTTTTTTGATGATATTTGAATTTCATTATTGTGTTTGCTAGATTCGGGCGCTTGCTTAGTTAGTTGGTTCCTCGAATTGGGCATGTAGGCTGTGATATTATGTGACTTAATCATTTTGGTAGCTTGTTTTCCTTTATCAGTATGCTCCTTCGATACCACAATATAATGAGGGAACATTAGTGAGGAACCTCTAGTTTCTATAGTCTATGCGTAATACTCATTTAGATGGTTCGCAGCAAACCTGTGAGACTAGTACTCATTGCGGACTTTGGAGACACTTCAACTATCTGGTATATTGAATTTCTGATATAGGGATTAGTAACTCGAAATAAGTGAATTACCTATTGTTTTTATTTATTACTAGTGGACGCCCGCGAGTTTGCTCGCATTATTTTGAGATTAAAAGATCCGTCCACGGAAGTCAACCGCGGTTGACCTGGGCGTGGAAGTATCGTTGCTCGTATACGTTTATAGACATAGAAACAGAAATAAAAAAACATTTATTGAGACAGATTTACCAAATAGACACACAAAGATACTTACAATAAATAAATAAGTCTGCCCCAACACAGTATAATCATAGACTAAGTATACTCAAGTTGAGTATACTTAGTCTTTTTTTTTTTAACTTGAACGGGTTTGCACTTGACCATAGTTTACCTGATAGCAAGTAAGGCTATGGCCTAAGATGGAGCGTGCTTACCCGATAAGAACCGATTCACTCTCGCTTTGAAGATCGCTGGATTATAGTGCGTGGGGAACAGAGAGCCAGGCAGGGAGTTCCACAACTTAGCGGTACGAACAATTAAGGTGGAAGCGTACCGTTTCGTGCGGGTCTATGGTATAATGCTGATTACTGGAAGCAATCAGACCTGGTTTTCCGTCATATTGTGTGTTGCTTTTTGTAGCCCTGTAAACAAACCTTTAGTAGGTATATAGTAAAAATTCAATAATTAAGGAAAAACCAGATGTTACACATCACTAGAAAGTAACAACACAAAGTATTTGAGTAAAGTCGGTTCACGTAACGAGTTTTGTAATGTACTCGTGTTTACAATGTACTTACGATCAAGATCATAAATCAATCACCTCAAGCGATCTATACAAAGTTACTAGAGGTTTTAGTTCGTCAGAAGCAACAATTTTGGTACTACGTTTGAAAAATCGCAAAAAAGTTTAATGTTCCATGTTAGCTTAGTTGGTAGTGGCTCTGCCTTCTAATCTAGAGGTCGCGGGTTCGATTCCCGCATGACACAAGTATTTATGTACTTTAAAAAATTATAATTACTTGTGTTGAGTCTGGTCGTTTGTACGTATAATATGTATGTATTTACAAAAGAAAAGTATATGTATAAGTATTATATCCGTTATCTAGTACCACTGATCTCCATCAGTACACTGAGAGAAATTTTCAACAAAATAATGTTGAATTCAACATTATTTCAGGTTAAAATAGCGCCAACCTGCTATAAGGTTACAGCTACAAGTTACATCTTGTTAAGTCTAACTTGTTGACACAACAAGCCTGTCGACATTTTGTTTCTACATTACGAAAGGGTTGAATCTACATTACGTTTGCTTGTAGTTTTAACATGCTTTAGAGGTTGTTTTGACATGCTTGCAATGTATTTTTAACATACATTACTTGTTACTACAATCAGTCACCTTGTTAAATCTACGGTCAACTTGTAGATTTGTCTTGTTGTTCTTACATTCCGTGCTTGTTACATCAACAGTTTGCTAGTTAAATGTACATTGTGTACTTGTAGTATCCACGTTCTACTTGTTAATTTGTCTTGTTGTTCTTACATTCCGTGCTTGTTACATCAACAGTTTGCTAGTTAAATGTACATTGTGTACTTGTAGTATCCACGTTCTACTTGTTAATTTGTCTTGTTATTCTTACATTACGTGCTTGTAGCATTAACAGTTTGCTTGTTAAATGTGCATTGTGTACTTGTAGTATCTACGTTCTTATTGCTAATTTGTCTTGTTGTTCTTACATTGCGTGCTTGTTACATCAACAGTTTGCTTGTTAAATGTGCATTGTAAACTGGTAGTATCTACGTTCTAATTGTTCATTTATTTTGTTGTTATTACATTACGTGCTTGTAGCATCAACAGTTAGCTTGTTAAATGTGCATTGTGTACTTGTAGTATCTACGTCCTAATTGTTCATTTATCTTGTTGTTATTACATTACGGGCTGTTACTTTTTGTGTACTTACCTACTTTTATTTATCTACAGACAATTTTTAACTTTATTTGTTGGTATTTCGTAATTGTTATATTTTATATTTCGTAACTTTATTTATTGATATACAGGGTTACTGGTAACTAACACAACGCCTTTTAAGGGTAAAAGTCGTTGAACAAAAGTTGTTGGTATATATGTACTAAAGCCACCCTTAAAAGGCGTTGTATTAGTTACCAGTAACCCTGTATATCAATAAATAAAGTTACGAAATATAAAATATAACAATTACGAAATACCAACAAATAAAGTTAAAAATTGTCTGTAGATAAATAAAAGTAGGTACACAATTCACATTCTAAAACAAACATAAAAGAATATAATGAACAAACATGAAATAACAAAAACATAGTTCAAATTATCTGTTGATAACGTAATAATAGTACACAATGCTAATCGAAAACAAGATAAATAAAAAACAAGAACATACATGTAATACAACAAAGTTACAAACTGTCCCTAAATAATCTAAAAGTGCACACTAAGGAACATCACTGCAGATGATTAAACAAGCACATTGGAATATTAACAACGAACCTATCGAATAAAAAGTAAACCAGAAATAATTTGACAGGATAAAAATCTTCGCAAGTAATTTATAGTTATAATAATATTGTAATATAGCTCCTATTAGAATTATTGCCTGAGATGAGTACTTCTATGAAAATAAACAAACAAAAAATGGTTTTAATCTTTTATTAAAAGTATTATACCCACTATTATAATTATTATATTTATATATAAGTTATTTACAGCATAGAGGCTATCTACTTCTACTTTCACATTAAAAATAATTATTTAGACTCAAGCTTGGACATACCTATAAAATCTATAGCTCCTAACTACGGAAAGTAAGTACAGTTTATTACAGAAATTACTTAGTAAAATAATATTTTAAAATTCTAAAAATAATTCTAAAATTCGATTTCTTCGGCTCTTTCGGCTCTGATAAGTGTGCGTTCACCTTAAACCAGCTATTGGTGCTGGCTCATACCATTACAAATGCTATAGCTTTCAGTAGGATATTAAGCCACAATAGCATGAAATATTTTAAAAGTCACATCAACAGCCTCACTTAGTATTGTGAACTTGTAAAGCGTATTGTCACATACTGTGAAGGAGACACCTGACTGGCGGCACCAAATTATAAATGGTTGGAGGTTAGTACCTAGGTTTTGAAGCTTTTGGCGACGCTCCTCAATTACCTCTTGCACGTCCGCGTCAGCATCCACGATGGTCACAAATCCATCCAATATCTCCGCTCGTGAAGCTTGCCAGTCTTTTCTAGATCGACGGGCAGAAGGAATATTAAAGAGACAGCAGAGTAGCAATATCGCTGCTATTAATTTTGTCTCCGGTTGTTCATCTGGAAAGAAATTAATAATAAGTATATTTGACACAACACATCATCATTAACTGAGCAAATCAAGACAATAAAAAATCTATCTATATAAATAAAAATGAATTGCCGAAATGTGTGTCCGCCCGATAATAATCTTTAAATTCTTTTTGGTCTATTATATATTTTATAACGGGTAGGTGCTCGCCCACCCGTGCGACTGGGAGGGCGAGCACCTAGAACTATATAATAGGATCATTTCCTTACCGTCACAAATTGCCAATGTGTCAGCTATTTTTCGACGAAGAAACTTGTCCTTTGTTGTGTTAAGCTTCTGCTGAGCAGCTTTTAGTATGTTTTCCGTTGAAGCATCCAAGGCGTCGAGGCCCCCGGATTTATCAGGGACCAGTGTTTCGTAGTCATACGTCAGGAGTCGCCATCCATCAATTGACTTCAGGATAGGATACTTATTGAAGTAGGTACTCCTGTAATGTTCCTTCCTCGTAGTCGGTACAAGTACCGGAGGCGAGCTCGCACCGTCTCCCGCCAGAGTGCACTGACCTCCTGCCACGAACCAGGTGAAGGACTTGACAGCTGCTCTAATGCTGACGCTACGTCTTTTACTTCACCTGCACACAAAAATTAAAACGATTAATAATGTGTAAGCTCATGCTAGCAGCTTAGTAGGCTTGTCAACTTACTTTTAAAACGATCGATGTAGCGTTCCAAATTCCACTTCTTCAAATGATCACGTGTGGGAATATCCATTTTTGCACTTTTCTCACAAAGTTTAACATACACGTCCTGAGTCGTATATACCTAGTTAAGTGACCAATAATTCACCGTTTTTCACTGCGGGCACCAGTTTATATTATATGTAATATCATTGGCAGGCACTGATAGAATTATTTATTATGTCGTACGTACGACCGACCGACTGAAGTGGTGTAGTAAAATGGAGCGCGCCCGCGCCGCGAGCGGAATGTGAGAGAGAGAGAGAGGAAATAAAATTCCGTCACCTTTAAATTGCAGGACATCATTCAAAATTTGATGCTACTCATAAAATATGTTACTGTAACAATAATTTAGTAGGATTCACTTAAAATTATATGACTATAATATTGAACTTTGATGCTTAATCTAAAAATATGAGTACGGATTCACGTAAAATAATATGACTGTAATATTAAGAAATGATGCTTACTTTAAAAATATAGTTTAAAGCATCATAATTTAGGCAGATCATCGTATTTTTAGAGATACTTCTTCATAATAAACTATGAAATCTATATAAATTACGATGACTGTCATTGTGTTTTAAAATTAGAATCTTATTTATAATTATCATACTAATTTATGGGACAGTGGACCATTTTCTATTACATTGTGATATTATTTGAAGAAGACAATGTTATTTTATAATTACATTTTTTACGATGACAAGTATCATAATATTGCATTATATACCTAAACAATTCAATTCCATCAAAACACATTTACATTCTAGCGTAATACTGACATATTATCAACATATTTTAGGACAACGCATCTATTTTAACACGATATTTTAAGATTATGCCAAAATGTCATTTTTCTCAGTGTAGATTTCATAAGACGCAACGTTCTTTCAATCGCTGTAATGTCGATTAAACAAGATGTCTTTTAACAAGGTACATAATGTTATTTTAACAGGCTCAATGTTTTCTTCAACTGGCTGTACTGTACTTTCAACAAGCTGCGTAAACTGTAGAATTTACAATACTAATGTAGATTTCATAAGACGCAATGTTCTTTCAATCGCTGTAATGTCGATTCAACAAGATGTCTTTTAACAAGGTACATAATGTTATTTTAACAGGCTCAATGTTTTCTTCATCTGGCTTTACTGTACTTTCAACAAGCTACATAAACTGTAGAATTTACAATACTAATGTAGATTTCTTATGACGCAACGTTCTTTCAATCGCTGTAATGTCGATTCAACAAGATGTCTTTTAACAAGGTACATAATGTTATATTAACAGGCTTAATGTTCTTTCAACTGCCTGTACTGTACTTTCAACAAGTTACGTAAACTGTAGAATTTACAATAATTATGTAGATTTCATAAGACGCAACGTTCTTTCAATCGCTGTAATGTTGATTCAACAAGATGTCTTTTAACAAGCTACACAACGTTATTTCTACCAGAAATACGATTGTATCAATTACACTATCACGTTGACTTTACACGATACCAGCTTGTTACGGCTACAAGTTTACCTTTTAGTTGATATTACATGTCAGTCATTTTGGAACAATGTTAAGCTGTTTGTTTCAAACAAATATCGTTCAACAAGTTTTACGTTGTTCCGTCTACAAGATCGTCTTGTGTAATCTACATTTCATTTGTTTCTTTTAACAAAAATACTGTTATTTCAACCTGAAAATCATTTAACAAGTCAAACTTTTTGGAATTACTAAGCCGATTTCTCTCAGTGTACAAGCGTACCTGTAGGTACTGATGGAGGTCAGTGTCTAGTACCCACGACACAAGCGTTTGCTTAGTGTGGGCTAGATGGCGCTGTGTGCAATGTCCCGAAATATTTATTTGTTTTATTTATTTATTGCCAAAAAGCGATCTATGCAAGAAACATGCGTTTTTTTCCAAATCTCAAATACTCGTAGAATAGAACTTGTTACTTTTTACTTACCGAAGGCACCCTTTAAAGGTTATGGATAGATACGTTAGCACTAACCCTGAATAACTATGTAGTATGCAGACGCGCCCGTACCTCAGCTAGCCAAGGCAACTGTCGACGCGGCCAATTCATGGATGGGTGACCAAAGAGCCATCTCATTAAGGCGCTTTTGTGCATCAGACGATACTATGTAAGTAAACTGCAAGTCCCGCAATATGTATACCCAGTCACCCCTAGGGCAATTATAAAACTCAAAAAAATTAAAAACCAAACTTGTGACTTGTTGTGCAGTCTTCATATATCACAATAATAAACACAAGTTATAGGTTTTTTTTATACATTAGATTGGCTCACGCTTGACTACAACTTGCCTGATGTTAAGCAACGTTGTAATCTACGACCTAGCGCGCTAGCCTAGAAGAAACCGGTTTACTCTCGACTTGAAGACCGACGAATTATAGTTCAAGGGGAATAAAGATTCGGGCAAGAAGTTCCACAGTTGGGCTGTTCGCACGATGAAAATCGAAGCAAACCGCTTGGTGCGAGTCTTTGGAACCTCAACTGTATAACGGTGCCTTCTTGCCGTACCTCAACTCGTACGATGGTAAAATGGGGCTGCAGG
Source organism: Macaria notata (assembly GCA_927399415.1). Taxonomy (NCBI): domain Eukaryota; kingdom Metazoa; phylum Arthropoda; class Insecta; order Lepidoptera; family Geometridae; genus Macaria; species Macaria notata. The sequence goes on along the minus strand of OV656748.1, from coordinate 2,502,202 downwards.
AATTAAATTATGCAATTCCTCCGCACACTCTCCGAAATGCAACCTGTAAAAAACCGAAAGACTGGCCACCTTACGGCGGTGCTCAAGGCTTTGTAATTTTGAGCTACAGAGAGATTATCGATTAAATAAATCGTTTCAAATATTAAGTATATTTCACAATTTTGTTATAACTTACCTACTGAAGACACAAGTAAAATCAAAACAATAATATTAATACTTAAATCAATATTTTATTGTATAAATTGTAATAAATCTTAATACAAAACTAATAATACTTTACATTAAAATGCATCAATTTCGATGTTTCTCTAAATGGCACTGTCGGTAACTTGAATCAATAAGTATACTGTACAGGGCTACTCATGAATAATCAAACAACTTCTATAATCTGATATCTTCCATCTATACATATAAAACGCAAAGGTGACTGACTGACTGACACATAGTGATCTATCAACGCACAGCCCAAACCACTGGACGGAATCGGGCTGAAATTTAGCACGCAAATAGTTAGTATGATGTAAGCATTTGATAAGGATTTTTCAGAAATTTGACTTCTAAAGGGGTGAATTAGGGGTTGCAAGTTTGTATGAAACTTTACATGATAACAATACTTAACGTGAGCGTAGCCGCGGGCACACACTAGTCAAATATAATTTTCAAGGTTAAGGTTTATCCTAGTTGCTCCATTTTTTTTTAAATTAGATAGGATTATGCTTGGTACAACTTGCCTGACGTTAAGCATCGTTGTAATCTACGATCTAGCGCGCTTGCCTAGAAGAAACCGGTTTACTCTCAACTTGAAGACCGACCAATTATAGAAAATTAAATATAATTATTATTACATTTGGTGGTGTATGTTTTAGATGCCTTATTACTTTTATTATAGTTATATATTCACTCAAATATATATTACATCTGTCGTCGGAAGCACCACCCGCGTAAGCGACACTCTGGTTTAAAGTGGTGTATGCATGATGGAACGATACTCGAATTAATATAATTTGATCTGCATGGATCAAGTTATATTGATTGTTAAGCAATATTGTATAAACATTTCCAGTAAAGGCATTTAAAGTACATAAATAAACAAAGTAACATCGACACAAATATTTGGTACACTCGACTGTCATGTTCACATTCAGTTTATTAACAAGTAGGTAATTTGGTTGAGTGCAACTCATTAAAAGTACCTACTGCATTTTTTTAGTGGGTTGTTTTTCGAAGTTTTAGCATAATTTCCAAGGCACATCAACGATGCATTTCTTTATACACCTGTGTGCGATCATATCTCTAAGACAAACTCACTCACAGAAGATGTTATTCGAGCCACAAAACGACACAAACGGCCCTTTCTACTGGGCGGACGGATACGGGCGCGAACCCGACCAGTACATCAACACGTTCTTCGACCGCGTCGTCGCAATTTACTACGAGAAGGATTACAAAATCATGGGAGTCCTAATCAGCCCCTCCCAAATACTCACCTCGCTCTACCGTTTCGAGAACCTCCTGAAAGATGTTTACTGGCGAGAGCAGAAAACTCAGATTCGCTACTTGATGCGGAGGAAGATTAGCGACGGGAACGTGACCGAATACGACATTGCATCGTCCAGGATACACTGCGCGCGCGCCGTGCAACCAGGCCGCAGGGACTTGGAAATACCCAAGGAGATCGATCATGACTTCTTGAAGGAACATCTCCCGTATCACGACCTCCTTGTGATGAAGTTCCGTGATCACGTCCCGATCCAAGCGGCGGAACCGAAACTGAGCTTTGAAGGCGACAGCGGATGGCTGATGGCCGGACCAATCGTCTCAGAGGTAACACCGTCTTGTTTTACTGGCAAATTAGAAACAATTTAGTTAGAAGCTTGCCAAAGCCAAGCGTAACGTATAACCTAGCGTGGTACATTAATACCAACAAGTAATAAAATGGGAAAAACAGCTGTATCATACAAAAAGTCCATCGGAAATATACGAAGAAGCTTCTTTTTCACAAATTTTCGAGCTTGGTAAAACTTTAATGGTCTTCTTATTTAGTTAGTTAACTTTTAGAATTTTTGTCTGTCTGTTTATTTAAACGCTCATAACTCGAAAACGGCTGAACGGATCATCATGATTTTGGAGTAGAGGCACGGCAAGGAGGCACCGATATACAGTTGAGGTTCCAAAGCCTCGCACCAAGCGTTTTGCTTCGACTTTCATCGTGCGAACAGCCAAACTGTGGAACTCCTTGCCCGAATCTCTATTCCCCTTGAACTATAATTTGTCGGTCTTCAAGTCGAGAGTAAACCGGTTTCTTCTAGGCAAGCGCGCTACATCGTAGACTATAACGTTGCTTAACATCAGGCAATTTGTAGTCAAGCGTAAGCCTATTTCATGTTAAAAAAAAAAAACATAGGTATGAGGTCTTAGGAGTGCCATAGGCTCTTTAGCCTGATATAATGCGAGCGAACTCGCGAGCATCTACTACTAGATTTAGGTACATAATTGTTTTGCAGCTCGCTCGGCGCGCTGACAAGATGGAGTATCCAATCAAAATGGCGTCAACGGGCCACATTGACCACTACCACATCTACGAAAACAGATTCCTAGAAGGCCAGGAGTTTGAGGAGAAAGACGACGTCATCTACGACTGTCGGAAAATAGTCCAGCAAGCGTGGGGACATTTCGTCTGTATCAAAAACATACATAACTATACCGGTTTGGGTTTGGGAGCCGTGCTGTATTCGAAGGACAAACTTATAGGGCTCGGTTTGTTTGCGCTCTGGAAAGGGTACGACTCGTATTTTGTGTTCACGGACTTGCGTCCGTATAGCGAGCTGATATTGGCTGCGTGTGCGCCGGGAGAGCAGCTGAAAGCGTACAACCGTCTCTCTACCACTTCGACTTCCACCGCCTCATACACCATTAAGAAAAAGAAAGGTCGGAAGAAGCGATTTGTGTCAGTCACGCCTGACCCTGAGTTATAAAATAAATAAAGCAAAGTCGCTTTCTTCGTTTGTCCCTCTGTATGTATGTCTGTAGGTATGTATGTATGTACGCTTAGATCTTTAAAACTAAACAACGGATTTAGATCCAGTTTTTTTTAATAGATAAAGTGATTCAAGAGTATTTATTTTATGTATAATAATGCGTGCGAAGCTGCAGGCAAAAATGAGGCAAAAAATGAAGTCTACGAGAAGGTCAACCGCCGCCGCCGCGGTTGAGTTGGTGGGCGGGGCTTAACTCTGCGACCAAGCACCGATTGACCAATCACGAGTAAGATTTCTGTAAGTTTGGTGTAAGAGAGAGGTCAGATAGATGGACAATTTATAAGCCGTGTCAGAGGCCCGTAGGGCGGCTTAATAAACTAACGACACCAGAGTTGGCCACTCTCATTCGATACGAAGAAGGAGAGAGGTGAAATATATAGAGTTCTTTTGTACATTAGCTTTTACCCGTGTCTCCGCACGCATTGCTATACTTATAAAAAACCTTCCTCTTGAATCACTCTATCTAATTAAAGAAACAGCATCAAAATCCGTAGTGTAGTTTTAAAGATCTAACCCTACATACAGACGCGGGAAGCGACTTTGCTTCATACTATGTAGTGAAATCCCAATTAAATTTAAGATATACATAACAATTTACAATTCGTTCGCGCAAACTCAATTATGTATTTTTTATAAGTAACCCTGTATTTATATAAAAACCTTTATGTACTTAATTCATATCTACATTATGTAAAGGAATGCCTCATATAAAATGCATGCAAAATATGTAAATAATGGTACAATTCTGTATCGTCTACAAGTCAATATATAGATTTTTATATGTGTGTGTTTGTACTTAAATTATTAATTATATACATTACATATTTAAAATGTTCTTTCGAGACGATTTATAAAATAAAGCCTTAATGTCAACTTAAAGAAATTGTTTATGTAAAGAATATAACATAACAAATTTCCTAATGATTCGACAACAATTTTCGAATAAAATATAAAAACATGTTTGCCGAGTTATAAAAATAGTGACGCCCAAGATACTTATCAAATCTGGTAGGTATATGAAATAGGTAATATCATATCATTAATTTTATATTATTTGATAAATAAATTGGACGTACGATATTACAATTGATAAAAGGGTAAAAAAAAACAAATATTAAGCTATGAAATAAGCAAACAAAAGTTAATTACATTTGTATAGAACTATTAATTAAATTCACTAAACATATTCGAAGCACCACTTATTCTGCAAGATGTCAGCGAAAAATAATCATAAAGAATAATTCAGATCATTTCGTATTCTATACAAAAACATAGCACAATACACTAATAAAATTAATAGTAATGATTTAAAATATCATTTTTAAAAACCTTTTTTATAACTAGGTATATAATGCCTGGAAGAGATCACTTAAGGTGATTAGTCCGCCCGCTTGTACATATATTTATAGTTTAAGTCACTTTGATATTGTTAATTTATTTTGGTGTGCAATAAAGATGTACATATTGTATATTTTTTTTAACAAAAACTAATGTTTATTAGTATCGTTACAGTATATTAAAATAAGAAAAACTGGAATAGACCTAGTGTGATATCCAGGGTTTGCCTATCAGTGTACAGTAATACAAAAGGCCTAAGCTTAGTTTATGTAATCCTCTGATTAACCCTACTGTACAACCATTTTGAAAGTTCAAATAAACGTTTATGTTTTTTATGTTATTATGACTGATATATCTAAATATATTTGATAAAAAACGTAAGTTTGTATGTGAGTGGTTGACTCTGGTGTCAGAGTTTTCAAACCGCCCAAAAGGCATCTGACAATTGTTGGAATATGACAAACAGCAGGGACCTACTAATTTAAAACATTTCATTAAATATTGCAGCTTTTTTAACAATATCAATGAAGATTCTTTATCTTTTATCTTTATAATTTTCCTAAATAGAATAATATAAAATGGCAATTTATAAAGGCAATTTAAAAAATCCTAACCTATTTTATTACTAACCGACAAAAACGAGCATAAAAATGTTCAAAATATCATGTAAATAATTTCAATATAATATTTAAGTATTTGAATGTAAAGAATTCCATAAATACATTATAGTTCTTAAAACCACATCGCAAAAGGAGGGTGATGTAAGTTTACATTATGATATATGTATTTGAAGGCGTGTCTTAATAGTAGGTAAATTAATATTATCTAAATAATTGATATTCATTGCAGACTTCAATATTGTCTTAGGTAAATTTCGGTGACACAGAAAATATCTGAAAAAGAAAAAAAAGAGTTATAACATATCATAAATGTGGATTTAAATTTAAATAAAGAATGTTATATACCGTCTTATTACAAAACGCGGTAAGATAAGATCCACACTCATCCGGCCGGTCTTGTTTATTTTCGCTCTCTCTCTCTCTTATTCGTCGTATTTCCTCATGCCTGAGGGTCGTGACTCCCCCGCAGAATTTATTCGTTACGGGAGTTCTCTTGTGCAGATGCATCGTGGTGGGCGCCCAGGACTTTCCACGGAAGACACAATATGTCCTTGGATATTGTGGTCCTAAAATATGTCGGTTTCCTTACGGTGTTTTCCTTCGCCGCTAAGCGAGTGCAAATCCACACATAACTTGGAAATACAAGTCATTGGGGTAGGGCCGGATTCGAACCAGGGTGCGTCTGGGTGAAAAGCAGACACTGGAACCACTGAACCACACTCGCTATTATATTTTCGCTCATTTTGGTATAAAAGATTAAGATTACTTACTAATTTTCAAATAATTTCCCTTACCTATCTATTTATATCATCACGAGTCCCCAACAAAGTTGGGTCTGTTCACACTTCGTCTCTTCCTCAAAGTTCCTAAAATAGCCAACATTTCCTTCACAGCTTCTGGTTTCTCTTCCTTTGGTCTTTTCTCGAGGAAATTCTGTTCCGTGGATTTGAGATGGAACTTGCCGCCTTTGATCTGATCTACTATTGCATCTATTGCGCCGCCGGCCGCTTCTGAAATATACATGAATTATTAATAAAATAAAGATAAAGATAAAGATAAAGATTTTTATTAGTAAACAGGTAAATGTGATATAATTTAGTGTTGCTCTGCCTTCTACTGTAGTGTTGACTGTGTTGTAGAAGGCAGGATCTTCCAGGGGATCAATTTGTTTACAATAAAAATATGTTATTCTAAATAATATGCTTTACAAAAACATGTGGCTATTCTTAAGCTAACTTAGCCTAAATATGCATTGTATCAAATAAGTTTCGAAAACAAATTAAATTACATTAAATTACGCCGTTATGTGTGTATATGTGTGTGTATGTGTGTATATGTGTTTGTGTGTATATGTGCGTGTGTGTGTGTGTGTGAATGTGTGTAAGTGTGCGTGTGTGTATGTGAGTGAGCATTATTGAATAGTCAATACCGTCGAAATAATTAATGCTGTACAGTAGAACCCATTAATAAGAACCAAAAATAACAACAACAAAAAAGTTAATTATAAGTATTAATCAGGAGGTTTATCCAGCAGTTTTTCTGTATCATCATAATTTAGTGTGTCTAGCCATTTGTAAATTACAATTTTCAGTTTATGTTGTGTCAATTGTCTATTTACCTGAATAGTGCCTAATTCATTATAGAACATTGGTGCAAGATGCAAATAGTGATTCCAGGCTACATCACAGTGATACATTGAAAATATCTTAGTTCTTCTTCTTCTTATCGAATGAGAGTGGCCAGCTCTAGTGTCTAGGGTTCATAAAGCCGCCCTAAGGGCCTCTGACATGTTCTTAATGGTAATATGACTTGTTATTTGTTAATTACCTCCATTCTCCTTCTTGGTTCGTTTGAGCGTGCCTTGTCTCCCGGCCAACATGGACGCCATGTCGCCCCCTGAGCCGCAGAACACGGGGGGCGGGGGCGGCGGCGGGGGCGGGGGCGGCGCGCACGGTGGCGGGGGCGGGGGGAGAGGGGCACAGGGGGGAGGCGGGAGCAGAGGGGCAGTGGGGGCACATATGGAAGAGGACACAGATGTCGAAAGGGAAGCTGAAATAAAAATAAGAAGAGATTAACTGATTTTTTAACTCTTCTTCTTCTTTTTATCGCATGAGAATGGCCAACTCTGGTGTCGAGAGTTTTCAAACCGCCCTAAGGGCCTCTGACATGGCTTAACGACTGCCGTACTAGACCAACCAGCCGGGACCTACAAATTAACGTGTCATCCGTGACTGCTCTGTTAGCTTAGTTGGTAGTGGCTCTGCCTTCTAATCTAGAGGTTGCGGGTTCGATTCCCGCATGACACAAATAATTATGAACATTTAAATTTGTAATTATTTGTGTTAAGTCTGGTCGTTTCTATGTATAGTAAGTATGTATTTACAAAAGAAAAGTATATATGTATTATATCCGTTACCTAGTACCCATGATACAAGCGTAAGCTTAGTATGGGGCTAGATGGCGCTGTGTGATGTCCTGAAATATTTATTTATTTATTTATTTATTTTATCCAACCCACGAAAGCGCCCAAAATGGAATGCCACTTTTCGGTCACCCATCCAAAAACTGACCGCGTCAACCTTTGCTTAACTTCGGTAATCGCATGCGATTGCCTCCGCTAGCTGAGTTCATTTTTAACTCTGCATGAGGGCTCACTTAAGATGTTTTCGAAAATAGCTAGGAAGCTATGTTAAAATAAATAAAATAGTTTATTTGACCGAACACTTACGAGTACAATATGCAATTGTAGAATTGCTGTAGAATCTTAAGCACTAGTTATCAGTGCTTCAAAAGTGTACTGAGTTCTGAGCTAGGTATATAGGGGATCCTGTGTTTCAGAGCAGCAGTATACTTTCATGTCTTTACATTTGTCATGGGGTCTACTAAGTCTGGGAGTGATTTGAAACCAAACCCGGAACGTTTCGAGGCATTTATTCAAACCAAACTTAAAAATATTACAAACACTCCAAAAAATATGTTTTGTGTGACTTAAACTAACAAGTGGCGCCATCTAGTTATGATGGGCCAAACTAATCTGACTTACAATTTAAACATACCGCCCCCGGAAGGACCGATGGTCCTTCTAAAATTAACTTTAAATTTCAAAACACATTTATTTACATTGCAATTAGTTGAGGGTTATGGGTAAAGGACAAATTTGGACAAATTTTTGAAGTTGGCCGTTGAATCACGGAACTTTTATGCTTTAAAGATACTACTCTACAGATATTATCCTGTCCCGGGTGAACTGCTACTATACGACCGCAGAGCCATTTCGTGGGAGGCAAGTGATCCTCCTTAACCAGAACAACGTCGCCAACCTTTGGTTCAGGTGTGCGAGTTTTCCAATTGTAACGTTGGAAGAAATGAGTTAAATACTCGCGAGATCATCTCCGCCAAAAATGTTTTATCATTCTCTGGGTAAGTTGCCAACGCCGTAATCCTGTTATTTTGATGTCTTCGTAGTTCTGATCCGGTACAGTTACTGGTGCTTCACCCATTAGAAAATGACCCGGGGTCAATGGACTCGGATCATCATGATCAGAACTTGCCTGTGATAAAGGCCGAGAATTGAGGCAGGCCTCAATTTGCGCTAGAACTGTAGCTATTTCTTCGTATGTCAAGGTTGAGTTTTCTTTCCAAGTTCATTCAGGTGCATCTGCCATGATGAGTTTTGCTAAATGTGAATCTCCACTAATGATCATGGGATGCTTGTAATGATCCGGTAAGTTTGACCTTTCCATTCTACCCCCAACTTTCAACATTCCATCCTTGTCAAAGAACGGAGTTCGATTCCAAAGTTGGGATCGAACAGCATGAGCCTTCTCTTTCTGAGATCTTTATCTTTTCTTCCAAATCTGTTTGGTCTGTTCTTGGACTGATCGTTTGTGGCTTGCAAATATCTTCTGGACCGTACTTCCACAGCTTGTTTTCAATTAACTCAGGAGCAATCCCACGCAACGCACAGTCGGCGGTATTCTGTGTGGACTGTATATATGAAGTATCTAAAAGATTTAGTATTTCGGAAGTACGGTTTGCCACAAACGTTTTCCATCGGCTTGAATGATCACTCGACGGCACAGATGAATCGAACAATAATTTGATTCTAAAATCAAATTCATCGGTTCGGCGATTCCACAAGAGACCTAACACTTTAATCTCTTCGTCTCCAAATTCTCTGTCCGCTGTCGACTTCTCTTTGATCTTTTCTAGCAACTCTGCACGCTTGCTAGCCCATTTTTGCAATATGGAACCTCCCTTTTCGAGTAACTCTTTAATCTGCTTATACGTCATCTCGGCTTCAGTTTCTGGCGGCAACCAAACTTTACCCACGTCACGTTCAGACTCTGAAGCTGGAACTTCATCCATGTGCTCAAGCTCGACGTATTCTTTTAGAACCTGAGCACAACCTTCTTTGGGCAGTGCATTGCTGTCTAATTCCTTTTCCATACTTAAATTCTTCACAGCAACTGCACGCGTATTATCGTAATCAGGTTCTACTTCAGGTTTAAAAGGTAAGTGTACTTCATATCGAGCAGACTCGTCTCTGAGAGTCGCTTGTTGGAAGACCTTCTCACAATTTTGTTCTTCGGAGGTTAACACTTTAGTTGTTAACGAACTAGGTTGCGTTTCTAGTTCCCGAAACTTTTTCAGGAACGCATTCTCTTCCAAATTTACATGGAAGTTCATAGTCACGTTATGACAATTTTGATTATTGTCATCCTGGCCATTTACTTCACCCGATATAGTCCATCCGAGGTGTGTCTCCTGCGCAATCATTGAACCGTCGGGCTTTTTAATTAAACCCGCTTTCAGGAGACGACTGTACACCTTGGAACCTAATAAGATATCAATCTTATTAGGTGTATTGTATTGTGGATCCGCTAAGTCCAGGTTAGATAATTCCGCCCAATCTGGGAGACCGACCTCCTTTTCGGGAAGCACGGACGTTACAGTGTTGAGCACGTATGCTTGCACTAGCAGTTTAAAAGTGGGATCATTGAGTGATCGAATGTGTAGCATAACCATCGCCTTCGAGGTTAGACCACTCAGACCGCCACCTAAACCGGATATTTTGGTATTTACCGCTATCTTAGTCAGCCGTAACAACTTTACGGCTGCTTCAGTAATGAAAGACGCTTTGGACCCTTGGTCCATCAAGGCTCTCAGTAACTGAAGGTGTCCATGTTTTGACTCGGCATTAATTAAAGCCGTGGGTAATAAGGCCTGCTCGAGGACCTTTCCTGTCATAACATGTGAAGCTACGTTGGCCTCCCTCATCTCAACAGATGATTCCGGGTGATTGCACTCCTTCCCTGACACAGTGTCTGCTGCCACTGTGAGTGGGTTAGCTTTCCCATGGAGAAGTGTATGATGCTTTCTATTGCATATACGACATTTGGTGGATAAACGACAAATTTTTCCTGTGTGACCGCTGCCAAGACAATTATAGCAAAGCTTCAGAGACTTCACTATAACTTGCCGGTTACTAAGATCTAATTTGGCAAACTTACCACAGGAATATAATTTGTGTGATTCCTGGCAGTGTGGACATGACATATTCGAACTAGTTGTGACATGAAAGACTTTGGATACGTTGTTCTGGTTAGGCTTAGGTTTATTTTTCGTTGGCTCTACACATTCTAACGCACGAAACCGAGACTCGAGAAACTTTTTTAAGTTATCAAACGAAGGTAAATCTTCCGTTGACGAATTTACCTGTAATTCCCATTGCTTACGCGTTTCAACGTCCAACTTCAAGGTTACAATATATATGACAATAATGTCCCATGTTGATACATTAATACCTAAGTTAGACAATTCGTGCATACAATCGGATGTGGTATCGAGAAGCTCTTTCAAAGATCGAGACGATTCACAATTCATGGATTTCTGTTCAAAAAGACGTTTTAAAATACAGTTTGACATATATCTTTTGTTATCGAACCTATCTGATAACAAATCCCAACATTTTTTATAATTGGCCTGTGTTATCGGAATATGCTTAATGATTTTCTCAGCTTCGCCTCTCACTTGCGTTTTTAAATAATGTAGCCGTTGAACATCATCGAGGGCCGAGTTGTTATGTACTAACGAGCAAAACAAATCCTTAAAAGTCGGCCACTCGGAGTATTCTCCGTTAAACACCGGGATGGAAATACTCGGTAACCTCAACGACTCCTGTTTTATGACAGTTGAGACGGACGAACTAGACTCCTTGTTTCTTGGTCTGAAAGACTCCAACGCCATCTTCAGCTCCCCTTTATACATGAGATAGGTTTCATATCCGAGATTGTATGTGTCGTTTTCAATGTAACTGCTTCTTTCCAAAACTTCCTTTTTGTAACTCGATAATATTTGTTCATGCTTCTTTGAAAACTTGTCTATTAACTCATCTAAGCCTTCCAATCTTGCTATTATGTATTGTTCCGTAATTCTTTCCTTTGGTGACTTTCTAAAGTTTGATCTTCCTCTTTCAATTTGATTTTTCATGTCTTCTATAACTCGCAAATCGCCTTCCATTTTCATAAACGTGTGAGTCTGTTTTTAATTTTAAAGTAATGCTCAATATTTTTTTCTAAGTCAATATGACGTTACCACGATTTTTCTAAGTCGATGGCTTTCTTGTGCAAATTTTTCTGTGTTTGGGACTTGTATCTGCTCGCTCGGAAATCGGGCATAGGATCCCCGTTCCCTCGTTTTTATCGAAATTATTCTAAGTCCTGAGCTACACTTTTTAAATTTTTACAAGTCCATGCATTACTTTAATTATTTTTTAACTTGAATCTCTGTATAATTACTTGAACAGTACTCACAGTTTAATCCGGAACTTTACCACTTGTCCAATAGCCTGAGTTGCCGTAGTCCACTAGATGGCTCCACTTGTACTGCTTCCACACGACGATCTTGCATGGCTGGAACACTGCGTCACCTTGCTGTTGCTGCGCCACCTTCCTGATACTGCGTCACCTTGCTTGTACTGCGCCACCTTGCTGTCATTTATCACTGATATCCATCACTAACTAAACTTCCCCAGTGTGCATGTGCGAATCGCACCAAAAATACGTTCCGACTCCGATAGGACCTTTTATGTCATGGGGTCTACTAAGTCTGGGAGTGATTTGAAACCAAACCCGGAACGTTTCGAGGCATTTATTCAAACCAAACTTAAAAATATTACAAACACTCCAAAAAATATGTTTTGTGTGACTTAAACTAACAAGTGGCGCCATCTAGTTATGATGGGCCAAACTAATCTGACTTACAATTTAAACAACATTTACATTATCAATTCAAACTTTGAGTATAATAAAACCTACTATGTTATCCCTTGGAAATACGGTAAGATATCATATTTATTCCAAAAACTAGTGGGTGCTCGCGGCTCTGCTTGCGTTAAGAAGTAAAACGTGCATCCCCTATTTCACCTCTTTAAAAAGAGTGGCATCTCCAAAAATCCTTTCTTAGCGGATGCCTACGTCATAACATCTACCTACATGCCAAATTTCAGTCCAATCCGTCCAGCGGTTTGTACTGTGCGTTGATAGATCACTATATCAGTCAGTCACTTTTGAGTTATAAAGATTTTGATATCCCAAAACCAACTTACCAGCTGCTGACGTCACCTCTTCAAATTGCATTTCCTCTTCTTTAATCTCTTCTTTCTTTTCTTCCTTCTTCTCTTCTTTCACACTAGCACCGTTTTCAAAGTAACTGATCCTCGACATGAGGTTGGACTTCTTCGTCGGTTTTGTAGTTTCTACCCTCTTTTCTGACTCAGTTAATTTGATTTCAGTTTCTGTTAGTTTCTTATCTGTGAAATAAACGAAAATATTGAAGTTAAAATTGACAAAAGTATTGTAGGGACAAGATAATAGGTCACTTTTGACAGATGTCAGTTTTATATTCATAGCTCAGATAAAGGAACCAATAGATATAACCGTAGCGTGGCCGCCTATGAAACAGCACTATATTGTTTCGGTGTGACCATGTTGGGAAAATTACCAGTTTTCGGTGGCAAAATTTAATATTATTATCTTTGAGACAATTCAACTTTAAATATGATCTATTAGTACAATAAATACAACTTTGCATTTACTGAAGGCAAACGAGCGATAATTAGAAGTGGAAATATTGTTCTCATCATTATATATAATATTTAAAATGGCCACTTTATGCATACCTACAGCAGCCGTATCAACTACCAGCATATTGCTGCCCTGACTGCTTGGAAGAGCCTAAAAAAAGGTGCTGCTTCACCTCCCTGAAGTCTTTTCGAACAAATTTCAAGGCGGCATTTAAATAAAACTTCACACATAATTTTTATAATTTTTTATTGTCCTTTAAATAAAACTAATTTTGTATGAAAATTCCTAATTCTCTCATCTCTTCTAGATGTTTTCTTTAGTAAGAAATGGATTCTTACTTCTAAAAATCTAAGCGTAATGGCTCTGATTAAAAGAATCAAATGATTTTCAAGAGGATCTTGTTCCAATATATGCTCACTTAATTCCTCAAAAATTTTTGAAAAAATAAACTTTTTCGAAATTTCAACTATCAGCTTTGGTAGGTTATTTTTATTATTAAAATATGCAATACCATTGACTGTGAGGATATGCCTTAGAACTTTTTCAGCATATAAACATATTTCGATCACGTCCTTAGATGGATAATGCAATCCGCCAAAATCTCTTTTTCTTATGAACCCTGGATATTTTTCGTGGGAAACAATGGCTGCCAGACACTCACTACATTTAATATTTTTTTTTCAAATTTGTCGTAATGTAGCCAGCTATATAAATGGTGACATCTTTTGAAAATTCTGTCAATCCTGCGTTAATGTAGTCATGACAGTCTGGTATCTCAATAAATTTGTCTTTTGCATCTAAATCTTCCGTCATTTGCATAAGTTTTGATCTTCGACTATTTATTTTTTTACAATGCGATGTCGTGCTACTTGTTAAAATATTAATAGATTCGAGAGGTATACAATTTCCCGTTGTAATATTTTTTAATTCACCGTGAATTAATAATCGTTTGTAGGCAGACATGAACTGGAGCGCCGTAGGATTGTTATTAAATCCTCCTTTAGAGCGTATGGCACTAAAGAATATTTCTAGATGATCTTGGCTCATGTTGTAAGTAGACAGATATTTAAGCGGCGCATTTTCGACATTAATGAGGTCATTATAAATTACTCTGATGGAGCTAGCTAAAATTAAAAAACCAAGAAACCCGGTTTTTCTTTGAGATTTAACTACACTTTGACCATCTGAAAATTTAAGATTTTTACATACATTTCAAAATCAATAATTTTTTTATTAATAATTAAAAAAATTTGTTTTGTTATGGGTTTTTTAAGGCCATATGCGCTCAATCGACGGCTGTTCAAAATATCAAATATATCATTGAAATATCTAATAAATTCTATTGTTGCACCCAAATCCGAAAAATCATCTATATTAAGCTCGTCTTTACAATATTCTAGAGCCACCGCAACTGATCTACTGAGAGTTTGAGCAGCGAGATGAACTTTCATAATTTGTTTTTTGAAATTCGTCGTTATTTTATTAGCTAAGCGTAACCCCTCATTTTCTTGGAGGTTATGCAAATTTTCAATGAACTTCCATGAAATCAATTTATTTTCCGCATTAAACATTTCTTTTTTGTCTGCAAGCGTATTTCTTACTAGTTTTAGCATGTGACAGGCATCTGGACAAATGACGATATCTACGCCTTCAACATTTATTTTAGGACGAATATCGTCAGCACTATCAAATTTCGCACCTAAATTTCTCGCCATAGCTAAATTGGAAGGGCACCCATCGAAGGTAATGGACACAACTTGAAGTCCACATTCCTTTAATAAATGGACGCAATTTTGCAACAGTGTGCTTCGTTGCTCCCCATTGACACCATTTGTAAGGAAATAACCCACAGGAATTTTCCAGCTGCCGTTTAAAGATGTTACCATAAATACTAAAACTTCTTTGGCTAATGGTACATTGTCTGCATCTAAATGTTGTCCAATGTTAACATAACCAACAGTTTGTTTACCATTCCACTGGAGATGCTGGCGAATGGACATCTCATCAAGACTAACAGAACAAAGTATTTTATTCGTAGATTTCTTTACTAATAGTTTTAGCGCATCAAAAGCTTCACGCGTGAACCCTGGATCGCAATCGATGCAAGTATACCATTTGTATAATGTCTTAGGGTGTGGTAAACATGTATTAAATTGTTTGCGAATAAACATATAAGCCTTTGGGCTAATGAAATGCAAACAAATTGTAAATTTTCTTAAGGATGCCGAATATTTTCTTGGACTATTTTCGTTGTCTAAATATCTTTTAAGAAAGTCTGCATTTGTTGTATCTATATTTGACAATAAATCAATATCCTCAGAACTAGCTAGCATCTTGCATTTTAGTGCCGCTATAATATTTTCCAAACGAGCCGATTTTTTTTCTAGTCTTCTTTTACGTTCACGCACAGCACGTAATTTTTTTAGGCGACTGGCTGATTTTTTCTTCTCAATCTCGAACAATTTTTGTATGCTTTTATGTTTTATAGGAGTTGATGACTGCTCCAAAACAGGTTGTGACATCTGAAAAAAGACAATAATTGTATGTTAAGACAATAGTATGCATTTGCATTTCAGTCATATGTACAATATGTATTACTTAAAAAAACTGAACATGTCTGAGATATATTATACAGATTACACTTACCAAATGCCCATCTGAAAAAAGACAATAATTGTATGTTAAGACAATAGTATGCATTTGCATTTCAGTCATATGTACAATATGTATTACTTAAAAAAACTGAACATGTCTGAGATATATTATACAGATTACACTTACCAAATGCTGCCTCTTATTTTGAATATTTTGGACTTCTTGCAAAACATTAGTTCGTTTGGTTCCAGACATTTGTACATGGTCATGACTAGTGCTGGTACATGGCTGTAAATGGAAAAAAAATAAGGCATTAAATGTAATTTTATGACAAAAATAATGCAAACTTCTATCACTGACTTAAATAAAACCAATCAAAATTAAATATTATTAAATATTATATGCAATAGTCTGACAGATATGTCATATAATTATTACTGTTAAATATTTTATTTAAAAATCATCTATAAAATATTTAACAGCAATAAATTGTATGTAGATGATTTATAAAGTATGGGTATGTAGGTACATACCATAACACTGACTGCATCATGAAAACTTTTAGCCCCTTCATCTCTGCCACACTGCGTTGGATTCTTAGACTGAAAACATTTGAACACAATTAATAAAATGTACATAATATATTTGCTTACAGCATTTAAAAGGATGTCTTTAACACCATTCAGGTTAAAATTTTGTGCTTATTCAGGGATATTGGCCTACTAAACTCGTATGCCCAATAATTTCACTGACTACATTGCCCTTTAATCCAGCTATATTTGCTGCTCACATTACTGATTGGGATTGCAGAATACAGAAACAGTCCTTAAACAGAAGTTTATTAGTCTCTCCGGCAAAGTATTAGATCACAACATGTTGCAATAAACTGCTAAAATAATTAAAAAAGGATAATGAATTTTACTTACAAATATATGTTTCACTGGAGCTGAATTTGGTTTTAATATGACGTTCTTCTTTTTATATTCAAAGGAATTCACATCAAAGTGAATTGAACAAATTTTTGAATATTTAGTAGGCTGCCAATTTTGACGTCCAGTAACATCCACCCATAAAGTTTTCAGTGTGTCATCACTAGCAGGAAACCTAAAATGTAAAATAAATATGTTATTTTTTCTGATGTGAATCTGGGTAGGTAAATAAGATTCTTAACAGTGCAACACTGAACTTCTAAGAATTTAAGGTTATGTTTTGTTTATTTGTAAATATTCCGTATTTAATCGATATTTCTGATTAAGAAATGGTTTGAATATACATTATAATACGAAATTATTCACAAATAAACATCAATATCATCATATTTTTACTTAAACAATGAACTTACGAGTGAAATGTAATTCCTTCAATTTTCCGCTCACTACGGCTTTTGCAGCCTAAAATACTACAACCCACCATTGCACATAAACACCACAACACTATATTAATTATCACATCACCTAAAAAACTCCAAAATACAGTAAAATCTCAAAATCACCACTAAGACGTTGGTATGTTTGGCAAACTTGCTTTTTGACAAACAAACTAAAACGGCCACGGTGACAAGGACAAAAAAATAATATCGTGCATTTCATTACGCTTGTGAAAACTGTAGCGTGCTATCTCATTCTTACCATTACGTTACGTCATCAGGGTTATATCTATTGGTTCCTTTATCTGAGATTCATAGTGAGGTGACCTGCTTAAAAACATGGATTAAATGAATGAATCGAATGAATCGATACAGACTTGAAACATATGTGAATTTTAAAAATGATCATGCGAATCCCTGTCCCATTATTATTTTTTCTTTCATAAATTAAAGGAGCAAAATATGACAAGTACCTACGTAATTTAACAAAAAAATTGCTTTTATTCATTTGAACTATCGGAACTGCTATCTTCATCACTGCTGTCAGCACTCAGAGATATTATTAATTCATTTTCAATAATATTGTCTATTCTCACATCTCGTTCAAATTCTTGTAAAATTATTTTCTTTGTCTTCTCCACGACTTTTCGCCAGTCTTCTGTAGTGACTTCTGCACATGCAGTTTGTAGCAGAGTCATCATTTTAGCAGTACTGAAGGGTGGTTCAGTATTGTTCCGCGCTGCATGACCCTTTATTTGTGCCCAAATAAGCAATAATAATATGTATAATTAGGTTTTACTATAATCACAACGTGGTTATAAATTTATGGTGATTTTTCTTCACAAGTAATCATTGCATTCGATTCAACTTACAATCCTATCAGCTTTCGATTTTTAGAGTAACATCCCTAGTGTTTAAAAAGAAAAAGGGTTGACTGACGCAACATTGTAACGACGTTCAGTTCTTTAGATCAGAAATTGTTTATTATGTTTAGAATGGTTTATTAGTGAAAGCAAATCGTAAAATTACTCGTATCGGTCATTATTACAATAAATAGGTAAACGTAATTGAAAAAAGTTAAGCAATTGTGCAGTTCTTATTTTATGCCCGCCGTTACAAGGTCACGTTGTTGAATTTTGATGAAATGTCAAAAGTGACCTATTATCTTGTCCCTACTTTAGTATCGAAAACTACGCGAAAAAATACAAATCTTAAAACACTGTAGATTTATATGTGAACAACTGTTTGTGTCGTGCGGCAACCGAACCCGAATAAATGAACAAGTAAAGCCATACAAAAAAAAACAAATAACTTCAATAGTTACCTGTGCTAGTAAGTTTAATCTCCGCTTCACACAGTTTCCGCTCTATTTCGCTCGCAGCTCGCTCCGCCTCGCTCGCTCTCCGCTCGACGTCAGTGAGTCTCCGCTCCGCTCTCTCAGCGCGCTCGAGCGCTCTCTGCGCGTCTTCTTCTGCGAGCCGTATCTTCTCTTCCCAGAGAAGAATGTCCGTGTCTTCGTGCTTCTCGGCTAGTTTCAACTTAAATATAAAAAAATAAAAGTCAAAAACGAAACAAATATTTATGTATGTGAGATTATTACAATGGAAAAATGTTAGAAGCATGGTGAGAAACCAGTTTTTATTGAATTTGCTCTTCTATACAGAGTTAATAATTTGTTAGCTCGTTATCGCTCGCACATCGGAGTAGCTCACGACTTCTGTTGAATGAATCGGCAATAAAAAGTAGTCTTTGATTTACTTTATGGATACGACATCCTTAATAGAGAAGGAGCTGGTTTCCGAGACACAGATAATCTTCTAGTTCGGAAGCCAGACTTTGAAACATTTTGTGTCTTGTGTATATTTTTGTCAATGAAGAACTGATTGATTGATTGATCCTAATGAAAAATCGCTATAATTGGACGCAGAAGAGGAAAAATTTGAACAACAAATGAATTCCTTTCCTCTTTAGTCGTGTTCCTCATCACTGAGGGTCACTGACCTGCAAGTCCTCAACATGTTCCCGGTGCCGCTGCTCCTGGTGCTCCAGGGTCTCCTTGAGGTCCTCCACCTCCCTGAGCAGCATCATCATGCGCTCGTCCAGCGTCATCTCCCCGAGCAGGAGTGTGCTCTGGTGTGTGAGCACGCGGACACGCTTCTTCGCGTCGTGAGCTTCGGATTTGTAGCTGGAAATGGAAATGAAATGGTGAGCTTAATAAGTAATGCTATCAGTAATGAACGCCAAAATTGAAGATTTGGTGGCCGAGCCTAACATCTTAGGCGAAATAAAGTCGCATAGACTTGGCTCGGCCACGTGGAGGATCTAGCTCTGAAGAAAGCGAACTTGGGACGATAAACTAGTTAACGGCCAGTCGAACGTCCCAAGCACCGCTGGAAGGACCAGATAGAGGAGGATATGCAACAACTCCATGCTACCGAGTGCAGGAGATGGCGCAGAACCGAGAGGAGTGGCGTCTCCACGTGTCGGAGGCCAGGATCCACTTTGAGTCGCAGCGCCATATTAGTAAGTAGTATCAGTTATAGGATAAACCAGAACCAGACTAGATTTACGGGGCTATTTGCATCCCAACACGGCCAATAGATGTCAAATTTTTAGTTAAATTTCACCAATTATCTTTGTACGTAGGCCTCCGCCATATATTTCTAGTTCTTTAACGATACTCACGTCTCAGCCATATGTCTGTCTGTGTCAGCATGGTTTTTCAGCGCCGTGACTTCCTCCATGAGCAGCTTGGAGACACGCTGGTGCCTCTCCAGGGTACTGCGAGCCTCCTCCAGCTCAGACTCCTGCTGGCTGCAGCGAGACAGGCATTCTTCTAGCTCCTGGAATGAAGAGGGGAGGGGGGGAGGGGGTGTTGGTTGGGTTATTTTATTGCGGTAGTTCAAGATCAGTTACAGTGAGGGTAAAATGGTCGAATGCCAGCATATATGTACTTCCTATCTGTCAGGGACTTTAGAGTCGACAAAACATAATAAACGAAGGCATATGTACACAGATAAAACTATAGTAACTCATCGGTCTTAATCTTCTGAACCAAGGTTCCACAAATTCGAAACGTTTCCGCTCGGAAACAAAACGCCAATTGTAGAAATCCCTGTAACTTTTATGATTGGTGGATGACTGTTATTAGTTTAAACAAGTCAGTTTAGACGTCTTTGATTGGCATTTCGTTTCCGAGTGAATACGTTCCGAATTTGTGAAACAGCCTGCTGAATATGGCAAGCCTGATCATTAAATTGCCTGAATCTACGCTCGAACAAACCCCAACTTCGATCACAGTTGTGATATGGAAAGTGGCATTTCCTGGACTGGAGAGCTGGCCATTTGTTTTCCTTTTCTTAGTGGTAAACCGTTTTTTGTCAATAAATGTATGGAGATGTCATTGCCATTTGACTATGACAGTCAAATGGGTGGTCAAAACTGCAGGGCTAGCTCGGCATGGGGACCTATAGTTTTTCCACTATTATTATCCACCTGGGGATGGTGGAAAAAACTATAGACCCGCTCTCTCTTGAGTCGTATTCCTCATGACTGAGGGTCGTGTCTCCCCCGCAGAATTAATTCGTTACAGGAGTTCTCTTGGGCAGATACATCGTGGTGGGCGCCCCACCCAGGTCCTTCCACGGAAGACACATGTCCTCGGATATTGTGGTCTTCAAACATGTCGGTTTCCTCGCGATGTTTTTCTTCACCGGTAAGCGAGTGCAAATCCACACATAACTTGAAAATACAAGTCATTGGTGTAGGGCCGGATTCGAACCAGGGTGCGTCTGGATGAAAAGCAGACACTGGAACCGCTGAGCCACTCTCGCTTTATAGACCCGCTAGAAAGGAATAATACCTGTGCCCTGGCGGCGTGTGCCTCGTGCGCCTCAAACTCGTGCAGTTTGACAGTGTTGAGCTCCGTCTGCAGCGCCGCCACCTCGCGGCTGAGTGACTGCACTGTCTGCTTCAGGAACTCTACCTCTTCGTTGCTGCTGCTGTCAGACGCTGGAATGTATAGAAAAGATATTAAAACCTTTAATGTGACAAATCCAGAGTAAATAGGGTTCTCCTAGGCAAACGTGCAACATCTTAGACTACAGTGGTGCTTAACATCAGGCAGGCTGTAGTCAAACGTTGGCCTATTCGGTGTAAAAAAAGTCATCTACAAATGAGACAAAAATATTCTATCCTTCTCGCACAATACAGCTTCTTCTATTAGTAATTGATAAAAATATTTTTACCGACATTTATAGATGTCACGTTTGAGGTTTCATATATCTTTTTCATTATCATAAGTCCCGATTAACCTGTAACCAGATCTGGTATATAATATTATTCTATGCCTTTAGCTTTGTTTTGTACCCAATAAAAACTGATAGAAAACTACAGGACTCCATATTCCAACTGTAATGGCATACTGGAATGTAAAACTCAAAATCTGTCGAGTCAATATTACCTATGTGCACCTACTGTATGTCTACTACTATTATGACAACCTGATACGGGTTTCAAATGTCCAGCATTTATGTTTGTTTACATAGTATGACACTTGACCATAATGTACCTAATGGTAAGCGATCATCACGATCAAGAATGGAACGTGCTAACCCAGAAAGAACAGATTCACTCTCACTTTGAAAAAAGGAAAATTATAAATAGAAACATAACAAGAAAAAAATAAAAATCATTTATTTTAAAACTAGAAAAACCGTATGAACGGCCAAGGCACAAGGAACTGATGGCTCAAAACTCTATCTCACTGTAGCTTTGAAAACGGCTAAAAGCCTCCCACATACCTGCATCATTAGAGTCAGTAAAGTCTATATCGGTGATATTAGTAGGCAGGGCTTGCATCAGCACGGTGGAGCGCCGCTTTAGCTGCTTGTTTTGCTTGTACCACTCGCCGGCTTGCTGCATCACCCTGGAAGGTAAATGAACAAAAATAAATGAAACTGGAGAAATATGTAGTGTTTTTCCGCTGCGACTGCTCCTTAACCGACATCAAACATAAAACTTGATGGTTTTTAGGTGTGTTCCTCCATAAACCACCGCCACACCTCACCTCCTAACCAACGTGGGCTCCGTGGCTCTCAAGATCAAGAACAAAATAAGTAAATATTTCAGGACATTTTTTTAACTAGAACGGGTTTGCACTTTGATTTAGTTTGGCTGATAGCAAGCAAAGACAATGGCCTAAAATGGAGCGTGCTTACCCGAGAAGAACCGATATTTCAGGACATATCACATAACGCCATCTAGCCCCCTACTAAGCAATCTCTTGTATCATGGCATTCATGGGAAAGAAATGAAGTTAGCGAAATTTGTCTTTTGAGTTACTTTATTCGAAATCAAACACCTATCTTAATTAATTCAGGTTTTATTAGAAGTCCCCTATAATATAAAGGAGGAGGAGTCGATGCCCGGATGTCTGTGGGCATCGCTCGCGCAGCAAGAGGGAGGGTGGCGCCTCTCCTGAGGCGGGTCCGCTCGGACAGTGGACTGCGGTTGGGACGGGAATAGCGGAGGAGTACAGCTCGCTTGCACGTAAACCTGTCCTTGCCAGGACGAAGGAACTTCGTGGTAAGTTCTACCACAAGGCAGAAGCCTCTTCTTACAGACAAGCTATTTAAAAGGCAGCCAAAATCATTCAATCCTTTTTATGAAAAGGCAAAACTTAGTGAGATTTTACGAATATTAACAGCATAACGCTAATCTTTTAATAAAAAAAGTCTTCATGCGTAAGAATATATGGTTGGTATTAATTTAGCTTTATATAATTCACGGAGACAATGGAAAGGAACAACTGAATTTCGGTGTGATTTTTTTCACTTTATTAGTCAAAATAATTTCGCATAAGCAAAATTTTTTGCAAACTTAAAGAGTGAAAATGTTGATGGGCATGTCATTCAGTCGTTAATTTATTACAGCGATTAATCTATTCTGCCATGATAATGATTGGCAAAAATACAGCATACTTAGTATAAAATGTCACACCTTATCAACCTATTAACATATTAAATCAACCTATTAACATTTAAAAGGTTTGTCCAGCTATCAATCTTATAGGCACCTAAGAAAACGCTTTTAAAATTTAAATAATGTCTTAAAAATATTTTGGCAATAGTTAGTTAATATTTAATTAGTTTTGGCAAGGTTTGAATAAAAAATCGTTATATTTGTAATTAGTACACCTCTGACCCTGTTTATCTCTACTTGTCGTGTCCATCCAAAGGTTGCCTGGAAGAAATCGCTTAAGGCGATAAGGCCGCCCATTTGTACGTTATTATTTGTTCATATTTTACTTTGTACTATTATACTAGTGTTGGTGTGCAATAAAGACATATATTATTATTATTATTAATCATCATGTTTACTAGGTATGTCTAAACTTAGTGAATTTAAAATTATGCCAGTTGTTGGTTTTCTAGAGGTATTTTTGTTGGATACAAACTAAGGCACAATAATAAATCATGACTCCTCTATTTATGTCATTGAAGGATTACTATAGGTACAATAGTTATAAAATAAATTTGCCTTAATTGCTGAACTTATTATAACAATATTTTTTCTTTACAAATATGTTTCTTCTCTTTTACATATGTTATATATCGGTAAACAGTTGTTTCTCAATTGCAGCTTGTCTTTCGACATATGCCTCCTCTAAAGATTTCCACTCTTCCTATCTCTCGCTATGCGGGTCTATAGTGGACCTGCTATTTTCTTGATGTCGTCTTCCCATCTTCTAGTTTGTCTGCCTCTATTTCTTTTTTAATGTTTTTTTTTCTATACAATAGTTGGGCTTCTATACAACCTCTTATTACAAAATGTGGTTTAAATAATACTCGAGAACTTTGAGAATAAAGTCGGTGCTTGTTGTTCAAAAATTACATACAAAGATACAAACAATAAAAATGGCAACTTCAAAATAGAAAATTGATTTATCATTGGTAACATATTGTTTTAAATTTGATTATTATAACAGAAGAAAACAAATTTAGAACAACAAAAACAGACTGCATAGTTTCAAAGTTGTGGACTAACAGTAAAACCATGTTTTGTAACAAGACCTTACAAGTCTATACTAATGTTATAAAGCTTGAAGAGTTTGTTTGTTTGAACGCGCTAATCTCAGGAACTACTGGTGCGAATTGAAAAATTCCTTTGTGTTGAATAGACCATTTATCGAGGAAGGCTTTAGGCTATATAACATCACGCTGCAACTAATAGGAATAAAGAAACAATGGAAAATGTGGAAAAAACAGAGCAAAAATAATTCTTGCGCTGCGAAAACGATTCAAATCGTGGGTAACAGCTATAATTTATAAATCTGAAGATGTTGTTTGCAAAACTAAATATAATTCCCAACTATTCCACGTAGACGAAGTCGCGAGCACAGCTTGTTTTTACATAAACTTTCAGAAAGCTTGTCAATGTTATAGAGAAGACTGTAGATAATGGTTACTACCTTAATTACCTACCATTTTAAAAAGACAACCAAATGTCTGACCTCATAGATAAGGTAAAAGACACATTAACAAGTCATTATATCAATATGTCTACTTGAACAGTTTCCTGATAAAGTATTTAAATGATTTTTAAATGTTTCACCTTTTATTTTGACTTTTAACATGAAATGCCTCTTTCATAGCCTTGGAAAGGTAAAATTGTAGGTTTTTTAAATAAAATGTCATGAACTAAAGTAATTGTTAATAAATTTGTAAGGGACATTGGGCAGCTATCAGTATTAAGAAATTTAACTTTAATTTTAATTGACGAGGATAAAGTGTAAATATGTGAGTGCTTATCGAAGTAACGGTTTTCAGGTTTATATATAGTTATACTAGAGGCAAAATTCAGATATTTATTAATTTTTAAATTATTGAGCCAATCATGAAATCTAGTATGAAGCTAGCTTATACCTTGACTAACAATCCTATGCAGCTGTCAGATTATACTAGATATTAAAAAGGCCTATTTGATCCCACATTGACTGCCTAGTAAAGTACCAGTAAACCATAAAAGTCTAGTAAGTACTAACTTGTTTACATTTGTAACATTTGGTATAAAAAATGGGCTAATCTAAACTATAATTTAATGGGTATCTAAAATATGGCTTTTATTTCATATCATTGACTGGCCTGTTAGCTTTATAGTTGGTAGTGACTCTGCCTTCTAATCTAGCGGTTGCAGGTTCGATTCCCAAGTATTTATGAATTATAGGTAACATTTATAATTACTTGTGTTGAGTCTGGTTGTTTGTATTTATAATAAGTATGTATTTACAAAAGAAAAGTATATAAGTATTATATCCGTTATCTAGTACCCACGACACAAGTTTCAGCTTAGTGTGGGGCTAGATGGCGCTGTGTGCAATGTCCCGAAATATTTATTTTTTATTTAGGTATATTACCACAGAGAAGTACCAGTAAAACATAAATGTAAAGTACTAACTTGTTCATGACATTGGCATCAACCTCCTGCTGGTTCCTGAGCTGCTGGTACTCCATGCACAGTTTCTCCGATGCATGCTTGAGTCTCGCCAATTCTCTCTCTCTTTCCCGCAGCTCCCCGGAGAGGAGGTTACGCTCCTCTTCGAGGATGTTGTGTCTCCGTTGTAAGTCATCGTGTTCACGTTTTGCTGGAATGGAATAATCATGTTTTTAGCAAATTTGGAATGTTTTTGGTAGTAGTAGGTATTATACTCCTGGCCAAGTGTCTAACCTCAACGGGTCGAACTATATTGGCATAGGAGTGCGACTGTTGGTATGACAAGAGAGAGGCCTATACCCAGCAGTGGGAAAAACTGGCTGTGGAGGATGACTATGATGTGGTATCATACTTTATACCAATATTACATACTTAGATGAAAGTTTGTAAGTTTATTACTTCTTCCTACTCATTTGCCTGAATGATTAGGATGAAATTTGATACACAGATTGATTAGTCCCTGAGTTAACATATAGGCTACTTTGTATCCCAAATAAAAACAGGTAAATTTATAAGGTTCGGCTACTTGATTATTTGACAACTTTAAGTTTGTAAGCAATCAGGTTTATTAAACAGGTATAGTACAATGATGTGTTAGTAAGAGACAATGACCATCAGTTCTTATGTCAAATTTTGAAACTCTTTCTTATTTCTAGACAAAAACCAAAGAATCAAAAAAAATTTTAGGTCATTAATTAGATTGAGAAAACCTTGATTGAGTAATACAAGTCTCATATTCAGATATAATGTTACAATCCTTCAGTGGAATATTATTGGGTAGGTATTATGTTTGTGTGCACAATAGTATAATAATAGCATTCCATTTTGGGTGCTTCCATGTGTCATATGACACATTAAATTGTAGGTCCTGGTTGTTTGTCTAGTATGGCAGTTGTAAAGCCATGTCAGAAGCCCTTAGGCTTGATCTACTCTCGACACCAGAGTTGGCCAAGCTCATTTGATAAATGGAAGAAGTATAATAAGAATAAAGTTGCAACAACAAACTTGTTATAAATGTATAATATTAGCTATTTATCAAAATGTATATTTTGTCCTCATAAGGCTACAATTTCAATTATAAATTAAGTACTTAATTCTGAAATTAGTTAGTTATTCAATTGTATTAATTTAACAGCATGCATTCAATATAATGACTAAGTAATTACCTACTTTACATCAGAGTGACCTAAGTACATAAATATACATAACTACCTATAAAAAAATTATTTATTAGGTATTTATTTTGTATATTCTGATAGCCTACTAGTTAATGTCTTCCAAATAATATAATCATACGTATATAGTAGGAATAGTAGATTACCTACTCGTAAAAATATAGAAAGCTACAAGCATTTTTAGATAGCATGCCAGTAAATCCATGATTTCATATAAAACTACTTTATTAGCCCACCTTGGAGACAATAGGTAAACATCAAGATAAATATTGCTAGCACATTACCAATATTACTGATAAAGGAAAGGAAACATCAGATAAAGTCTTGCTTAAAACGTTATACGATAGAATCGATTACAAAATACGTAAAAATACCTAACAAATAAAATTTGTATGTAATGAGTTTCTAGTAACTTTGCTTGACTAACTTACTTTTATAAATGGTATTTACGTAGAACTGGACGAGTGACTAATATCACTGCACAAAGCGCAAAACAAAGGAATTATTTAAAGCCATTTAATACCTACATTTTAGCTTATGAAAATACTTGAAAAAAGTAATTGAAACTTCTTGACATATCTTTGTTGTGAGATTTTGACCTTGACAACTCAATATTTTGATAGGTCCTTGTTTATAAACTATACTAGTGTTGGGAAAGTTATAGCATACCTATTCAGCAATTTATAACAAATACGAATTAAATCAAAAAAATAATAGTATCAATTTAGCGTTACATAGCGCATGATATAAAAGAATGAAAGTTAGTACATACCGAAGTAAAACAAAAAATAGATTTTCAAAGGACTGTTGTCAACACCCCCACACAGTAATTCCGTCTATAAACGCATAAAAACCTAATCCTGTCGTGCCAGTATTGGAGGATCTCAAGATTTAATGTGATAAGCAACAGGTTATCATCGCTCATAGTCCACAAATACGAGAAAAGCCTTCAAACCACTGGCGATTTACTTTGCATACGTTCACTAAGGAGCATGCGCAATTGCAGTTTCACAATATAGCACCGTAATGGAAATATAATCGGTGTGTTTTTTTTTTTAATAAATATTCACTCACCTTTTTCGGCTTTTAGCAGACAAGTTTTGTGTTTTCTTTCCGCTTCTTCGTATCTATTTTTCCATTTTTCAACGTAAGTGGAGAGCGCAATATTCGCCTCCTTGGTGTTGTGGTGCGCATCGGGCGGCGTCATCCTTGCGGCAGTGGCGCGCGGTATCCTCGTGGCCGCGCCGGCGGGACAGAGCGAGACGGCGGCCCCCCGCGCGCCGATACACTGATTGTTGCTCGACGCGATCGCAAACACATTATCACCGTTCCTTTTAATCATTTTTGCATTCGATTTTTATTGCACGCGCGCGTCGAACGCTCGCATCCTCTCGTTTTCACGTATGCAAGCCTTGACACGTGTCTATAGCAACAGGCTGGTGCGTTTCGCGGGAGTGTTCGGCAAAATTCGCAAATATTTCTTTGTTCTCACCGTTGAGGAAAATACCTATCTGTGAAATATTATGCGCGATAACTATGTCACCCGCGTTCACTCAATAAAGCAGCCTTGGGTCCCGGGAGGCTGAAACCAATAAAAGGAAAAAATGTAGAAAGCGCGAGGTGTAGCCGTAATTCACGTTTGATTGCTGACTCGCGACTAATATTACTAGCGTATGAATGTGATATGATAATGAAACTTCGTCATCGTGAGTCACTCGACTTGGTGTTTACGCTTATCGTTTACGTTCGAGCCTGTAATAATTAAATGTATTATCGTATGATATCCTTCTTAGAATCTCGTTTTATTTTATTTGGAAGTAGTAGCATGATTGTATCGATAAACTGTAAATGTGCTCGTAAACCGCAACCTTTATCTATTGTTATTTGATATCGATGTCTTCGCAGAATGTTACTCGTCATAGATTAATATTCTAGCATTTTGATTTACTTTATCAGAATATTTCTTTTCATGTTTAGATGCATGTTAGAATTATTATCTTACCAATGGCTTTACCAATCCTGCAGATTAGCAATCTGCCTTTTTGACGCTTAAGACAGGGCTTTATAGGTACCTAACTTTAATAAATGTTTTGACATGTTATTTACTTAAATTACATAATAACGTACCTATAATTACCTAGTACACACTATCATTCTTAATACAAAACCTATTAGGTACCTAGTACATTTTTTTACTATGTTTTTATCCATTATTGAATATCGGCACCTAATACATATTCCTTTAGATTAAAGTACCTAACTATGCCACCACTGACGCCTAGGTATATTCTATTAGAAATTAAGTTCACGTATGACACAGTTAAAGTTCAACGAATGCTAGAACTTAAAATTGATGTTTTGTTAAAAAGGTTTCCATTTACGTAATCAGACTTACCAGAAAGTTATTAAACTAGTACAAAGTAATAAGGGAGAAACAAAGCTCTGTTGACGTCAATGAAAACAACTTATCACATTGCCTCTGTTGCAGAATTGAATAAACCAATACACTTTTTCACACTGAAGCTAACACATGTCAAAGTCCAACACGAAAATGCAGTGAGCGCATTTCGTCCAAGTAGGGACGAACGGAAATTCTAAATTTAAACTGTTTCCAGAGAAACGAGCAAACAGCGTGTTGCTTGTCTATAGCGCAAGACAAGACAGCGCGCCGTGTGGGCCGAGACGGGCTCGAATTGTGCGACTTGTAAAGTGATTTAATTGTCAAGAGCTCCGATGCGAGGCATTAATCTTGGTGTGCTAATGTCCGCTAGCGCTTAGATAGCTCTGGACACATTGAAATAAGATACCTTACGAGATTTTCCTTGTTACTAATTGAACCAATTAACCAGCAATTTAGATTGCACGAGACTGTCTCCGTTCTTATTGCTTGCGATTGATTTTCAAGTTCATCTTATTGATTTTTGCACAAAGCTCGCTCTTTGCGCAATAAGAAAAATAATCAAGAAAACTGGTTTTAAGCAAATAACATTTCAAACAGTTCAATATGTTTGGAGACTTATTTTGTAAGGATTCTTTGAAGGCTGGCTTAAGTATTTACGCTCTCTAACATTAATCAAAGAAGCCAAATAAAGTAAACTGGCTAAAGTGGTGATTAAGTTTTAAAGTACGCGTAAGCAAAAACTTGCTCCTATTAAAGAGCAGAGCGGATGGCCTTAAAAACATTTCCATATTTAGGAAACAGGGTCAGACGAGGTAGTTTTGTGTAGCGTTGCCAACAGAAGTCCGCTCGCGTCCGGACAAGGAAAGCTGATTGCGATAGCCGACTCCGTAACAATACTAACAATGTGGTCATTAGCAGATACATGAATGGGACTCGTGTAGCCTTATTAATGGAGGGATATTGTGGCCAAGAGCTTAATGATCGTGGTAAATAGACAGCATTTGAAATATCTTCTAACTATTGTAACTATTTAAATTTTGCATAGTTTTGTTTCCGTAAGATGAGTTTTCCAACCTCCTAAAAAATGATTCCCTGAAGGAATCAGCTGCTACAACACGAGAGACTACTTTCTCTCAGCGTAGCAGCTGCTCGACATATTTTTTGTATTCTAAAATGTCCTATTTTAAATTAGATTATAAATAAGTGTAAATATTATAAGAACTTGTGTGTCCAATTAAAAAAAAAATTGTCGACATAACTTACTAGCAACTTGTGTGGCATTTAAACCAGTCTCTAAAACATTATCGTTAGTTATAATAACGTGCAATACATTATTGAGCAACGAATCTAACAGCACAATTTATTGCTCAATTGTTATTTAAAGATATGTGCTACCTCAGCGTCGAATTCAGAAACGTGCATGTAGCCTCAATACTCGAAATTAAATTAACAGCCTCATAAGGAATGTTTCTAAAGAGATGCAAATAAAACTGGATTCCACCACGTGTGCGTTTCACTTCCTGAATGGAGCTTGTATGATTCATATCATATTTTAATTCAGAATACTTTTGGGAGTGAATAATAAATATATTATGATCTTGAGATCGTTGACCGCTGCGCTGCACTCTATTTCTGTATCTTTGTTATCCTCGCCACTGGGCTCATAAAACCTAACGTAAACTTTATGAACGAGGATTATGTCATGTGGACCACATAAAAATGTTCCCTTTTCTTTAGGACGAGATAACATAATATCACATCGGATTGATGTTGTCCTTCTCATGTGCGCTGTTAGAATTTCTAAGGCTTTTTGTAGACCTTATTTCATTAGCAATTGAATTCACAGAAGAAAATATAGGTTGCTTACTTAACATGTTGTTTTAATTACACGAGTACCTACTCAATTTTAGCAAAACATTGCCAAAAATGGTTTCAATTAATGTCAACCCAGCCAATTAAACAATTTACAAGGTACAATTTTTACAGTTAATTAGAACCATTTATAGAATCATCAGACATCGCTGGCATTGGCAGAAACCCACAGAAATGTACCCATTGCTAGTTAACCTACTAAATTCAATTATTTCAAATAATATATACATATATAAAAAAACAATAAAACCGGCAAATGGGTCGAATTAGGGCTTCATAGCATTAGTAAGTAATCTTATTTGACAATTAAAAAGTTCTGAAGATGGATGTCATAACATACGAAACTTGTAAACAACATACGCGAATTATTTCGCGATTGAAACAATCCCCTACCGTGTGCCAGTCTGTGTCAATCTAAGTCGAATCTCCATCATGTGGGAGTAGGACTAGACACTAGTAGGTATGTTACTAAAGTTTTTGCTACAGGGCGGGCCCAAATCGTGGGTAGGAATATATGGTGTGGCTGGAATCTAGATGCTTAATCAAAACTACGGTTCTATTAATAACTCGGTTTGCTTTGATGAATTATCATAATATTATCAGTCCATATTACATTATAGCGTAAAACGTTGACATTATCTTTTTCCGTTAAATATTACGTCATTCCTACTTTCGCAAAATGAATCGTCATCGATATTGCTTTGCAAACGTACATAGTTCTTATTGGTGATAGCTCTGTCGTGTTATTTGCACACTTTACCTATACTAACGCATAATTAAAACACGAACACTGTTCATTTGCTGAAAATAATATATTAATAATTATAAGTAGGTATATTTCCCCAAACAATATCTAAGTCAGTTTTAAAATTTTAGTTCAGTGTTAAAATTTTATGAATTTTGATATAGTCGATATGCCTGTTAACGTATTAGGAACGTAATTTATTAAATTAGTTGAGCCCATATAAGACTTGGAATAATTTGCCGAGTATTCTATATTAGGTTTTATGAGCTAGTTAGGTCTAGGTATGCTTGTAGTCTCTAATTTCCTGATTGAGAATACATATTTGGTTTTATCAGTTGCTTTATTATCATGTAGTTTAGACTTATCCAACAGTTAGGTAATTACTTAAAACCATGCTTAAAACTCATATTAACTTTAGTTGCCAAGATCGATATCAATTTGAATCGTATGTGTTTAAGTTTACAAGTAGGTATGTATATAAGTAACTAAAATGTTTTCTGCATAAATGATCACCTGGATTTAGCACATTTTCATAGTAAAACCCAAAAGATTCAATCAATCGTTCGTACTAGTATGCTATTTCATGTCGTGACCCCAGTGACCATAAAAATATACGCTACTAAAACATTTATCATCAGCTCATTAGAACCCACTGTTGGGGACAAAAGTTATCATTTACCTATGTTTATTTTCTGAATTACACAAAACCTCGTAATCCAGTCCAGAATGCTCCACATACTTACTTAATTAGTATTAAGTATAAAAACAATGCAGTTAGTGTTCCAGAACATTCTATATTTAGACATGAATCAATTTCCTTCGAAACGATCTTGTTGACTGATCGAATACCACTTTGAATGTATTAGGTACCTACTTGAGATTGATGTTAATTTAATGAACGGTTCTTGAAATAATTTGCCTAAGTACCTACCTATAACATATATATTCATAAATATATATGTTATATTTATGTACCTAATAAATATAAACCTAACCTTTGAATTAATTAGCAAGTTTTTTTTGTTATAACACTTTCAAAAGCACAAAGGGAACCACAAGAAAATTAGGTATAACATAAAATATTATATAGGTACATGTTCATTCGACTTCTGACTTCTAATCAAAGTTTCAATAATATTTAACACCAAGTATTAAATGATTATAAAACGTTAAGTATCAACATTGTCCAACTTACCACATGAAATACGTAAATTATAACACTGTTTCTTTAAAAAATAATAAACAATTGCAAACTACAGAGGAGAACAAAAAGAATGGTGTTGGACGCGTCATGCCTAGCTGTGAGTCACATCACTAGTCACATCACAACTCAGCTCAGTCAGCCGTCAGCGTCACATACGTGACCTCTCCGACGAGACATCACTGATAGCATCGTCTGATTCATTACATATACATTAATTATTACAGTTACACACTGTTATAATGTCGCTAGCATTCGGATTATTAAAATTTGTCACCATTAATACCCGTTAGTTCAGCTAATCAAGCCTTTTTGCTAAAAAAAACAATATAATATATTATTATCGAAAAATCTTATAATGCTATTTTTCCTACTAACTGCTTGCTAGAAAATTCCCATCACTATTTTTTATAATTTTGGCGCTAAACCATATAGAAAAGATTGTTTCCTAACGTCTGCCTATAATTTAGTTGCGCGCCATCTATTGAATTATGCAGATACTACAAAAGAAGTCACCGTGATTGGTTTCGAATTCGTTCCACTTCATTAGTTGAAAGGTTGATCACGCTTGCGCTAGATGGCAGTACTGTCGGGGTGCGATGATCGGACTACCTTCACGTTGGGTAAGCCCAACTAATTTCATCTCTCCATATGGGGATTTGGGGTTAGTTGGGGAAACCTGGTGCACCCCGTCCACAGGTTAGTAACTTCCACCTTCCGGTGGATCTTGCTAGCCTGTGTCCAAACGTTCGATCGAGTGGGGGCCCTCGCCTATACCTCCCCTTCGAGAGGGCTGGTTGTAGGGCCCGAGGCGAAGAGCTCGCCGCACCTCGCGGTGTAGGTGGAGCTGGGTGCTCTTTAAGAGCACCCGAGGTGGTCGCCGAGAGGCGAGAGGAGTTCGGTGTACCGGCCGAGTAGCGGCGACACGGGAACCGAACTCCGTGCGCAGAGGGCGCATTGGAGAAGGGCGGTCGCTTTGGCGTGCGACTGCCTGACTCCTGGGGGCTCTGGGTGGCAGGTCGGGGAACCTGTTGCCCTGGAATGAGTCCCCACAGGATGCATGACGTGTCCCGTGTTCTGACACGTCGTCCATTGAGGGTTGAGCTGAAGCTCCCCGAGGCGGGGCCCGTTACCGGGCCAGCATCACCAGGGCTGCGGATGTATGCATCGCGCTCTCGTGGCCCTGGACCAACGATGCGGAGATGGAACACCCCAGGTTTTTAGTGGGTATGCCGCCCTTATAGAGTGGGGCGGAGACTCCCACATAACCACCCGCCCTCCCCGGGGTTTTTTGGGTGGTACCTCTAATAGGTTTTCCTGGGCAACAAAAAAAAAAAAAAAAAAAAGATGGCAGTACTGTTAAGCATAGAAAGGAAAAAAAAAAACTTTACGTCATTGAAACGAATGGAATAATTTTTTTGCTGTTATATTATTCTATAAGAAATGTTTGACTGCTCTATATCTCCATCATCTGCCGTCATGTTTATCTGTTGCAATCGTACACAGTAAAACTTTACAAGTAAATAAATAAATCATTCTGCGTACTTTTACTACAAAAAGTGGCATTCTATTTTGGGCGCTTCTGTGGGTCGGATGACACGTTAAATTATAGGTCCCAGCTGTTTTTCATAGTAAGCAAAGTTTTTCGCTGAGCCATGACAGAAGCCTTAAGGGCGGCTTAATAATCTTTGACTTCAGAGTTGGACACTCTCATTCGATAAGAAGAAGGAGAAGTCAAATTGAGAATATTCCTTACTCCTTTTTTCGAAGTTGGCTAAAGTATTTTGGCTTTAAAATATAAATGTATCTACTATATACCTACAAAGTCTAATGTCTTCATGGTCCTAAATCTATCTCCCTACAAAATTTCATTCAAATCGATACCGCCATTTGAGCGCGAGCAAACTTTAGACAATACGCAATATTTTTTATTTAGATATAACTTAATATTGTACTTTATACCAATGTGGTAGCTAGGTACATTGTAAAATTGTATTATTAAAGTACTTACGAGTAAAATGTAATCACGTAAAACCGTCAAAGCATTAGGTAACTAGTTTTCCATTATTTCCCTTGCGGACTCCCCTTACTTTCCCCCATGGGGCAGTAATATCGGATCTGCATTACCTACTTATGTTATTTGGAAATCAATCGCACCCTCCTTGGTGAGTTGTTGAGATGTTTTGGTTTCAACCTCCTTGCGGGAATCGAGGTTTAAGATTTGAAGGTTTTATTACGCGAGTGAAAAAACGAGACTTAAAAACTTCTTGGTGAATTGTTGTCGGAAATGTTGACGCAGTTTTTAGCCGACTTCAGTAATTATATGTATTCGTTTACCTACTGCATGGTAGTTGAGTGAATGATTTGTCTTGACGGTGATTTTGCTACAATTGATTCGAATATGAAGATTTTTATAATTTATATTTTTATATATTATATTTATTTGACTGGCCTGTTAGCTTAGTTGGTAGTGGCTCTGCCTTCTAATCTAGAGGTTGCGGGTTCGATTCCCGCGTGACACAAGTATTTATGCATTATAAAAAATTATAATTACTTGTGTTGAGTCTGGTCGTTTGTATGTATAATAAGTATGTATTTACAAAAGAAAAGTATATAAGTATTATATCCGTTATCTAGTACCCACGACACAAGCGTTTGCTTAGTGTGGGGCTAGATTGCGCTGTGTGCATTGTCCCGGAATATTTATTTTATTTATTATTATTATTATAGGGTAGGTTACTAATGTGGGATTGTATTTATATATTGTTATTAGGATTAGGACAAATTGACGTGAACTTTTAATTTAAATTTGGCATAATTGCTTAAAAAAAGAAAACCTATAAGACAATATTAAAAAAAATTGCATGTAAGGAAAAACAGTTTTTTTAATATCGCATTTCCGCTTTTTTGAAAGTCAGTTGTTTTAAAAAACCCACCCTTCTCACCCCCACGCAGTAACCACGGGGGAGTACTGCCACGTATTCTGTCTGCGGGGGTTCAGACGTTTACTTTAATGCACATTAGATCGACGCGACGCGGGGAGTACGTCGATGAAAGAGTTAATGGACACCTTTTTGTGGAAAACTATTTACCAAACCCGAAAGACAGTAAATCTTATAGTTAATGGTTTAGTGAAAGATTTACATTGTGGCAGACGTTTACATTATAATAAGACACTTCTCCTTATTAACGAATGAGAGTGGCCAACTCTACTGTCGAGAGTTCATCAAGCCACCCTAAGGGCCACTGACATGGCTTTACAAATCGCTAAACCCGGTTATTTCAGTTACCAAAAAAAGTAACGATTATGTCTGTAAAAAATGATTATTGTATGTTACGATTATTCTTATTGTTTTACGCATCGTTTAGCGACGTACGTTGAACTCTCTCTCTCGCTCATAATGAGAAATGCATGTGCCTTATAACATAAGAGAGAGAGAGACAGACAGACACACACACACACACACACACACACAGAGAGAGAGAGAAAGTAATATAGATAGATAGAAACAAAAACTCTTTATTGTTGACACATTAAAAATGAATAGTACATATAACAAATTCTTATCTTAACTAGTGCCACAAGCGGCGGCCTTATCGCTGGAAGCGATCTCTTCCAGCCAACCTTTGGCTAGAGAGGCATAAGTATACAGGAGATAGGAGTCTGAGCTTAGTTGTCTATGCTTCGTAGGAACTGTGATATGATGAGGGAGGTACAGTTATTGCTGTTATGATTTTATGATGAACTAACGCTGTATTATGTCATCATCATCCATAATCTATGGAGATTTTCATAATATAGCAGGTTTTTAACTGACATCGAAAAAAGAGGAGGTCCTCAATTCATCTGATTTAAAAAAATCGGTAATATTTGTAAGCAAATATGAGTATTTGCTTACATAATTGTGTTGCTAATGTGGTTGTTATTTTGTGAATGGTAATGGGGATATATCTACTATTGGTATATTTGGAAACCTTTCTTGAAAACTGAAACGAGTATACGATTGACGAAGTTTCGTATGATGATAGTAAGCGAAATAATTGTATTCTATAAATCGTGATTGTCTAGTAAGAATTAATTCTATCTCACATTGAAGATCGCTAGATTGTTTGAATTAACAGGGAACCTTACTGGGAGGTGATTATTGTATAAATATTTATGGAGTTTTGTAAAGTTTTCCACCTAAATTCCAGATTAAAAGTAGCAGATGCCAATCTATGATATAAATTCAATAAAATTTCAACCTAAATAAGTGTTTCTTGTTACTGAGACATAAATACAAACATACCTACATAACTACAAACATTCCCCTTTAAGTACAATGAATGCGGTTATTGTAATAATGTCTTAGGGATAAAAAAAATCTCTTGAACGAAAGTTTTTATCTTCATTAACAAAAAACTAACAAACCTTTATTGTAAGGACTAATGCTTGCGGAATATTCACTATATCAAAATACTGGGTTTTTATTTACAATAATAAAATATAAAAACAAGAAGGATGAAAAACTAAACATACTACTTCTAACTACTACAAAAAGGGGGCACTTAGAAAATCTTTAGAAAAGCCTAAAGATAATCTATGTGCTCCAGCCCACTACCATAGGGCAGCGTGCCCGACATACTGGCCGCATTACCACGCTGGATGGCAAATGCTGATACTTTGAGCCAGAAAAAGGCCAGCATTTTGGTCATTCGTCGCGTCAACCAAGCGCTCCGTGATGTTTTGGGAAATAGTATGGGCTCCCGGACCCCACGGCCCCAAAGTCTCGACTCCAAAAGGCTCAAATATGTAACCTCGGCTGAGGTTAGCATATTTGCGTCTCTTGTGTTGCTCGGCAATAATAGCCGCCGCCGAGCCCGACACCATGTCAAAGACAGATGAGACGGCGCCAATGTGTCGACGCAAGTTGCGTCCCACACAAGGGGCCGACCCAACTTCCAGGGCACAAGAGTCATACCGTCAGGTCTTTTCCCATAGTCACGTGCTAGGCCGCTCGGTTCGAGCATAGGTGCAACATTGGCAGTGGAAAAAGCCCGGCGAATGATGTCGTTCAGACTAGCGTGGCGGCTAATTCTACCAGCACTTCTCGAACATGAGAGGCCGTGGTGCCCGAGCTGGTCGACATCTGCCACACTGGCAGCGATGCGGCTCACAGCTCCTCGCACCCAAACGCAGGCTAACCGCGAGTCTAAAAGCTGTCGGGTCTAAAAGGTTTATTATTTATTTTAATTATCTTCAATGTTGCCTGGAAGAGATCGCTTGACGCGATATGGCCGCCCAATGTACCTCGGTTAAGTAATTTTACTGTATTTTTTTTGTATTTTTGTTTTCTGGTGTACAATAAAGCTATTTGATTAATCAGATAAATTCTATCACTAACTAGAACATATTTTTCTACTGATATGCTCAGATTATGACCACAATTGACAACCTTCCAACTGTTTTGTTCCATTAAGACGTAGAATCTTCTCGTATATTCCATCGTATAACACTATACAAACCATTTCTATTAGTACCATTTCTTTTCTTTCGACTTTCATCGTGCGAACAGCCAAACTGTGGAACTCCTTGCCTGAATCTCTATTCCCCTTGAACTATAATTTGTCGGTCTTCAAGTCGAGAGTAAACCGGTTTCTTCTAGGCTAGCGCGCTAGATCGTAGATTACAACGTTGCTTAACATCAGGCAAGTTGTAGTCAAGCATGACAAAAACAAGCTAAGGAGCTAGAACTACAGAGTTAAATTAATAAATTTTTAGTCAAGTAAAAAAAAATTGTAAACCAGTAATAAAGGCTTATTTATTTATTTTTGTTTATTTACGTACTCATAAATGCCACCATTATCTAACCACAAGAAGAAGATTTACTACACAATTTCCATCGTATATCAGCGTATAATAAACAAATACTATGTAACTGTTTATGTTAACTATATCAAGTATATACCTATGTACATAGATATACTACGCTCGTAGCGTTGCTACGGCGTAGCGGGCGGGGTCTACGGCGCTACGCAGGGCGGCGTAGCAGGGTTGCCAGAGCGGGATGTCGAATGTTCCGAGATATTATAAACATGGTATTAAAATGTCACTTATAATGCACACTAATATTATAAAGTTTCCATTCATTTTGCTTAGTATGGGACTAGATGGCGGTGTGTGGAGGGTCCTGGAATACTTTTTTTTATTTATACAGATAACTCCAGTACAGTCATACTAATTAAACTATTATTTCATCAATGCTGGGACAAACCTTATTCAAATAAAAAAATTGTTGTGATTTTTAGAACAAGTTAGCTTTGAAAAATTTTAGAGAAGCAAAATTATGATATTTAACTTGCTTCCTTCGATGCCTACATAAAAAATAAATAGATCTACCTGCTAAAACAATTTATATAACAAGATAGGTACAAGTAAAATAAACAGGTCAATTAATCTCTGTTTTAAAGTCTTTTAAAATACTATTTCAGTATATTTACTAGTTTTGAGATAAATCTGAAGAAAACACTTATTTAGTTAATCATCTCAGGCGTTTTCCAAGAAATAAGGTTAACTAAATACTGTCTTCAACTTTACTAATGATTCTGGGAAGTACAACATATACTAAGGTCTTTACCCTGCTTAATAGGGATTCTTAGTATTTTACTCGTTTGATAAATATTGACGAAGAGAAATGGTTTGATAGTCTATCGAAGTCAAGTAATTATTTAAATTCAGATTTGAAAAAAGAACGGAATGTAAAGTTTAAAAACCTAAGTGAGTGTTTCTTACTCTTTTTCTTTATATTGATACAAGATCTCAACTAAATATTCGAAATTAATTATTTATATTTATTAATTATGTCAAAAATTTCCATATTTCATTAATCATGTAAAGACAACAACTTGGAATCATCAAATCTGATGTTTTTGCATAATTTCCCCTGCAATTTAATCGCAATTTTCTAAAATAACTCCCCCAATTTGGGGAAATCCGTCGTCACTTGTCTCCCCTTTCAAAATCCTTAGTACCCCTGGAGCCGCGGCGCGGCTAGCGCGTGTTGCGCTCATGTACACAAAATACTCAAAAAATGTAATTTAAATACATATTTTAACATAATTCACCATAAATTCATCAATTTCAATATATTTCAAACAGTTTGGTGCAAAAATCGGTTTTAAATTAAAAGAAAATGTGACAAAATGCAACGTTTAAAATTCGATGGATCGACATAGTGGAAGATTGATTTTTCCATTTGCAAGCCATTGTGGTTGCTGGGATAAAGTGTTTTTCGGCAAGTTTCGGGTGAAAGTATGAAGGGTGAAGTTTATAGTTTAAGATTTTAATGTTTTTCCATTCCTCCGAAGCCGGGTTTGAATGAAATCAAGGGCTTTCGTTATGCCTTGTCTGGCAAAATTATAGTAAAATTGACAAAATTTAAGCCGGAAAAGCGTTACATAGAATATCTAAATATATTTCAAGATTATCGTAAAATAGCTTTAAAAATAAACGGGCTCTCTAACATATTGGGTTTTGTAAAGCTACTGCCAAAAAGGGATAAGCTATCTATTCTGTTTTAAGTTTTTATCATATTTTTACATTATACTGAACGATATGGTACCTATCAATTTACATGCATAGTGTTAATAATGATACAATTTTTTAAATTAAATTTGTAAAACGTGCTTCAATATTTAATTGAGTTGGGACAGAAAATGGTTAATTACTGCATATTTAGAAACAAAATCTCTAAAAATGTGTAATATTATTTACATTTCAAACCGCCGTATACTAATTTTATCAAATATCAATCCAAATTTCACACAAACCATTCTGTACAAAGCTTGTTACATACATATGTATACCTGCAATATACAAGACTCATATTCTCATTAGGTATTTGTTCCAAACATTGTATAGAATAGAAAGTTGAACAAAGAATAAAAGCTCTTTTCAAATATCTATGGCCCGTCCTAAAAAAACTATAAAGCCACATTCATTTCCAAATGTCGACAAACTTAATGATGTGATGTATTTAAAGTTTAGAACTACAATGAATGCTTTTGAAAGTTTTCTAACCCACTTTGCCTAACAAAATACATGGAGATATGTCTATATGGTTGTATTGTTATAATCACACATGATTTTATTGTTTAAAACGAATATGTTTCGTTAGCTTTTGAGACAATTGAAGACTTCACTGACCACCGACAACAAATATTACGGATTTCAATAAGAATACATATACGATTGTAAATTTCAATAATTCGATAGATTCTTTACTCTCAATTCTGAATTTAAAGTCGCAAAATTGAAAATAAATTATTTATTAACGTGTTAATAAAATGTTTTTCAACCCTTACGGTTGTGTTCTGCGTATAAACTGTTTTTGCTAGCCGGCGGCACAGAATACATGATATAAACGGCGGTGTGATAGTTGACCTTCTTTTTCGTAATTGATTTAATAATCCAACCACTGGAAGTATTTTTGTTGTTAATTATTGTGTTTCTAAATGATGTGATGCCTATTTAATATTTTAGGACAAATCACACAGCGCCATCTAGCCCCTTACTAAACTAACGCTTGTATCATGGGTACTAGATAACGGATATAATACATATATACTTTTTTTGTAAATACATATGTACTTATTATACAAAGAAACGACCAGACTCGACACAAGTAAATACAAATTTTAATATTCATAATTACTTGTGTCATGCGGGAATCGAACCTGTACCCCTACATAAGAAGGCTCACTACCAACTGAGCTAACAGAGAAGTCATCGTATAGTGATCGTTATATGTTCCTGGTGTAGTGCTCAAGGTACATATTTCATATACTGCTTTTTGTTGCCCATTGACAGTGCTAGGCTATTTCTATTTGTAAACACATGCTATGTTGCTTTCAAAATAAGAAAAACTGGACGTCACAACACAGGAATAGACCTAGTGTGATATCCAGGGTTTGCCTATTAGTGTACAGTAATCCACAAAGCCCTAGTTTACAAGTATATAATCCTCTATGTTCAATCAACCTTACTGTAAAACCCTTTTGAATGTTGAAATAAACGCTTTTTATGTTTTAATCGTTCCATGATTCCTACTTCAAAAAAAACTTTAGTTACCAATTATTTTTATACATATTTTACAGTAATAATACATAAAAAACAAGGGAAAGAAAACTAAATATACTACTTCTAACTACAACATTGAAAAAAGGAAAACATTGCCATCCATCGTGGTAACGCGGCCAGTGTGCTGGGCACGCTGCCCTCTGGCAGTGGGCTGGAGCACTTAGACTATCTTTTATTGCTTTTCTCAAAATTCCCAACAATTCATAATTTAAAAGGCTAAATTAATTGGTTAGTTTGAACTGTTTGTAGGTGCTAAATTAGTATTTATTTATAGTTGATGTAGTCATCAACAGAGATGTCGCGGCCATTGTCTTAGAAACGTCACGTTTGTCCATGACTACTTGATTACATCTCTACCACTCTCAATACAGAGTTACTATGCAAGGAAAATACTAATTAATACATTTAATTAATCAGTAACCATTTTAAGAAAATATTTAGTGTAAATTCTCCACAACACAAATACAAACGAATATCGTTACAATTACATATTTTGTAGATTGAATGAGTATTTAAATGGAAATAATTTTGAAAGGATGGTTCGCGCCGTCCTTGAAGTCACAGACAGTACTTTATTAGTTTTATTTTTGTGGTAGAAAACTCATAGGTATGTTTGTAAGCTCGGAGTTTGTCCCAATTAGGATTCTTAAGTGTCGCATGCTTACTGCTTACTTTATATTTGCTGTCTTAAAAAAAACATATTCATGTAGCAGTAAAATCGGGTTTTTAATTGTACACTTCTTCATATTTTTTTCAAATTAGTGCATAAATAAGCTTTGTTTTAAAGTTTTCATATTCAAAACCGCAACAGCATTAAGCACTTTCCGTGTCAGATGAAACAAAACAAAAAAAATACAAAAATCTTTATTTTCTTAAAGTTTTTAAAAACAATTACCGATAAATATAGTATGTACCTTCATAAAACATGCTAAAAAACTGTCGGTGGATCCTATTCCATTCAAACCGTAAATCCTCTATTCCATTCAAACCGTATTTTATAAGTAATAACAATAGAACTTACTGTATGCCCCTGTATCTAAGTGAACGTCTAACATTGGTGCACGATGTATACCCATCTTTTGGACACAGCCATTTTGATGATATTGACTAATTACTTGACCAAACCTCTCGGAGCGCTTGGTTGACGCGACGCATGACCAAAATGCTGGCCTTTTTCTGGCTCAACGTATCAGCATTGCCATCCAGCGTGGTAATGCGGCCAGTATGCTGGGCACGCTGCCTTCTGGCAGTGGGATTATCTAAGTACCTTATTTATTATTTTGTTACAATTATAAGTAATGTGTTTACGTAATTTCTTACTTGATAAATAGTAAAAAATATCTAAGTTCCAATTGAATCTGGCATTTGATAAAAAAAAGAAGTAAATAAATCAAAGATTTTCTTACTAAAAACATAATTTAGTTTTTATATATTTATTTCACATCATCATCATCATCAGCCTAATGAGGCCCACTGCAGGGTATAGGCCTCCTCCCTCTTAGGGCAATACTCTCTGTCTTGCGCTGTTCTTGCCCAGATGTTTCCTTCTAACTTTTTTTTTATTTCAAATACAAATACAAATACATTTTTTTATTAATAATACCACAAATTACATATCTATACATATAATAAAGCTGTAACAGGTCGGTGTCTGTACACTGAAAATAATTGAAAAAAAATAGTTGAGGGTTCTTCATTGATGCAATAAAACACAAATATCATGCTTAAAAAAATACTGTTTGTCTGTGTGTCTGTAGGTATGTTTGTTCGCTATAGATTCAAAAACGGCTGAACCGATTTGTTTACGATTTTCACTAACATATTGAGTGCATTTTTTATCTATTTTATTATATCCGTTTATATCTACTGCCCTCATAACTCAAAATGCAGTAATCGACATTTTTGGGATTTTTACTTTTTTGCAAAAATGGCATCCTATGAGGCTAATCTATACCTAAAAAAATTAATATCATATATTTTTTAATTGTAAACATGTTTTTTACTCTGTACAAACCGCAGTACTTGCACAAAAACATTGCTTATACTAACGCAATCTGCAGTAATCGACGTGTGCTAGAACAAATTGCAGTACTTGCGTCGATTACTGCATTTTTATCTAGCATAACATTGTATGGCAACGAACGTATACTAAAACCAAACGCAGTATTCTACTGTATAATATGAGAAATACCTAATGTATTTCCTGAAAATTGCATAACCCAAAAAAGAAAATTAGGTTTAATAAGAATAGGTTATACTCCGTAACAGAATCCGTTCTAGAAAAAAATCCTGTAAATAAATTATCATTTGATCAGCTAGAACATGAAGAGATTGAAAGAAAACTAATATATATAATATGTTTGGTTCTTATATAATATAACTTTTTTATAAAATAACTAGGTTTTTATAGAACTATAATATTGTGTTTCAGCAAAAATGCTGTTTGTTTGTTTTATATTTTTTAGATTACGTAGCAGTTTTAAGAACTTTACTACATATAAGAATTTTAAATAGATACAAAGAGAAAATAAGATGAAGTATATTATATAAAACATAGCTCAGACGAATAAATATACTTAATATTATAGAATTAATTAATATATAGTTAGTATCAAAACTTTATTTTGGTTTTGAAAGGAGACTTTTGTTGGTATTAGCAGAATTGCTGTTTAGTTGGGTTGAACATTTCAAAACCTACCTTCATTTAGTGTGATTATTATGACACAGTATTTTTTGTCTGGTACATTGGTTGTAATAGCGTAGATTTCCAATTTACCAATGCCTAGTTAAACAAAAAGCTTAAAAGGAAATTTAAAAAATATA
Source organism: Macaria notata (assembly GCA_927399415.1). Lineage (NCBI taxonomy): Eukaryota > Metazoa > Arthropoda > Insecta > Lepidoptera > Geometridae > Macaria > Macaria notata. The sequence goes on along the minus strand of OV656748.1, from coordinate 2,457,330 downwards.
TTACTTCCAGAAAAATCAAACTCCGCCTTAGTTACGCCTTGTGTGGTTAAAATAGCAATAACAGTTTTATTTATGAACTGATTGAAATAAAATAAAGATTTAATTTCTAGTAAAAAATATTACTACCTATTAGTAAAAACCCCAACAAAATCGGTTGAGCCATTTCTGAAATAAGCACAAACACAGATAAACGGACAAACATTTTTTTTTTAAATTAGTATGTATGAGTTCGGCTGCATTGATGCTTTTTAATTGTTATTTCTATATAAAATTATCTGTAATGTACAAAAACCGATGAGTTACAGTTTTATTAAATGTAGGTATAGATTTGGATATTAAGAGTTATATTAAAATTTCAAAACAAAATCGTCCAAAAAAATATTTCGTCTTCTCAGCCACCCAACAACTGCCTAAGATCAGCTTATTACTTTTTTATTGCATCTAAAATATAGGTAACAATACTAACAAAAAACGCAGTACTAAACATTTGCTAGGCAATAACGCAGTAATCGACACATATACTGCACTTTGTCTTAGCAATCTTGTAATGCTCGCTAGGCCAGACGTTAGATGAAAATGCAGTACTAAGCATTTTATCGTAATGATACAGAAAAATTAATAAATTTTGCATACCAATAGAAAGCTTGATTTTTTTCTTGATTTTTAGGTACAATTTAATAGTTATATAACATGTTTTTGATGTTTAGATCACTCAAAATGTTTTAACCGCGTTTTTCTCGAAACCGCCATTTGTCGATTACTGCATTTTGAGTTATGAGGGCAGTCTAGTACACACGACACAAGCGTTTGCTTGTGGGGCTAGATGGCGCTGTGTGCAATGTCCCGGTTTTTTTTTAACTTAACATTTAGTGTTTTCAATGGGTTTTTAAATAAAAAAGGTATGTTCAGTTAAACCTTTTTATCTCAAAATAGTGTAGTAGTCCACAAGTTTGTAATATTTTCTAATAAGTTGTGTAGTTTTTTTTATGATAACTTTCTTTGTATGAAAAGTTTATTACTATTATAGCTAAAGTATGATAAATATGTTTTCCTATTATTATCAAAGAAACAAAATTAAAGTTGCCATTTCCATAATCTTTGGAAACCGTACAAGTGTGTATTTGTTTCTCTTATTGTTATTTCACATATTGTTTCTTTGAGACTTTGAGAAAAGTTTCTTGTTCATAATAAGCTATTATACGAAAGCTCTTTTGTTGAGTTGAGTAGGTGTGTTAAATTGAGTATAAAGTATTGCAATAAAAAGTCACATGGTCTTTGAAATGAAATCACGTGTAAACTTTCAATTCACGTTATATTTATTCTACGTTTGAAAAATCGCAAAAAAGTTTAATGTTCCATGTTAGCTTAGTTGGTAGTGGCTCTGCCTTCTAATCTAGGGGTTGCGGGTTCGATTCCCGCGTGACACAAGTATTTATGCATTTCAAAAATGTATTATTACTTGTGTTGAGTCTGGTCGTTTGTATGTATAATAAGTATGTATTTACAAAAGAAAAGTATATAAGTAATAATATATCCGTTACCTAGTACCCACGACACAAGCGTTTGCTTAGTGTGGGGCTAGATGGCGCTGTGTGCAATGTCCCGGAATATTTATTTATATATTATATAATTCTTGTTTTTTTTTTAAACTTGATCCATACCTTTTTATTGAACTAAGTGTCAATAAAATCAAAGTGCAAATCAAAATCAATGAAATAAAATAATACTTACAACCCGAACATATAACCCGATTAAGACTAATTCTTCCTTTGAAGACATTATTACATATCTTCTCCCAACTTCAAATGTTTTTTTTTTCTTTTATCATATCTTGAATATGGTTATATGTATATAGATATACATTTATACATATATCACGCAATTCAATTCCATCAGTAGGAGTATCAGACCTATGCTTCATAGATCCTTATTTATCAAATAGAATTGACATAGGAAAGTAATGGACTGGTCTAAACGCAGTATTTTGTAAACGTACAAAGCGTACAACAATTTAAAACGAAATGACTTTTTTTAAATCTTTTTTATTATATTAATTAAAAAATGCTTTTGTCAATCTCAATGGAATATTAATTTTGACTGTTCTGTCAAGCAGTCAGAATAAGCTGAATTAAGTTCTACCTTATTCAAATTCACTTTATTATCTGCCAGTGTAAAGATTAAGATATGGTAACATGTTGTTTTACACCACATTCGTTATTTGACACAACGCGATATTCAAGATGTATCTGGTTTCGTATTGCCAAATAAATAAATATTTCAGGACATATCACACAGCGCCACCTAGCCCCATACTAAGCTTACGCTTGTATCATAGGTACTAGATAGCGGATATAATACATTTTGTAAATACATAGGAACTTACTTAATATACATAGAAACGACCAAACTCAACACAAGTTTTTTTTTATATTTACTTGTGTCATGCGGGAATCAAACCCGCACCTTTTGATTAGAAGGCAAAGCCACTACTAACTAAGCTAACAGGGCAGTTAATAATATATTTTTCCTTTTTCTTCCGGTCGCGGTACCTACTTACCGTTCTTTCCACAGAGCAAACAGATTAGCGCTTTTGAAATCTGCGTTAACTTTGGTAATGAAAATGTCTACGAAAACTTGTCCTCTACTATACCATGTCAACCAAATGCTACGTTTCAGGCGTAGGTGTAAGTCCAAAGGTTACTCCGCCCACGCTCTCGATAAACGGTGGAAACTGATTTCAGTTAACTTTATATTGAAACTTTGACCTTTGTCTAATAAAGGACCTCTTTGGCGTTATTGCATCAGTTTTAAGGCAAATTTGATTTAGAACAGGGCCCAAGTTTTCACCAACTATATCTTATAAAAATCTTTTAGAAGGCTTTATAACCTCCTTTTATTGAAGTCGGTTAAAAAGAGACTGAACCGGTTTTGACTCAGCAAGCATGCTCCATTCTCTTTCTCTTGAGTCGTATTTCTTCATGATTGAGGGTCGTGACTCCTCCGAAGAATTAAATCGTTAGGGTAGTTCTCTTGGGCAGATACGTCCTGGTGGGCGCGCAGGTCCTTCCACGAAAGGCACTCGGATATTGTGACCCTCAAACATGTCGGTTTCCTCTCGATGTTTTCCTTCACCGCTAAGCGAGTGCAAATCCACACATAACTTAAAAGTACAAGTCATTGGTGTATGTCTGTATGAAAAGCAGGCGCTCGAACCGCTGAGTCACACTCGCTTCGCTCCATTCTATACTAGTCTTATTAGTATTCGTAGCATATTTTTAAGGACAAACAAATCTTTACATTTATGTTAAACTGTAACGGATCGGATTCTGTACTAGAATATAACTGAAAAAAAAATCTGATGTATTTATTAATATAATAGAACACAAAACATTATTATTTTACATTAGTGTCTGTTTGTCTGTGTATTTGTGCATGCTAATCGCAGAAACGGAAATTCACTTACCATTTAGTGTTTAAATCATTTCAGTCGGATCATAAATACTAAAGTTATTGCTATTTAACCACACCAGGCGCAACTAACGCAGTACTCTATTCCCCTTGAACTATAATTTGTCGGTCTTCAAGTCAAAAGAAACCGGTTTCTTCTAGGGAAGCGTGCTAGATCGTAGATTATAACGTTGCTTAACATCAGGCAAGTTGTAGTCAAGCGTGAGCCTATCATGTAAAAAAACTTGATTTACTGGGAGCCCTTTATAGGTACGCTGTGGTCAAGCGAGCAATGCTGCAGGCATCCACTAGTATATAATAACAAGTATCACACATATAACAGTAATTTTATTTTAGGTCGAATTAAGGTATCTTAAAATAAAAAAAAGAAAAAAAAACTCATATCTAAGGTTAATTAATTATAAATAGATAGATAGTCACACTCATATAAAATAAATTAATAAAATTACATTCATAAAGTAATCTAGTGCCACAAGTGGCGGCCTTATTGCTAAAAGCAATCTCTTCTAGACAACCATTGAATAAATATGTAAGATGTATGAAAGTTTGGCATGATTTTGTACTATGTTTAGTAAATGTTGTAGTTGCTTAGTAATATTTGCCAGATACATACTTGGAGTGAACGTTAAGACGAGTGACGCGTTTTCCTTTAAAACTACGAAGATTAATCGTTACAATATTAAAATATATTTTTTACGAAAACGCACCAGGCTGTTTGAATGTATCAAACCGGTATTACAAGCAATATTATAGTCTACCTGTTTACAAGATTCAAAAAAATTGAATGACTGCTTGACCTTGCTTGTAAAATCGTTTAGTGAGATATTTGTACCAAATGTTTGTACCTCATTCGTCATTGAAACTAAATTAATGTATATTTTTTCAGAACCCCGCACAATCAATCTAATTAATTAAGTTAAACTAATTAAGGCTGCTCAGAAATGGCGACAATAAAACTTAGTGATAAACAAATAACATGTTTTATATTTATTAATTAAGAAATTATACAACAAGTGATTCGGGAAAGTAAAGTAAACACAAAACCGATGTGACGTAATCAGTTAGAAGTGAAAGTGCAGTGAAGCCGCAGTGAGTCTCGCGAGCCGGCTGAATGTAATCGCGTTGACAAACCAAGCGCGGAAAAAACCACACAAAAAAGATCAGCAAATTAAAAAGTGACGTGTCAAAATTGGCGGGAAAACCGACGACACAAACTTCGGGAGAGCGAAAACGAAACGCATAAAAAATAGAAATTCAAAAACGGAATTCGCTCAACTAAATTTTTTGCGGTTTCGTGTGTCTAAAGTTGCGTAGTGGTGTGAGGCTTCCGGAGGCTGCGTATTCTGTGTACTACAGGGGGTGGCTGGTCTCGTCCAATGACGCCGGTGGCGCCGCCCCCGCGCCGCGGCGCGCGCGGGACTCTGCTCCTGCTTCTCCTGTATGCCGGTAAGTCGATTTTGAAGTCCCTTGCGGTACCAGTCTGTGTTTTTTGGTTTCCCTCAGCGGTGAAAAGTTTGGTTGCGGTCGACGCTGATCTGTGCGTTTCGTTTCGACTGTTGTAAGAGAAGCCATCTAGATTAAATTTAGTTGTAATAATCGGCTAGCACTTACGTCAATAATTATGTCGAAAAATTAGCTCTAACCATTACCTATATTATTGTATTTACGATTATGCTAAACTATTTAACCGACTTCAAATAAGGAGAAGGTTCTCAATTCGTCTTAATTACGTTTTTTTATATTAATTTACGATAATAATGATGCTTTTTGTCGTACTAGATCTGATCATTAATTGAAAGTCCATACAATTTTCTTGTTACTGACAATATAGTAATTAGTAAGTATTAAAACTTTAAACCAAATTAAAGATATAAGTACATCTAAAGTTAAATCTTATTCAAAATTGTGAAGCTTTTGATAGACAAGCGATCATAAGTTGTTTGTACGAGTACTTATAATAGTATATTGAGAAACGTTTTTCTAGAAACTTGTTTCTAGAAATCAGTCTCTAACGGTATTGTAAATTTGAGATGGTTTCTCTTGTATTTCTCATGTATCAATGGAGCAAAAACTAGTACAATATGTGACATTGCCCCGGGCATGTATCATTAGACGGAGCTTAGATCTTGAACTTTACAGCTAACTAGCTAGCTTACCTTGTTTGTGGTTTATTGTAATTGACCTATTTTTAATAATAGTGTGAGATATGTAATGCAAGAATAAGTGTACCTTGTGGTGTTGATACTAATTATTTTATAGTGGGTGCTCGCGACTTCACTCGCATTAAGAAGTGAAACTTGCATCCCCTATTTCACCCCTTTAAAAGTGGCATTACCAAAAATCCTTTCTTAGCGGATGCCTGTAGATCACTATATCAGTCAGTCAGTCACCTTTGAGTTTTATACATTTAGATATATATATATATAGATTTTTAACCCTTATTTAAACCCCTAGTTTCCTTTATTTCTACCTAACTATTGCACGAAAATAAAATTAGCAAGCTGTTAGAAATCGATGAGAGTTTTAATTGGATTGCTTGATTTTTTAATAGGTCGCTTTTAGCGATAAAGCCGCCAGTTGTGGCACTCTTTTGAAGTCTTTTGTGTTTATGTTCTTCTTTTATATATATATATATATATATATATATATATATATATATATATATATCTCTCTCTATTTGGTTGTATCAGAATAGACTTTATCACACACACACAAACATATATATTACTAACTATATATTATTGCTATATTGCTAGTATGTATGTAAAAATATACTAACTCTCACAAACGAGTTATATACCAAAAACTTTTGAAGAAATTAATTGTAAAGTAGTAGACAGGTTTTGTATATTGAGATTGTAAAGTTCACACTGGCCACACTGGTTCACACTGGTTCATGGCCTTTAGCCATATGGCCATTAAACAAGTTTTGTAAACTTGAACCCATTTGATCTCATCTATATACATATAATAAAGCTGTAACAAATCGGTGTCTGTACATTGAAGATAATTGAAAAAAAAATAAGTTGAGAGGTCTTCATTGATGCAAAAGATCACAAAAACCATGTTTCAAAAAAAATCTGTTTGTCTGTGTGTCTGTCGGTATGTTTGTTCGTTATAGACTCGGAAACGGCTGAACCGATTTGTCTACGGTTTTCACTAACATGTTGGTGCATTTTTAACTTAACATTTAGTGTTTATTTCATTTCAATCGGTTCGTAAATAACAAAGTTATGTTCATTTTAAATCTTTTTATCCCAAAATAATGCGAGCGAAACCGCGGACGTCCACTAGTCTATAATATTTTTATTATAATCCGTTACTACTTAAAATGTTGCAAATTAAAACGTAACCAGTTCTTGTCAATCGAAATTAAACATAAATCAATGGCCACTGCAAATACATAAAATAATGCTATTTTAAACTTAGTCCAAAATCAAATTTCATTATTATCTGGTTGAGGCCTGCTCAGGAACGACGCACATAGTACATACAAAGGAGGCCTATACTCAGCAGTCAAATAGTTAAGGTTGTGGATGATGATGTTTGTATTATAATAATCTAACGTTAAATTTACACGATCGACGGTTATATAGATTTTTTTACCATGATTGAAGCGTAAGCTTAGTATGGGGCTAGATGGCGCTGTGTGATATGTCCTGATATATTTATTTCTGCTACCTACAACATTTTTTTTTGTAATTGCCACTCCATCCTACGGTTGCCTAGAAGAGATCGCTTTAAGCGATAAGGCCGCCATTGTGGTATTAGATTTAATTATTTTTTTCCAGTTTGTAATATGTTTTTTTTATGTGAGTGTCCAACAAAGTATTAATCAATCAACAATAATCTTATCTTCTTATCGAAAGAGAGTGGTCTACTCCGGTGTCGAGAGTTCTAAAACCGCCTTAAGGGCCTCTGACATGGCTTAACGACTGCCGTACTAGACAAACAGCCGGGACCTACAATTTAATGATCTTATAAATTCACCTCAGTCAGTTTAGTAACAGACATAGTACATACATAATTAGTATATCTCCGCTGTGAGGTCTTCACGACCTTGCTCTCATCAGACAGGATGTGGGTTTTTGCTCCGTGTGTTTGCCAAACTCTATGGCTACAGCTGTAGTCTCGTACTTTACCTCGGTACATGACTGTATGTACCTACTTAAGTACTCGTATGACGTCATTATTAGAGGAATTCTTCAATATGAGATTATCTATATTCTATTAAAATGTGTGTAGGATTTACCACATTTCAGGCTTTTACAATCTATATATATAAAACTCAAAGGCAAACTCATCGCACAGCCAAAACACTGGACGGATCGGGCTGAAATTTGGCATGCAGGTAGATGTTATGACGTAGGCATCCGCTAAGAAAGGATTTATGGAAAAGCCGCTTTTAAAGGGCTGAAATAGGGGATGCAAGTTTTACTTCTTAATGCGAGCGAAGCCGCGAGCACCCACTAGTCTACTATATAAAAATAAGTCGGGTTTTCCTTCCCGACGCTATAACTCCAGAACGCACGAACCGATTTCCACGGTTTTGCATTCGTTGGAAAGGCCTCGGGCTCCATGAGGTTTATAAAAAAAAACAAAGCTAGTAACATATAAAATTCTGACAGTAGTGTCAGAATTTTATAATACCGGTAAATCCTAGGATTTTTACCAAGTTCGGTGTTCGGTGGCCTCCGTGGATCTCAAGATCTTCCCAACACCGCACACGTGAAACACGTGTCGACTAGAATATCTTGCCGAAAGAGAACAGCAAAGCTTCAAGACACAAGGTGCGGTGTTGGGAAGATCTTGAGATCCACGGAGGCCACGTTGGTTAGGAGGTGAGGTGTGGCGGTGGTATATGGAGGAACACACCTAAAAACCATCAAGTTTGTTGTTTGATGTCGGTTAAGGAGCAGTCGCAGCGGAAAAACACTACATATTTCTCCAGAGTTTCAGTAACAATGGATTTCCGCAAAGTAACGCCTGATTCAATATCTTAAGTACTATATAGGTTATTTGTAGCTGAAGTGCAATCTGAATTAAATCTCTCGGATTTTGAGTTTCAAAACTTTGTATTACTGTTTGTTTTTGTCCAATCGGTGGATTTTCCTTTTCGCTGGGGACTGGTAGTTTAGAAACGTTTAACTATTAGTACATCAATGCTAACACTTTTAGAAGTTTACGATAAAAAAAATTGCTGACTTATAGTGTTTTTTTTGAAAAAAAAAAGTTTTTTTCATGACTATTAAAACTTTTTTATAAAACTAAGTAAGTAGTTGTTTTAAGTTTATTATAAGTTTAAGTGTTTAATTGGTTTCTTCTTATTTCTCGTGTCATCCCTTATAAAAAAAAATACTTAGGTACAAACCTAAGTTTTTTTTTATAAGGGATGGGTTTGCTCTTGACCGTAATTCGCCTGATGGTAAACAATCATTACGGTCTAGGATGGAACGTGCTTACCCAGTAAGAACCGATTCACTCTCGCTTTGAAGATCGCAAGGATATATTCCGCGGGGAACAGGGAGTCAGGCAGGGTTCCACAATTTAGCATTCAGTTGTGAGTTGTTTTTAATAAATGTATATTTATTTCTTTTTAAACCTATAGCCCCAAATGACGAGGGCTGCGCAATGTTTGACGTAAATACATGATTCATACAAAGGGAGGCTTAATAATACTCAGCAGTTGGATTCAAAGTGCTTTGGATGATGATGATAGAACACATATTTTTTAGAACCTCTTAATTAAAGCCACCATTTAAAAAAAATCTATCAATATCCCTGCTTCAAAAAGACGTGTCTATATGGGTATATATAATCTTTTGCTGAAATACGTGCAAGTAAAGAACTTGTCTCTGGTTATCAGGTCACCGTCTCATAGCAACACCCGCTTGTTATTTAGATGGCCCTTGTAGTCTTCCTCTTTTAACATTTTATACTCGTCCTAAACTAAGGGAGAATTTTGATACAAACTGTTGCCTTTCTCACATTTTGTTTAAATATTCTTTTTTTTTAGTTTTTAATTTATTTGCACTTAACAACTAGCAACATAAATGTTAATTCTATGTGAAAATATTGTACACTTAATAGTATTTTACATAATTTACGGGATTACGGGAAAGGTACAACATACATAGATTTTAAACACTGGGTGTACTACATTCCACCACTCTACATTCCAATTATGATTATTCAAACATTCACGATTAATTAAAGCTCATTTGCATGACAATTTTAAACGTATGTAGAGACAGAAATACGTAAAAAAAATCAGGAGACTTGATAACCTCCTTTTTTTGGACCGCGTCGGTTAAAAAATGTTAAATGTGTTTAAAAGTCGTGCTCTCGTTGTGCAAGCGGGTCTAAAAGTAGCTTGATGCTTTGCATTGATACAGCGCGCTTACTTTATCTAAAGCGCTGTGCATAACTAAATACTCAGTCTTGATTTAAGCTGCACACGTACAGCGCCATCTAGCCCCACACTAAGCAAACGTTTGTGTCATGGGTACTAGATAACGGATATAACAATTTCTAATATACTTTTTTTGTAAATACATACTTAATATACATAGAACCGACCATAACCAACACAAGTAATTATAGAGTTTTTATTGAGATGTTCGTTACAAAATAGTGCATAAAAAATAACAAAAAATAAAATATGAACAAAAAATGAAATTGTGATTATGATTACAATTACATTGTTTCATATACTTATCTTAAGCAATAAAAAAATGATATGAGTGAAGAATTGTACACACTAGCGAGATTTAAAGCCTCTGGGAGTCTAATATGCTAAACGATTGTTGCATTTTTATTAAAATCTACTTATACGTCATCATTTAATACCACAATCCTGTGTCTCCCTCTAACGGTGTATTTATCTAATATCCTGCAGCCATGGGGATTGGGGGATATTTTGATTGACACGTCACTCCCTAACTTTCCACTTTCCCCCGGGGTTACCATGATGATATTATGTCCAGTGAGAAATAATCAGATATATTTATTGAATGCTTTTATAATAAATAAAGCCGCTGGCTGGTTCCTTGCGCAAAGGATTTCTATAGCAATCCAGCGTGGGAATGCAGCCAGCGTTCTTGGCTCCATACCACATGTGGTTTTTTAATTTGGGTTAAATGTACATACTCTTTTTTGGTTTAGTGTATATGTCGTAGGATAATTCGATACTTCGAATCTTCGCGGAAATCCTAGGGGTTTTGCGAAAACGCGGATAATTAGACATAGGCGAAAAATTATCAAATCTTACTGGACAAAGTCAGGATTTTTGCCCCACCACTTGCACTACAACAGGACTTGGCTCCTCCTCGCTTCGCTCGGCGTCTCATGTGCGTGGTAGAAAGCAACCTAACGAACCTAATCTACCTTCTGTCACAGACAAGTGACTTCGAGTCCAACACTAGCACTACAACAGGACATATAATTTTTCGCCTATGTCTAATTATCCGCGTTTTCGCAAAACCCCTAGGATTTCCGCGAAGATTCGAAGTATCGAATTATCCTACGACATATATAATATTGTTTATTAATATTGATAAAAAATTAAATTGGCATGTTTTTAAGATACATTTCATGTAGGTACCTATTAAAATCACTGTAGTAATTGCATGATATGCTTATGAAAAATAAATAAACTACTGACAAAAATATATACTTATATATATATAAATTGATGAGATACTTTTGCAATCGCAAAAACATTGCTAAATTTAATTGTAATTGTTAAAAAATAACCTCAATTTTTTTTACACAGCGCCATCTAGCCCCACACGAAGCAAACGCTTGTGTCGTGGGTACTAGATAACGGATATAATACTTATATACTTTTCTTTTGTAAATACATACTTATTATACATACAAACGACCAGACTCAACACAAGTAATTATTTATTTTTTAAAGTAAGTACATAAATACTTGTGTCATGCGGGAATCGAACCCGCGACCTCTAGATTAGAAGGCAGAGCCACTACCGACTAAGCTAACAGGCCAGTCAAATTGGTTGTTTGTTTATTTTTATCTGATTTGTTCACCGACAACTGTTAATAGATCAATTTGAAAAATTCTGTATTTGTGGCAGATATAGGTATGCTCAAGGTAATAATATGAGGCAAATACTTTCAATTCGATTTGAAATGAAAATGTAATATCAACTATGTTGCTTTTTACAAACATTTAAAAAAATAAACGCGTTTCATTTAATTAGTGTTATGATGTGAATAGATCTCGGGCTTTTAACGTGAAAACTCTGGACACCAGAGCTCACCATACGTTCACTGTTCGTAAAAAAATGACAATAAGCCTCATAGTAGACCCCTCAATGTGCTGACATGAGGGAAATCAGGGTGTCTTGTTCAGATAAAAGAAATGATCGATTTGAAGGATTCCACCCATAGTTTGAACGATGCGACGTTTATTCGAGAGAGCGAGAAAAAATAGAAATAGATGTTAGAGGTGGAAATTGCAAATGTTTTCTATTTATAAAAAAAATATAAACGAGAAGGCTATAATAAAGTAGCGTGGTGAAATCCGCGGGCACCTTCAATTCAACGTGTCATCTGATACACAGATCTTCTTATCGAATGAGAGTGGCCAACTCTGGTGTCGAGAGTTTATCAAGCCGCCTCAAAGGCCTCGGACAATTGACATGGCTTAATGACTGCCGTACTATGACAACAGCCGGGACCTAAATTTTAACGTGTCAACCGACCCACGGAAGCGCCCAAAATGGAGTGCCAATTTTTGGCCACCCATAGTCGGTAGGCCCACGGGTCATCGTACCGTAATAATAATTGCCTCCTGTTAAAATAAATGGCATCATCCTCTCTCGTTACCATTTAAGGCTGTTTTTATAGCGCTGGCAACTTTCTTCACCAAAATAAAAAGTCGGCGCTTGCCGTGAATTGCCAATTGAATGTATTATGGTAATGTAGTCGACCGCGCGAGCTCGTTTTGCCAAGATTGGCGGCAGGGACTGATACCGGTTAGTAAAATTATAACCGGATATTTTTTGGTACACCTACTTACTTACTTAATAATGGGGTGCTGCGATCCAAAGAGGATCCTGGCTTCCGACACAATGCGACGCCACTCCTCTCGGTTCTGCACAATCTCCTGTCACACACATAATAATTTGGTACACCTACTTAACATTAAATTAAAACATGGGGTTCTGTCAATATTATGTCTATAAGATGAGAATGTAATCCTGCCCTACATATTGCACAATGAAAAAAAAAAAAAAAAAAAAAAACATAAAAGCATTTATTTCTTCATTTACAGGGTGTTTACAGTAAGATATGTAGGTTTAACATGATATTGTATAAACTAGATTTTTGTGTATTATCTACTGTATATTGATAGGCAAACCCTGGATATCACACTAGGTCTATTCCTGTGTTGTGATATCCAGTTTTTCTTATTTTAGATGCAACATAGCAGTTACTTGAGGTACCTATGTATGGATTTGTATTCCGTGCCGCCACATATGTCACTAATGGCTAGCAAAAACAGTTTGTCCACAGAACACAACCAATAGGGGTTTCTTAGCACTTAAAAGACAGGAAAAAAAACTTTAAACAAACTAGATAAATACAATCAAAACAAAACAAAACAAGAACGAAAAGATAAAAACATGAACGGATGAGGAACGGAATGAATGAAGTTGAAGACTTTTTTTTTTATGCATTTTGGCGTACAGTACAGCTGTTTTGCCAGAGTTGCCTGTTGTTCTTATCTAAAAGCATATTATTGTGAGTGTGGGTATATGATGTATGTATTTTATTTATATGCATATATATTGTAATATGTGAGTGTTTGTAAATTAATGTAAATAGATATGGTATGTAAATATAGGTAATATTGTAAGTATATAGTTATGAATAGTATATAATATATATGTATGATTATGATTGGTTAGTGTATATTTTACCTTTTTGTTAATTACCATTGTGGTGAAGTTGATAGTCCAGTATGTAACATGGAAACAATTAAAGATATTATGGATAGTCGAGTGGGGGTCATAATTTTTTTTTTTTGGTTTAAATTATATATGAATTTGAAATATTCAAATCCGGAAATAGTTTCAAAATAATTGGATACAATTATAGTTTTACATATTTATATGGAGTAGCACATTGTCACAAAACATATTATCTATACTCATTATCACCACCCTGCTTATTCTTCTTCTTATCGAATGAGAGTGGACAGCTCTGGTGTCGAGAGTTTTCAAACCGCCCCAAGGGCCTCTGTACCATCCTACTTAAATAACGTAGATACGTCACTCCGTTGCATTTTAATCTTTTGTGTGATTTAGATCCAATTTCAATTTCAATTTCTTTTTTAGCAAATTACACATACTATGTTAAAACTTAAGTTAAAGATTTAAATGTGTCTAAGTTCAGTACCGATTTTTAATCAGCTAAGTAACCTAAATAACCGATTTCAGTCCCTCAACAAGTATTGTTATCCATTTCTCTGTAAGATAGATAGCTAGGGTGCAGGCGATTTGCCCGCTTTTGGGGAATTTAAGGCGTTAACTTGATGTGATGGGATCTACACAATGGGGTCCTAAGTGAATTGATGGGAAACGGTCGGAACAAGTGTAGCTTTAGAGCAAGCAGTTTAGCAGAGTGACGTATTCTTTCATGATTACTAAAATTCAACAACCACCATCATAGAAGTTAGTCAAAGAACATTCTTCATACGTTAGTGGGTACAAGTCAACGGCCAAGTCACACAACATTAACTATAATAATAAAGAAATCGTAGTACCGAACCTTAGACTTGACACGATCTTGTCTAGATTTCATTACTTTTTAGAGATAAACAAGCAGCTCCATCGAGACTTGGCTAGTTTTTTACAGAATGTTTTTGGTGGGATCGGTTCTTACTGGATAAGCACGCTCCAACCTAGATCGTATTCAAACTATGGAACCTCGACTATGGAACTCTCAACCTGGAGCCCTGTTCCCAGAAAATTATAACCCAGTGGTCTTCAAATCTAGAGTAAATAGGTTTCTTCTAGGCAAGCGTGCTACATCTTAGACTATAGCGGTGCTTAACATTAGGCAGGCTATAGTCAAACGTAAGCCTATATAGTGTTAAAAAAATCGTAATGATCGCTTACAACCAGGCGAATTATGGTCAAGTGCAAATCCATTCCGTGTAAAATACAATTAAATTTTAGTTAGTGTAAATTTAAATAGATTAGTGTATATTTGTTTATCTTTTAAGCGTTTTTAAAAAAAATAGTTTACTTGTTAATAACACCATCGTGTGGGTGTGAAAATCGAATTAACACGACCGTACAATACATACAGGCCGGATGATAGCGGAAGTAAAACTATTTCAAATGCCCTTTGGGTGGTTGAAAAACACTGGCCTTCGCCCGCGTGATATCGGTATACTTAATATATGTATGCTATGTTGTTTTCGATACTATAAATACTACCACCAAACCTAAAATAAGAGTGATTCGTTGCTCCGATACGACGTGAAGAAAGAACAAACATCAACTAACGATCAAACTCAATTTAACTTCTAGATATTGTAAAATCTTTCTGAAACTCGCGTATAATCTTCAAAATATTTGATTCCGCAATGCATTGCATCGTACAGAAATGTTACCACCAACCTTTCATACCCAACTCCCCAATTCCCTACACTTCCAAACCTCCCTACATACATATAAGTATACATACGTCGCGTTTTCCCTCTTAGAAACAAATGAGTATCGAAATGCTGAGACAAAACTGTATTAAGCGTACGTGAGAGGGCGGCACCCCTGCTACAGAGGGTAGGGAGACAGGGATGAATGTAGGGAACTACTTTGTAGGGCTAGAGGTCTTAGAACAACAACAACAGAAACAATTGATATATTGGAAACTTTAAACCGACTTCATTATCTTTTTGGCACCTATATATTGAACTATATCTCAAAAATTGCTAAAGAAGTTTTAGCGAATATTGTGCTGTTGATAAAATTCAAACATTCGACAAAGGATATTAATTTCGATTGGAAATATGTGAGCATATTATTGTATAGGTATAAGTACATGTATACGAATTCAGGGACACGTAGAATCCTAAATAATCACCTGTCACAACCTTTATCTAATTCTAACAAAATCACATGAAATGTCATCAAAAATCATCAAATGTGGGATTGAACACTTCCTCTTTTAAATAAGGTTTAAAAAGACGATTTGTTCAGTCAGTTAATGATTTATTTTATACCAACGGCGCTGTTTTTCCCGTTTTGATTCGGGTAAAAAAGTGGCCTAATTGATTATCTTGGGCAAATTCTATCTGCATACGAAATTTCATTTGAATCGGGTCTGTCGTTTGTGCGTGAAATGGTAACAAACGTACACACACACACGCACAATTTTTCGCCTTTGTATATAAATGGGATGAGATGGAGCCCTCTCTTGATATCCTAAAGTCCCTCCCTGTCTCCACGGCGCGTTATCATGATGATGTCATTTTTCAGACGCACGGGGGGCGGTTAATCATACCATGGGAAATTGGTGGGGAAGTCATTATCAAGGGTTGGAATGGATTTTTAAATTTGTTACTGTTACTCAGTCTAGTCGGTGTTTAATGGCTTTCGGCGTTTATTTTATAGGGAGACGTTTAGAAATGTATTTATGTGTCTTTAAGTAAGTAAAATAAAGATAAAGTATTTTTATTGATACTGTAAAGTTGTAACATACATAGGCATAAGGTATAAATAAGTACTAATATCACAAAATATGCTACACAAATTACAATATCTCGTCAAATTGAATTTATAACATTTAGTTTTAATAAAATTTTAGAAGTTTCAATCGGTATTATTAATAAAGTAATGAAGTTTTTGTTTTAAAATAACCTTTAACTTGGTCTTTAAAAAGACCCAACGATGAACAAAAACACTCTCAATTTTCGTTACCTGGCTGCTGCAAGTATTTGACTAATAATGTTCTGTGGAAAGAGCTTATCATTACTATATTATGATTAAGACCATTTTAATTGTTAAAGTAGCCTTTTTAAATTCATTCATTTATTTACAAAAATAACTAACTAATTTTTACACATAATATTATACCATAAGTATATACAAAAAAACCGGCCAAGTGCGAGTCGGACTCGCGCACCGAGGGTTCCGTACAAACCTGCAAGGTTAAATATTTTGTGATGTAACTAAAAATTTATGGTTTTCGTAATTTTTCCTTTATCTATGCTATAAGACGTTGCTTCGTACCAAATTTCAAGATTCTGAGTTCACGGGAAGCACCCTGTAGGTTTTGATTCCCTTGCAAGTGTCGAAAATTTGCGGCATAAATGGCTGTATCTTTTGATTGCGTTGGCTTAGAAGTTTGATTTTTTCACAGCTTCAAGGGACAGTAGACCTGAGTAATTGATATAAATTTCAGCTTCAGAATCTTTTTCTCAGGAACGCGTAGAGGTATCTACGCGTTCCTAAGAAAAAGGGTCTTGACAGACGGACGGACGGACGGACAGACGGACAACAAAGTGATCCTATAAGGGTTCCGTTTTTTCCTTTTGAGGTACGGAACCCTAAAAATGACTTAAGAATACAGAAAACTTATACAAAACAGATATTTACAAAAAGTTCAGCACACAGCAATTTTAAAAGCACAGCATATTGTCGCTGTGCTTTTAATTTTTTTTAAATATTCAATTATTTATTTTCTTTATCATTCACTAATATATATTGTTACTGTACTAAAATGAAGACACAGGAAGGGACTAACCGGCATGGCACGGGTGTACCCTCACTCAGTTTAAAGGGTTAGTATCTAAGAATGATGTACAAAAATTATGTTTTTTTTTTTTTTTTTTAATATGTATATATAATGTTTATTTTTTTATTATTATTTGGAAGTGTTACTATTAATTTATATACTTGAATAAATGAATTTTGAATTTGAATTTGAAACTAGGTAAACTCACAGAATAGGGCAAATAAAAGTATCAATGCTTATGGAAGTCTGGTCTGAACTCACTGATCAAGACTCACCTATTAAACGAAGAAACTTTAATCAAAATTGTTCAATCAATTCAAAACTTGAATGAATTAGATACAAAAAATATAAACTGGCGCTAAAGAAAAGTTGGTCGTATAAAAGTTGGTCGTATAAAAGTTGGTCGTATAAAAGAAGACCAAAACAGTATCTTGCAGGATTTCTATCAAACTCAAGATAATAAAAGAATTTTTGAAATGGGTTAATAAACTGGGGTAATCGCGTAACATCCCCACAAAAAAAACTTTCACAAGACTTGATAATCTCCTTTTTTTGGAAGTCGGTTAAAAACATTGTACAATTAAATGAGTAGGTACGTCTAAATAATCAGCGGAATAACATTCCTTTCTTACAAATACTTGCCGGACAAAACACATAACAAACCAAATAACACTAACCTTCTACAACAAGCTAGGAAATATAACGAAACGCACAACAATAGCATTGTATTAAACGTACTCTGTTTCACTGAGATTAGCAGATTAGTGGGGGTGCCACCCTACACTATACAGGGTTATTATATAATTAATCATAGCTCGTTTTTGTATTATAAATGCGAAACTACGTAAGTAGGTCTGTAAATATGTACTTCTTCTTATCGAATGAGAGTGGCCAACTCTGGTGTCAAGAGTTGCCGTACTAGACAAACAGCCGTACTATATAATAACAAATACTATGTAACAAATGTGTACTGTGAATAACACAATTTTATTCCGTACCTTTGTTTTGCGTGTTTTTCACGCTTGAATTACTGAAAAAATTGTGTGTTTTTTACTACTTATAATAAATAAGTAAATAAATAAATATTTCGGGACATTGCACACAGTGCCATCTAGCCCCATACTAAGCTTACGCTTGTATCATGGGTACTAGATAACGGATATAATACTTACATACTTTTCTTTTGTAAATACATACTTATTATACATACGAACGACCAGACTCAACATAAGTAATTATATTTTTTTTTTTATAATTATAAAGTTCATAAATACTTGTGTCATGTGGGAATCGAACCCGTAACCCCTAGATTAGAAGGCAGAGCCACTACTAACTAAGCTAACAGGCCAGTCAACTATCTGGTCTAATCTGAAATTTTGATAATATTTTATATAGAACTCATCATTATCGAATCTTAAAATGAAGCTATTTTTATATGAGATAGGCTCACGCTTGACTACAACTTGTCTGATGTTAAGCAACGTTAAAATCTACGATCTAGCACGCTAAGTACAAATATGAATGTCTCTGTAATGAAGCCACGAAACGTATTGATCACATGTATGGATTAATAAAAACTCTCTTATAGTGTATTTTGTGAGTGTTATACACAATAACCCTGTATTATGTCTCGTGATGGGTTGAGATTGATTGCTATAAGATTTTGTTTGTGTTGGAGATGTTTTGATGACAAAGAGACGCTTAGATACATACTATATTAGGTATATAATATCTGTGTACTCTTGAGATAATAATATATGCCTATATTGTGTAGATAGTGTAGAGCATTTTATATATAGGTACAATAATGTTTCGTGTGTAAGTGAAAACTTACACACAAAAAAAGGCAAATCTTTGGATCAGTTACAATTCCTATAACTTTTAGCCGTTAGAGCGTCACAATGACCAACTACTTACGAGTATCGTCTTAATAACATTACCGACTGTGATAATCAAAATAAAGCTTTTTTGAATGAAAGAAAGAAAATACAGCTGCAACTCAGCCTAATGCTGATGGCACAGGGCCACCGGCGCTGATATTCTGTTGCGGCTGGTGGTGACGTTTCTTCCTTTCCTGTGCATCAATTTCATGTCTCTAACGAAGGATTAAACAGATCGCTCTACGCGATAAGGCCGCCCAATGTACCTAGGTAAAATAAAATTTCTGTAAATTATTTTGTATTTTTGTGTTCTGGTTGGTACAATAAAGTTATTATTGACTAGTAGAAAACCAAAGGCATCGGTTTGATAATGTTATCTATAAACTAGTGGATATTTCACCTCTTTAAAAGTGGCATTACCCAAAATCCTTTCTTAGCGGATGCCTACGTCATAACATCTACCTTCATTCCAAATTTCAGCCCAATCCGTCCAGTGGTTTGAGCTGTGCGTTGATAGATCACTATATCAGTCAGTCAGTCAGTCACCTTTGAGTTTTATATATTTAGATTGATTGATTAAAAACCCATCTCTTGTTCCAGCATTGACCGAGTCCCGTCGCCAGGAGCCTTACTACGGGCGTCTCATCGGCCGCCTGACTCAGTACGCACACGGCATTAAGGGCACCGTGTACGCAGTGGATGAGAACACTGTCTTTGTTAGGGGGTTCGCCTATGATGGCACAGGTAAAAGAACTAAACTTAGACTAATATTTCCTCCGACGGTGTAGGAACAGTTTTTGGTTAAGCCAAACTGTCAATGACAAAAAATGTTATTGAGGACAGAAAAAAATAAAATATAATGAACAAAGCAGAACGTGGTTGGTAATGCGGCCAGTATGCTGGGCACGCTGCCCTCTGGTAGTGGGCTGGAGCACTTAGATTATCTTTAGGCTTTTCTAAATATTTTCTTAGTGCCCCTTTTTTGTAGTAGTTAGAAGTAGTATGTTTAGTTTTTCTTCTCTTTTTTTATATTTCATTATTGTAAATAAAGTATGTTTTGCTTAAGCAGTAAACAACTTGCTTAGCATGTAGACAAACACGTGCTCAAGCCAAAATAACGTGACGCACCAAGTTTTGAATCACAACACCAACGTTTTTTCGTTTTCAGACCACACATATAAGGGATTGACCATCGACTTATACGAGTACCTTTTGAATATGAGTATATGATACGATATTCTCATAAGATATTTTTTCCGCCGAATCTGCACACACATAAAAGCTGTCAAAATAGTAAAAGAAAATAAACAGAGAAATGTTTGTTGGAACAAAACTTTGTTTATAATTACTTCAATTTATTAAGTAAATACTAAAATACCCTAGTAATAAATATGTTTTTTTTTCTATCCCAGGCCCCGATGCCTTCTTCTGGGTGGGAGATACGCCTCAACCATCGCCCGAGGGGACTCTGGTACCATACCCAGAAGACTATGACAATAACAGGTGATCACTTGACTAATATAGATGCCCTTACGGCGGTTAAAAACATTCTCCACGTCAGAATTAATAAAAAGCTTTCATATTAATTTTCTTCCTTTAAGATATAATTAAGATTTGTATGAGACAAACGAACTTAGAAATCGTGAAGTCGTTTATAACTCAGGGGTCTTCAAACCCAGAGTTAATAGGTATTTTAAACGCAAAGAGGCAAACGTGCAGCATCTTAGACTGCAGTGGTGCTTACCATCAGGCAGGCTGTAGTCAAACGTTGGCATATTTCGTGTTAAAAATGAAATCGTCAAATCAGGTCAGAGTCGACCTTGAGCGAATTTAAATCATTGACAAAAGAGTTCGCTACTCTCATACGATAGTATTTTATTAGGTACATGACAGTAGGTAATTACTACCCACCTACATTAAATCCCTATTTTCAGGTATATGCATAAAATGTATGCCGTGACCGTTAAACCAGGATATAATGTTTATTAGGCCAAAGCCTAAATATAAAGCCTAAATATACCATTAACAACTAATCGAAATCATGTGGCAAACCACATGATTTCGATTAGTTGTTAATGGTATATTTAGTATTTTTTGTCTTTGAGTTACACATATTTTAGATATATATTTACATGGCCGTTTTGTTAGATACATATTTACATCGTTAACTCTGTCTTTTCTAAACTGGGTTTCAAATGTAGGTTTTTCATCACTACATTGGTACTATTAAGCAAAGTCGACTGCCGCGTCTCTTCCTATGTACCTATGCTCAGATCTTTAAAACACAACGGATTTTAATGCAGCTTTTTTTAAATATAGTAATGAATAGTGATTCAAGAGAAAGATGTATTTGCATAAGCGTGCTAAGCCGCGGGCTAGTTCTTATTACATCCATGATTTTACCCCATCACATCTAAAAATCAATACGTAGCATGTCAAACGTCGATGTTTAGCTTTTAAAGCTATTGTATATTTCGTGACGGCGCGGCAATTACTCATAATTACTTTATTGGAAAACTGCCGGATTTATTTTATGGTTAAAGTCACTTAGCTGGTCACATATTTTATACGTAAAATTATTAGGTAGCATGGTAGGTTTACTAATTTCTAGATTTTAGTTGATTTCATAAAAGGAGGTGGTTCTAAATTTAGGGTTTCTTATTTGAATAAATTAGATTATGCCATGAATATCTTTTTCACCATTTAGTACTATTTTTATATTTTTTTTTTAAAGAGCCTGTATTTAGACATTTAGAATTTATTGGCATTTTAAAATGTATCAAATCCAGCCCAGACGTCTAACCGTGACAAAAAAAACTTGTAAAAATAAGTACAATATCATAAACTTTTGGTATTATGTATAAATATTAATAGTCATAGACTCACGCTTGACTACAAAAGTTTTTTTTTACGTGGGATAGGTTTACGTTTGACTACAGCCTGCCTGATGTTAAGCATTGCTGCAGCCTAGGGTGTAACACCTAGAAGATACCTATTAACTCTAGATTTGAAAATCCCTGGTTTGTAGTTCACAGGAAACACAGCTTCTGGTAAAGTGTTCCAAAGCTTTGCCGTCCGTACAATAAACGTTGAAGCAAAGCGCTGTGTTCGATACTTCGGCACTTCCACCATAAAACGGTGTCTACCTGCGGACTTTCTGCTTGTTCGGTTATAGAAAGGAGCTGAGGGAATCAATTCAAGTAGCACCTAGTTGATTGATTGATTGAATAATACTTTATTGAACACTCACATAAACAATATATCATAAAACAAAATGGAAAGAAATTAAATCTAATGCCACAAATGGCGGCATTATCGCTGAAAGCGATCTCTTCCAGGCAACCGTAAAGTTCATTGTTCCTATAAGTGTAACATCCCCGATCATCACTGTTGGATTTAAATTCAATTCTTCAAGCAGCCTGGAAGCATTAGCCAAATTTTACTAAACGGGCCACGCTCCCCATAAATTAAGGGATATAAAGCAGGAACGGTACACTGGGAGAGAAATAATGTTTCAAGCTCAGATTTTTCTTATAGTGGCTTATTGTTTTTTTTCATTCTGTTTCTATCGTATGAAAGTGGCCAACTCTAGTGCTTAAGTTTATCAAAGCACCCTTAGGGTCTCCGTTTTTTAACATAAAACTCGAAGTCGCTTAACAACTCTAAAGACAGTTATAAAATGCCACTTCTTTTTCTTATCGAATGAGAGTGGCCAACTCTGGTGTCGAGAGTTTAACAAGCCGCTCTAAGGGCCTCTGACATGGCTTAACGACTGCCGTACTAGACAAAATGTCACTGAAACAAAAGTGTCTAAATTCATACAACTGTGACTTCAACACGGCTTCAACCGCTAGTTTTTGGTAGGCTTTTTAAAGATCGATATATTTAATTTACCACATGAAGTAGGTTTCAATTACCAATAAAATATTTAATCTACTTTGCGTACTTAATTAATCTACTGAATTAATCTTTCTATTAACTTACTTTAATCTACCTAACTTACTAACTTACCCTAGTATATCACCACTCTTACTCCAGCACCCTAAAGGCGTTGCAAGCGCCCCTGGGGCTGAATACAGAGCATTAGTATTCAGGATCAATGGTAGAGAGGTCTCAACCAGCACTGATGGATGAAGGTTTAGAAGGAGTTCTTTGGAGGGACGCTCGGATTCTGCATAAAAAGACCTTTGCACAATGCACTTAGTGCATTGTTACGTTCTTATGAAATATTAAAGGATGGGTTAGGAAAAGGTTGCCTTTTGTTAATGATAAAAGAGTGACTGTTATGAAGATAATTTGATTTCTAAGACACAGCCAGGCTCCTAGGCTGCAGCAATGCTTAACATCAGGCAGGCTGTTGTCAAACGTAAACCTATTCCACGAAAAAAAAAACAATTTTGCTTAAAAGATGGATTTTGTCCTGTATTTGGCAGCGTATAAAATTAAGATCAAAAGTCTGTTCTTAATTTTTGGTTTGGATAATATTTACATCGTAACAAAGCTATTTAAAAAAACATATTATTGACTAACCAGCTTACTTCTTGCATCGCTTAAGCATACGATATTATGTAACTAGGATACCTAAAATCTGAGATCAATTTTTCAAATTAACATATACTTATTAAATTAAATCCTTAGAGATAACTTAAAATAGACCACTAACGAATTTTTTAAAGGAAAATGATTCAACTAATTCTTCCTAAAAATGGATTGCTTATACATATATTAAATAGCCCCGACATCAGCTGTTTTTTTTACAGGCTTACGCTTTACTACAACTTGCCTGATGGTAAGCAACGTTATAGTCTACGATGTAGCGCGCTTGCCTAGAAGAAACCGGTTTACTCTCGACTTGAAGACCGACAAATTATAGTTCAAGGGGAATAGAGATTCGGGCAAGAAGTTCCACAGTTTGGCTGTTCGCACGATGAAAGTCGAAGCAAAGCGCTTGGTGCGAGTCTTTGGAACCTCAAAATAAAAAAGCGTTGTTGTTAAAACAAACCTTGTTTGTCACAAAAGAAGCGTCGTTTTATCACCCCCCAAGCACCACCCTCGCAAAATACCCACTTTCACTCCCCTTTGTAATTAACTTTATTTAATTAGCAAACGATTTATTTTATTATTCATATTTTCGTAATTGCCATACATTTTCCTTAAATATATTCTATGGTTGTTATGTAGTATTACTCGAATGATCGTTATGGTGTTCTATGGGGGAAAGTGTTTATTTTATTGAATGTCTCTTGGGACCCATAATATCGCCCCTCTGTAGGTACTTATTTAGATAATATTGGGTTGATGGAAACAGTTTCAAAATGTATACCCAAAGGAATGGAAATAAATTTTGTCTATAATGTTAGCACGTTAGACATACATAAGCATATAATATAAGCATCTATTATTGGTCTAGTCCAACATTACTTACCTAAGTCAAATACTTTGTAGTCTCGCGTCTGGAAATAATTCGCCTGTTCAAAATGACCCAAATACTTTAATCAATCAATAAAATTAAAATATTGCTCTTGGTCTGTAAGAGAATATTTTTTTTTAATAGTTTTTAACTTATTCAATTGCGAAAACTACTTCCATGCAATTAGAAATAGTTTGAGCTGTTATAACATGGTTATAACAGTACTTATTTGTATCTTACATGTGTAAGTAAGTATCTATTTTAATGTGTCTGCAATGTTTTTTTATCACAATATAATCTTACGTTTGACTATAGTCTGCCTGATGTTAAGCACCACTGATGTCTAAGATGTAGCACGCTTGCCTAGAAGAAACCTATTTACTCTAGTTTTGAAGACCCCTGGGTTATTATTTTCTGGAAACAGGGCTCAAGGTTTTTCTATAATTTTCTTCTTCTCATTTGGGAGCCCACTCTATAACTTGGGAACATGGGTAACGGAAGCAACAACAATCCTTCTATATCGTCCCAGAGTTTATGCTCGTATCCATGTTCGTCACATTTTATAACTGTAAATTTATCAAACTCCAGAGACCCGCCGGTGCTGCCCCGTCTCTCCAACGTAGACATCTTACTACGATTACCAGCTGGGAAACGGCTGAGAGACATCAAGTGGCTCAGCGTGTGGTGCAGGAGGTTCACTGTAAGTACTCGACCTCACGACACAGGCAAAACTAGTGTGGGGGCCATAGACTAGACACGTACCGAAAACAAAGATTTAAAAAAAAGTAAATTAGTAAATGGAGTTTATTCAAATTTTCTGAAATTTAGAATTATCAAGCGAGACAATGCATTTTAATTAATAGATTAATTGACTTAATTTAGTAGGTACTGAAATTTGTGCAACTCTTTAAGCATTAACCTTCTTCATATGTAAAATTTGTTAGATGTTGGCGATTTTACCTACTTAATACCTACCGC
This sequence comes from Macaria notata, assembly GCA_927399415.1. NCBI lineage: Eukaryota > Metazoa > Arthropoda > Insecta > Lepidoptera > Geometridae > Macaria > Macaria notata. Next base: position 2,431,821 of record OV656748.1, on the reverse strand, counting down.
TAGGTTTGATATTCGAGCAAGTGATATTTAAAATAGAGCAACCTGTAAATGTCAAAATATTATTACTTACTATTTATAATTTCAAAAGTCCTTTCACATGTGTCCAAATCGATACAAAACGACTCGGTCACCAAGAAGCTCATAGTATAATGTCATTGGTCCGAAAATTCAATTCATTTACAGACCCCGGTAGTGAATTAATGTACCGGCAACAAATAACACGGTAAAGTGGCGAATGGTATCGATTTTGTCGCGCGCATGCTCGTCGCGTTCCCGCCAAAATTTGACGTCTGCCGCCATTTTGACGCTAACCTGCACACCAATACAGGGTTACTAAAACATTTGTATAATAGAATATTTTGGAGTTTTTGTAATCCATCGTCCGGTGACGCAGCAATGGTCGCAATCGCAATACTTTGTTTACGACCAAGTGCATTAGTGCCTTTCAAAAAAACATATTCGTGCGATTGATGTCGAATTTTCCAAAATAACTTAAAATATGTTTAAAGATGGCAGCTTTTTAAATTATCATTATATTTATTTGAATAGAAGAAGTACCTAAACAAAAATTTATATTACGGTAATATGACACTTTAGAATCACATTTTCAACTAGCTTCAAAACTTTAGCTACAAATACGTCTAAACAGCTTACCTATATGATTTTAAGATTTTGTGATACCTACATATTTGCATTCTGTTCTCAACCTATACAATACTTGTACGTATACGGCTAAAGGCTGTATGTTAGTGATAACCCGATAAATACGTATAAAGCTGTAAGGCCAAACCTGAGGGCCAAACAAATTCCATTCACCGACTCAACGCCAGTCAATTGAATAAGATCGCTCGCTCGACACTAATTCGACAGTAAAATAGTAAAATCTCCTTGTATTATCTGATAGTTTCGCATTTTATCAATAAGATGAAGGTCCGATACATTTCATTAGAACCGATATGAATGAATTTTTCTCGGAAATTATTTCATGGAAAGAGCGGTCAAAAGGACCCTTCCAGTAGTAAATTAAGTGGTACCCGATTTTTGTTCGCAGAAAGCGACTGTACACATTTTAGTTGAGAAACTATAATGCTTTTTCTTATACAACTACGCCAAGAACTTAAGTACTTGTAAGTACAACTAAGTTCTTGGATATGAAAGGAACTTTCTTATGACAAAGAGAAATTTACAAATACATAGGCCCTAATCTAAGCTACTGTAACTTACAATACATCGCTCGTTTTTCTTCAGGGCTTAAATTATACGGGGCTGTAAAATAGGGTAGTAATCTTAGGTAAGTGGTACACGACGATTTATTCCGGTGGCCAAACAAATTTGTGATAGATACTACTCCCCACGACACGATCTATATTCGTCAAATTTTAGTGATTTTTAATTTGACTACCTTGACAGACCTATACAGGTCAATAAATATATTTTTTCTGAATTGTGGTTTAGAAAGAACTAATTATTGATATCTTCGATAATAACTCTCAAAGAATAAATTCACAAAACAAATAAATGTTCAATCAAAGAAATCTTTTTTGAAACCGAAGTGCAGCTCGAGTAGCTCGATTAATCTGTTCTATCAATCCTCCTTCACAATTAAAGCTCTCTTACTCTGGAACGACCTGCCTCTAACTATCAGGCAGGCTAAATCTCTGTCGATTTTCCAGAGTATGGTATACAGCCATTACATCTCTACGTTGTAACTATCAATCGCGTTTATTGGTGTTAAATGTGTGTGTTCATAGTTTTTTAATATTATTATTTGTAATATTGTAAATTAGTTTGATTTTCTTTTATTTTCTCTGTTTAGTTATAGGTTTTATTTTTAAGTATTATTTATTTATTTGTACGCCACCGACCAAACTGATTTCTGTCACCGTTTTCTTGCTAAGGTCGCCTGGAAGAGATCACTCAAGGTGATAAGGCCGCCCACTTGTGCATTCATTTATAGTTTAAGTTCATTTCATATTGTAATTTATTTTTGGTGTGCAATAAAGTTATATTGTATTGTATGTTTTCATTCACAAAAAGCCATTTCTTCCAGGTTAACTTCGGCGACGTATTCATCCCGTCGGGTCTCGACCCGCCCCGACCCCGCGTGCTCCCCGAGTTCAAACGTCTCGCCCATGGTCTCCGGTCTGGTAATATCAGTGTTCTGGACGCGAAGACCTTCTACATCCCAAACCTGCATTATGATGGGGCTGGACCGGACGCCTACTTCTGGGTCGGGAATGGATCTGAGCCCAGTCCTTTTGGAACTAAGGTGAGGTTTGTTTTTATCACCAGAGAGCTGTAGGCAAATCTCTCACTCTCTTCAGTCGTATTTCTTCATGATTGAGGGTGGTGACTCCCCCGCAGAATCAATTCGTTAGGGGAGTTCTCTTGGGCAGATACATCGTGGTGGGCGCCCAGGTCCTTCCACGGAAGACACGCGTCTTTGGATACTGTGGTCCTCAAATGTTTCGGTTTCCTCACGATGTTTTCTCTCCGCGAGTGCAAATCCACACATAACTTGAAAATAAAAGTCAGTGGTGTAGGGTCGGATTCGAACCAGAGAGCGTGAGGGTGAAAAGCAAACGCTGAAACCGGCAGGCCAGACTCGATTTTTAATAGGAACCAATCATAGTACTCGCAATCGCAAACACGAACCTGTCTATTTATAGTTAGCCATTCAAGTGTTTGCAATATTATAATTATACGTGTCATATGGTACTAACAAGCAGAACATACACAAGGAATATTATTGCTCATAGATTACATGGACCCTTCTTCTTTGGATACGACATTGTAGAAGCGATAACCTAATTCAGCGAAAAATAATTGAAAAGCAAATCACTCTAGACTTTCATCCTGAAAGCGTTATTATAAAATCAAATAAAAAAGACGCAGAATGAATAAAAACAGAACAAAAATAATACACACAAAACTAAATACTCTTATTCCAGGTCCCCAACGAGATGGGTTCCCTGCACCCGCTCCGTGGCTACCAAGGTGAAGACATAGAGATCCAGCTGCCTGGCAAACTGACTGCGTACGATATTGACTGGCTAGCTGTGTGGTGTGTGGAGTATAGACATAACTTCGGACATGTTTACATACCGAAGGACTTGGATGTGCCACCGGCGTTGGGACAGACTAAGATCACTGTAAGTAAGAAGGAAGAACTGGGATATATGATTAGAGAAACTATTCAGTAATCATTGGACATTTCAAATAAAAAAAGAATGGGTTGCAATAGAGGAAAGTGGGAAAGTCAGGAAACTAGCAATATTTTCAACAAACTGAGATAATAATACTGTAGTAAGTGATGGTAGAAAATTGGGAATTAAGAAATGAGATTATGACATAGAATTTGATGTTAAAATTAGGAAAAAAGTTATAGCGAAATAATGAAAATTCTTGGGATATCGAGATTGTAGTAAGGTTCAAAGCGGAAAGTGGAAAACTCAGAAAAAAAGCAATAATTTTAACAGATGTAGATAGAAACATCGTAGTAAATGTAGATAGGAATATAGAAGACCAAACTTGAGAGTATGATATAGGTTCTCAATGGAGAATTTGAAGATAAAGTAAAATAAAGTGTAGAATAGACTATGACAAACGAGAAAGACTGGGGCATTCGAATAAAACGAATGGGAATAAATTAGAAAATAATATAAAATCAACGTGCTTCCTAAACTTACTACTAATTCAATATTTTAATTTCATATATTATTGTGTTTTGTCATGCTGCTGCAAGGATCTAACAATGTCTATGTGCTTTGTGCTAACCATACCATTTTAACCCCATCTTTTCAGTAAAAAAGGAAGCCATCACGCAAACCCATCAAATCTCAACAGCTAGTTTTAAAACCTATTCATCAGTCAAATACGCAGCCATCTTGGTTTTCTAATTGGTTTAGAGATTGGGCGAAATGAGACCAAAAGATGCTGTGTTTGTTTTAGTTGTATTGGTTTAGATTTTGTTATATTTAGTGATACCTACTTACTCTAATTAGTTAATCGATTATTGTATGTATGTTACGAAGTTTTAGGTACATACATATTATGTACATAGGTGCTTTTTAATTTACTTAGTTCATATTATATTGTGTTATTTTTGTTTCTGTTTAAAAAAAAAAAACATTTCTTTCTTACATTATCTTGATAGCCGTAGTAAGACCTCAACAAATCCTTTATCTTTTAGTCTCATTTCTCTTTCTGTGTCACTAAAGATTGTTAAGTTTGTTATATTTTAATGTTATTAATAAATGTTTCTTTTCACTAACAATGTTTGATTCTTTTTCTTTCTGCTTACTGTGAACTTGGATTAATATTTGACAGCCTGCTTGGTGGTATAACCCTGTAAGTATAATTTTATTAAGTCTATCTGACTATATAATAATGTCTTAAAAATTGTAAGATAGGTACGTATTTAAAGTAAAAAGTGTATACTTATTGATTGAAATAAGTAGCACTGTTCACTCAATACTTATTGAGTGAACATTGATTTTAAACAAATGCGCATAATATTATTATATTTTTATCTTTATGGTAAGTATTCTAGCTTTTATTTATTTTATTATGCTTTCTCACACTTTGGTTCTTAATCAGTAATTAACAAACGAAAAAACGACACGAACAAACAAACTAACAAACAGATGTTGTAAACACACATATCACAAGAAATAATATGAGTGTTACATTATGTGTTAATTTATATGTACGTGCCATGTACTAATATATAACCATGCAAAAAATATTTCCATAATCTTTCTATGAGATAGACGATTAAAATGATACTCTATCTTCTTAGTCGTATCTCTCACTGCTAAGAATCGTGACTCCTTCTGATCTTAAGGACTAGTTGTCGCCATTTGTTGCGTTCATGTTTTGTGCATTGCAACATATATAGGTATCTCCAGTTCTTTAATTCCTTGATCACCGTATGGGACTCCGGCCTGTCGGTCTACGTACTAAAATGATACTAACCCAAGTAAATATTGCAGACTAGTTCGACCACGTCTCAGACGCCCTATAGCGCCTCTAACAACTGCAAGGAGATCCTCGACAAGAGGCTGCAAGTACGGTGGGAACTACAGGTATATAAATTACATATTGAATTAATTTATGAAGCGCCCGTAGCTCACTTGGCGGAGGTAATTGTATGCGTTTACCAAAGTTAGGCAAAGGTTGACGCGGTCAGTCCTTGGATGGGTGGCCAAAAAGTGGCATTCCATTTTGGGCGCTTTTGTGGATCGGATGACACGTCAAATTGTAGGTCCCGGCTGTTTGCCTAGTACGGCAGTCGTTAAGCCATGTCAGAGGCCCTTAGGGCGGCTTGATAAACTCTCAACACCAGAGTTAGCCACTCTCATTCGATAAGAAGAATTTATTGATGAATTAGGAGTTTTTCAACGTCTCATATAGGTTCCGCCTCCTTATGTACCTAATTTAAAAAGTGATCCATAATTGAACCGATTTTTTTCTCTGTAACTTTTTACGAGTAAAATCTTTGGTCACTTTCATAAAGTCTGTACGAGTATGTAAAAGTATAAATTGTATTTATAATGCAAGTTATGAATAATATTTCAATTAAGTTTTAATTAGATTTTATTTCACAATCTTTACACTGGAGTGGATTTTACACAAATTTTCAGCATTTTTCTTTAATGAAATCTTATTCTTTTATTTTCATTCAGCAAATAAAGAGAATCATGTGAAGGTAACATGTCGTTCCTGAGTCATTAAATATTAAATCTAGTATTTACTCATGTCTTGTGTTCAATTTTTAACCTGTAATATTACCTACATATAAAGAGCAAAGAGGTCGATTTAGGCAAACGAGACAAAACTACAGTATAACAGAATATTTTTGATCTGAAGATTAAAGTAACAGGATAACATATTGAAAAATCTTAATTTAATAAATTATTAAATCCAGTGTTATGATATACCTACTCTTGCTGTTGCTGTAGGTCTATTTTTAAAGGGATGTTGCCCGCCCTGTCACTCCGTAGTTTCTTTATGCTAAGAGATATGGAACCTAAGCCCACATAATCAGTAAATCATGGCGGTCCCAGAGTTTCCAGAGTAGGTATATACAGATCGATTCCCGCCAGAATATGTAGTCGTGATTATTTTCGCTCATTCCAAAACAATTCTTTCAACCCAATGATAACTTTTGACAACAACCACACTATTTATTCTTTAATTTACACGTTTTATATGTATTTGCAGGGAGACCACGTACAAATTACCCTGTCCGCCCGGCTCCGCAGCGAGCAATACATGGCGTTTGGCATCTCTGGTGCTGAAGGCAGACCCGCCATGTTGGATGCAGACGTCGTGGTTGCTTACTGGGATAACAGGTACTTATAAAAAATCATTTTACACCACTACGTAGAACAAAGTCGCTTCTAGCTTCTATCCCTATGTATGAATGTATTCTATCCTTAAAACTACACAACGGATTTTGAAGGACTTTTTTTTTTAATAGATAGATTTTTTTTTTTTTTTTTTTTTTTACATTAGATAGGCTCACGCTTGACTACAACTTGCCTGATGTTAAGCAACGTTATAATCTACGATCTAGCGCGCTTGCCTAGAAGAAACCGGTTTACTCTCGACTTGAAGACCGACAAAAGATGAAAATAAAATCAAGAAGAATGTTTAGATGTATATTAACGCGTGCAAAGCCGCGGACAAAAGCTAGTGTATTTTAAAAGCGAAAGTTTTTGCGTTTGTGTAATTGTGTTTCTTTCTTTCTCACGCTGAAACGGCTAAACCGATTTGCAAGATTTGTTACGGAAGTAGTAATAGCAACTAGGTAGCACATTATTACTGACCTTGCATAAAATTATATTTCAAACATTAGCTCTTCTTGAGATGTACAAGAGGTGAGACTTTACGATAAATGTCTTTATTCACATTTAAATCAACGCGTATAAGAAATAATTCTTTATAATTTTTTTTTTGTTATAAGTTCACTAAACTAAAAATGTACTACCTAATACTAACTTAAAATAATAACATAGCTAAACTTACGGACGTAGGTACATTTCCTTCTAAAAGTGAACCTAACATACATATTAAATCTACCAAAAAATAATTTTAATGTAGGTATAATCATTATCATCTTCAGAATTTGTCGGCTCTCTGATGGCTTTCTCCTCTATTGGCTATATGTCGACGTATAGATGTATGTCTTTTCTTATTGCCAGCGTATAACTTTTTCACTGAGCACATTATATGGAGTAAGGACTTGTTCGCTAAGCTGATGGCAAACATCTTAAGGGTCCCAGTAACCCGAAATAAATGTTTTTTTTTGTATTTATTTTATTTTTGTTTAAGGAGTTGCAGTAGATGAAAAACACTTGTAAAAAATTATGAAACTTCATTTTACAATTCCAGAATGAACCAGCCCCGAGTGTCTGACTACAGCATCACGCACCTGGCGCAGTGTGACGGCGAGAGAGGCGTGTGCCCCGACCAGCGGGTCGGAGGGACCAATGATGTTGTATTAGGTAGGTTTTAGAACTTATTTTTTATTTACTCCAATGAATCACAGATGCAACTTTGCGTAATCTTGTTGGTGCGGAGCCACCAGCTCGATGCCGGAGCCGCCAGCTTCTTATCGAATAAGAGTGGCTAACTCTAGTGTCGAGAGTTTTTCAAGCCGCCCTAAGGGCCTCTGACATAACTTAACGACAACCGTACTAGACAAACAGCCGGGACCTACAATTTAACGTGTTGTGTCAACCCACGAAAGCGGCCAAAATGGAATGCCACTTTTCGGTTACACCTTTGCTTAAATCGCTTGCGATTGCCTCCGCTAGCTGATCTACGGGCGAGCCACCTGCGCTAATGCTATATTTCAGCAGAACCTACAACTAATAAGACATAATCCAACTTACACAAAACTTCTCAAACGTACGTAAATACCAGCTAAATCACTAGGAAACTACTACTAGGTACAAAATACCATGTACTAACTTGAGTGTCCTTCAAATTCCAGTATCCGGCAACCAGAAAGACGGCGTAACAACCATCACGTACCGCCGGCCCCTCTCTGCCACGGAGCCACACCGAGACAAGGAAGTGCTCACATCTCGCTCGCAGTCCGTCATAGCTGCCTTCGGACCACTCAACTCCAGATACGAGGCTAATGCACATTCATTCATGGATACTACTAGGAGTGATGTGCAACTGGACTTTGGAGCTATGGTAACTATTTCTAATGAACTGCTTAGTTTTCTATTTGCTTAACTAATGTGCTACATCTTAGATTTTTACATCAACTAACTACTACATTATGTATGAACTATACGTCTGGAACAAGGATGTCTTTACATGGTAATATTCGTTTCCAAAAAAAATATCCTTTTAAAAGCTGGCCCAACTTACACTTGCTTGTCTTTCACATCTCTGTGGGACACAGGACTGTATACCACTATCCATCTACATATTATATACAATACGTAAATAAAACTACATAAATCAAAGTACATTATATTCTGCGAAAGAATCCCGACCCTCACAGTAATGACGAGGATGCTCGAGGAAGAGGAATAAAAAACTGTATTTCAGTAAATATTTTTTCTCTCTCTCTCCCTAAGAACGACAACACCTGCATCGGGCTAGCGACCCTGGACACGTCAGGCCCGGCTCCCTGGCCGCCGCGAGTCATCTACGGAGTACGCAACTTCACTGCCCGTATCGGACCTGCTGCCGGACCTAGGGGATATACTCCTATTACTGGTAAAGTTACTTTTCAAACTTACTATATAGAAATATGTATGACTAGTGGGTGCCCGCGGCTTCGCTCGCATTAAGAAGTAAAACTTGCATCCCCTATTTCACCCCTTTAAAAGTGGCATTTCCAAAAATCCTTTCTTAGCGGATGTCTACGTCATAACATCTACCATCATTCCAAATATCAGCCCAATCCATCCAGTGGTTTGAGCTGTGCGTTGATAGATCACTATATCAGTTAGTCAGTCAGTTACCTTTGAGTATTATATATTTAGATAGATGATGATTTAGAATGATGTGTCTGCCCAAGAAATACCTTTTTTTTTTTTTTTTTTTTATGTGTGATAGGTTTACGTTTGACTACAGCCTGCCTGATGTTAAGCATTGCTGCAGCCTAGGGTGTAACACGTTTACCTAGAAGATACCTATTAACTCTGGATTTGAAAACCCCTGGATTGTAGTTCGCAGGAAACACAGCTTCTGGTAAAGTGTTCCAGAGCTTTGCCGTCCGTACAATAAACGTAGAAGCAAAGCGCTGCGTTCGACACTTCGGCACTTCCACCATAAAACGATGTCTACCTGCGGACTTTCTGCTTGTTCGGTTATAAAAGGGAGCTGAGGGAATCAGTTTATGTAGCTCCTCTGCACACTTTCCGAAATGTATTCGATAAAAGACCGACAGACTGGCCACCTTGCGGCGATGTTCCAAACTTTGGAGTTTTGCCTTCTTAATGGTGGTTTTACCTACTAACCTCTTAGCTCGCGTTTCAATCGAATCCAACGCCTCTAGCTGGTATTTTGCTGATCCATCCCAAAGATGCGAGCAGTACTCCATGCACGACTGAACTTGTGCTTTATACAAGGTAAGCAACTGTTCCGGATGGAAGTACCGACGCACCTTCGAGAGGATACCAAGCTTTTTGGCAGCCAATTGAGCCTTTGACTCAATATAGGACCCAAAATTTAATGACGAGGTAAGGGAGACTCCAAGTAGGTCCAGCTGGTTTGTGATTGACCTCTTAATAATGATTCTTATAGTCACGTTTTCGGGCAATAGGTAGCTTAAAAAACTAAGAAGAGAAAAAAGCTTAGCCAAGTCATCAGTTTTATTTAAAGTCTTCTGGGCAACAAGACAAATCCGAGTTACAATTTCACAAGACAACTTAATAGATTTAAATAAATCTTGCAATATTGTTTTGTTACATGCAGGCAATGATATAAGTAATGGAATCTTTCGGAGTGGTAAGTTACAATTTCATATTCAATATGTATGTATATTATGACTGGCCTGTTAGCTTAGTTGGTAGTGGCTCTGCCTTCTAATCTAGAGGTCTCGGGTTCGATTCCCGCATGACACAAGTATTTATGTTCTTTAAAAAATTATAATTACTTGTGTTGAGTCTGGTCGTTTGTATGTATAATAAGTATGTATTTACAAAAGAAAAGTATAAAAGTATTATATCCGTTGTCTAGTACCCACGATACAAGCGTTTGCTTAGTGTGGGGCTAGATGGCGCTGTGTGCAATGTCCCGGAATATTTATTTATTATTATTTTACCGTTTATTGTGACATGAAATACATATTACAGGAATAAGTGCAATAAAAAATATGCGTTATGGCTCAACCAGGCCCCAACTCAGTATGCAGTCACAAGTGTGGTTTAAGCTACAACTAACAAATTATTCCATTTTCAATGAAACTCTGGAGATACAGAGTGTTTTTCCGCTGCGACAAAACACTATATATTTCTCCAGTTTCATTTACAATGTATTTCCGCAAAGTAACGCCTGATTCAATATCTTATTCCATTTTCCTCAGGCCACCCATCCTGGGGCATTGCGTGGTACATCAACGACCAGCTCATCCCGGAGTTGTACGTGGAGCGAGGACAAACCTACACCTTCACTGTGGAAGGCGGGAGTGATAATACTAACCCTGCCAAGTGAGTAATGCCTACATGAAAAAAATACAAAATACAAAATTATTTATTTGCCAAAGAAATAAATTTTGTCAAAAAATGCTTCGAATCCTCTGACCTCGTGGTAGCTGTTAGGCTGTGTTACGCGGCCAGAGTCATCTCCCAGTATGTTTCTAGTTTAGTTTAACATGAGTTGTAGATATTCTTCAATCCTTGTTTGTCCTATCTTGAACTCTTTTCGTGACTATGTCGGTTTGGTTAGGTTTACTGCCTTTTTTTCTCCTGATAATCGCGACTAGACGATTTATTGTCATGTATAAACAACTCACAGCCTAACGCTTGTGGAATCAGAACCTAATTTTAGCGTCAACAGACCGTGTTGAATTTGGTGGTACCCAATGATATTCTATATAAACTGAGGTACCACCATGTGACTTAAATTTTAATCTTCTGGGATCTTTAGGACTAGATTTTCCTGTGTTCATAAACCTTTCTTCATGTCTACTAACCTTCCTCGTAGGACACATTGCCGAATTGATCTGATGTGTAATACTTTAAAAATAATAAACTTACCTAATGTGGCGCTGCGACCCACAGTGGATCCTGGCCTCCGACACAAAGAGACGCTACTCCTCTTGGTTCTGCGCCATCTCCTGCCACTCGGTAGCATGGAGTTGTTGCAGATCCTCCTCTATCTGCTCCTTCCAGCGGTACTTGGGACGGCCGCCCGTTAAAAATAATATAGAGCGCTATTAACGTATGAACAAAACCAATCAAAAGTTTTTGTTCAAAGTAAGACTATACGTACGTCTTAATGTTGTTGGTGGCGACTAAATAACAATTATCTCTCCCCCAGATACCATCCCTTCTACATCAGCGACTCCTCAGAGGGTGGTTTCAGTCAGAAAAAGGAAGAGGACCGCCGCCGCCAGCGCGTCTTTGCGGGAGTCGCCTACGATACTGAGGGATATCCTTACCCTACTGCTGGTAAGCATTATACATATAATAGTATTATAGTACCATCTTAGACTATAGTGGGGCTTAACATCAGGCAGGTAGTCAAACGTAGGTAAGCCTATTTCGTGATAAAAAAAAGCTGGTCCAACACAGTGTAGTTTGTGCGAGTGTCGCTATAGATGACCTAATGGTCTAAAGCCAGACTACAAACTACTACAGAAAAAATATCAATGTAAATATTGTTACCTATCAGCTGTAGGTACTTACATGATGCATTTTACGTTTTGCCTTGAAACCCGCGCCCAAAGCAAGTCTTAGTTAATAAATAATTGCATAGATTTTGACAAACTAACCATATAAAATAAGATATCAATACATCCCGAGTTTTGTTTAATACTAATGGATGCTATGTTTCGGGACATAAAGACAAAACCTCTATATCATGCAAAACTCATGTAGGCCTGTGCCTTCGTTTTGACGTGCACGGAACAAAAAGATCCTAAAACTGATCTCTGATTTGTTTATTTCAGCGGGCCGTTACTGCGAGTGGACACACAAGACCATAGACCAAGCAGCGACCACAGAAACATTCGAAGAATACATGAAGACTCTCAACCTAAACTGTACTGAAGGTGAACCAGCTGTTCTCAACTGGACCGTCGCGCACGAGACTCCCGACCTTGTTTATTACCAGGTAACGGTCAGAATTGCTTGAATAAATAGCGTCACATAGGTCTTTATAACACCAAACTGCATCCGCCAATCAATAAGCGATTTCTAAATCACGCAAACGAAAGTTCCTGGAACAACTTCAAAATAGTCGTGTTCGAATAGTAAACGAAAACTCTACTGAGATTTAGAACCCAAACTGATGATGAACCAGCTGATCCTAACTGGATCGTCTATTCATCGGGTTATGATATTCAAACTTCGAGCACCGACATTGCTTCATAGGTCTTCCAATCTGGCTTGAAGAAAAAAAGTTCTGATTTTTTTTAATTAAGTACCTATTTGAGTTAAGTACGGAGCATCCACAGAGCTATCATTAGGAAAATAATAGTCAAGTGTAAACCTGTTTTAGGTAAAAAGTAAGCAATACCATAGAATACAACCAATACCCATTATATTTCCAGTGCTATACTCACAACAACCTGGGCTGGAAGATCCACGTGGTGGAGCCCGGCACGCCGGTCCCCTTCCCGTCCGACCGCCGCGCCGACAGCGCCGCCGTGACAACACCCATCTCTCTGCCAATACTCCTCGCCACCGCCCTCAGGAACTTACTAGCAAGATAAGAACCCTGCCACCACGCGAGCTCACGAAATAAACGAGTTTTCCACTCGAATCGACGGGATTACGACGTTTATGTCACTATTTGCAGTTTTGTGACGACGTTTAGAAATTTTTACTTGATTTCTGCACATGCTAGGTTGAGAAGAGGATAATTTTGCGGTTTGTGTGGATTGGTTTTCCCGCGCAAAAGACATGAAAGAGTTTTACTGTTTGACTTCGCACGTTTCACGTTTAGCCATGTGTCAAGTTGGCACTGACAGTTGAATGTATGGAAGGATGGAAAAAATGTTGTAACATTAAAATAAATGGAACAGTTTGTGAAACTTTGAGAATGATTTCGACAATAATGAAGTTGTGTAATTTTTGGAGTAGCATTTTGAGATTAATGGTAATTTAAATTAATCAACGAGGTACTAATCTAGTAAGATGTAAAATAGAAATACAATGACAATAATAAATATTAATCTTAGATGTTTTCTTATTGTGAAGTGATAAAATATTTACTGTTTTAAAAAACTCAAAAAATATTGTAGACGTAGCAAATTAATCTTTTTAATGTATTTAAAATATTTGTTAAAAACTTTTACATTTACGTCGTTATTCGAGTGGAGATTGTGATAAATTGTTGGCTAAAGCATGAGGTTGCTACAAAAGAGCTCGCGTTTCTAGATACTGTACATAAATTGGGTAAATAATGTCAATCTACGTACTAATATCAATTTCATATCAGTCGTTTACCAACCTTTGTAACTTAGGCTTTTAAACATCATCTTCTAGGAATAAATGAACTATACTATTGTACAATTTGTACATGTTACATTAAGTACCTACTTACATGACTATTTTCATTAATTAAATATCGTTTTGCTGGACATTATAATTATCATCTGAAAATTGACTTCTTAGGTGAAGTATATACAATCATAATATACAATAAAAAAACATTGAAAAGTTAAAAATCATACCTACACCATTTTTACACAAGGAATCATAATGGTGGAACTGGTGTCACTTTTGAAAGAATTTGATGTGACAATAATTCATATTATTTAAGTCGTCAAGCACGACAAAAGTAGTGCTTGACATCGAGAATAAAAACAGAATAAAATTATTATACTATTAAGATACAAAGAATGAACGTACAATAAATACAATGAATAAAATCAATTGTTGGTTAAACCCGCCAGCTTTTAAAATGTTTGTGCTTTTCGTATTTTTGACAATAAAAATTTAGCCATATTGCATCATATTTGGATGTACTTATTTAGAAGTAATCAATATTATTATTTAATTAATTAAATAGTTATACACTGATAAATTGCATATAGTTAAGCATAAAATTGAGAAATGTTGGACAATAAATTTAGTCTATTCTGTAATATAGGATACCTATGTAATGATAACTATGACAAAGTTTTGTACATTCTTCTTAAAGTTAATTAGTTAGCCTATTTCTGAGCCTATCAGCTGATTTTGAAACTATAGTCTTATAAAATACTTTTATTATTATTTTCAAACTATGAATACAGGAAGAACATTACTTGCAGTACAGGTTAAGTTATTAAATTGTACGTTTACTGAGATTTCTCAAAATGTTTCAATTACAAATCTCAAGAAGTTTTTTTCTACTTTATTGTTTTGTGGTATCTCGTTTAAGCTAGTTATAACGTTCTGACAATAACAATCAAATAAATGTATGCAACGGTATTAAAATGTTGACTAAGCGTAATTTAATATCTTAGATAATAATTTAAAGCAAGTAGGTATCTTGTACTTTTTGCAGTTCCAAAACTTTACACAAGTATTATAGGAAAATATTTCTTACAGAAATCTTACGTATTAGGCAAAGTAAGACAATAATAATTTATAGAATAATTAAATCAAATTTAACACTTTGTAGATGTAGTTGTTGGTGCACAAATTTCTGTTAATTTTAAGAGATTTAAAGAAGTTATATTATAAATTGACGAAATAAAAATGGTTATAAGTATACAATTTTTACAGTGCAATTAATATAATAGACAATAAATTTTAACATTGCAATTAAATTACTTCATTTTTAGTTTAGTAGTTGTTAAATGTACCTACACAGATGTTTTTGCACATACCTCAGTTTGGAGTAAAACTTGGCTTTGCTTGTTTATAATAACGAAATATTATTATACCATTAAAATGGCTTATAACTTAATCATTACATTTTTATAAACTATTGAAAGTATTTTATTAATTAGTAAAAAATACAGTCCGGCCGCCTTGAAATTATTTTAGCATCTAGAATAACAATACCTAAGAATATCAACAGGTTTCTAATAAGTACTAACTTTGGTTATTAGATATTGTGTGTTTTTTTACTTTTTCACCTATGTATAAAAATGTTACTTATCTATTATATTACAATATACATAAAATTAATGTTATCTTAACTTCATTGCTTAGCTTTGCAGTACTATGCAAATATACCTACATGTCTATTTTGCCTCTTTGCCAAGAAATCATGTGCATAGCAGTGAAATAGTTTCCACTTTACAATCGGCTCCATAAAATAATTCATTGGTAGTATCTAGAACAATGAATTATTTTCAAGCTAAGTGTGGATTAATAATATAAAATAAATAGAGGACAACATTGTAAGGAAACCGACATATTTGATAACACAAAATCCGGGCATACTTACGTATTATTCGTAAAAAAGCTCGTGCCCATCACTTTGCATTTGCCCGAAATATTTCTCAATTAAATCAATTTGTAACGGAGACGTGAACCACAGTAAAATAGAATGTATCTGGAAGAGGAAGAGTACCTTGTAACACATTGAAATCTCGTTCTAATGAAGACTATTCGTGGCTACAAAAACAACAACAATAATTACTTTCTGTAAAAAGCTTACCTAAGTTACTTTTAATATAGTGGCTGACTGTATATTTTGTAACAGATATGTATGTTTTAGTTTCGTTACTGTAATGTGAAACGTATGACAATAAAACTTTTATCTACACTAATGTTGTAACATTCTATTTATGTTTCCAATACTTGACTTATAATTACTACTGTTATAGCACAGACAACAAAACACTCAATTTAAACAATATCACATGATGTTATAATATCCACATCGATATCGTAATAGCTCATTATAACATCGAAAAAGCGTGACCAACCTGATTGCAGGGCCAATCAGGTTGGTCGCGCTGCACTCTCGTTGGTTAGATTTTAATGGCGGCAAAATCACTGTGACAATACACGTACGCGTGAATTTAATTTAATAAATTATCAATGCATTAGTGAAGATAAAGTAGTGTATGCAGTTGCATACACTACTATTTCTTAAATTATTTACCTAGTTGTTATTTTTTTATCCTTAGGTTTTAAAACCGTTGTAACGGAAACAAATAGGAAAACCTAAAAATGGCATGTTTTCAGAGTGCGTTCATATTATTGTGGTTCCACGCAGGCTACCTAATGAGTAGGTACCTACGTAAATGGCTAAAATATTTTTTTATGTTTTTGGGTGCCTTAAAACCTCTCTGAGTTGAAAAATCGCTGTGTGCATGTATGACGAACACTGCAGAGTGACTAGACAACTTGTCTAAAAAATACACAAACAAAATTAAGTAGTTATAATAAAAACATAATTTAATTACCTTTTATTTTCGTAACCACAGCAATAAGTAGGTACAATAATCAGGAAAGGTACAAAAAATTAAACAGTAGGTACAACAAGAGGCGCCCCATATTTTTTACATACTTTATCACTACAAACGTACATAACATAGTAGGTTAGTACATAGTATAAAGCAAAGCCATTCCAGCGTCTATCTATGTATAATAATGTATGGTTGTACGTTTTTATGTTGCTTAGATCTTTAAAACTACCTTATTCTATATCTACTTACTTACTTACTTTTATCTTGGAATTTGATGCTGTTTTTTAATAGGTAGAGTTATTCAAGAGAAAGAGAAGGTTAATATGTATAATAATATGCTTAATATATTAGAGATCTACTGGTAATTCCAAGATTTCTAATGTTAAGTCGTAAATAAACACATTTTTTGCACTAAGTATTGCATACCTTAAAATGGTGTACCTACAAAAAATTCCACGTTTTTTTATGTTTATCTCCTAGAGATAACCCACAATAACCAATTTTTACCATTATTTTTTTACAATAATAATAAGCTACGCAACGGGTTTTTATATGTTTTTTTAAGAGGACGGATATAGATATAGATTTAACCGAAGAGGAAATTATGAGTGCCTTATCGTCGGAACAAGCCATTATATCTGTTAAACGACTAAAACGCAGAAATACTCTCGACGGCCGCTGGGAGCTGGGCGAGTCTGTTCGCATATGTTTTGAAGGGCAATCACTACCGCAGTATATCAAAATTTATGACGTTCAATCTATAGTCACTAGTTACAGGTATCCAGTAACGCAATGTAGTCAATGCTGGCGTTTTGGACACACAATAAAAATGTGCCCGTCACTGAAAGTAATATGCCCAAAGTGCTCCAAATCTCACGCCAATTGCGAGACGACGGAATTCCGCTGTAATAACTGCACGGGTCGACATATGGCAATGGCTAAAATTTGTCCGGTAAACCTAAAAGAGAGAAACATACGTAACATTATTAAGTATTATATCCGTTATCTAGTACCTATGACACAAGCGTTTGCTTAGTGTGGGGCTAGGTGGCGCTGTGTGCAATGTCCCAGGATATTATGAGTGAGAACAACTGCTCGTACAAAAGGGCACAGACGTTTTATGTACCGCCACCACCTACTCCTACATTAGACCTCACGCGCCTCCCGCGCTTGCCGACAGCGCGGCCGTTGACTCGCCTCGGTACTACACCGCGCGCCGCCTCGCCGTTCGCTGTGCTAGCCCCTACAGTCGCCGCGACCTCTTATGCCAACGTAGTAAAAGAGGAAAGCAATACACGTAAAAAAGAAAGTGAAGGGCGTAAAGCGGAGAAAAAAAGAAAGAAAAGAACAACGAAAGAGAAAGAGGATGATATATACTGTGAATCTTCTTCGGAGCCCGATGACGACAGCAGGATACCCAACCGGTCGCACACTCTCAGTATTGAGCGAGCGCAGACTGTGTACCATCTCTGGCTCCGAGTACAGAGCCTTGAGTTCAGCACCGAGCGGGATCACAAACTCGTTCTTGCAGGTTTCCCTGGAGAAATTATGATGTTAGTGTATATTTGTTATTAGCGCCATCTGGGTGCACTAAATAGAAGTAGCGCAGAAGAAAATAATAATATTTAGCGCATCTTGTCTGAAATCATGTTGAAGTCTTAAATTTGTATAACGGATAAGTAGTTTTATTTGTATATGATCTTTATTCGCGTTGCGGTATTTTGCAGAAAATTTCTTTAAGCTTTAGAATTTTAGATAGTATTGCTATGTCACATTTGACATAATTAACTACATGTAAATAAGTGCCACGATAGTTTCCTAATGTGTACTTTATTAATAACTAGCTGGTTCCCGCGACCTCGTCCGCGTGAAATAGTTAATACCAAAAAACGGGTCTATTGAGTTAACCTTAAAAGATATACTGTTGCGGACATTTTGTTAGATCATTTCAAGATAAATAATTCTTAAAATACATATTTTTTTGATATCTTGAACCGTTTTCGCAACGCACGCAACGGAAGCTCTCAGAGATGAATAATTTTCCCCGTTTTTTTCCACTTTTTTCATTGTTTCCTCGCTCCCATTAGTTGCAGCGTGATGTTGCCTAAGGCCTTCCTCGATAAATGCTCTATTCAACACAAAAATAATTTTTCAATTCGCACCAGTAGTTCCTGAGATTAGCGCGTTCAAACAAACAAACAAACTCTACAGCTTTATAATATTAGTATAGATTGTCAGGTATTACACATTCAATCTAATTCATATTAATATTTAAAACATATCTAAAACTCTCTCTCGCTCGGACTTTGTTCGACAACAGACTGACAAGCGCTGTCATAGGTTAGGTTGGCCTGTTTACTGGTCCAAACGAGAACCACGTATTATTGTTCATTTCGCTTCTAGGGGGGGCGCGCGCGGAGGCACTGTGGCCCGATCGTTGTTCTGTGTTACAGTGTCTGCAGCGCTAGGCTATTAGAACATTTGTAGATCGAACGAAATTGTTTTACAGTTACTTCAAATTCTTAATGTTTACATGTACGTGTAAGAAAATTGTTTACTATTGCCTAATCTGTGGCGCAGCAAAAATTTTAAGGAAAAAGTAGATTTCTCTAAATTTTAGTAATAAGGTATAATATCATGCATATGAGACCGTGCGAGCGAAACCAGTCAGGGTAGCTAGCATCATTAAAAAATTATACATGCAGGTTTTTCTTTTACCATATAATGGTATCCCCACACACCAACTGACAGAAGCGAGAGTAGCAAGCTCTCGGAGGAAATATCACAATGGAGGGAGCCATAGAGACGTTGCCACTCTTACGTCTGTGTGTAAAGCACTTGAGTGTGTCTTTGTCTTTCCTTCAGAATGAAGCTACGAGTAAAAGAGATAGCAAATTTACATGCTGGCAACGCCGCACGTGTCTTTTTATGACCGACGAGTAGGCCAAAACATTGCGTTTGTGCTTTAGAATTTTAAAGAATATCAAGTGATTTTACGGTGTTACAGATTTGTTTAAAGTTAAATGTAAAACTATGTCGTGCTCAGCAGTGTCATGTTCATCAAGAACTACAAAAGGAGGTGTAAAAGACCCGGATTTATTATTTCATTCGTAAGTTGGTGACAATGTTTAAGTCATTGTAAATGCTAAATTGATGATGTTTTTAGCCAAAATGCTATTGTACCATCATATTAACAATCTAGTTTATATACATCCATGTGATTTGGGTCAAGATAATGTCTAAAACTGACTTAAAACAGCAAAAGTGTTATATATAATGTTTATTTTGTTAAAAGATAATTTAAGCATCAATTCTAGTGATGTACCATAGATTTTAGTTTTATCGATATATCGATAAAAGATATATCTTCCAATCTTGATAAAATAGTGCCTAAGAACATGTAATGTAATGTCATAACTAAATGTATTTTTTTACACTGAATTATGTACATATCGTTTCCTTTTTCTTTTAACGTACAACTAATTTTTAGGTTTCCAAAATGTCCAGAAATGAGAAGTGAGTGGATCAAAGCTGTTAGGCGTGATAACTGGGAGCCAACAAAATATTCCAAACTGTGTTCGAAACATTTCGAAGAAACCTGTTTCATCACCGGATTACAGATAAAAAGTGTCTAATATAATCTATTATGGATAAAGAGTCTTCAGATTTGTTGCGTACCATAGGCGGAAAAAATCAAGATTTGCTTGTGAGATTAAAGCCTTTTAAGCCAGATTGCCAGATTACCTATCTTATAAAATAATTAATAAACAATTCATATAGCATACATGCATTTTTATTCACTTCACCAATATTGGAGTAATGGAAAATGTCGCCTAATACAGTAAACGTTCTTGACAACGGGCTTCCGCGAAGTAACATGCCGTGGCGGTCCGAGTCCGGCAGGGGTAGTAACAGGGCTACCCGGGTCGTCATCATGCGAAATCCCTGTACAATCGGTACGTTCAATGCGAAAACGATGTTGCCAGCAGGCAAACTTGAGAATCTGTTAATGGAAATGGATAACTGTAAGATAGATATAGTAGGATTAAGTGAGACTCGTTGGGGAGGAAGTGGAGATTACTGGAACGGGGATCACAGAGTAATATATACAGGAGAAACTCAAGGAAAAAACGGCACAGCACTAATACTAAGTAAAAAATGGGGAGATAAAGTAACAAATACCATACACCATAGCGATAGATTAACAGCAGTTATAATAAAAAATGAACACAGAAACATCGTAATTCTACAAGTGTACATGCCCACTACCGGACACCACATAGACGAAGTAGAAGATATGTATAATAACATAGACTCCATATTAGACATTGTCCACGAAAATGACTATCTAGTCGTTATGGGAGACTTTAACGCAGTATTAGGCGAAGAAGCAGAAGACAATATAGTTGGAATGTTTGGCTTAGGAAAAAGAAATGAAAGAGGAAACAGACTCGTTCAATTTTGTAAAGAACATGTGGTGGTGGCGGTTGCCACTCTACCAGCTCCTACGTCACAAGGTAAGTACACATGCGTAGATTGTAGAAGTAAAACGAAACTTTGGTTTTTATGCGAGTTGCCGCGAGCGGCGGATAGAGCCAGCCGGTGTGTGCATCGGATCGCGGTTATCAGCGGACTGGCCTCACCACAAGATGGCCGGCGCGCGGGAACGAGCTCGCGTGGCCTTGGGCGCGGGCGGTTCCCCCCGCGCCCCGCACCTCAAGTGCGACGTGGCTCCATCCGTGCTTGCTTTGCTTGCGTTTAATTACAAACAGAATACAATAATAACAGAGTAGAACTTACGGCTACACCACACCCCCCCTGAGACCGTCACTACGGGCGATAACAACTTAACTTTGGGGGAAACCTAACTCTACGTCCTGACCTGGTAACAGTAGTCTTAGCCCTGGTGTCTCTAGGTGGGCTCGTGCTTTGCGTGGGTGTGTCTATGTGTGTATGAATGTCAGTGTTAGTGGTTGGAATGCTTGAGGGGCGACTGTTTGTAGGTAATGTGTAAGTGTCTGTGGTGGTGTCGCGCATAACGTAGGCAGGCTTCAATCTGTCTATCGTTACTGTGACTGATTTACCATTCAGCAATAATTTAAAAACTTTGTCGCCGCGCTCTATGACCTCGTGAGGGCCAGAATACGGTGGTTTCAGGGCCCCTGCAACAGTGTCATCGCGCAGAAAGACATATGTACATGTCGCAAGGTCCTTAAAAACGAATGGGGAGCGATGTCCGCTATGACGTGAAGCGGGAGGTGGCTTGAGATTGTTGACAAAAGAGCGTAGCCGACCTACGTAGTCTGTCACGTCGATGTCGTCACTGTTCGGTGGGAGGACGAAATCACCTGGAATGCGGAGGGCCTCTCCATACACGAGTTCAGCTGCAGAAGTTTTAAGATCGTCTTTGTACGCTGTTCTGATACCTAACAGCACAAGTGGGAGTGACTCTACCCAACAGAGATCAGCGTGGCAGGTTATGGCCGCTTTTAGCTGCCTGTGGAACCTTTCTACCATGCCATTGGCCGCAGGATGATAGGCAGTTGTGCGGCTATGGACAAATCCCGCTATTTGCGACAAAGACTTAAACAAAGATGACTCGAATTGTCTTCCTCTATCCGTGACGATCTTGGATGGGCAGCCAAACCGGGAAATCCAGGTGCTGAGCAAAGCTTTGGCTACAGTTTCGGCCGTAATGTCAGAGATGGGTATTGCCTCAGGCCAACGAGTGAAACGATCGACGCACGTGAGACAATAGCGATAACCCTGAGACAATGGTAGTGGGCCAACAAGATCAATATGTACCACTTGAAAACGACTACGAGGAAGGTCATATGAAGCGAGTGGTGCAGAAGTGTGTCTAGTGATTTTAGACCGCTGGCAAGAAAGACAGCTACGGACCCATTCACGGCAGTCCTTACGGACGCCGGGCCAGACGTAGCGATCGCTTACCATCTTAGCTGTGGTTGCAGCTCCAGCGTGGCTGAGAGAATGGATGCTCTCGAAGACCTGCCGTCGGCAATCCTTGACTATATATGGTCGAGGTGTGGTACCACTTACATCGCAAAAGATATCTACGTCTACTCCAGGCAATCTAACTTTACTCAAATGTAGTGAAGTTGTACCTTCGAGGAGCATTTTAAGTTCCGGGTCGGTATTTTGTGCAGCTGCTAACCTACTGAGATCAATGGGTTGAGAGATTTCCTCTATTCGTGACAAGGTGTCAGCAACTACATTGTCCTTACCAGAAATGTGTCTCACGTCAGTGGAGAACTGTGAGATAAAATCGAGATGACGAAATTGTCTAGGCGAGCAGTTGTCCTTGCGTGCACTGAACGAAAATGTAAGCGGCTTGTGGTCAGTGTAAATGGTAAATTCACGGGCTTCGATCATGTACCTAAAATACTTGACAGCTTCGTATATGGCAAGGAGCTCTCTATCATACGGCGAGTACTTAATTTGCGATGGACTTAACTTTCGCGAAAAGAATGCTAGCGGCTGCCAAGAATCTCCTTTCCGCTGTTGCAACACTGCGCCTATTGCAATATCAGACGCGTCAGTAACTAACGCCAGAGGTAAACTACTGTCAGGATGAGCTAGCATGGCCGCCTGACATAGACCTTGCTTGCACACCTCAAAAGCTCTCTGCTCTGCTTCGCCGAAGTTGACTGGATGAGAACCCTTCACTGAACCGCCCAGGAGTGCGTTCAAGGGCGCCTGGTGTTTGGCCGAGTCTGGAATAAATTTTCGGTAGAAATTTAACATGCCTAGAAACCTCCGCAGCTCCTTTACCGTTTTCGGAGTGGGAAAGGTAGTAACCGCTTCCACCTTCTCAAGTAATGGCTTAGTACCAGCTGATGAAATGCTGTAACCCAAAAATTGAATTTCTGATGAGCCAAATGTGCATTTGCTCACATTTAATACCATACCAAATTTTTGAAGCCTGTTAAATACTTCATGTAAGTGCTTTTTGTGTGTTTCCTCATCTTGTGAAAATACTAAAATATCGTCTATGTAAGGAAATACAAAGTCTAAACCTCTCATCATCTCGTCCATGAATCTTTGAAACGTTTGGCCTGCGTTACGTAGCCCAAACGTCATATATTGAAATTCAAATAATCCAAATGGAGTAGTTATGGCAGTTTTGTTTACATCGGCAGGATTAATTGGTATTTGGTTGTATGCTCTGGTTAGATCCAGTGAGCTGAAGATTTTACAGTTGGTGAGGTTGTGTGAAAAATCTTGGATATTGCGAATTGGATATTTGTCTGGTATAGTGCGTGCATTTAACCTCCGATAGTCACCACATGGTCGCCATCCATTCTTCTTGGGTGCGAGATGTAATGGAGACGACCACGGCGACTCGGAAGGGCGACAAGTACCATCCTGTAACATTAATTCAAACTCTGCTTTAGCGATTTTGAGTCGATCCGGTGCAAGCCGCCGAGGTGTACACGACTCGGGCGGTCCGGGCGTAGTGCGTATGTAATGTACAGTATTATGTTGTGAATCTTTGTGTATGCCAGATGGGCGAGTAATATCGGGATATTGAGTCAGTATGTCGAGGTATGTGCTGCTGATTTCACCGAATGAAATTTTTACTGAGCTTACATTGTCCGAAAAAGTTGCTAGAGAACCCCTAGTGCACAGATTGGTATTGCCGTCTAATAAACATTTGTTCCTAATGTCCACCAATAAGTTAAAATGCGATAAAAAGTCAACTCCGATTATAGCTTTTGTTACATCCGCAACAATAAATCGCCAGGGAAAGTCGCGACGCAAACCAATGTTTAGGTTTAGGTTTATGTAACCGTACGTTTTTATTTTAGATCCGTTCGCGGCACAAAGTTCGAAATTTGTTAGTTCGCGACTTTCCCTGAGTAGTAATCTAGGGAACACACACACATCACTTCCAGTGTCTATTAAAAAATCGAGTTTAGTTCGTCTATCAGTCACAAAAATGCGGCCTAAGTCGCGACAGGCGGCGGCCGCCCTCACGCACTGCCGGATGCGTTTTCCGCAAAGTCGCACGGTTTTACACACTTTGCCGCTTCTTTGCCGAACTTGTTATGATACCAACATAGCGGGAACTTGCGGTAATTAGATGTGGATCTTGTTCTTGACTGGCTGCGCCTGCCGGACGCGCGTCGGGCGTCGGGGGCGCGTCGGGTGTCCGGTCGCGCCATCCGCTGCACCGTCGCCGCTAGTGACGCCACCTGCCGCGTCAGCTCGGCGATCTGACTGTCCGCCGCCGAGGTCATGGCGACGTGTGGCTGGCTGGGCACGATGTCAAGTAGGCGGTCAGCCAGCTCGGCTATCTCTTCAAGCGGCGCCTTCGCTTGTGACGCGATGATACTTTGGGTAGTGGTAGGGAGCCGCCCGATCCAGATGGTCTTCAAAAACTCCTCGGGTACCCCGGGGCCGGCAAGGTGACGCAGGTGTCTGAGGAACTGCGATGGCTTGCGGTCGCCGAGCTCCTCGTGAGTAAGAAGCTGGCGTACCTTCCGCTCTCTGGATGCCGACAACCTCTTGATCAGTTCCGCCTTCAGCATCTCGTACTTGTTAGTGGCGGGGGGAGAGGTGATTAGGTCTTCTATCTCCGCCGCGTGGGTCGGGTCAAGGTGACCCACGGCATAGTGATATTTAGTGCCGTCGGCGGTGATGCCGGCCAGGGCGAATTGGCTCTCGAGCTGCGAGAACCATAACGCCGGCCGCTCCGCGTAGAAAGGTGGCACGCGGACGCCGACCCGGTCCACGTGCACGGGTGTGTCCGCCGGCTTCGTTTCGTTTTCGCTATTCATGTTCGAAACTAGGTCACCAATGTGGTGGTGGCGGTTGCCACTCTACCAGCTCCTACGTCACAAGGTAAGTACACATGCGTAGATTGTAGAAGTAAAACGAAACTTTGGTTTTTATGCGAGTTGCCGCGAGCGGCGGATAGAGCCAGCCGGTGTGTGCATCGGATCGCGGTTATCAGCGGACTGGCCTCACCACAAGATGGCCGGCGCGCGGGAACGAGCTCGCGTGGCCTTGGGCGCGGGCGGTTCCCCCCGCGCCCCGCACCTCAAGTGCGACGTGGCTCCATCCGTGCTTGCTTTGCTTGCGTTTAATTACAAACAGAATACAATAATAACAGAGTAGAACTTACGGCTACAAACATAATATGGTACCTCTCAATACACACTATAAACAACCCAAAAGAAGATTGTATACTTGGAAAAACCCGGGAGACACAGCGAGATATCAAATAGACTACATATTAGTAAAAGAAAAATACAAACGATCCGTCACAAATTGCAAAACCTTACCGGGCGTTGATATAAATTCGATCACAACTTACTTATAAGCAAACATAATCTGGAATTACAACAAAACAAAAGAAAAACTAAACCGAAGAAAATAGATCTCACTAGTATTAAGGATAAAACGAGCAATACAACAGTGCAATATAGTAATAAGCTAGGAGATAAATTGAAAGATTATATAAATAGCATAGAATTAAATAATTCTAGTCCAATAGACATAGAAACAAGATGGAAAAATATTAGCAACATGATACGTACTAGTGCTAATGAATGTATAAACAAAGTAAAAATAGTCCCAAGAAAAAAGTGGTTGACACAGGATATAATAACCCTCATGCTTGACCGCAGGAAGCTGAAAAATAAAACTGATGCTACAAGTGTAAGCAAATATAAAACTTTAACCAACAAAATAACTTTAAAATGTAATGAAGCCAAAGAAAATGCAATAAAAGAAGACTGTCAACTCATTGAAAAATACCTGAAAGAAGGAAAAGTAGATAAAGCATATAGTCTTATTAAGAAAATTGACCTTAAACACAAGACAAAAAGCACAGCAATCCTTGACTCAGATGGAAAAATGCTACTGGACGAAAAAGAAATAGTACAACGATGGAAAAACTACATAGAAACATTATACGACGGAGCAGGACTGGATGATAAAGATCTAGAAGAAGAAAATTCAATAGATTGTGATGATTTAGGCCCACCAATAGTACGAGAAGAATTTGACAGAGCTCTACAAAATATACAAAATGGAAAAGCAGCAGGAGAAGACCAAATTCACATAGAACTTATCAAATATGCGGTATGTGACCCTCTCTTAGATGAAATATTTAAACTGACCCAAGAAATGTACTTAACAGGTAACATTCCTAATGATTTTCAAACCACTAAAACAGTACTTCTACCCAAAAAACTTAACACCCACAAATGCGAAGAACACAGAACACTAAGTCTCATATCACATGCTTCAAAAATACTCATACAAATTATTCACAATAGACTAAGACCCATTGCCGAAGAAAATATTACCAAAGACCAATAGGTATGGATTTAGACGAGGAAAAGGAACACGAGAAGCAATACTGGCTCTAAGACTCATCACTAACAAGCGAATAGATCTGGGTATAGATACACATATTGCATTCATTGACCTGGAAAAAGCTTTTGACAAAGTAAATTGGAAAAAGATGCTTACGATTTTAAAAAACATTGGAGTAGACTATAGAGACAGAAGAATAATATACAACCTTTATAAAAATCAGCAAACCACAATAGACATTGGAACTGAAACCACAACAGCAAAAATACGACAAGGAGTAAGACAAGGATGCCCACTTTCACCAACTATTTTCAACATATTTATTGAAAATGCAATTAGTAAAATCATAGAATCAGAAAACGGTGGAATTAAAGTGAATGGAGAGCGGATTTTCTTTATACGTTACGCAGATGACATTGCAGCTTTAGCCGACAATAGAAATGAACTGGAAAAACTAATCAAACAAATGGACGAAGCTTTTGAAGAAATAGGCCTCAAAATTAACTCAAACAAGACCAAAACTATGACAATCACCAGAAACCAAATTTACAATAGAAATCCCATTAAACTGCACAATAACCCAATAGAACAAGTACATTCATTCAAATATTTAGGAAGCGTAATAACAGAAGACTCAAGATGCACTCAAGACATAATAACCCGAATATCCATAGCAAAAACAGCATTCAACCGGAAGAAACATTTACTAAAATCCAAAATTGCAAAACACGTAAGAAAACAGCTCATAAAATCTTACATATGGAGTATTGCTCTTTATGGAAGCGAAACTTGGACCATGACTCAAAGAGATAGAGAACGAATAGAAGCTTTTGAAATGTGGTGCTGGCGGCGGATGGAGAAAATTAGTTGGACAGAAAGAAAGACCAATGAAGAAGTGCTGAGCATGGTCCAAGAACACCGTACAATACTGGCAACTATTGAAAACAGAAGAGGGAAGATGGTTGGCCACCTTATACGACATGACGAATTTATAAGAAACATCATGGAAGGAAAATTGGAAGCCCGAAGAGGAAGAGGAAGGCCGAGAAGATCATACATGGACCAAATAAAAGAAAAGGCGGGTGTCATGTCGTATAAGGAGGTCAAGGAATTGGCAGAAGACCGGGAAGGATGGCGCATACTCCACAGACAAGGGCCCGGCCCTTAAATTTATGATGATGATGACCAATATTCCATCGATAGACTTGATGGGAATGTCACATCACTAGTCACACACACTAATGCAAATCTGTAACTGCACACTAGCAAAAAGTGGCCACGCTCAAAATCTCTATGGCTCCCTCCATTGTGATATTTCCTCCGAGAGCAAGCTTGTTATATTCTCTATGAATTAATCTAATAATCTATTCTATTACCCAAGTTGTGACTCACGCCGTCCTGTGAATTTTTTGTTTGTTTTGTAATTTTTCTATAGATTTCAAATAATCTGTAGCCAATTAATAGATTCAAGTGTTAAATTAGTGTCTAATTATTACATAACATTGCCTGGAAACAAAGCCGGGACAAGTTTCTGCTCTGTTGTTGTGGTTGGGTGTTGTAGTATTGTTGTACAAATAAACGAAATAAAGCCTGAAAATGGCTGATAAAGTAAGTAAATTAACTTATCTGGTATATTTCATGAGTAATCTCACTTCGTTTATATCTTGTTTTAGAATAAAAACATAAATACACGAGCTATAAATTAATTTAAAAATTCCTTCCCCAGATCACAACCATACTTTTTTGTGACAGCAAAAAGGTGTACAAACACACCTGCGTCGGCACCTTGTGTCATATATGGCTCTATATTTTTGGCTTCTTTCGCAAAATCTCTAGTGGATTTGATCAGAAATATTATTAAAGGTTTCTTATGTTTGGGTGTATAAATTCTAGTGTAAATAAGCTGCACTTTAGAGAAAGAGTGAATTTCATAATAATTTTTAATAAGGTTGTGGAATTATTTATTCCTGTTTCTTTGTTTCTTAACATTTTACACAAATGACTGATAACTGCAGATAATATACAAGTTCAGGATTATCTTAACTTTATCAGAGATTATAACTCCAAAACATAAAATATATAGTTATAAAAAAGCCCACCAGTGCTTCACTTATTGTCCTTCTTATTCTTCTTACTTATTACCTTCTACCCTTGTCCATATTAGTCACTCAGTTAAAGTCATTATATACCTACCTTTCAGAGCATAATAATGTAGTATTGTCACTATAGCAACAAATAACACTTCCAGAAAATCCAAGAAAACCCTCTGCCCGAGGCTACAGAGGCAGAACCTACAGACAAACCGAAAGAAATAATTCTACCATCAAATCCTCCAAAGTCAAGTGCCGACAAGGCTTCCCCAGCTCCAGTGAAGGCTACTTCTCCACCAGCTAGTGTGGTGACTCCGTCTCCTCGGCTGACACTGCCATCATTCACCAAGATGGAGCCAAACGACCTGTACCGGAGACTCCTGCCGGCTGTTCTGTTTGTGCTGACCTTTGTCACTGTGATGACAATGCTGCTTATTTATATGGATACTGTTGGTAAGAGAAATTTATTATTACTGTTGGTAAGAGAAATGTATTATTTCTTTGAAAGAAATGTTTAACATTACCTTACAAAAGTTGTTCTGTGTCATAAACTTACTGTCATATTTTATCAGCATACCTTACTTTAGTATGCACAAAATTTACAATCACACATACAAGCATATTTGCTTGTGTAGGCTTAAGGTGACATGCTGGTCAAATGTCTGACTGTACACTACTGTACAGGTATATTATTTGTATGGCATTATTCAGTAGGCAAGTTTTATATAGGTATATTAAGACAGCTAAGCCAATTAGCTAAGCCAGATTTTCGAATGGGCCATTATAAGATGTGAGGGGACAGTATTAGATTATATGCTCCATAGTCTGGAAGTACTCGCCACAGTCTGGATGTACTCGCCACAGTTGTGGTACTATCTCTCCAGCCCCACTTATATCAAAAGTAATAACTCCGACCATGCCCAGTGCTGAGTCGGTTTAAACAGCACCATTGATGATCTCCATCATCAATGGTGCCGTTCACTTCACTCCCTCCTTCACTTCCTTCTTCCTTCACTTGAAATCTGGCAGCTTTGATGTTGTATCAAGGTTGTGAACTAATGTTATAGCTGTAACATTTTTCTAACCTGTTTTAATAAATAACATTCATCCACCAATCATAGAAGTTATAAGGAGATCTACGATTGGTGTTTCATTTCGGAGTGGAAACGTTCCGAATCTGTGAAACAGCTGATGCAGGTGGCAGAGCCACTGTCACTTTAAAGTTTTAGTTCTTCTAGTATTTACAGCTTTTTAGGAATCTGATGTTGTTGTGTTTAGACAAAAACTGAGCTAATATGAGTGATTTTCTAATAGGTACCAAGTTTATTTTAGTAATTTTAGGAATCTGATGTTGTTGTGTTTAGACAAAAACTGAGCTAATATGAGTGATTTTCTAATAGGTACCAAGTTTATTTTAGTAATTTTAGGAATCTGATGTTGTTGTGTTTAGACAAAAACTGAGCTAATATGAGTGATTTTCTAATAGGTACCAAGTTTATTTTAGTAATTTTAGGAATCTGATGTTGTTGTGTTTAGACAAAAACTGAGCTAATATGAGTGATTTTCTAATAGGTACCAAGTTTATTTTAGTAATTTTAGGAATCTGATGTTGTTGTGTTTAGACAAAAACTGAGCTAATATGAGTGATTTTCTAATAGGTACCAAGTTTATTTTAGTAATTTTAGGAATCTGATGTTGTTGTGTTTAGACAAAAACTGAGCTAATATGAGTGATTTTCTAATAGGTACCAAGTTTATTTTAGTAATTTTAGGAATCTGATGTTGTTGTGTTTAGACAAAAACTGAGCTAATATGAGTGATTTTCTAATAGGTACCAAGTTTATTTTAGTAATTTCTGATAAGGGATGGTGGTTAGCTTTCCACTAAGTGCAATTTATTATAAAATATTTAGATAACTGTTTAATTTTCTCACAATTAAGTATTTAAGTTGGTAATTAATATATCAACATTTTTATGATTTAGCTAAGTGTTTACTTACAAAACGTTTTAGTTAGCATAGCGTTTTTAACTAACTTCAAAAAAAGGATGTTCTTATTCATCTGATAATTTTTCCAGCGAAAACTTAAAAATCTTCTTGCTTTTGCTCTTTCCAGCGCTAGGCGCACAGCAGTTCCGTCTGAACATGAGCCGCGACTACGAGCTGGCGCGCATCGAGCAGGGCAGCGCTCCGCTGGTGGCCTACGTGAGGCAGCTGCACCTCGCCCCGCGCCCCCCGCGCGGTGCGCAGCCCGCGCCCACGCCCACGCCCACTGTGGCCGTGCTGGACAGGACGCTGGGAGAGATTGTAAGTGATCAGTGGCTAAATCCTTTTGTGACTTTATAAGTAGCTGTAAGCTAAATTTGGCCAAGTCGTTTGATAGATCTAAACTAAAATAAATTTTACTTAGTGTTTATTATCATTTAACAATGCTGTGTATAGTCGTAATTGGACACTTAGGTTAATATTATTCTTAAAAGTGTTTATTTATATATGTATATTTATTATTCTTGTTGTCTGTGACTGTACCAAACTAAATAAAAAAAACTATATTATGTAGTAAAACTGACTGTATGTGGGAGCAGACATTATAAACATAAAAAGACAATTCTTCGACAGATATGAACTTTCAAAGCTAAATTTATAAATGTCGGTTTTGTGTGGATGGAGTTGTCTAGATTCTACATTGCTGTCTCAACTGTAGTTAGTTTGCCTGAAAGATACCCATGCTTTTTACATGGTTATTACAATTCTACATTCATTGAACCCACTTTCCTGATGTAATCACATTTTTTTCTGTTTAAAATATAAAAGACTGGTTGGTTCCTTAATCTATTAATTAAAGATTTAATTAATTAAATTCACATGCAGGCCACATGTTAAACACCTTCAAATTATGGTTAGGTCCAGGATAGTTAATCCTGGACCTAACCAGAATTTGAAGGTGTTTAACATGTGGCCTTAAACCGTATTGTTACATAACATAGCTTAAATATTAGTCGAGGACTTTGAAAATAAAGTCGGTTCTTGTAGTTCAAACATCACATACCGACAATCATAATGTCAATTTCAAATAAGAACGTTGATTTATCATTAGCAACATTTTGAAAACTTGATTATTATGACATAAGAAAACAAATCAAAGAAGTCACACACTAGAACTTTGAATGTATGCAGTCCGTTCTTGAACGGACTGCATATTCTCAACTAATAGTTAAACCACATCTTGTAAATAAGACCCTAAAATATTAATTCAAATTCAAAAATTCAAAATCATTTATTTCAGACATTGGTCCATATTCACAATACTATAATTCACTTTAAAATATTAAATTTATGTAAAGTCACATGTCACAATCAATAAAAATAAAAACAATATTAAAATTAAAATGTCAAAAATGTCCAAATTTAAATATAGTGTAGTAAAATTTATGCAGCTAACTAATTAAATAATCATATATCAGTCACATATTATCATTTTTGTCATCAGATACAAACTATATAATACAATATCACCTTAGCCTATATCCGCGGGCGGAGCCAGAGTGCTCGACATGTAGTTTGGTCCAATGTTGCATCATCGAGCAGTCCAGGTCCATCCTTGAGGCAAACAGCTGCAGGTAGGTGTTGGAGCTGGCACGGACGCGGCGCACCAGGGACGCCACGCGCCGGCGCACTATTGCCGCAAAGCTGTCTATATACGCTTCGGCAAACATCCCCGATGCGCTATACCACGGCGGCAACCCCATCACCGCCCTGTAGGCATTATTATACTGGGTACGCAGGGTGATGTATGCCTTCTGCGTATACTTTACCCATAGGTTGCACGTGTATAGGGACTGGCAAAATGCTCTGAAGAGCGTGGCTTTCACCTGAGGGGTGCAACGTGCAAACCTACGGGCCAGCATGTTAGCTCTAACTGACAACACCCTGCGCTCCCTTTCCATATCAAGTTCTGTGAGCGTCTCATTGACCCAGTGACCTAGGTACTTAAATTTTGTAACAAATTTTAAAGGAGTATCATTCAATAGAATCGGTGGGACTAGCTTATAAGTTTTAGAGCCCGCTTTAATGAATACCTCAGACAATCTAATACCTAGCTACAAGCACATGTGAAGTTGTATCTTTGTTGTCAGTACAACGGCACCTTCGTGGAGTTCCTCCCTGTGGGCGCGCGCACGCAGAGCACGCTGTACCTGGAGGCGGCGCGCGGCTGGGATGGCGTGGTGGTGCGCGCCGCCGCGCGCGACTACCTGGCGCTGCGCAGCAACGCGCGCGCCGCGCACGCCTGCCTCAGCACCACGGAGCACCCGCGGGAGGTACTATGGGGGATGACAAGAAATGTAAAAAAATGTTAAATGTCAAAAAATATTACATCCAAGTCTGTGGAGCATCCGAGGGAGGTACTGTGCCGGGGGTAGGTAGAAATATGTCCAAGTTGTATAATGTCCAGGTTGCTAAATGTCCAGTTTGCATATGATTAGGTTGCTAAATGTCCAGGTTGCTGAATGTCCAAATTGCATAATGTCCAGGTTTCATATGTCGAAGGTGCAAAATGTCCAGTTTGCTAAATGTCTAGGTTACAAAATGTCTAGGTGAAATAAAGGTTCTGCTTCTAAAGTAGGTAAATATAGTATTCTGCATTTTAAACCTTCTTGAGATGTTTGGACATTTTTCTACCTAGACATTTTGCAACCACTGGACGATTTACTTGGAACTTGTAATTTCTGCACCTAAACCCGCTAGCTGCGCTCCCTAGCGCCGCTGCGTTTCACCTGTCTCGTGTGATGTTCCAGGTGTCGTACCAGGAGGCGGAGAGCCCGGGCGGCGTGTTCCGGTCGCGCGTGCTGTGCCTGCCGCTGTACACGCTGCTGCTGGCGGCGGACGCGACGCGCGCCGACCTACTGCTGCTGGCCGCGCCGCACGCGCTGCCCGCGCTCACGCACGTGCCCTACCAGCGCGTGCGCCTGCGGGTCAGTACTAGTGTATGAATAATAAGGAACGGTAACTCCATACCGTCTGGTCGTTTCTATGTATAATAAGTATGTATTTACAAAAATAAAGTATATATATGTATTATATCCGTTATCTAGTACCCATGATACAAGCGTAAGCTTAGTATGGGGCTAGATGGCGCTGTGTGATATGTCCTGATATATTTATTTTTATTTATTTACTTATACAAAAGTTCTATGAAATAAGCTTTCATCTTCTAAGTATATAAAACTCAAAGGTGACTGATTGACTGACAGTGTGATCTATCAACGCACAGCCCAAACCACTGGACGGATCGGGCTGAAATTTCGCATGCAGGTAGATGACGTAGGCATCCGCTAAGAAACGATTTTTGGAAACGCCCCTTTTAAAGGAGTGAAATAGGGGATGCAAGTTTTACTTCTTAATGCGAGCGAAGTCGCGAGCACCCACTAGTGTGTAAATAAATGTGTTTTTTTATTATTGCAGATGATAGAAGTGCGCACCTCAGACCCGTCCTACCGCAACAAGACCACCGAGTTTCTCGCCACCAAGAACTACACTCTCGCCGCCACTCTGCCCGACAGCGTCATGTATGTACTCAATGAACAGGACTAATACACATACAAACACATATATATGTACTGTAGAGAACAAAACATGTCCAACAAACTTACAATTATGATATACTCAAATACATCTATAGTAGATAACAAATTTATGTCAATGGAATAGACATCAGGTTTTAATTTTTATCCATCGAATATACATACATATATAATAAAAAATATATAATATACAATGAAACATTCAAATTTATATAATTGCGTCATGTATGTATTCAACGAACAACATATGTCAAACTCATATACACAATCGTAAATGTGTCTTGTATACATACATTTTAATATGTATTATAATTATTTATGTAATGAGTAACAACTGAAATCATTTATGTATTTTAAAAGGCTAGATAAGCTCTGTAATTTAGCTCTAGACTTTAATAAATAAATATAGTGGTTAATCACAATTGTCACAAAATTGTGTGATGAATGCAATATTTATGGTCTATTTTAACACGAAATCACAATTTACACTATATTAAAAGAAACAATAATATTTGAACCTTGTTTCTGAGCTATAGAGCAAATGAAATGATGGCATTAATCTCATTTAAGTATTATTATTTAATAAATTGATTTTATTTAATTGATTCTTAATAAGAATCTCATTCTACTTACAATCTTATTATTTGATTATAAGATTGCATTTCCAATAAATGACAATGAATCTATTTTATGAATAATTAATTAATTGATAAAAAGCACAAAACAACAAAAAAAAACAATCGTGATTATTGTATCTATTTTAATTGTAATTGATGATTATATTTTCAATTAATTTAATTATGTATAAGAATATTACTTTTAATTAGTTAATTAAAATGTGATTTTAATTGCAGCTAGGTGTATAATTATGCTTTAATTGGTGTTCATATATTATGATGATTTCAATTTTTTTTAAACAAGTTTTTTAATTACTTTAAGCAGCTGTAAAGAAATAGTTGAATAATTTTGATTATTAATAATGATTAAAGAAGTGCCTTATAGATCTGAAATCTGTTTGCCTAAGGTATACATTTTTTATTTGAAATCTCTAGATATTAAAATACACACACAATTTCTGGCAACTACATAAGAAACAAATCATCACAAAGTTGCTCACATTAGATAGAAATAAAATAATAACACTCCACCACATTTGATTAATTTATGCCAATTTTAATTAATATTTAGTAGGTTAGAAAACTAGATAGGTTTGCACTATTGTTCATACACGATACATAATATGGAAAAGCGCGAATTTTTAAATGCCAGAGAAATATTTGTAAGCAGAGATTACTTTTAACGTTATTGTGTTTTTTGGTTGTCATTTTCTATAAATGTGGATATAACTGGTTTTTGTATGTATATTTGTGACTTTTATCTGCATCGAACTTGGACGGCTAAACAAAGCAAATGTCAAACAATAGAATGTCACAAAAAATTAAACACAATATTTTATAATTATTTTATTTTAATTTTTTGTGTGATGTTCATGGCCTTTTAATTTACACACTTAAGAAATCAAAAACATTTACAATGTGTTTATTTATGTAAACAATTGGTATAATTTATAATACTTAATCTAATCTCTGCAAATATATTGGCGGAACAACGAACAAAGCCAGAGAAGTGACAATAATTGATTGCGCGAAGGTTGTTAATTATTAATTAATAATGAATTATAATAAAAGCTTTATAGTACTGCGATACACTTTACACAATATTATTATTAGATATACTCGGAATGATACTAAGATAAAACAACCCGAACTTAATTTTATACAAACTATTGTATAATAAGATTAAAAAAGCTAAGGAAAAATATATTTTAGATATCCATACAAAGATTTCTATGTTTAATAAGTATGTATTTACAAAAAATATATGTACTATATCACTTATCTAGTACCCACGACACAAGCGTTTGCTTAGTGTGGGGCTAGATGGCGCTGTATGATATATCCATAAATATTTATTTATTTGAAACATAAATCATGATTAATTCTTTCTTAGTTTTTTAATCTTATTATACAATATTTTCGGGAGAAAACACATTAGGCTTTTTACACGATATCTTGCCTTATTGTGTTGCAAGACTTTGCTTAATATGTACCTTTTAGTTTAGGAAATTAGTTGTTAAGGCGTCTATGTATTCTTGCTCCCAATTATGATTTAGTTTGTGAGAATGAAATATAACTTGTTCAGCTAAAAGTTACTAAAAATACTTTTTGGTGTATACTGAGTTACTGATAACTTAATTAGAATTTTTATTCTAATGCAAAAAAGTTCTACTCATGACCACATTTTTTTTATTTGGCCATAACTTTGTATTGTGCCAGTTCTCAAGTAAAAGACCACATGTCGCTACAGTCTCATACCTGAAATTAAAAAAAATTGCCTTATAATTGCCGATAGTCAAATACACGCTGAATTATAAATATATGGTGCATTAATATAAATCTGGCAACTCTTCAAAAAACTTATTCATTCAATCCAAAGTTTTTGACTGTATAGGAAAACTTATTTTTTATAATTCTAAGATTCCTGATAAATAATTAATCTTGTTTTATTACAACTTTGAAGTGCAGTAAGTATTAGTTATCAGTAACTGTGTTCAAACTACAAAATTGATTTACATATTTAACAAATGCTTTAAAAATGTACTGAACAACGATTTATTTTAAAATATGGAATTTTTATTGATAATTTACTTTTCTTTTTACATTTAATATAATAACCATATATACATAATTGTTAAGGTATGATTTAAAGCAATACGATCATTCCTTTCTACAATATTATGCTTGGAATTCCACATTTTAATTTAATTTTTAGAAGACTGAATAACAAACAACATGAACAGTGATGGTGATTGTAATTATTATTTTATTATTGTCGATTAATTTCAGTATTATGATTAAATGAATTGAATCGCTAAACTTATGACATTTTATGATTTAGTTGTAGATAGATTAAGAATTATTTTTCGTTTAGGCTTAGTTTTCTATGCGCTCAATTTTCACAAATAAATTAGTAATGGCTTGGAGTTTGGTTTTTTATTTTATTCGCCTTTCCCACCTGAATTGACAAATGAGATATTTTTTACACAAAAGTATTACTTTACTTCTACATCTGCAACGACTTTATTACGTTATTTATGGTTTTATAGGTTTTATTTCTAAGTAATCTGGACATTCATATTTTTTGTCTGTTTATTTAAACGCTCATCACGCCAAAACAGCTGAACGGGTTATTTTATTTTTATCTGGGGGCACGGCAGGGCCCCCGCCAAGTCGAGCCAAAAAATGCGGCACGGCCGTACCATCCTTTTCTCGAAGCTATTCAGGCTATTTTCGACCCCCCTATAATTTCGTTGTGGATAAAACAAGAAGTCTGAATTTTCAGCAACTAATCAGGCATTATACCTAGTCAGGTCATAAGTATTGTCACACAGTAAAAACTTTTCTTTTAGAATGCTGGCCACAAAAAAGTTTATTGAATTCGAATTTCGAATTGTTCATGAAAATAAAAATACTTTTTAGAATATTACTCATTTTTAAATATGGAATGGACGCTTAAAGAAGACCGTGTTGCAGTTATTGCATTGCATCGTTGCGGTTACGCGCCAATACAAATTTTTGACATAAGTACTGAAAAATTTGAATATAACCAAAAGATTCGTTTATCGTACCATCAAACGATACAATGAAGACTCTAGTGTAGATGACAGGTCAAGAAGTGGTCGCCCTCGGTCTGTTAGGACTCCAGCAGTGATAAAAGCATTGGTATTAAGTTATATAAATGATTACTGTATTATGTGACGTACCTATTGTAGCGCAATGTTATAAGGTCAATAAATATCTTTGAACCTTTGAAAGCTGTGAAGGCGCGAATTCAAAGAAATCCCAAACGTAAGCAGAAACTGTTGGCCCTTCAGATGGGGTTAAGCAGAACCACGGTGAAAAGGGTGTTAAATGAAGACTTAGGGCTCCGGGCATATCGAAGAAAAACAGGTCATCGTTTGAATGCTCGTCTAATGGACCTGAGACTGAAGAGATGCCGCGCTTTGTTGAAGCGGTACGCGGGAAAAAATATCGGGAAATTCTTTTTTCGGATGAAAAAATTTTTACCGTTGAAGAGAGGGAGAGCTACAACAAACAAAATAATAAGGTGTACGCACACAGTAGTGAATAAGCGAGCAAACGTATTCCGCGTGTCCAACGAGGTCATTTTCCATCCTCGCTCATGGTATGATTGGGAGTTTCTTATTGGGGCTTAACAGAGGTACATTTTTGTGAGAAAGGTGTAAAAACGAATGCAGTTGTGTATCAAAATACAGTCCAGACGAACCTTGTGGAACCTGTTTCTCATATCATGTTCAATAACAAGCACTGGGTATTCCAACAAGATTCGGCGCCAGCTCATAGAGCGAAGAGCACACAAGACTGGCTGGCGGCGCGTGAAATCGACTTCATCCGGCACGAAGACTGGCCCTCCTCCAGTCCAGATTTGAATCCGTTAGATGACAAGATATGGCAACACTTGGAGGAAAAGGCGTGCTCAAAGCCTCATCCCAATTTGGAGTCACTCAAGACATCCTTGATTGAGGCAGCCGCCGATATTGACATGGACCTCGTTCGTGCAGCGATAGACGACTGGCCGCGCAGATTGAAGACCTGTATTCAAAATCACGGAGGTCATTATGAATAAACTTTATTGTCATAAGAATCTAAGTATGTTTTGCTAAGTTCATTTTGGTATATAAATGGTTACATAAAGAATAAAGTTGTTTCAATTATTTTATATTAAACATGTGACAGAATTTATGACTTGACTAGGTATAAACACGATATATTTAAAATTTCAGTCAATTTGAACCAGTAGTTTAAGAATGACATCTTGTTAAAGTTTCTGAATTTTGACACTCACTGACTCACCGATCATCAAAAGTCCGGCACTTCTAGCAGGCATAGAAGCTTCAAATTTAGAATACTAATAGAGTTTAGTGTCTTAATCATGAGAAAACCTAAATATTTTGTAATTTCGGTCCAGTTTTCTACATACACCAACAGCATGAATAACTTTGTAATCTCATATAAATGTATAGGATTACAAGGTGACATTTGCAGTCAATGAATCATTATTACTGTATAATAGAAAATAAGGTACCAAAAAGTAGGACTCTACAAGAAGAATTCATTGTGTTTTCATGCGATGTCCAAGTCGATCTATTTGTAACGTAAAATATTTTTAATATTGGCATGATAATAACTAATATAATAACTTAAGACAGAAGGTCCTTTAAGTAGAGACTAAATAGATTAACCGACTTGGTATTACATGGGTCTCACAACTTTTTACGGTAGAAAGACTGAGCTGCGAGACTTGGGCTTTTTTACAGGATGTTTTTGATGGCATCTAGACTTACTTATTACAATATTAACTAGCAATAATCATTTGAGATAGACATTACTGTCCATCCAAAAGGTTGCCTGGAAGAAATCGCCTAATGCGTTGAGGCCGCCCAATGTGCAACACTTTAAGTATGTTTTTCATGGTGTACATTAAATTATATTCTGTTCTATTCTACTGTTAATAAGTGATTATGTAATTTGACTTAAGGTAAGTCGGCGCGATGTCGTACGGTTAATAAACATTATGGTATGTAGGTAGTATGAGGTCTTAGGAGTGTCATATAATGTCATCATAAATGATAGAATGTCAATAATAAATACGTGCGAAGCCGCGGGCGTCCACTAGTTTAAAATAAAAGCCAAGAATATATCATATGTTTAGGTTTATTTAATACATCATGTCATTTAACAATCATACATTCAATATTCCACCATATAATTACATTTAAATGAACAACTAAACCATTTATGTTGTTCATTACATTAGATACAAGTACATAATTAAATAATAATTATTGTGCGAATAATAATAATAATGACACTTAACGATAAAATATACATTTTAATATAATAGTTCACATATTACAAACCAAACACATTTAAATATTATTTTATTGCTCTTGAATCCGCCCTCTATAAAACAGAATTGGAAGAATTAAAAAAATATATCGTTTACTAAAATTAATGATAGTTACTACAAAGTCACCAAAAAATATTTGTTTATGACATTTATAACAAAAATAAATTCAACCAAATTTATTACAACTAGGCACCAATATTACAAAAGCACACTAAAACAAAAATTATATCTACAAATTGATATATAAAGTGTACAAGAGGAGAAAATAATATTGGTCCCAAATTTGATTTTCTTTGCCAAATTGATCGGAATAAGAAACAAGAATAGAATGTCACATATAAATAAAATTACTAACTATGCGATTTATCTAAGTACATGATGTTAAAGTAAAGGAATAAAAATATTCTCTTGAACAACAAGGGTCTTATAACAAAATTTGGTTTAACTGTTAGTCCAGAACTTTGAAATATGCAGTCAAAATTTGTTTTCTTCTGTCATAATAATCAAATTGTCAAAATGTTACCAATGTGATAAATCAACGTTCTAATTTAAAGTTGACATTTGATTGTTTGTACGTGATGTTTGAACAACAAGAACCGACTCTTTATTTTCAAAGTCCTGGACTAACATTTTAACCACGTTTTGTAATAAGACGGAAAGTCTAAATCAGGAAAATTCTTTGCAACCGAACTTTACTCACATATTAATTAAAATTACAAAACATATTATTAATGATCCCAAAAATAATGCTAAAAAGCTGCCAACCACACAACGGAATTTTAAAGCGGAATACGCATATAAATGCTAAATACTTTTACATAAATTATTTAATAAAAACAAGTAAGATGATAAACAATCTATATTTTAATGATAATTAAGTACAATTTAAAATAGAAAAGTCAAAAAAACTATTTATTGTCGACTTTATCAATTTTTAGTTACATCATGATATTTATTATAACTTCAAAGGGACCGAGAAATTAAATCTACACAAAAAATAAAATAAAAAATAAAGTAAAAGTTTTATAAAATGAACTAAGTTAATAAATACCTTGTAACATCAGGTCCCAAACCTGTGTAAATAATATTTTTAAAATCATGCAATTTTGCCAAAAATATAATTTTAGGACAAAAATAAATCCTATGTTTGCATCAGTATACAAAAACTTCATTACCATACCGTTCCAATTTTTACACAATTTCCTTTTTTTATACTTTTATATAACACTTATATAATTAACAACACGATTAATCTAGACATTTTACCGACGACACTATTTTTTTTATTGATTTTATACATAGAAAACTTACTTCATCGGCTTTAAGGGCCACCACTTCGAGGGAAAATAAGTGTAAACTATATATTACTGCATTACTTTTACAAATCACTGCTATATGTTAATTATTAAAACCGAATTAGCAATTGCATTTATTGTCCTATGAGATGCTAAGCGGAAACTTAGTCCACAATCAAAAACTATGTAGCAGCAAACGTTTAGTATTAACAGCATTTTTATTAAAACCCGGCCGCGCAGCAGGAAGAATTTGGAGCATGCCGACAATATGAATGTTAGTTAAAGTGCTATATACTACTGCGATTTGTAGTAGTTAAAGAATAACACATTTGTACATTAATTTTTCCGATACGCTCGAAATTCTACCTCCTACACAAACGAACTTTAGTCTCTACTATTTCAGGTTGAAACACTGCATAGAATAAATATTGGCCTGTGTAAACGTTAATTTTGTAAGTCATATATCTATTATTCCCTTTACAGTTACCTAAGTTACGTCGAATCGAAGCGGGTATAAAAATATTCTATGATAGGTATTAAACATCGAATATATAACGACTACCTCCATATATGTATAGCTACAACCTCACTTCACAAGGTACGATACGATATAAAGGGAACAAGTAATTTTTTGACAACTATGGATTTTTACGTGAAATTACATACATAGTGTTATTTAGCAACTCGAAAGTAAAAATACTCATCATCACAAATTTAAGGGCAAGGCCCTTGTCAGTAGAGACGCCATCCTTCCCGATCTTCTGCCAATTCCTTGACCTCCTTATACGACATGACACCCACCTTTTCATTTACTTGCTCCATGTATGACCTTCTCGGCCTTTCTCTTCCTCTTCGGGCTTCCAATTTTCCCTCAATGATGTTTTTATAAATTCGTCATGTCGTATAAGGTGGCCAACCATATTCCCTCTTCTATTTTCAATAGTCGCCATTATTATAAAAATACTAGAAAGATGAAATATTTTTAAAGTTTTAGGCTATTCAGAATCTATAGATATCAAATATGTGATGTTAGATTATATTTTATCTATGCAGAAAAAAATAAGTGTTTAAAATCCATGAGTCGCCAAAAAACTATATCCCACAATTTGATACAATGCCTAAAACTAATAGAATTTGCATGCTATTTGAAATTATAATATTTTTCATTGCAAAACATGATCAAACCAAAGAAACGAGTAAAAATGACTTTTCAAAAAGTCGCTATCCTTTTCTTTTATCGAAGATAATAACGATATCGAAAGAGATGAAAAAAATACCTAAAATGGAATATGTAAACACGTACATATATAATATATTGTGAACATAAAATGAGTGCGTGTATAATAACGATATTATACATAAAAATTAAAAACACATTCAGTTTATTCTGAAATAAAATTTTACTACATGCTTTTTCTAGATTGTATATAAATTCAGTGATATTTCATTAAAAAGTGTTTTTTCTATTAAGATCGAACTAAAAAAGAAAATACTTTAGAGGAATGTACATATTAAAAGTGAGCAAGTTTACTCAAAATAGTGTTACAATGCTACAAAAATAACAGCCACATTTGTCTATTAAATACATAAATAATAAATATTCCGTAACATTGCACACAGCGCCATCAAGCCAC
Source organism: Macaria notata (assembly GCA_927399415.1). Lineage (NCBI taxonomy): Eukaryota > Metazoa > Arthropoda > Insecta > Lepidoptera > Geometridae > Macaria > Macaria notata. The sequence goes on along the minus strand of OV656748.1, from coordinate 2,388,333 downwards.
ATAAACTACAGGCTATTTATTAATCTTGATTGACATTTAAATTTAATCTCAATTTATTCACAGTTGTCATTAAACTATCAGAAGTTATATTTATGTATTTTGACATTAATGACAGTGACTGTTATTTTAATAGCACAGTATTTGACCAAAATAACACCACAAAATAATTAAAATAAATACATAATCTTAATCAATATTAATACATTCTACTAATATTTATACAAAGAAAACGATGCACTTCTACAAAAGAAAATGTTCACATACCGCAAAATATTTTTCATTTATGTATACGTTTTGTGTGAAATGTTTACAGTAAATTTTTTACACAAAACATATAGGTACTTAAATGAAAAATATTTTGCGGTATGTGAATATTTTCTTTTGTAGAAAGTGCATCGTTTTCTTTGTATAACGACATAATAAAATCATGTAAATAATAAATCGTACTGATATATGATGATATGCACCACTCTACAATTTAACTAAGAGATAAAAGAAAATAGCAAATGTCAAAATTATATATTTTGACATTTATTGCTAATGTCAATCTTTTGTCAGAGCGGTGACCGTCTTATTAACAATCCTGAATTAATCAAATAATTTATTAAAATATGTTTATGAGACGGTGAATATATTGATTCTATTTTGAACGAATGTCACAATTAAAACAGCGCATTTCAGTAATAATTTTGTCTTTTGACTCTATGCATACTGTTTATTTCTAGCTCTGTATTAAACTTGTAATAACTGTGAAATATATTTATTTGAAATTAATGAATAATAAAAACGATAAACATTATATTGCGATGCTAATATAATTCAAACGAAAGTGAACTCAAATCGTAAGGGATTTAATATCAAAATCGTATAAAACTACATCGAACTACCTAAGTTCTGATACCCACTTCTTTGTTACAACTATTTGCTTATTTTAATTTGATTTCAATACAATTTGGGGCAATCGTTTGAAACTTACTGTAAATAAGCTTTTGAAAGCAGTTTCAGAAAACCACAAAAATACTTTTATATTCATTATTTAATTTTACCATTTTTTTAATGTGACTGTTTCAACTACATGGAATATATATAAATACCTTATTGATTAAATTAGCAATTTGCGCAACTAGCAAACATTGCATATTTAAAAGTATTTTTTCATTTTTCAATAATCTACCCTCATATCTTAGTTGCTCAACTCAATCCTAGATGGCGCTGTACCGCAGCAATTCAAACGACTACCCACAAATTCCTCTACCCGTTCTGGCACAAGTCTGCCTTCAGCCAATATCATTGCAGGAACGAGTTTTGGTTCGCGAAAGCGTTCTGCGGCCGCACCATGTTGTTATTTAGACCCGTATTGAAGTTATTGTTAACATTATTGCTCATGAATGGCGTGAATCCACCCATTGGTTGTATTCCTATGGAATGCGCCGGACTGTTTGGTGAAGATTTCAATTGGTTCATAGAGGGCGTTGGGCCTGCTTTTGGCGATCTAGGTGACAGTAAATTATCAACGTCAATGTTGATAGCGCCGGTTGTATCGGCCCAGGTTGCGCCGAGCTTGGTTGTAGGTTTGTTGTTGGTTGGTGCGGTGGTTGCCGGCAGCTGGTTGGCGGGCGCGATCGGTTGCAGCAACCCGACGGGTGTTGGTTGTATGCCTGTAGAAATTGAAGATGTGAGGTTGATTCAAAATAATAATTACTTAATGTAAATGGTTTTTGTGTACTGTTTTTAAAGTAATTTATTTATGTAGAACACTAGAGATAACAAGTCAGTGCATAGCCATATCGATGAATGTTGAAATAAAAAAGACACCAGAGAAGGTGCAAAATAAACAAAAGTATGTAAAATTGTATTTGCTCCAGGCATAGACACAATAAATTATTTCCTATATAAATATACATCAATAAGTATAAATTAATTCAAAATACATGTGACTGCATTAAGAACTCACCATTATTCGGGTGCTTTGTACTGAGAATGATAAGAATATTAGTGGACAAGAAAGAGTTAAAACAACAGATATTTCGCGTTTGTAAAGCTATTTGTTGCAACATAAAAATACTAATTTAAATGTTATTTTAGAAAAAAAAGGCCTCATCATTTTTAATTGAACTTTGAAAGACAGAGATATCTATCTATTTAATTATAAATTAAAAATTTCACTTGAAACTAAAAGTTACTATCGTTAAAAAATATATTATTACTTACATATTTATTAGCTGGCATTTTTCCGAGTTATGCAAACGACCTCGATTATTAAAAACTTAAATAGCTAACAAGAACACACGCTTTAGTATTTAAAAAGTAAGTAAGTAAGAAGTAAGTATGGCCATCTCCGGTGTCAGAGTATTTTATGTATCACATTAACTTTCCAAACACTGCAATATAAGTATATTAATGATAGAACAAACACGTTTATTGACGGTGGGAACTAATCTACAAAACTACATACATACAGTCATATGAATCATATATGTTATACATTCAGTACACTTACATGCTGGAGTAACCTTATACCTATAGTAAATGCTGAACTGTCGAGATTTCCAAACACTTCAAAGAACTTGTGATACATAAAATAACTTTCAGAAGAATTTATAACCACCTTATTTTGAAGCTGGTTAATAATGACTGTAGTTCTATTTCAACTAATAAGTTATTCATTATGTCATGTATGAAATCGCAAAGTTGTAAGTACCATCCAAATCTTGATTACATGGTTCACTCTACTATCGAGAGTTTTCAAAAGTACCCGAGGGGTTTCTGACATCACTATACAACTCTTGGTCTATAAGGAACAGCCAAATTGTATATTTCATACAATAGCATATAATCCATAAAAAACAATCTAGTTCTAAATGGCATAGTAATCACATAGTAACCAATATTATATGTAGTTGATAATTGTTCAAGCCAAACGCGCTTGAGTTAAAACGTCTTCATTCCAGAACTCAATTACTGATTCCATCTGCCAGTGACTTCTCTAACAGACTCAACACTTGTCCAGCCAAAACTCCTAGCTCTGCCCTCGGCCCTTCCACATTCATCGTCAGATCTATGTTGGACAAACAATCTATCAACCAGGAACGGATCTCCATCATTTGGTCAAAGAATTCAGTCCTCAAAATACTCGACGGCAAAGCTATTATCACTGCAGCGAAAATAGACAACGCCCCAAGCTGCAATTTCGTATCCATCGCGTAACGTAAGTGCATTGTCATTTGCAGAATCTCCCAGCAATATTGCGGGCATTTCAGACAGTTCTTCATCGAGAAAACCACATTGCCGATCACTGATAGATACTTGTATAGAAGAACGTTGTCTATGTCCTGTTTTTGATTGTACAGGCTCAGGGTTAGCTGGCGATATCCAAAGCCACCAATTAGAGGATAGAAGAAACTGTCAGCGACCGCTGAAAACTCATTCTTTTTCGCTTTCGAGAAGGGATGTGGCCGTTTAGAATGGTAATATCTCGTTTTATTTATCAATCTGCGTCGTATGATTTCTTCTGCGGGTAGATTCACATTTTCGTCCTCTTTGCACAAGACTTCTTTTTCTGGTTTTGCTTCTGTTGTGGGTTTTATACTGGCTATTCTCGAGACTGCTTCGGATAACACGTCGAGCATAAAGATCTTGGTAGCTATTGAATATCTGCCAACATCGGTATGTAATTCTGAGCACAGATGCTCGGCACCTACTTTAGGCTGACTGCAAATAATTGCTACGCATATATTGAACTTCAACTGTTCAAAATCGTCCACGTGATATTTCTCGTCCAAATGCAAGAAAATATCGAGCAATTCTGGGACCAGTTTCGGTGTTTCTTGCTTCAACTGTTTATTGACTAGATCTTCAGCCACATCCAGACACGCTTCGAAATTCTCAGCGTCTTTTACTTCTATGATACTATTGATTAGATCTCTGAGATATTTGGGTCTCATTTTGGCCGTCACTGGTACGTCATTACTCATGTCATATGGTACTAGATCATCGTCTGAATCTAGATCTTCGATTACAGGTCTTCCTTCCCTTTCAAACGCGTCCAGTTTGACAGAGATAATAGCTTTGACTATCTCCTTCGTTTGTTCCTGGCTTTTGACGGCACAAGTCACTAGTGTATTTCCCGTCGGTTCTGGTTTAACGTTGACAACTCTATTCGCGATGCCGTCTAAAATGTCTGGAAGGTTGATCTTCTTGATTTTGTGATTCTTAGGTTTGCGGCGCTCTTTATCTAAGAGACATCTTTGATTCAGATGTCGTAGAATTTTGTTCATTTCTACGCAAGTCTCTCCCATGGCTGAGTACTCAAAGTTCAGTTGGTTGGCCGCCTCTCTGTCATTCTTGTCGAGATCTGCCAATGTTTTGAGAACCACTTCTATTGTTGTCATTCCAACGCATTGGTACTCTTGGAACCAAACATCCAAATGCTTGCTCATGCCTTTGAAAAGGATGGTTTTTAGTTCAGTTAACTCCCAATTCAACTTGTCTCTCAAGGTAATGACTGTCCTGTATTTTACGGCAAGAATCAGTAGCTGTGATGTGAAGATATGTTGATTAATGTTTGAAACATTTGTCGGCTTCACATCCGCCCAAACTCGGGCCAATCTCATGATCAGATCCGTTAATCCTTCGACATGGTTTTTAATAGTCGAGATATAGTAAATCAGGTTTTCCGATATCAAAGTCCGCTTGTAATCTTTAGGTTTGAAATAGAACGGCAGTTTGAAAGCTAATATCTCCGCCCAGTCTTTGCTCATGTCAAAACTGTCGAATAGAATGTCATAGATCATATGTCGATCTTTCACATAATCGATTTGGCATCGATTCAAGAACATGACTGACAGCGTATCGATGCTTTCTCGACTCAAATGTTGAAGCAACATTTGGATTAGCTTTCTCTTGATGAACTTATTCGGTTCTGTATTGGAAGGCTCGTTCCAAGCTATGATTGTGTCCACAAAATCCAAAATGGCGGCAGAATTACCCGCCATATTGAAGTTGGTCACGATTTTGGACACCAGATGGCACAAGTATACCATATCATACTGCATGCCTTCATACAAAAATGCGTCTGATATGAACTCAAACACTCGTATCATGTGGAAAACCATGTGATAGGCGTAGTTTTCGTGCGAGAAATCTTTCGGTGTGTCCATCTCCATTCTATTTGCAAGCCTTTCGGGCAGTGTTGCCAGCAATTGGACATAGTTATCCCACTCCGTCTGATATTTATATTTATCTTCATCAGTTGTATCTTTGACACTGCCACTATCAACAATAGCAACAAAAACTGCATCACTCTTTATATATCTGAGCAAAACATGCGAGAACGCTTGTACAACTTCATGATTGGTCTCAGTTTTCAAGAACCCCGTTATAATGGACAACGCTTCACTGCTGGCAAAGAAATTATCTTCAACCAGGAACAGGTTTGTGATCTCATCTTTGAATAATGGCCACTGGGGTATCAGAACCCTGACTATTGTGCCCAGGAGCATGGAATATTTCTCCAAGACCTCGTCCTTTATAAGTTGGTCTTCGGTCTGTGTGAGTTTCTGTGAGGTAATGGGTCCAGGTAGGACGGTCGCTAGATGGTCGAAGAAGAATTTGATGTTGTATACGTCCCGGTGTGATTTAATTCTCCCGTCCATGGAGAGGAGCGTCCTTGCGAGCCAGTCCATGGCGCGGAGGAGCTGGCCGCCGGGGGAGGGGGCCCGGGGGAGACCTGCAATAGAAAACAGCCTGAATGTGCCCAAAACTGTTGAGGTACTAACTGAAGTGATTAGAGTAAGCCGTCACATGTATTTTGAATGTTCGCTTGTAAACCAGTTCTTATAAATACTTTATACTAAAGATTGGACTAGTAAACTTACCTATGATACATTTTTAATTCAGTTTTAGTTTAGGGATAATTTTAATGTCAGTTTCATAATGGCTTAACGCGTGTCATTGATACATAATATTATATTGTGTTCTTATTTTTATTTAAATCGTGTATAGTCCGGTCAAGTTAGCACCAAAAATAGGGGTAAGGTTACATTAATTCGCACCTTGCTGAAAATTGGCATGAATGTTGGGAGCCCTATCATACACAATTTGTCAAAAATCCCCATCAATCCGAAGTGTGGAAAAAAAATATTCAAGGTCAAAGGTTGCAAAAATTGGTTTATTCAGTTTTCCAGCTAAACGGTAAGTTTTATAATAAAAGTAGGTAAGAAAAAATTACTCATCATGCAATTATCCATTAGAAGAGTATCGATCAGACGAATAATTTTCTCAATTTACGCATTACTTACACCTCTTGTTATTTACAATAGTACCATTTTCAATTTAATACAATAACTTTTTAACTCAACAGAAGCACAATAGATCGTGGAATAGGCTTACCGAGGAAACCACGTAAAAAAACGCGCCATGTACACTACCTCACGGGTGGCGGGGAAACGTGTGCATATTATGAAGAATACAACTTTTTCAACATTTTGCATCGCTGTATCTCCGAAATGGTGATTCTTAGGAAAAAAGTGTTTGAACAATTTTTATAGATAATTGCCTGATGAGTAACTTTTTCTCACCTACTTTTATTATAAAACTTACCGTTTAGCTGGAAAACTCAATAAACCAATTTTTGCAACCTTTGACCTTGAATAAATTTTTTTCCACACTTCGTATTGATGGGGATTTTTGACAAATTGTGTATGATAGGGCTCCCAACATTCATGCCAATTTTCAGCCAGGCGCGAATTAATGTAATCTTCAATGTCTATTTTGACCGGACTAGTAGTGGAACAGGTAGATTTATATGTATAGTAGTCGCTCGCTCTTGTGCAAAAACACCGGTACAAAAATGGCGGAAAATTCTTTATGCTTCACGATCAGACTTTATCCATGAATGTATATTGTATATCATACCTGTACTGACAAAAGAAAACTTTATTTGACCAATAGACAACGCAGAAAGTTCATTGCCTGGATAATTTTTAACTTTGTACTGAGTAGTACCATTTTCAAAATTATGTTTTAGAAACATTAGTACATTACCTTGTGGCTGCAGAGTGGTGTGTGCGAGTTGCGACGTCAGTGCGTCCACGCCGAAGCCCCCGGACATCAGCGGAGCGCCCGATAGCGGGGGCGGAGGCGCCAGCGAGCTGAGCAGGTCCAGGTTGGAGGCAGGCATGGCTGGAAAGGAATACAGAATTTAATTAAAAAAAAATACACTGAAACATGAAACTCTCACGAAAACAACAATAAATACGTAACTAAACAGAGCGATCAATTGATTTTTGAATTATTTTTTGAGAACTGAATTTTGTTCCAGAGATAGCATAAGACCAAGAGGTTTATACTCATACTCAGTTATTCTGTCCAGTAGAGGTACCAGCACTCAAGGAAATGTAATACAACTAGTGGGTGCTCGCGGCTTCGCTCGCATTAAGAAGTAAAACTTGCATCCCCTATTTCACCCCTTTAAAAGTGGCATTTCCAAAAATCCTTTCTTAGCGCATGCCTACGTCATAACATCTACCTGCATGCCAAATTTCAGCCCAATCCGTCCAGTGGTTTGGGCTGTGCGTTGATAGATCACTATATCAGTCAGTCAGTCAATCAGTCAGTCACCTTTGAGTTTTATATATGTACTAGCTGCTCTGCCGGGCTTCGCTCGGTCACGCGTTATATACTTAAAACCCGTCCTCTTAAAACACTATCTGTTAAAAAACCACAACAACCCCGTTGCGCAGTTTTGGAGATCGAAGAATGTAAGGGCCGCCCGTACACCGCCTGCTGCATATTTAAGTAGGTATTAAAATTTTAATTTAATTTTTATTTCATTTCTCGCCGTAAGAACCATCCTTGAACTTCAATGAATATTAAAAATAAAGAATTGGCCGAATCGGTCCAGGCGTTGTTGAGTTATGCGCTTACCAGCACATTCTGCGATTCATTTGTATATATAAGAAGATTTAGATAATAGGTAGTTACAATTACGACTAAGATGAATCAGTCCCTCCGTCTCCGTCTTTTGACTTAAAAGAGTAACCAACTAACCAACTCACTTCATTTCTCATTTAATACAATGTTACTCACAGTTATTCTGTCCAGCATTGCCAGCAGTGCTCAGGATGCTGTCCCCCGCACTGAAAGCGCTGCTGAAGTCTGCGAACTCAGAGTTGTCCACCGCTGGTGCTGCGGGGGCGGGGGCTGCGGATGCGGGTGCGGGAGGGGAGAGGAACGCGTTCGTAAAGTCACCGAACTCATCGCGGGGCGCTTTTGGTTCTTCCGCTCTGTGAATGTTAGATGTGAGTTTGAGTGAAGTATTTAAAAAAAATCATACTAATATGTAAATACGAGGGTGTGTTGGTCTGTTTGCTACGCTTTCACGCCGCAACAGAGCGCCGGATCATCGTGATATCCTGGATGGATATAGTGACTAACTTAGGTCTAACAAATATAGCGTCTAAGCTGTATCTACATGTATTATATAGTGACTACCCTATCTATTGTATAGTGACTAACATATATATCTATGTAAAGTGACTAACATATATCTATGTATAGAGACTAATCTATATCTATGTATAGTGACTAACCTACATCTATGTATAGTGACTAACCTGGGATTAAAGTCATCTTCGAGCAATCCCCCCGCGGCAGGCAGGGTGTGTCCCGGCGGCGAGCTGGCGGGCACGGGGCACGTCTTGAACAGGTCGTCTAGAAGGTCCTGCGACGTGTCCTGCACCGCCGCCGACGGAGGGGGCGTGGGGGGAGGGGGACCCGCGGTCTTACCATACGAGGCGGCCGCACCTGGAAGCAAAAAGTTAAGTAAATGTGGTGTCAGAGACCCTTACGGCGGCTTGAATAACTCTACAACAACAAACTAACTCTAACAAGAGTTGGCTGTTCTCATTTGCTAAGAAGTATGCAATAGGTATAAGTGGCAAATATCGAAACATGATTATTCAGTTACATTACGAGATTTTAACAGGTTGGAAATAAAAATACTACATTGACTGAAGTCTTGATACAATATTTGGCAATTCTCATTTGCTAAGAAGTACATATGTATAAGTGATTGAAAACATGATTATTGAGTTACATTGAGGGATCTTTAGTTAGAGCTTTAAAAAATCTATTGGCTACTAACAGTTCGATTTGCAAAATAGCACATATCTCATACAGACCACAGATTTATTAAATCATTTCACATGTTTTGAGTTGTGATCTGTATCATATGGTAAATTATATAATTAAGTACTCGACATTCCAATTGTTTTTATGATTGCGTTAGTGTGTGTATGTATGTGGTATGTATGTATGTATTTATGTATGTATGCATGTGTGTATGTGTGCGTGTGTCTTTACCTACCTAGATCAATCTTCTTGACAGGCGTGTTGGGTTTCTTGGCGGGGCTCTTCAGGTTGATGCTGAGTGACTTGTTGTTGCCGGCGGCGGCGGCGGCGACGGCGGGCAGCGAGCTGCGGCGCGGGGGACTCGACGATATCACCTCGCTGTCGCGGTACACGTTCTCTCTACGAATGATATAATAATAAATAGACAATTAGTTTCTTATCAGTAGGTACTTTTCATTTCAGATTTTATTCAATTCAATTTTGGCTGACTGGCTATAGAAACAGAGGTCGCGCACCAATGGTCGGTGGGTTGACGACATTAGAACAACCGCAGGGACCACCTGGATTCAATCTGCACTGGATCGGGACGAGTGGCGTACTAGAAGAGAGGCCTATGCTCAGCAGTGGGCGACAACGGGCTGATGATGAAGAATTTAAAATAATAACGGGTTAAAAAGTAGCATATGTCCGTCTCCTGGTTCCAAGCTCCGTCCCCACCAATTTTCAGCTAAATCCGTTCAGCCGTTCTTGAGTTATAAATGGTGTAACTAACACCACTTTCTTTTATATTTATATATATATATAAGATAAGATGTGTGCATAGCAGTGGGTTAAAAATGCTTATTTGAGCCTCGTTTATAAAGTTCTCTGGTTAATTCGATCCTTCGCTACGTTTAATATTCATTTAATGTTTGACAAAATATGTGGAACTCACTTGTTGGGTGGTTTTCTGTATCCATAATCTCCGTCTGAATCTTCTTTATCATATTCCTCGTCTTCATTGCGCTCTTTAGGCTCATCTGAAAATTATACACAATTTCTGTTATAGCGGAAAAACAATCACTTACCTATATACATATTGATTTTTATTTAGTGTTAACACGTCTATCTATTTTTGAGTCGTACTTCCTGATGATTGATGGTCGTTTAGAGGAGTTCTTGAGTCTTGTGCAGATACATCGTGGTGGGCGCCCAGGTCCTTCCACGGAAGACACGTGTCCTCGGGTTTGATGTTATAAAGTAAATGATGTATAATAAAGTCCAGCTCACCCCAATTACTCCCAGATATTATGATACAGTGATATGGGTAAAATGCGGCTCCTTAAACTTGTCTTTTTCTCTAATTGTACCTACATATTTAACTGTATTTTATTTTACATATTACATACTAAAATGTATAATAAGCTCCAACTAATGTAATTTTAAATAAGGAAACAGTTTTTTTTTACTTAAAATTATATCAATGTTTGACGAGACATTATTGAAGGCAAACTCGACAAGTGGGTGCTCGCGGCTGCGCTCGCTTTGAGAAGTAAAACTTACATTTTACTTGCACCCCTTTAAATTTGGCATTTCTAAAAATCCTTCGTAGCGGATGCCTACGTAATAACATCCACCTGCATGCCAAATTTCAGCCTGATCCGTCCAGACAGAAATTTGGCCCAAACTACTGGTGATTTGGTCTGTGTGTTGATAGATCACTATGTCAGTCAGTCACTTTTGAGTTTTATATATTTAGATGTAATAGGTTTGTTATAATCTCTATGTTAATAAATGATATATATATATATCTATCTACTCACCCCAGTTACTGCCCCCCCTGTCGCTGTACTCCCCCCAGCCCCCGCCCCGCGAGCCCATCACGGCCGCCTCCGAGGACATGCCTGCAACAGACGACACGCCTGCACACCCGCGCAACGTGAGACAGAGATGGTGATATGCACGTGGTAGGGAGAGGAAGCGAGACCGGTATAGTTGGTATGGTTACATGAGTGAGAGATGGTGATATTTACGTGGTGGAAAGTGAATGAGACGGGTATAGATTTCAAATTACTATTGCTACTTGAGTGAGATGGTGATATGTACGTGGTGGAGAGTGAATGAGACGGGTATAGGTTTCAAATTACTATTGCTACATGAGTGAGATGGTGATATGTACGTGGTGGAGAGTGAATGAGACGGGTGTAGGTTTCAAATTACTATTGCTACATGGTGATATGTACGTGGTGGGGAGAGTAAGTGAGATGGTGATATGTAGGTGTTGGAGAGTGAATGAGACGGATATAGGTTTCAATAACTATTGTACGTTTGTTGATACAGTCATAATAGTGAGATGATGTCGTCGGTATTCTAAACTTAGTGATACTATATATATTTAGGATAGCCACATGTTTTTGTATAGTATATCTAGTGTAATATATGTATTTTAATTGTAAACATATTGACCTTTCCTGATGTTTATAATTTAAATTAAACTAATCTAATTAATTCAATTTAGTATAAAAAAAAATTCAATTGTACTCTTTCCATTAAGCTAAGACCCTGGAAGGAGTACGGTTTTAGAGTGTTATTGTATGTTTAGGTACATTTTATATGACAATACATAATTTTAGATTTTGAATATGTAAGTGAGGTGCAAACAACATAGAAAGAAAGAGCTACTCACCGATATACTTGTCCTTGTTCTTCTTGGCCTTCTTGCGTTCCTCGCGCAGTCTCTCATCGTCCTGAATGAAGTCGATCAGCTCGCGCACCTTGTGGCGGACGTTGATACCCTGCACATAATACCAAGGGAATCAGTAAGTGTATCTTACCAAAGATTAGAGGAAGGCCCAAGACCCGCTGGCGTCAGGATCTCGACCGGTGTCGGGGTGCCTGCCGGGAGGAGGCGGAGACCGGGACTCATGGAGGGAGTTGGGGAGAACTTTGCCCAGGAGTGGGACAGTATATCGATTCTTGACCAGGATAAATACCAACTAGACTGGAATGCAATATAGCACTAGACAGAGATAAGTGGAAAGTGGGTAGGGAGGCCTTTGCCCAACAATGGGTCAATACAGGCTCTTAATAATAATAAATTTACCAAAGACGTATTATTATATAACTAAGTTAATAAATTGCAGTCGAGACCAGTTCTTGGATGGGTAGCCGTAGCAATAATTAAATCGCAGACGGAAACTCCTGATGTAAATGTTACTATATTACATCTGGGGATTTCCGTGAATGGAATATCACATTATATAATATACCCTGGATATGCCAGAATGTCTGATATGAATGTCACAATGGTGGACTGTTCAACTGCAGACTTTTAGAGTAGTCAGATTACAATGTTTCATAAAGACCAAACTTCAATCCAAAAAACGGCGGATCATATACATGTTAGATAATCGAGTGGCGGATTAGCTACAGAGTACGGTATTAGGTCACTCTTATAATATGAACAGGGCAGCAGTAGGTCAGCAGCAGCACTGGACCTGGTCGGATGCAGGTGGAACTGACCTGGTCCTTGCTCACTTCGTCCACGTTAGGTGTAGTTCTCCAGCGAACGCAGGTCGTAGATGTGCTCGCGCGCAGACGTCACCACGCGCTCCGACCCGTTGCGCACCAGGTAGCTCAGCAGCACTGGACCTGGTCGGATGCAGGTGGAACTGACCTGGTCCTTGCCCACTACGTCCACGTAGGTGTAGTTCTCCAGCGAGCGCAGGTCGTAGATGTGCTCGCGCGCAGACGTCACCACGCGCTCCGACCCGTTGCGCACCAGGTAGCTCAGCAGCACTGAACCTGATCGGATGCAGGTGGAACTGACCTGGTCCTTGCTCACTTCGTCCACGTAGGTGTAGTTCTCCAGCGAGCGCAGGTCGTAGATGTGCTCGCGCGCAGACGTCACCACGCGCTCCGACCCGTTGCGCACCAGGTAGCTCAGCAGCACTGGACCTGGTCGGATGCAGGTGGAACTGACCTGGTCCTTGCCCACTTCGTCCACGTAGGTGTAGTTCTCCAGCGAGCGCAGGTCGTAGATGTGCTCGCGCGCAGACGTCACCACGCGCTCCGACCCGTTGCGCACCAGGTAGCTCAGCAGCAGCAAACACTGGAAACAACATGTATATTTTGTGACAAGTAATAGTAAACACTAACATAACATTATAAAGTTTCTTTATTTTAGTCTCAGGATTTGGGAGAGTATTGGTATCCCTCACTTAGCTTCGGATTCAACTCTAGGATATCGCTCTGTGCTTGACCAAAAAATAATGTAACATGACACTTCACACCAATGGTTGTGGATTCGATTCCAACATGAAACAATCTTTTTGCACATATATTTTTACTAACTACACCTTGTACGTTAAGTAAGCCAGTGTAAGCAAATAATAGGTTACTGTGCAGCATAGACATAACCTTGGAGAAGTGTTTAAGATGTGAAGGTAGAAAAGACCCTCTTGCATCCTCTAACACTGCTTTCAAATCCAGAGGTTGTCGGTTCAATCCCCAACCAACACATTATTTTTGCCATTTTATTGTAAAGTAGTGGATGCTCGCGGCTTTGTTCGCATAAAAAAGTAAAACTTGCATCCCCTATTTCACCCATTTCAAAGTGGCATTTCCATAAATCCTTTCTTAGCGGATGCCTACGTCATAATATCTACCTGCATGCCAAATTTCAGCCCGATCGGTCCAGTGGTTTGGGCTGTGCGTTGATAGATCACTATGTCAGTCACCTTTGAGTTTTATAATTTTAGATGAAACCCAGAAAAAAAATATAAAGTGGTTTTCCGCTGCGACTGCTCCTTAACCGACTTCAAATAACAAACTTGATGGTTTTTAGGTGTGCTCCTCCATATACCACCGCCACACCTCTCCTCCTACAAAAAGTGGCCTCTGTGGCTCTTAAAAAAATATATAGTGTATTTATTGTATTTCGTACCTTGTAAGTGCGTCGCCATTGCGAGCGGTTGTCGTGCAGCTTACGCCTCCAGAGCATGAATATGACTTCAGGAAAGTGTTCGTATTTGAAGGCAGACAAGATTCACTCTTGCTTCTACTAACACTGCTTTCAAATGCAGAGGTTGTCGGTTCAATCACCAACCAACACATTCTTTTTGGCATTTTATTGTATTTCTTACCTTGTAAGTGCGTCGCCAGTGCGAGCGGTTGTCGTGCAACATACGCCTCCACAGCATGGACATGACTTCGGGAAAGTGTTCATATGTGAATGTGGCAAGTGCCAGTTCCTGCATCTGCTGTCCGGTGGGTCCCCACGCCTCGTCGGAAGTCGCCTCTCGGACCTTGCCCTCAACTTCTGTGTAGTTCATCACCACATTGGTGCTGGAAGAAAAATAAAAAAGGAACCTCAATCACTTAGTCCAAAATATCATTTTTTTTAACTAGGTAGTCTTCTTTCCCAGAACATACGTTCTAAAGATGGATGTCATAACATCCGTCACAACACAACGCGAATTAAACGTGAGTGAAAACTGTTTAATTAACATATAGATAGTCTTACGCTAGTTTACAACTCGCATGATTTAAAAATTAATTTAAGTTAGTGATTAGAATATATTAAACTGACTTCAAAGCCTGTGAATCTACAATGTCTTTTCTTTGCCCTAAAGAAATTAATGACTATCCTTATTACTGACTATGCCCCATAAACAACTTAGCCAACATTGACAAACTTAAAACATGACAACCAACTAATTAATGATTCCTAAGCATTAACTAAAATAGTAACTCTACTTTACTAGTGAATTCAGTCTAACTATTTAAGTACATAATATCAGCCCAACTATATGTAGCCCAACAGTAAAGTAAATTCATATAAACTCAGATAGTTACTGAGAAATGTACCATACAGTGAACAAATAAATTCATACCAGAAACAAAATGTTTGATAAGTAATAGTAAAACTGTTTAACAGATTTCACATAAGGAAAACT
This sequence comes from Macaria notata, assembly GCA_927399415.1. Lineage (NCBI taxonomy): Eukaryota > Metazoa > Arthropoda > Insecta > Lepidoptera > Geometridae > Macaria > Macaria notata. The sequence continues at coordinate 2,373,265 of OV656748.1, read as the reverse complement.
TAATACATTGATGTATATTACTGTTACTGTTGCTATTATCAAAAGCCTTGTTTAAAAATAAATAGGTAAATGATGTTCCATGAAAGCAAATTGCAATGAAGGTCAAATCAATTGGATTCACAATTTATACTACCTACAACATATATTTATTATACACATTTACATAATTAACCATTTCAGCTTCTCATAAAGCTATGTAAAGTTAAAATAAAGATTTAAAAATTGTTAATATTTAAACAAGCAGGAAAGATTTATAGTTACTTACTTATATTTTTTATTTTTCCTGAATTTTACTTATCTGTGAAAGTTTTATCTAAATTGTCCACAAATTCATAATCATTTGTATGTGTGTGTGTGGATTTACTTGATTAAATCATAAATTTAAAATAATAGTTGTTCATAAAAAAATGAAGCATAGCTATCAAATATATAATATGAATAAACTACTATGACTATATCTATGTCATAAATTGCATACAGATGCAAACAAATGAAGCGTAAAATTAGCTAATTTTGTTTGAGGGTGTCTATCTCTGGTGTTATGAGCTTTTTGGTCATGGAATAACAACCAGTTAATAAATAAATAATCATTCAAAGGCACATACAACCAAATTGAGAGCCATCTTCATTTAGTAAGTCATTTATAAATAAATAGGCATATTAAACTTAAAAAAGTCCGCTCAAGGTTGGTCAGTAGAGCTGTGCGGTAGGATTGCACAAACAAACAGATAGCTGACTACATACACTGAGAGAAAGGTTACAAGGCCATTCAGTATATACTTTGTGGTGGTCATATCAATTGAGGTTTTACTATCATATCTTATTGAGGAAACTATCTAGATTTTGACCTATTTAAATTAAATATTTTACATGTTAGTAAAAAGTGCAATACATGTCAACTATGACATATGTATATTGCACATATAAATAAATATTTTTATAGAATTTAATAAATTCAATTAAGACAAGTTATCATAGTGTTGCACGATGCATAAAATTATTTATTTGTTTTATAGTGTTTATGATTTCAATAAATATTTCTTTCTTTCTTTCATACAATATATTTGTCTTGTTGATACATATAAAATATTATGAATAAAGACAATTTGATAATCTTCTTCTTATCAAGTGGCTATCTGTCTGATGTCAAGAGTTTATCAAGCCCTAAGGGCTTCTGACATGGCTTAACAACTGCCTTACAACCATCGATCTCCATCAGTACAAGTACGCTGGATTTGCTGGTCGCCGCATCGTTTTGTGCCTATTTGATTTTCGCCATCTTGGCGCCGACAACGCCAGTAAACGTCCACGGAACTAATAGTAGGGACGGGACAATGTAACAAATTATATCGACAAAAATCTAATTTTCGCATAGGCGATAGAGATACCTGTAGATGTCTATCCTTTTTAACCACTGACCTCTGTTACTACTAGTACGCCGGACTGGCTATATAAAATAAAAACTATTTTGTGCCGATTTGAAGGGCCTTCCTTGAGTGTACTGAAAACTAAATTTGGCATTTATTTCTCAAAAAGCAAATTGCCATCGTGTTTTTTACATCCTTTCACCGATTTTATTAACGTTTTAAGTGTTTAATATTTAATCTAGTATCATACAGTTCAATTTATATTTATACTAGCTTAATACTTATCTTTACCAGCAATGAGAGTGTGTGTGTTTTGCAAAACTCGTTACCAAAAGGGAAACGGAATAACCTTCCACAAGTAAGTGAATTTACAATATTATTCTAAAAAATAAAACGTTTTGTAAAGATAAGTAAGTGTTAAGCCACAGTTTTAGTGAAGAGTCTTTTAACCTGTAATATAAAAACAAACCGTTCATTGATACAATTTATGCCAGAAAAAACATCGACAAATATTGTCGATATGGAATATCGACAACACTATTGTATTGTTTATGTTTATCAAAACTTGTCAATGTCATGTCAAATCCGTTCTAATGTCATGTCATGCATGTAATACATGCATGGAATTAATATATAATAATAAGGAATGAGCACTGCTGGTCCAATTACGAGCAGAACGAGGCGAATGTTTGACAGGCTGTTGTCTTTTTCTAACTATGGTGATAATACATTATATAATTAGGATATTTCAATTCATCTTCCTACCAAATCTGGAGCAGTCTCTTTTGGGGCCCTATTTTACCTGCATCTTGCCAATCATGATAATCCCTAGCTCTATTGACGCGTTAAGTAATAAACACCAACAAACTTACTTACAAAAGGCACTTTAATTTGTAACTTATGATAGTAACCGACATAAAAGAGAGACATTTTGTTGTGTCCTTTAATCAATTGAAAAACTTAATAATCTTGTAACGCTTATCACAAGATTTTAGAATACAAATATGAATGTGTACCGTAACCACAAATCTATTTCACTTTAAATAAAAGTCAACCTTTAAAAAAGTTAAGCATTCGTAAAGTCGCGACGCCCCGAAAAAATATAGGTCACATTAGTCCCAATAATGTTATCTTAGCATACCTGTTGAAAGATATATTGCAGCCACTATAAGATTCACTTCTGCATTCTGCATACACTACTATTTCTTATCATTTTGTTATTTTTACAATAAAATACATCTAAATTCTCGGAGGAAGGACAAGCCTGGAGACATAGTAATAAGTTGAAGTGCGGCGCACTATCGGAACCTCTCTTTTTAATGAATGTTTTTAGTGTGCTAAAAAGAGACAACTATATACAATCTGTTCGGCCCTTTACGTTAGTGAAGCCGGTTTTTCTAGCTCAAGTAACCAATTTGGATACTAGCTGTGGATTTGGATTTTTGGCGAATATACCGTGAATCTTTGGAATATTTGGTTAAATGAGTTTGTTTGAGAAGTGTTTTCTACTGAAGAACAAATGGCGTGCGTTGCCTATGGCTGTAAGAGCCATGCTTCGAAGAAAAGTGACGAAATCCAGAGCTTGTCATTTCACAGGTTAGAGTTTTTTATCATTTTCCACAAAACAATACAAAACTGAATCAAAATATTAAAATATAACAAATTTCTACTCTTTTAGAACCTCATTTTGGAGGAAAACAATTAAATTTTGCCATTATATGTTAAAAATACGCAAAAGTTTGGTTTATAGTGTTGTGCACAATTGTTCTGAATTCGGTTAAAATCGGGTCTCAAAATCGAACTTATATTACGAAACCAGTCAATCCAGCATGTTTATGTCTTCATTAATTTATTCGAACAATTATTTCAACATAGTATTGATCAGTGGAATATTGATAATCATAGAAATCTACTCATAAAAGCCATAGCCGAGACATACTTAAAAACGAAAATTCATTATATGACTAAGCAACTTATACAACCACAAGATAAAGTACGTAATTTTTTAAATAAAACTGTATTGTTTAAGGGTCAGTAAATAAAAACCTACAAAAGTTATCTGAGTTATTTATTTATTTCGAACTACACAATCCTTTTCCAGGTTTTCTCACCTAGTTCTAACTATGCCTAAAAGATCGATTTTGAAAACATGTTACAATTACGTCACTTTAATATGGTTTAGTTAGCGAAACTACTAGAATAATCGTTAACGTGACAGAACAGAATGTATGTTTCGGTTCGGTTTCGGTTTTTTATTTCGTACGTCGTAGGCACATCACTAAAGTGAGGTATTAAAAAACGGCTACACTGTCATTTGAAGGTGATCTATATAGTAACTAGTTATCTCTTTCTTCCGCGTTGGTGCGCACATAAGTCGAAAGAGTGCAGACATACAGAACACGTTCAATTTATTACTATGACTCCAGGCTTGTCCTTCCTCCGAGTCTAAATTAGTTACAAATGAAATTATTTTTTCCCGCTACCTTTTGTCATAATATAATGTCATCATAATGTTGCTTGTGTGAAAATAATATAATATCAATTTGTTATTTATTTATTCTATTTTGTGTTAGTTTCACAAATTAATTAAGATTTCTTTGTGTTGAGTAAGATTTATAATAAATAAAATTAAATAATATTATTTATTGATAAATATGACTACGTTGACTAGACAGAATATTTTTTAAACTGGCAAGCTGCTGAAACAGGACAACAGCCTGCCTACTATGTCTCTCATTTTTGACCGATTTCATCCCCGATTTAACATTTATAGAAAATGAACTTTAACTGTAGAAACATAAGGCATTCGTATAAAATCTAGTTCACAAAACAAAAAGAGAAATCCTGTGATAATGAGAGGGATGAAAATCCTTGATTAAATGTCAAGTTTAGTTCTAAGGACACTCTAGGGAGGCGCTTCAAATCGGCACAAAAAAGAGCTGTCATTTGGTCTGGGGCAGCCGATCCAGCGTACTTGTACTGATGGAGATCGATGCTTACAACACATTTGATCATACAATTTGTAAAAAAAGTAAACTATGTTTGTAGGTTTCTTTAATTGTTAGCCCTTTGTTTCTTTTCATACCTTAACAGTCAATTATGATGATCTGGCAGATCATCACGATTTTAGTCCCAATGGCAAATATGCATGTATAGCAAGACAGTAAATTCCATTACAAAATTGCAAACTATGAAATTATTTGTCACAATACACTCATAACTTGATAACATTACAAACATTGTAATGTTATCAAGTTATGAGTGGTCCTTGCTGTCCAACAGTGTCCATTTATTATTTTAGAAGAGACATGAAAAATAAAAGCAGATATGTGCTCTCAGAATAAACAAAACTATACAGCTAGCATATATACATATGTACATATGTATATGTAATTTATTACAGTAATTTAATCTACACATTATAAAATTGTCAATGCATGTGCTATCTATTTCAGTACACAGAATAACTCTTAATAAAAAACATTAATAAAAAATGTTGCAAAATCCAGCCTACATAATGTAAACAACATGTAAATGTAAATAAATATAAAATAAAATAAATAAAATGTAAATGACATAATGATAATTGATAAGCTGATAACAGTTATCTGGGCCAATGACAGCAACTTTACCTGCATTATCTAATTCTTATTAAATTATATTGAAATGTATTTTGTTTTCCCATTTTCGGGTTAAGTGGTGTGATAATTTAATAGTAGAGATACCTAGTGAGCAATTTGTTTTTAACTGTTATGTTTTTGTGTTTTATAATTTAAAAATAATTTTATATTTTTTTATGATTTCTTAGATTAGATTTTTGCAGGACTGTTACAGATGGCATACAAGAAGAGAGGCTTATGTCCAGCAGTGAGAAATAAAATATACCAGACTGATATTTAGTAGTGTATAATTATATTATGTGTTATATACATTTAGCTTGGACTGCCTTGTAAGGGTTAATAATTTGTACAAATTATACTTAAATCTGACAGGAAGACATTGTCACCCGGGAAACAGAAACATCTCGTCCAGGTGACAACACACTATTATAAGAAAATACTCTTGTTTTTGTATGTATTAGTATAGTGTACCTAGATGTAAGTATTTTTGAACCCAATAAACGTTTTTTGTATTGTATTGTATTGTAGCTTAGGACATAAAGTATATCACTACTAGGTACTATACTAAGTACCATACCAAAAACAAGATCATCTGTTGCTATTTTGCAGCATGAATAAACACACTCACTTTTATAGTTATATGTATAATGAAGTAATATATATAGTTTGAATGTATGTAAAGGATAAAGACACAATAAAGTATCAAATGTAGGCTTTCTGCCATCCTTGGAACTCCAAGTCATGATTAGAAATGTTCATATTAACGAAATCATCATTGCATTATGAATAAATTATTATTTATCAAAAACTTCTAAGAGTTGCTCTCCTTTCAGGAGGTATTTCTAGACACGGCGTCCACAAGCACTTAAGTCATTTTTTGCTCAAAATGCTAAAAACTCACAGGGGTCTCCTTTTTGCATTATCTTTCCATGGGAATAAGCACTTAAGTCCAATAGCCTCAAAACGCATGGAGGCAGTCTTACGCACCAAACAACTTATATTTTTGAAACACTTCGAGCGCCGGTCTATAACACTTATGTCAACTTAAGTGGTTTTGTCCGGACAATTTTAACTATTGTTTTGACTTTCAGCGTCTGACTTAAGTTGTTTGGTTCATAAGATTCTCAAGTACCCTCCATTTTATAGAACTGAAATGCATACTTATTATTTAAGAATGCTACACAAAATATATGTGAAGTGTTCTCTGGAACACGGTGAGTTATGACGCACTATTCCAAATTTTACAATTTGTGGTGTGGTCGTTTTGGACGATAAAATTGTGTGTGATTATTTAAATATTATAAATTACCAGCATTATGGAATCAAGGGGGAAAAAATGCTGAAACTGGTTCTTAATACTAGTAAGTACTAACTTTTTTAAAAATTAATGCATGGAAACCTATCATTACACATTCACAATACATATCTTAAGTAAAATTACTATCATTATTAAATTTTATTTATAACATTTACACAAAGAAATTAAGAATACAATTATATCTGTCAATTCAAGATCTTTTCGTAAATTATTAAATTACATATTGTACTTGTGGTTTGATGACAACATTTGAGTGATTTGTAAGAAGTAATCTATGTATCTACGCTCAAATTATGCTTTCTTAAGGTGAGAATTTTGTAAACTATACTGCTATGTTTATTATTTCAGGTGATCAAGATACTACGAGTACTATGATGCAACCAAGTAGGTACACCTAGGATGCAGAAATCAATTTCTTCTGTTGAGCCAAATTCATCAATCAGCCCCAGTCTGATTACAGAAGAAATCGCTGTTCCTGGTAGTTTTCCAGCTGATGAAACTTTGTTCATCGATCTTGGACCCACTGGGCTGCAAATGACTACGAACGAAACAACAAGTGACTTTACAAGTGATGACTCTGCGACTGACCCAACATTCTCTATGCCTGGTGAAGCAAATACAATGCCAAGTTATAATTCTCCCACAGATGATGAAGAACTGCCACCATCTCCACCACAGCGATCAGTACACAGTCGAAAAAGAAAACGAGAAAATAAAGTTAAGCGTAATCTGGGTATCCCATATGTAACGGCTTCAGGAAAAACTGTACAAGGACGAAAAAACCAAGATTTACCCAATTGTCGAAATAAATGCCGAGAAAAGATAAGTAATCAGCAACGTGCTCTAATTCACAAAGAATTCTGGAATCTTGGGTCATACGATTTAAGGACGGCCTTTGTGTCATCTCTTATCACTGTTCAGGAAAAACAGACAAAGCGGCGTCGTGTCGCGGATCCTGAACGTGCAGTTGGTAAGATCGAGCAGTAAAAAAAATACTGTTTACGGAATGAAGCAAGTGGACTTTTAGGACTATGCCAATTTATTGAAAGGACCGCTAATAGCTCGAAAAACAGACACCACAAACAATGTCTTCAAATGGCATGATGTGAAATGGCTCTGCTACGAAACAGAGTTTGGCTTAATCAAATATAAAAACTCACTGGTGAGGGACGATGAATTTAAAGTAGTCAACTTTAAAAGAAATACAAGAACCGGCACTGCAGAAAATGTGATTGTACCACCTATCACGACTGATCCAGTGCCAATAAGTGTAGAAAAAAAGAGGGACATAATTTCACTTTTACCTCTTGTACCAGAATGTTTTCATAATTTTTATCACAGTCTAGTCACCACTGCAGACGTTCGGAACATCGATCCTGATTTACAAAACTCTCAAGACAGTGACTTTTAATTGCTTGGTATAAGTTATCACTCATAAATATGTTAAAATAAATATTACCTAAGAACACACTTATGTGGACGAAACACACAAGTCACTAACTTAGCTTCCTATTAAGATAAAACTTAGACGGCCAAATACACTTAAGTCACGTTATATTATGTATTAATTTACATAGGGCCATAAGATTTTTTTGGTGTGTAATTAGTAACTAAATAAGAAATAAAAATGTATAAAAAACTTTCACTCAGTATTTTTTATTTATACCAGTAAGTAAAAACTTCACCCTGAAAACTTTTTATTTTACTCGATTGCTGACTTAAGTGCTTATGGGTTTCGGGTCTAGATTTATTGCATGGGCTGGAGCCAAGTGCTCCTTAATTGTATACAAAAAAATCAAACATGTTGTAAAATTGTTAGGTACCTACTGCTTTTATTATGGACTGTCTATATTCTAATATCATATGTATTTATTAACACAGGAATAACACAGACAGAGGTAATCAAATGTGTCCTCAGGTTCCTCCTGCATTTTATACAAATTGGTTCCTCTATTTCAAGGTAGAGTAGGAACAATTATACACATACACAAACTTTTGTCTTCATAATATTACTTGTGTACATAATATGATCTTTGTGTGTGGATTTTCATTATAACTTGTGTGTTATTGTCTTTTATTTGGAGATTATGTAGAAAGCCAGATTTTAAATGTATAAATAAAGATCCATATCATGCTGATTTTGCTGCTTTTCAATATATAACACATGAAACTACTATGATATCTTAACTAGATTATGTCCATGAATTGTAGTTAAATTGCTTTGAAGTTCACATTCAACATGTAAGATAAATTTAACATGCAGGAACAAATTATTCATAGCAATTAAGTAAGTAATATCGCCGGCAATAAGTTTTTGTTACAGGTAAGTTTTAGATAAGGGATTTCTTCAACATAAGACTATGATAACTTCCACCAATGTGGGGATCATCTGATGACGCGATTTGACTAAAATAGGAAACGATCACACGCAAATATATGCCTAATATACATAAAAAGCATAAAAAACGCATCCAAATTATAGTAATATGACCACAGATGGTTCTAATTTACATAAAACCCAATGAAAACGATGATTCCACTTACACCTTGTCTGCCAACTCCCGCACTTTCCACATGCTTATAAAACGATCCATTTTGTTCTTTTAACTGCAGAAATTAAAATTAAAACACAAAACCACAGTAAAACGAGCAGAAAATAACATAAAAATTAAATAAAAACTCGATCTGATGATTTGGCTGACATTCTTGCAAAATGGCGAGGAAGGATGTGTTGCCATACCAAATTTAATATTTCTACCATATGGGCGTTGACGCAACGCACGAAACGAGTATTTAACTTTAACAAAAAAGGAGTATCATAAGTTTAACATGTTGGGGCATGTGTATCATCTACTTAAGTTATCTACAACTTGAACGGATTAAACTGTTTGTGTATCAAACAAGCCTGTTAAATTGAATCTATTGACAAAATTTATAGAATAGAATAGAAAATTCTTAAATTTATGTACATATTTTAATTACACATGTCTACCTTAGACCAGTGTCCGCTTGTTCGGATACCGCAAGTAGGTATACCAAATTATCTAGTGGTCAAATGCCTGACTGCAAAGGTAAGAAATTAAATGACAGAAATTCAGTACTCATACATATATTTATAGCAGCCAGCTTTACAATTCCTAATACTCCTATGTACAAACGCTTAATCTTACAAGTAGTAGGTACGCTTCACTCCGGTACACTTTTCTGGTTACAAAAATACTTTGCCTTAGCGCATCACTATTAAAGCCAATTTTAAACCTACACAATCGTCCATCTTCCGCAACACTTCCAATTCCATTTTCCTTCTAATGAGATCAACCCATTAGAAGGTCATACATCATTTCTTCGCGAGCTGATCATTCTGTGGCTGAGCGCCGTAGTACTGCCATAGTTCAATCGCTTTATTCGCTACAACCTCCTCACATTGTTCAGAGATCTGAAAAGCAATAATTAAAATACTACCATAAACTACTATCATTTTGTTACATGGTAACTTAAAACTATTCCTCATTTAAAGACTTGTGTCAGTAACTTGCAATATTTAGCCAAGATATACAATATCATCATTACCCTTAACCAAAACAACTTTTATCATAAATTACCTCAGTAACGCATTTGAGTAGCTCCTCCGTATTTTTAGCACGTAGAATGTTGCGGCGAACTGTGATAATAAGCATGACCGCAGTGAAAGACAGTATTTTAGGCGCACCACTGCATAGTTTGTCCCATATTCTGAAAAGTTTAAAGCATGCTTAGTCTTTTCGAAATCATTAACGTATTTTTTTCTTACAAGCCAATAAGAAGCCAATGTAACTCTTAAGACCCTATACTATCTCGATACCAAAAAGTAACAATAATCCATTACTAGTCAAAACCACTGTCTAGTATGGCAGTCGTTAAGCCATGTCAGAGGTCCTTAGGGCGGTTTTAACTCTCAACACCAGAGTTGGCCAGTCTCATTTTATAAGAAGAAGAAGAACCCCAGACGCTTTCATAAAATTGGTATATTGTTTATGAAATACTCAATTATTAGTACATAAAATATATTGAACTTTTATTGTAAAATGACCGAAAATAATCACGACCAGCAGGATTCGAACCTGCGTATTTCCGATCACCGTCCGGAACGCCTTAACCGACTAGGCTACGGTCTACTAACTGCCAGGCGCGAAAATCCACACTCATTTACATACACTTCAGACTGAGTTGCTTATTTTCGCTCATTTTCCAATAAAAGTTTAATTTAAACAACCATAGTGCAGGTTTAGCACTTGATAAATTAACTCATCATAAAATATATGATTTGTTTCTGAATGACTTCCTTAGTAAATCAAAGAATAGTGACTTACTTAGCTAATGAAGACTCGTCCAGTACTCCTGCGAAGCAGCAGTTGAACCATTTAGTTAAGGGCAGCTTGTCCAGCACATTTATTTCCACCAGATGACTGCAAAAATTATAAGAAGTTGTAAAAAATTATACAACACCTTTATAAGCCAAAAAATCAATTGACAATAACCAACCACAAAAACACAGTTATATTATAATAATTATTGTTGTGTGTGCTTAGTATTTAGTTTTTAATATTACAAACATTGAGTATTTTTGTAAACATGTGATGTAATCAATTTCCTCTTGAATTATTTCACATTTTATATTTATTAATACAACTCTTGATTTGTTAGAAATGGAAATTTAATAGTACTTACTTGTATCTTTGGTAATTTGATAATATGTAACTATTATAGCCTAAGGATTTTGTAAAATAAACGAATTTTGATTTTGATATAAAATAGTGATTTTGTTTGTTTGATTTGTGTTTTGCAGTGTAAACTCTATATCAATAGCCATGTCAGAGGCCCTTAGAGTGGCTTGATAAAATCTCGACACCAGAGTGGGCACTCTCATTCGATAAGAAGAAGAATATAAACTCGATATCAATGAACAGTTAAAACATCAGCAAGGTTTTCTGTAAGACTCATACTCACTTATAAAGCTCCCCATCTTCCTTATCCAGCAGCACTAGCGTCCCTTCCTTCAGTTTGGGTATGTCTTTCTGCATGTTCCTCACCACCTCGGTCACCCCCTTGGCCAGCCAGTACACATCTGCCTCATCCTCGTAGAGCTCTAGTAACGCGTTGGTTATGGGGATGAATGTGTCCGCTGACTGGGAAAAGATAGAAGATGTTAATGTTCATAAAAGAAGGTAAAAGTACAGCTTAGCCAGAAGTGAACTACAATCCAGGGGTCTTCAAATCTAGAGTTAATAGGTATCTTCTAGGTAAACGTGTTACACCCTAGGCTGCAGCAATGCTTTACATCAGGCAGGCTGTAGTCAAAAGTAAACCTATCACACATAAAAAAGTTAAAACACTTTTAATAATCATCATTAGTTTGAACAAAACAAGTCCAGCACACACAAATAAAATGTATGTGGTTAGTATATTTATTTGTAGATATAGGTACCTATATTTTAGTTCTATGAAAATAAAAAAAAATTAAGCTTTAAATTATTTTGTTACCCATCAAGCAAATCTTTTTAAATAAATGTTGTTAAAATTTTAATTACTTAGTAAGCCTTACTACACTCCAATTTTAAGAAAATACATTTGGAACACTGTTTAAATTAAACCATATCACTCTAAACTTTAATTAAATCAATTTTATGGTATGTTCAATTTAAAAACTTACAGGGCAGTTAGTCTCCGGGAACACAGGTGGTTTCCTCTCCTCCAGCTCCAACAGCCACATCTCCATGAGGACCTGGCTCCGTGGTGCCTTCAGGTCCACCATCTCTAGCATCTCCACAGCATACAGCAGATCCTGGTATTGCTCCGTGCGCTGCTCCATCACAAACTGGTGGGAGTCAGGGTATACGGGGAGGATGTCTGTGAAAATATTGACATAATAAACACAGGTCACCACTACGCATGCCTAGCCAGGAAATACATTCCTAAGGCATGGAGAGAAGTCAAAGTAGTATTCCTACCTAAACCGGGAAAAAGCGACTACACGGACCCGAAGTCCTTCAGACCCATTAGTCTCAGCTCCTTTCTTCTTAAGACCTTGGAAAGGCTATGCGACAAATATATTAGAAGTGATCCACTCATTACAAGACCGGTGCACAAAAATCAACATGCGTACCAGTCTGGCAAGTCCACGGAGACCGCTCTGCACCACGTGGTATACAAAATAGAATCTGCTATCGAAAACAAACAGTCATGCCTAGCAACATTTATTGACATTGAAGGCGCCTTCGACAAGACTACGCGCTACGTTTAACAGTATTAAGAGTGGGTTAAGAGCACACAACGTCGATGAACGCGTGAACGACTGGGTCACGACAATGTTGTCAAACAGAGCAGCCAGCATCAAGTCTTCGAACAACTCACGGTGCAAAGTCACCAGGGGCTGCCCACAAGGAGGGGTTTTATCCCCTCTACTATGGGTTATAGTTGCTAACGAACTCCTTGAGCTGCTAAATAAAGATGGCGACACCACTGTCGGGTATGCCGACGATTTAGCAATCATGATATCAGGTATCTCGGAAACAACGCTCTGCGCTAAAATGCAAAAAGCACTAAACTTGGTGGAAGCATGGTGCGAGCGTCTCCGTTAATCCAAACAAAACTGAAATGGTGCTATTCACCATTGAGCTATAATGTACTGTACGTAAGTACATTATAGCTCAATGCTATTCACTAAAAAAGTCAAGATACCAGCGTTAAAATTTCCAAAGCTATTTGGAACAGAACTAACGCTCAGTAAAGAGGTTAAATACCTTGGAATATAGCTAGATAGTAAGCTGTTATGGAGAAAACAAATTGAACATGTTACCACAAAGGCAACAAATATTTTATGGCAGTGCACCAGAGCGGTAGGAAAGGATTGGGGCCTCAAGCCCAAACTATGCCACTGGCTATACACTGTGATAGTAAGGCCGGTACTCACCTACGGCAGTGTAGTATGGTGGCCAAGAACTAATCTGACCACAACTATCGCAAAACTTCAGAAAACCCAGAGGCTGGCTTGCTCACTGATTAGTGGATGCAGTAAATCAACTCCATCAGCCGCTCTGGATTCCATACTAGGGCTAACGCCCTTGCACTTACACATACAACAAGAGGCAATGGCGTCAGCACTAAGAATCAAATCCACGAATCAATGGAAAGGTATAGAGTCCAATACGAAACACACAAGAATCCTGGAAAAAGCTACAGACATTGTCCCGGATGCCATCCTGGGGACAGACAAAGTAGCTAACACATACTTAGATAGTAAAAAATATGCACTGTTGACAGATGATAACACATCAGTGAATAATCAAGACGACCAAATAGTCTACCATGTGTATACAGACGGAGCAAAGAATAAAAACGGTGTGGGCTGTGGATTTTATTCACATGGCTTAAAAATCACAGAATCCAAAGCACTACATAAAACCACAACAGTCTTTCAAGCGGAAGCAATGGGTCTGCTATTGGCAGCCAGAACAGTGAACCAAAATGAATTCACACAAACACCGACAAGTAATATATGCTTGAAATTCATCACTGACAGTGCTGCTGTTATCTTTGCACTCAGAAAACCGACAACTAGATCAAGAGTTCTTTCGGAATGCCATCTAGCACTACAAACACTCGCGGAGAAGCATAACGTCACAGTCATGTGGACCAAAAGTCATGAATCATGCCACGGGAACAATAAAGTGGACACGTTAGCAAAGGAAGGAACCAAAAAAACTGAAAACATTTCAGAAGTCAGACACCTATGTAAACCCACAAGCATCGAGACTCAAAATCTGCTGCGGGCATACACAGAGAAAGATCATCAAAATCTGTGGAAAAATAGAAAAGACTGTAGGCACTCCAAGATCTTCTTACCAGAGGTAGACAGGAAGGCAACTAATAAATTTATCAAACTTAGCCAATCAGATTTACGTCTATTGATTGGAGTGATTACCGGACACTGTGATCTGAACTGTCACCAGTACACTATTGGAACGACAGACAGCCCTCTGTGTAGAGGCTGTATGAAACATGACGAGACCGTGGAGCATGTGCTACTACACTGCGAAGCAACAAAAGAGGAAAGAAAGATGCTAAGACAGGCTCAAACAGAAGCATCACTTGACGATGCAAGCAGTTCCACCTCTTATACCACAACTCCTGCCGTGACGGGAGTAGGAGTGGAACTAGTATGCCAGAAACCCAAGGTTGTGCTCCGATATTTCAAGGAGCTTGGCTGGCTGGGTTAGGCAGAAATGGGGGACATGCACAAAACGCCCCAAGCGGGATGTCAGTGCAGGACTCATCGCCCCCACCTTAGAATTAGAATTAGACAGGTCACCACATACTCAGCCACAGAGTGGTTCTGGACCAGGTTGCCAAAAGAGGTGGTCAGCGTAACATTTGTAAACAACTTTAAGAACCGGCTTGATGGCTGGTTACAGAAAACCAAAAAATCTTAAAGTTAACTTGTGATCATTGCACCAGTGGACTGTATAATTTTGAACTTTGTGTGGATATAAAACAATTTTGACACAGTCTGTTATGGGCACATCAGCAATTTGCTGCTCACCCATTAAACAAATAAATATAATAATAATAATAATGAACAACTCAACACAATAGCCTGTAACATTAATACCATGTCTGCAATAGTTACTTTATATACCTAACATCCTCTATCTGTAATTTTGTACTTTATTTTAAGTATAGTATTGTAAAAGGCCTCTCAGTGCTGACTACGTCCCCACTGATGCCTTAAAAACACCGGGTGTAAGGCCCGAGAGTCTGTGAATAATAATATATGTCTTTATTGCACACCATCACAAGTATATAGTACAAAGTAAAATATGAACAAATAATAACATACAAATGGGCGGCCTTATCGCCTTAAGCGATTTCTTCTAGGCAACCTTTGGATGGACATGGCATGCAGAGATAAACAGGGTCAGAGGTGTACTAATAACAAGACTTAATACTATTAATTATTATTAATACTAAATATATAATATACAAGATTTCTTTTAACTTCTGGATAGGCTTACATTAGTTAGACTATTGCCTGCCACAATGCACACAAATAAAAAACAGATTGAAATAGGTAAGCTATTTTTTAGGTATTATACAATATAAGAAAATAATCAGTTAAGAGATTAATCAGAGATAAGTTTCAAATTTGAAACTAATCTCTAAACTAACT
The DNA here is from genome assembly GCA_927399415.1 of Macaria notata. Taxonomy (NCBI): domain Eukaryota; kingdom Metazoa; phylum Arthropoda; class Insecta; order Lepidoptera; family Geometridae; genus Macaria; species Macaria notata. Next base: position 2,357,755 of record OV656748.1, on the reverse strand, counting down.
AATTAACTAATCTATTAACTATTTTTTAATTGACGTGGTCAGTGCAACATCTGTAAACAACTTTAAGAACCTTGGGGCTTGATGACTGGTTACAGAAAACCAAAAATCTCAAGTTAACTTGTGATCATTGCACTAGTGGACTGTATAATTTTGTATATAAAACAGTTTTGACACAGTGTGATATGGGCACATCAGCAATTTGCTGCTCGACCATTAATCACATAAATAAATTTATACAAAAGCAGTTTTGTTTACAAAAATATCTTCCAAGACTTTTACATCATATTGTGTCTTATTGTTGTTAGGCTAATAGCTTTAGCTACTAAGTCATTAACAGCTGATTGATTGTTTACTACAGTGATAATGCATTGTAAGGATGTATCAGCATATTCTGTCATAGTTTTTAGAGCTAACTCATTTCTGATATATGCTTATTATATCTTCAATCATAGTAAAGCAGGTGTCACTTTAAGTGACCTAACAGCATAGTGGTATGATTAGCAGAATACCGTGAGTGAGAAAATGAATATCCCATTATTAAGTATTTATTATATGACAGCCATGAACTTCAACTAGTTTACAGTTAAGACATGTATCCTGTACAATGGGTGTAGCGAATTGGTTACGTAAATGAAAGATTTTAACAAGGAAACAAGACAATTTGGCCTCAAAGCAATAAACAACTTGATGTATGTCTGCTTACCCAGCAGTACTTTCCAGATCAAATTCCTGTACGCAGCCGGCACGGTGAACCTCAAGCAGAAGTGCTTCAGCTTCACCTTATCCCAGGGCTTCTCCTTCATCAATATCTCCAAAGACTTCTTCTCTTCCACACCCCGGCACCCAACTTTCTCATAATACGACGAACGAAAGTTTCTTTCGTCGGTCATTTTGGTATCACATGAATATATTTGATCTTGCTGCGTAACAGTATATTCAAGGAAATAAACACTCCATGTAGATACCAATATCTTGATAATGTAAAAAATAGATCAAGGGAGTTTTCCAAATTTTCTGAAAATACAAAACAATCCAACAACAATGCGAGATAGGACATTGACAGCAGAATTGAAAAATGAAACTGTCAACGTCTTTTAAGACGTTTGGTCACACCTGAAATTAAGCTGCACACAACGGTTATATTTATGCTAAACACACATACTCGCGAAATAATCAATAACATTTATAAATCTACCTGCAGAATGTTTATGATATTTTTTTTACTATTTTACGAACATCATGAAATCTAAACAATACTTTGTAAAACTGCAAGCTTGGTTTTCCTATTTCAAAATATTGATTAGAAAGTCTGAAAAAATAATGGTTGCCATGGAAAATTATAAACGAAGTGTTTTTGCGTTTCATATTTTTGTCAATTGAAGCTGAATTGCAATATATAAACATTCCAAGGTTTTTTTTTGAAAAAAAATGGAGGATTCCGAAGAAAATAAAGACCCTGAATATATAGAGAAAAAACGAGCTGAGCTAAAGGTATTTTTCAAGGATCTTAAGTTGCCTCAAGAATCCATAGACCGAGCTATAGAAAATGAGCTGAAGCCCTTGAGGAAGGGTGATATACCATATATTGCTGCTTCTTATCCCGGTGAAGTGAGGTCAGAATATGAAGTCATGACAGGCCAACCGTTTAGTGAGCTAGGAGAGCATGCTTATCCACTATCTAAGGAAGAAATCAAAGAAATGCTGAAAGATAATCCTATCATTGATGAAAAGGCCAGACAAATTCAAATAGTCACAAACACTTCTAAACGCAAAGAAGTCGCAGTTCCAATAACCGAAGTGAATCTAGCAAGCTACGCAGAAATCACAAAAGAAATAGATTCAGTTGATGGTAATAAAGAAATGATCAATAAAATAAATTACAAACACATGCAATCTTTAGTGAACACACTAAACAATTTTGAAGCTAAACAGGCTAAAGAACAAGTTGTGGTTGTCAGTGACGAAGATAAAAGTGAGGAGTCTGAAGAAGACGACGACGAATTCGAAGCTATAGAAAAAGAAGTATGCAAATATACAAATAAATCATATGAAACCCGATTCCAGGAGACAAAAGAAATGCTAAGTAAGATGGCTGATAATTACGAAGATCCAGCAACTTCTAGCAAACCATTTGAAATTACTAGTCCTATCGATAGTTCAGTGCTTAAAGAGTCGTCTATACATTTTGTGAAAGGTCAGAGAAGACGAACTTGTATTGAAGAAGTTAAAGAATCATATGCTATCAATGCGGCATTGAATATTCCTATGGTAGATAATCCTGTAGCACCCGATCTCAGTGGCAAACAAAAGACGGAATCTAAGCCGGTTACTTTTAAAACGGGAGATGAAATAGTTAATATTGAATTGTACCCTAAAAGCTTTGAAGAGAAACTCAAAGATACCGAAAGGGCTTTAAAAAACATCGATTCTGTGTTAAATAATGGACCTGCATCTCTCAATGAAGCTGATGCTTCTGGGGAGAATAAAGATACGAATGAAATTACTTCTTCAGACCAAGGAACCAAAGAACCAAACAATCGTCAAAGGTTTGATGAGAGAATGGAGCAAACGCTCCAAAATGCACTAGAAAATATCTGTGAAATCGGAGTTACTGATAATACTGTAAATAATGAGCTAGAATTCAACGAAATGAAAAACCTTGCGCGTAATATTGTAGAAGGGGCAGAAAATCTAAGCACACTAATCCGGGAAGATATAACAAACAAATTAAATAGTATGAATGAACTTCTCAATGATGTGAACGTAGCTCTCGAGAACAGTAGGAAATCTAATCTTGCTTACGAACAAATAAAAGAGGAAGGCGAAATTTTGAGAAAAGAATGTGAGGCAAGTTCCGCTAAAAATATGGAGATTATCCAAACAGGAAAGATTTTGGCTGAAAACAGTTCAGAAGAATGTAAAAGTAATGTATCAGATTCACATATTGACGACATCCATACCGCAATCAGTAAAATAAACGCAGAGCTTAAATGCCATGAAAATAGAATCAACGAAAGCAAGGAGCGTTACGAGGCAAGAAACAAAGAATGTAAAACTTTCATCCAAGAAGTTGATGAAATTTTGAAAAAATCTAACGAAATATTGCATCCCGTCATAGATTCTAGCAAAGAGCTCAGTGAAAGTTTGGAAAAAGTTGAAAGCATCCAGAAAGATGTCGAGAAGGGCGAGAAAGTGCGCAAAGAATTGTGGGACGTCGACTTTACTGAGTTAGAGAATAGAAACAAAAACTTGGCTGAATTCAAGCAGCGAGAACTTGAAAGAAACCAGAGAATCAATAGTCTTCTGTATGATATCAAAGACAAGATGAAAGATAACAAGGAAGTTTTACAACTAGCAAATAGTTTGTTGAGACGAGAGGAAACCAGAAAGAAGACGCTTGATGATAACTCTAAAATTCGTGACCTGCCTTACACTAACATAGATGAAAAAGCACAAGGGGACCATGTCAGATCTGAAGAGAAGTCAACATCTCCTGATGTTAAAGTTACAGAAGAAGGTGAAACTAAATCTGAGAAAGGTTAGTAACTAATACGTAAAATACAGTTATACTTAGCTAAGCAGAGTACCTACTGTTTATTTATCATATTATCTGTAAGTAAGTAAAGTAGGTAATACTCATTACATCAGTCGGTCAGTAGGTATAATTTTACAGAGTGTAAAATTATTGAATAGGCCCATAGCTTAGCGAGCGGAAATATTCGCATGCGAAAAAGTGGTAGGAACGAGTAGGTATACTTACGTTTGGGCTGTGGTTTGGGCACTTCCGTGGGTGACAATGCGGATGCTATTCTACGTTTTAGGTTCTTGCTATTTGTTATAGTACGACAGTCCTTAAGACACGTCTTTTACACGTAATAAGCAATTAAATTTAACTATACCCTAGGCTGCAGCAATGCTTAACATGAGGCAGGCTGTAGTAATAACGTAAACCTATCCCACGTAAAAAAATCTACAGTATGCCTGCACTGCTATAGTCTATATTCTATGGCTGGTGTCTAGATGCACGCTTGCCTAGAAGAACCCTATTTACCCATCTTGGACCCGTGGGCTAAACGCCGCTTTTAGGTTGATTTCAACTGATGATAAGTGATTTGAACTTATTTCTTCATTGAATTTTCAGAATTAACGCCAACAGAGAGGTGCAGGCAGGAAAGGGAAAAACGAAAACGTGAAGAGGAAGAGAAAGAGCGACAGAGACAACGCGAGTATCAAGATAAACTAGAGAAAGAGATGGAAGAGCTGAATAGAACTCCGCGGATGACAAAAGAGTTTATAAAACAACATTGCAGACAACACAAGTTGTATTGTACCCCGTATTTGAACGACATCCTGTACCTTCATTTCAAGGTAAGAAATAAAAATTGCAAAAAGAATATAGCAGAGCGTGGTTTCGATCCACGGACCTCTGGGTTATGGGCCCAGCACGCTTCCACTGCGCCACTCTGCTCAATGCGTCATGTTTCGAAATTATGAGTTAGTTTCTACACATTAACTAGTAGATATTTTCATACTCAAAAGTACTGAGTTTTGTACCTACTTATTTGATAGAATGTATCTGATATACAGCATAAGCAATAACCAAACCCGTATTATGATAAGTTGGCTTATGTATTAAAAAAACTATTTTATCTAGTGCACCTAGTATGCCTACTGAAATGGTACCTACTTAGGCAAGTAAAATAATGTGCTAACATAAGTACATTATTTTACGTCAGAGCATGATGAAATCAATAAGTATTTTTAGAAATCATGCTGCTATGAAATGTTTACTAATTTAGAATATGACTAGGGCATGTTATATCGGAAGGGTTTCAATAGGTACCTACCCACTCAACCAAAATATTTTGATATACTTACTTATTATATATTTTTATTTAGTAACTTATAGACTCACTGACTTCCGTTATGCGCGTTACTTTTTTACCTATTGTATGATTACATACCTATTATTATGTTTGACATGATTTTAATAACAAAAATTTTCATTATTTTATTAATAAAACTAGACATGTAACTTCTAAAATTTTATAAAAGTTAAATGTTATAAATTCAATTTGACGAGATATTGTAATTTGTGTGGCATATTCTGTGATATTAGTACTTATACCTATGTATGTTACAATTTTACATTATCAATAAAGATTCTTTATCTTTATCTTTTACCGACTAAAAAAGGGGGTAAGTACCTATAAAGTCTTCTGAATTATTTTTTTGGTCACCCATCCGAAGAGTAGCCGCATCAAAGCCGGTTCACTGTATAGGAAATATACGTATTGTAATTTTTGTTATCAATTAAGAATTGTATAATTGTAGCCTGTAAATTTCTGTTTGTGAACTAATAAAAAAAAAATCAAATGTTGCTTTACATTAAGTAATCGCATGCAAAATAAGTCTCCGTTAACTTTCGTCCACTTATAGGTACGTTTCTTTAGTTATTGAGGCAAATTTGTGTCTTTATTTAACCTACTTCAAAAAAGGAGGTTCTCAATTCCAATTTAGGTAACCGGTAACGCTGCTGGGCGCTGCTGGTGTACCTATACTATAAATTGATATAATACCTTACACATAAAACTTTATAATATAATTAGTTGATTTCTGCGGCTTGGCTCGCATTATTTCAGGATATAAAGTAACATTACTGACACTCTTAAGACCTCATACTACTTACATACCAAAAATAATGATGATCCGTTCAGCCGTTTTTGCGTCATGAGCGTTGAAATAAACAGATAAATAAAATAAAAACAATTTTTAGAAACTTTGTCTGTTTCTCTGTGTCTCCACAGAGAAACAGACAAAGTTTTTAAAAAATGTTGTTTAAAAATTGTGTTGTGCTATCAATTCTAAGTATCTCCAAACATTTTACTAAATATGTTTAGACTTTCGACCCTCTTCAGCTTTATTATACTCGTATGTAGGTATAGTTAGATAGATAATATAAAATTAACCTATACCACAGAATAAATAATACAACCTAAACATAAAAATATTTTGATAAAAAAATCAGAAGACTTGATAACCTCCTTTTTTTAAGGTCGGTTTTTTTTTTAATAAAAAAGTGGCAAAAAGGTAGACGATCTGCCTGATGGTAAGCAATCATTGTCGCCTATGGACACTTGCAACTCCAGAGGTGCTGCAGGACTTTGCCAGCTTAGAGAGGCGTTTGTGAATACCCTTTTTAAACCTCCCCATATTGTAGCTCCGTGGAAAGACCTCAGGGGGTAGATCGTTCCACATCTTGCAAGTTCGCGGAAGAAACGACCGCATGAACCGGACTGTGTGGGAGCTCCAATTTTGCAAGATGTGAGGATGAGCTCTTTCACGGTGCCGAGCAGTCCGGTGATGATAAATAAAACGGACACATAGGTACTCACATACATCTATAATACTTATTTTCTTATATATCCAGGGTTTCGCCAAGATTGAAAACCTGGAAGAGTACACCGGTCTCAAATGCATTTTCTTGGAGAACAACGGCATCCAACGCATCGAGGGTCTGGACACACTGAGCGAGCTCAAGTGCTTGTATCTGCATTACAATGTTATTAGGAAACTGGGTAAGCCGTTTGCTAAGTGTCACTTTTTTTTTTTTACGTGTGATATGTTTACTTTTGACTACAGCCTGCCTGATGTTAAGCATTGCTGCAGCCTAGGGTGTAACACGTTTACCTAGAAGATACCTATTAACTCTAGATTTGAAAACCCCTGGATTGTAGTTCGCAGGAAACACAGCTTCTGGTAAAGTGTTCCAGAGCTTTGCCGTCCGTACAATAAACGTAGAAGCAAAGCGCTGCGTTCGACACTTCGGCACTTCGTTTTTATTTATTTATTTAATAACAATCAAAACGGCCGAAACCAATTACATTAATTATTTAAAAGAATACTTATTCTACAAACACATAATCAAATATAACTTAATAATAATCATCAATCAATAATAGTCAAACAAGTCAAATTTACATATTATCTACATTAAAGTATTCACACATTCATTCATTTCTTTTTCACATTGGTCCAGTAGATTATTATATTATCTAAAACTAGCTGCCCCGACAGACTTCGTCCTGTCTCTTGACTCTTTTACTCTTGTTAGTTAGAAACGTTTGTATGGGAAAAAGAAAAGGGCGGTTTTTATGGATTTCCCGGCATTTTTTCGAATTTTTCTCGTCTTAAAAACCATCCTGGAACTTCAACGAATATAAAAAAAAATTGGCCAAATCGGTCCAGGTGTTGTTGAGTTATGCGCTTACCAACACATTTTGATTAATTTTTATATATAATTTTGTTTTGTAAATTCCCGTTGCTAGAGATTACGTGGCAGTAATAATACTCAGCTATTTTGTCACTTATATAAAAGTTTCTTAGTTATTTTATTTAAAAAAATAAGATAAGATAAGATATGTCTTTAATGCACACCAAAGAAATTACAATATAAAAAGAAATATAAAAACTAATTTAATGCACATTGGGCGGCCTTATCGCTTTAGGCGATTTCTTCCAGGCTACCTTTGGATGGACAGGATTTAGAATCTTAAATAGGCGGTGTACAAGAATACGTAAAATAAATATATAAGTGAAAGAACACAATACAAACTCAGATAATACACTAATAAATAATAATAAGCAATACAATACATAATACTATATGGATGATAAATAATGATGATACACTAGTTTTTGGAAAATGCTTATGGACTTAGCTTGCCTAACAGGCAATGGCAACATGTTCCACAATTTGATGGCTTGGATGGTGAAGGAATGATTGTACATTAAATATAGCATGCTTAGTATTGTTTTTAGTAATTTTATCTTGTCACACTTATTATTTTATAAGGGAATGTCTTTGACTGAGGATATGGTGTGGCTGAATCGATTTAAGTACGTATACATTTTTTACATGGAATAAGGATGGATTTAGTTAAAGTATATATTAATTGTCAATCATAGCATACCGATATTTATTTCATAAGGTATCGTATCGAATTAGATAGATAAACTGGCCTGTTAGCTTAGTTGGTAGTGGCACTGCCTCCTAATCTAGGGGTTGCGGGTTCGATTCCCGCGTGATACAAGTATTAACGAATTTTAAAATTTATAATTACTTTTGTTGAGTCTGGTCGTTTGCATATATAATAAGTATGTATTAACAAAAGAAAAGTATATTAGTATTATATCCGTTATCTAGTACCCACGACACAAGTGTTTGCTTAGTGCGGGGCTAGATGGCGCTGTGTGCAATGTCCCGGAATATTTATTTATTTATTTTATATAACATAGGCCACGCGGGGAACTCTGAGGTTCAAAATTCTGCTGAAAGAAAAATTCTGCTCCTTCCAGAGAACCTCGGCGGGTGTCCTAAGCTGGACACACTGAACTTAGACCACAACTTCGTGACCTGCATCGAAAACCTGGACGCGGTGCCCGACCTACACACGCTGAGCATCGCGCACAACATGCTCACTTCTGTCGGTCAGTGACTTATTATCGTCATTATTTTACATGATATAGGCTCACGCTTGACTACAACTTGCCTGATGTAAAGCAACGTTGTAATCTAAGATCTAGCGCGCTTGCCTAGAAGAAACCAGCTTACTCTCGACTTGAAGAATAGAGATTGGGGCAGGGAGTTCCACAGTTTGGCTGTGCGCACGATGAAAGTCACAGTCAAGTATTATGGGCATTTTGGTTTGGTAACTCAGGAGCGAATACGGCTCGGTGGGAAAACTTCTGTCTAACATTTATTAGCTGTGTTTCCTGCGAACTACAATCCAGCAGGGCAAGGGCACGAGGACTAATAGTCATCCCACCATTTTTATCCACTTGGTGTATGGTGACTGTAAGGTGACAGGTGGATAAAATGGTGGAGATACTTTTAGTCCTCATGCCATGCTTGCCCTGCAGGGGTCTTCAAATCTAGAGTTACGAAAGCGTGTTACACCCTAGGCTGCAGCAATGTTAGGTTTACGTTTGACTACAGCCTGCCTGAAATGAGTGAGCGTTAATGAAATTCGGCTAAGCAAAGATTAAGAACTTTGGTAAGCATAAAAACTCTTATTCATATATGTCACCGTAAGATTGTAAAGATCGTTAGATTACAATCTATCTAGCGAGATTGTAAACTATCGATAGATTGTGAACCGTATCATCTTCGAGTCCAACACTTGCACTACAACAGGACTTGGCTCCTCCTCGCTTCACTCGTCGTCGCATGTGCGTGGTAGAAAGCAACCTAACGAACCTAATCTTACCTCCTGTCACAGACAAGTGACTTCGCAATACCTAAACATAGAGCGCGAGTTGCATTCCGTCCTACGCCGGTTCACAATTTGACGGCTTCACTTCGGTAGATTACAATATAGCGAAGAATAATGAGTCAAATTGCAATCATATCTATCTATCTATCTATCTATCTATGTAGCACGTATAAATGAAACCGGTTTACTCTGTATCGGCCACCTTCATTTGAGATTCCCGACCTGTTCCAGAGGACCTGTTCCACCTGAAGTACTGCCGCAACCTGTCGGTGTTGGACCTGTCTTACAACAGGATCGAGGATCCACTCATTGTGGACGTGCTGGCTGATATGGTGCTGCTTAAAGGTAGGTATCTTATTGGAACACATAAAAGAAAAAGAAAATTTATAACAGACGTATTATAAAGAAAGAAAGAAAATCATTTATTGTAGTAGGTATATATTAAACATAATTTAATTACTCTTAGTTGGTACTTAACCTAAAACTTATGATTTTGTTTGGTTAGTAAAATTACCTTCGTGAATAAATATAATATTCTCTTAGTTATAAATCAACTACTAAATATAATTTAATTTAAAAAAGCGAGTGTGGCTTAGCGTTTCCAGTGTCGGCTTTTCATCCAGACGCACCCTGGTTCGAATCCAGCCCTACACCTATGTCATGTATTTTCAAGTTATGTGTGGATTCGCACTCGCTTAGTGGTGAAGGAAAACATTGTGAGGAAACCGACATGTTTGAGCACCACAATATCCGAGGCCATGTGTCTTCCGTGGAAGGACCTGGGCGGCAACCACGATGTATCTACCCAAGAGAACTCCCCTAACAAATTAATTCTGCGGGGGAGTCAGAACCCTTAGTCCTGAGGAAATACGACTCAAGAGAATATGTATAATTTACAGTACTGGTGCTAACGGGCAACCCTGTGGTACGCAACATCCCCGCGTACCGCAAGACGCTGACGCTCCGCCTGGTGGAGTTGTTGAATTTGGACAACAGGCCCGTGTTCCCACGAGACCGAGCCTGTGCCGAGGCTTGGCAGCGAGGAGGGGTGCAGGAAGAGATCGCTGAGAGGAGGAGGTCAGTTGTAATCTGCAACATCGATATTATAAACCTTATTGACTAATGAATAAAAAAGACTTCGAGATAATGGTCTTGTGCCTTTCTAGTCTTAAAAAGTTAGTAATGTTCTCAATGTATTGTAATGTATAGGTATATATAGGTATATGTTAATCCGAATCCGAAATCCAAATAATAAAAAACACACAACAATATTGAGTAAATACAACAATGTAAAGTAAAACAATTTGAAAATTCGTTCGGAAATAGATAGATAGATATACTAACTCGAAATAAGTACTTAGTGTTGATCTAATGAGCCTACCTATAATATCTAGGCACCTTAGCCACGAGTGCTTTTGCTCCAAATTAATCTATACTAATATTATATAGCTGAAGAGTTTGTTTGTTTGAACGCGCTAATCTCAGAAACTACTGGTGCGATTTGAAACATTATTTTTGTGTTGTATAGGCCATTTATCAAGGAAGACTTTAGGCTATATACCATCACGCTGCAACTAATAGGAGCGAAGAAACAATGGAAAATGTAAAAAAAACAGGAAAATTATTCATCTTTGAGGGCTTCCGTTGCGTGAGCTGCGAAAACGGCTTAAGTCATGGGTAACAGCTATAATTTATAAAGCTAAAGAGGTTGCTTGCAAAAATAAATATGATGCCCAAAATAAGTATTCCACGCGGACGAAGTCGCGAGCACAGCTAGTAACTAAATATTTTAATATTTCAAATGTTGTTGTGTTAGATGGATAGCCCGCGACCAAGAGAAGGTGATGCAGAGCGTCCGCTACCTCATCAACATGCGGGACGAGAAGCGAGCGCTGCGGGAGGCCAATGAGAAGGAGGAACGGGAAAAGCTAGGATTGCCACCGAAGGTTGGTATCTCATTTGTGTTATACTAGTAAGTGCTCGCGGCTTCGCTCGCATTAAGAAGTAAAACTTGCATACCTTATTTCACCCCATTAGAAGTGGCATTTCTAAAAATCGTTTCTTAGGGGATGCCTTCGTGATAACATCTATGTACCTGTGTGCCAAATTTCAGCTCGATCCGTCCAGTGGTTTGAGCTGTGCGTTGATAGATCACTATGCCAGTTTTATATATTTAGATCTGTTATAATTTAGTGTTACTCGAAGTTGAGTCCATATTATATCCTCGATTTCCTTTGTGAATTTAAGGACATTTATTACACAAGACGCCTCCTTTAAAAAGATATCTACCTGTCAGTTTGCAAGTGAAAATAACAAATTGGTACTTACAAAAAAGTATAACAAAGGTTAAGCACATACAAACGCATAAGGAATCGTACTATTATTATGAAAGCGAAACTTTGTGTTGTTTTTTCACGGCTGGACTTGGAACACATAGGTCTCATAGGTCACATAGGTCTTATAATTTTAACGAGGGTAACGCCGCGGCGTGCCACTAGAATTTATGTAATAAACAAAGTTTAATTCTAATTTTAGGAGGATGAAGACAAAGAATCAGAAGGCCAGAAAGAGCCAGAAGACGATGAGAAACCAGAAGTTATTGAAATGCCCGAGAAGAAAGATGGTGTACTTGTGGACATGTTGACCGGCTCTGAAGCTGAGTCAAGCTCGAGTGAAGAGAGCAGCAGCAGCGAAAGTGAAAGTGAGAGAGATGGTGAGATAAAATATATTCTTACTTACATACATACGTGGTGGCAAAAATCACAACCCTTTTGGTTTTGCCGTAGTCCAATTATTAAACTACTAAGTTGAAACTTATCAAAACGTATTTTTTATGAGCTAACTTAATGTACCTACTTAAAAAAAACTACTTATATTGCAAGCTTATGTGTTACGTGGATGATACTTTTGCGCGTTTAAACGGACGAACTGATTTGATAAGAATTGGCATCCGTATAGTTTATCGATTCATTTTCTCTATAAATGCTATAAATCTGCAAGTAGGTTCCGCCAGTTTTTGCAGCAGTTGTAACAATATCCACACATGTATTTTCTAGAAAACTCTACCAAGATCGAGTGGTCGCAAGTGGACCTCGGCAGGCGACTGGTGCAGGAGATCAAAGAGGAACAGCCTCCGCAGCAGGTGGTGCAGCCGACAGACTGCTGGATGGGGTACCGCGGAGACACCAAGTGTAGGCCAGGAGGAAGTCAGTAAGTGATTAATACTAATCATCATCATTATACCATTACATAAAAATAGAAGTTTATTCGTTGGTCTGTTTCAAATGCTTACAGTTCACGCCGGAGTGAAGGAGAATAGTGATTTTTTATTTGGGTTTTATAATAGGTATGCTACTTTTTGTTCCGAAACAATGCGATGGACACACAACATATACCTACAATAATTAATATGATAATATTTTTTTTATTTAAGAATTGTGAAGTGGTCATTTCATCTCGTATTATTAGGTTGTGTTATATTCCCAAATTGTTTACTTACAGGGACAGTTTCGCAGCCGATTTTGAATCCATGAGCAATTTGTTGTTCAAACAAAAACCACATGTAGAGAGGAAGACTGCCACGAAAATTTTAGACGGTAATTAATAAACCAGGAAAATATAATATAACATCTAAGTATTTATTATATTGACAGCTTTCTAAAATGGCTAATGCGTATTTTCAGAATTACGTAAGAAAACAGGACAAGCTAAAATATCTGAGATCGACGAATCAAGCGAAAAGACTGAAGTGGTTGAGAAGAAACCTCTCATAGAAATAATTGGAGAATACGAGAAAAAAATACAAGATTCTAAAACCGAAACCAATTCTAAGCCGAACAAAAATACAGTACCAGAACGTACTGGTATCACGGAAGAAGGAAATAAGCTCATAGACCATGACAATAAAACTGTTAAAGATAAGCTAAAAAAACCGTTGAAGAAGGTTGCAATAAAAGAAGTTCCCGCATCTGTACCAGAGATTCAAAAGAAACTCGTTGAAAGCGATGCCGCTAAAGAAAAGGGTGATAAGACTAGTGCGAATGAGAGAGCAGATACAAAGTCAGAATATTCACAAGAAGAAAAGAAGAGTGAATGTACACGCCCAGCGGGTAAGAATTACATTTATATATTTTCTTGTCTATTGGCGAAAGAATATGGTAGACTTCCCTACTATCTGGAAAGAGCTGGCCTAGGATACAAAGAAGTGGAAATAATTTCGAACGACCTTTGCCCAGCAGTGGGACTGTAAAAATAAAATACTTACATCAAGATAAAGAATCTTTATTGATACTGTAAAGTTGCAACATACGTATATACTTAAGTACTAATATCATAGACATCACATCAAACGACTAGTGGTAAAACGCCTAACTATCATGTGAAACAAAACAAGTCTCTAGCTTTGCATACTATGGCAGTCGTAAAGACATTGGTGGTTTCAAAACTCTGACACCAGAGTTCGCCATTCTCATTCTAAATTAATTAATTGTGTTTATTGTAGCCAGTCAAAACCAAGGCGATGGAGTATCCCTAATGGACTACATGCGTCACATGAACAAGTCTGGTGAGAAACATCCCGATGATATTGATGATGAGGACCTGAAACCCAGCGCTGAAGATCTTGAGATATTTGCGGAGCTGGAGAGGGAACAGGAGGAGAGGGAGGCCAGGATTGCTCGAGGAGAGCCTGCTGTGGATCCGATGGTGAGTCTTTACAAGTAGAGGTGAAGAGAATTTCTCCAAAAACGTAATTCTGCGGGGGAGTCAGGATTCTCAATAACGAGGAATACAATTCGAAGAAGTTACGCGTTACGTTCTTTTATTTTGGCGTAATATATAATTTCTAGTTATATATCTTAATTTTGTAGTTTTCCATGTCATTTCGTGAATAGTAGGTAGTCAGGTAAAAAATGTTTTACATCCTCAGTTTTTTTAGTCTTTGCTCGCGTAGTACCTAGGTACCTATCACTTGACCGTAATTTGCCTGATGGTAAGCAATCATTATGGTCTAGGATGCAACGTGCTTACCCAGTAAGAACCGATTCACTCTCGCTTCGAAGATCGCAAGGTTATATTCCGCGGGGAACAGGAAGTCAGTCAGGGAGTATTGTATTGATTTCAATTATTAACCTTCAGAAAAACTACCACAAGAAGACAATGGACGAGTTCTACGCGGCGGAAGAGCCGACGCCCGCGCATGAAGTGAAAGATGGGACATATCACACCACGTACAGGAATGACAATGTGTTTGACAGGATCGCGCTCAGTCAGCTCACTGGAGGAGAGAAACCTGGTGAGAGGGGTGTACACTTGTCAGGTAAATTTGATGTACTTAGATACTTTGAAGCACAAGGAAATGTGGATATGTGGAAATGAGTTAGTACCTACCTATATTTCTATTAAAAGAAAGACAACCTATTTATTTGGTTGTTATCAATCATCTCCTAGTGATAGACTCCTATTTCGTTGTTTAAGTTAGTTTTAGAGATGACTCTGCATTTTGATGAAGCTAGGTAGCAGAATAATAAAAACTGCCTTTATTTGTGAAGTTTTTGAGGATAGTTACCAGCACTACCAGTGCGATAGTCTTCAAATTGATCATTTAACAAGTGCATCGATCAATTGAATTGGCTATAATCTCTTGTATGTAGGCCTAATTACATTACAGCACAAATATTGACTTGCATTCGTAACGTTTAAGTATAATAAAAAAATAAGACAATTAAAATGTACCTATGTAGGTACGTGCATGTATTAGCCTTCTAATCTAGGGGAGCTGGTTCAATTCCCGCATGACACCAAGTACATAGTAACGAATTTTAAAAATTTGGTATTATTTACTTTTGTTGAGTCTGGTCGTTTAAATTTATACCTATTAAGTATGTATTTACGAAAAAAAAGTATATCTATATGTGTAATATCCTTTATCTAGTACCCATGATAGAAGCGTAAGCTTAGTATAAACTATGGCCAAGTGCAAACCCGTAAAAGTAAAAAAATATATATATCTTTCAGACACCCGCAAGGCCAAGCTGACCCACGTGCCGGGCGCGACCCTGTTCCAGTACGTAGATAAAGATGCACCCCCGGACACTTCAGCTGCTACACCTATAGAATACGAAATTGGAGAGGAGAAAATTGATTCGGAACGTGAGTTTAATAGCTTGTTTGAGTGTATTGTAAAGTCTGAATGTTTAATCCACGTTGTACAAGAACAGAACACATAATTATTTTATGTGTATAGATTGTCTATTCGTTAATTTTAATTATCTATCTCTTACTGTTTGACCTTAATCAGTTCATATTTACATACATCTCATCTCAATGAGGTATCTGTACCTACCTACTTATACATACATTATTACCAGTCATCTTATAAAAAATATTTGAATTGTATCTTACTTTTCGTCACGTCATGAGATTTAAATATAAAATTTCAGCATCGTCGGGTGAAACAGACTCAATAAATATTATAAGTGATTCTGAGAGCTCTTCTGATGATAATATCCAAGTAACTCTTCCACCACCAAAAACGACTCGCCCTAAAACTGCGCCTCCAAAATCCAAAGGAGAAGGGAAAAGTGCACTTAATGAAGTCCAACCTAAAGCTAAAGAATTTAAGGACAAAGGTGACAATACAAAAGGCAAAAACGATGAGAAAAAAGGCAAAGGTGGCAAAAGTGGCGATAACTCAAAACCTAAAGACAATGATTCCAAAGGTGAAAAGAAAGATGGTGGAAAGAAAGACAAAACTACCAAAGATGGTAAACAAACAAATGACTCTGGCCAATCTACTCAAGGTAAAGGAGATACTGTATCTAAGTCTACAGCAAGACGACAAAGTTGTAAGAGTGCTGGCGTTAGTGTCGATAAGGGTAAACCAAAGCCGTCCGGATCGAGAGCGAGCATTGGAGGGAGGTGTCATAGCGCACAGACTTCAAACGAACCAAGTACCGGTAATTTTTAGACATTTTCAATATCTGCAATAACTTTTTTACACGTTGTTGTAAGTTAACGTCATTTAAATAGAGTAGCACATTTACCTACATAACAATTTGTTGTTTAACAAACATATTGTAACAAAATTATTTAAAAAAAAAACTTCCTAGATTAACTTTCTAAGGTGATTTTGTTAAATAGCAAATTAGGTAGTGCTGTTTCAACTGAAAATAGATTACTTAATTAATTAATTGTAGGTATGTTTGAGTTCAGCTCACAACAGCATTTTAGCGAAAAAATCTAGACATAATTTTAAGTTTTTATTTATTTAGTTATTTATTAATGCGCTACACAATAGGTACACTAACATTTTAGAACTGATTCTAAAAAAAAAATGAGTTGTGTGACCCTAAATCTAGGAAGTTTAGTGCATACTTAGCACTTTTTTACAATATCTAGTTAAACATTATTTTTCTAAGCTAGCTTCTTCTTCTTCTTGAGGTGCCATCTCCTACCGGAGGTCGTAAGGGCAATTTTCACTTTAAACACAACTGCGCGAAATAGGGATATGGTGCTCAGCTTCAACCACGTCCTTAAATTCTTGAGCCATGAGATTCTTCTTTTACATTCAACATTCGCTAGTCATCTATATTTTAATCAGCAAATTATTTTCCTGTTAAAGAGAGACCAGTATCCAGCAACGACCTCATGATGGGAGTCGATCCGGCGGAGGCTCGACAGGCAATCATAAACACCATCAACTCTTATGAAGATGACCGGTTTCCTTCTCAAGGTAAGCATTATTAATTACGTCATTAATTCGAGAACGTTATGTTTGTCTACTTCCTTCAGTCAGTTAGATAAACTCACGACACCACAGTTGACCACTCACATTCGATAAGAATTTAGAATCTCAACTCAATTCAGTAGATTTTTAAAACAATAATAAAATATTCTTTTTGTCTAAATTTACTACACTATTAACCACAACACTAGATGAGAAGAAAGAAATTGCCGCTGTGCTACGTCAATAGTTGGCCAATTTCAGACACACGTAAAGATCAATGATAACTAAGATACTTGGATGGGTGACCAGAAAGTGGCATACCATTTGGCCGTTTCCGTGGGTCGGATGACTTATTAAATTGTAGGTCCCTGCTGTTGTAGCCGATTATCGAAATATTGCTTTTATCGAATGTTGCAGCATTATTTTCATAGACAAACAAGGTTTCTCAATAAAAACTACTTACTTATCTTAATTTCCAGGAGTGAACTCGAATCCAGTGGAAAACGCAGCCATAGAGCAGTCAGTAGCACGCGAGCTGCTTGCACGTACATTGGCTCACGAAGAGCGTGCAGCGTTCCAAGCTTGCGAAGCTATATCTAGTAGAGCAGGGGCCATAGACAACAAGACTAATGCAATTATAGAACGGATTGCTGATCATCTCGACCAAGAATATACTGTAAGTATGATTAATGATCTAGTAGATAATATAGGTATAAAAGAGACAGTCTGCCAATGTAGGTACATTGGCTCATAAAGAACGTGCTGCATTCTAAGCTTGCAAAGCCATTTCGAGTCGAGCAGGGGCCATAGACAACAAGACCAATGCAATTGTAGAGCGAATTGCTGATCATCTCGACCAAGAATATACTGTAAGTAATAAGATTAAGCTAACTTACCTCGAACACAAATATAATCGTGTCATTGCTATAGGAGTAGCTTACATTGTTTTCTTGACGACTCGGTAGAGTGATGACAATGATTTCACAGAAAATATTTAAATACGCTCAAACAAGCTTCTTGAACACCTAAAAAATTAATACAAAGCACATTATTTTCAGTTACCGGAAGTGTCACGAATCCTAGAAGTTCACATGGACATAGCCGAGCAAAGATGGCGCGCGGGTGAATTCGTGTCCATCATCAACCGAGAAGAAGCTTATGATGATGATGATGAGACTCTCACTCCTGGCCAGGAACCCTTACTTGAAGAGACATTGACTGAGAATAACGCTAATGATAATGTTGCTGTAGAAGGTGACAATATAGTCAAAGACGTAGAGGCTAATTTGAATGAGAACAGTTCAAATGCAGACGAGAAAAACAAATCTAATAATGAGGACGCTCAAATAATTGAAGGTAATCCTGATGTCAATAATGCAGAAGTTGAAGTCCGTCTGGGAGTAAACGCAGATGATTCAGGCATTGGCAATGATTCGAGAGCAGAAATAGAAGAAGCAAACAATTCTAAACTGTATGAATCTGTTAATGAATCGGGAGGTGACGATATATTTGAAGATTGCGTTGATGACATCAATGAGTCAATGAATAAAGATGAAAAAGAGAAGGGAGATGCTGAAACGAAGGAGAAAGAAAGAGATGGTAAAGGCGATTTTGATCGTGTCAAAGTAAATTATTCCTTGGAAATGAAGTTAGCTTTAGGCATTGAGGACAAAAATGATGCTTAGGTTTATTCTTTGGCTTAGGTCAACTGATTTGTAGTTTTTAGTGATTATGGTATATGTACCTGATTTATTTTTGTTTTTCATAGTAGCTTGAGAATTGGGTTATTTATTTATTTTTCCAAGGAAGCGTCTTAAATAATTGGCGGCTTTCCGTCTATCTCTTAGTTTTACGAGTGCTGTGTAATAGTTTATTTTGTTTTGGAATTAGACATACTTAGCCTAAGTTTTTGACATGGCGAAATAAAACCACGGACTCTATAACAAATTTATATGATATATTTTTACCACATTTAAAATTATTGCACTTACAATTTAGTCACAAAATAAATATAAAAATATTTATTTTTACACAACAACATGGCTTAGTTCATTATAAAGTAGATATTTACATTTGTTGTATAAACATTGCTTATGATTTACGGTTTTAACAACAATAAAAGTAATGTTATGTATAACTAGTTTATTTTTTCTCCCTCGGACAAAACAAATCATCATAAAGCATATTTAAAAAATACAACAATGATTACAAAATAACTAAATATACAGTTTTGCATGTGTACATTTTAATTGAAAAATGTATTCTTAGGTCTACCTACGCAAGTAAACTCTTTCACATCCTAGAAGAACTGCATGCGATTTGGTACAGCAGTCAGACGTCCCTAGTACAGTTTTTGCACCTTAGAGAAGGGACCTATTATAAAATGTTGTATATTGCGCCATCTGGCGATGTATTTTGGCACTACTGATGTTCCCCACACAATTTGTAAATTTAAATAATTTTATCATTGAAACGTTTTTTTTAAATTCACATTGTTTAATAACCTGGTCAAGAGAGATGATATTTTTTTGTATAAGACGCCTGTATATTGCTGTTTACTTACTTTAAGTGCAATAGCATTGGTGAAAACGTTTTTGAAATATGCACTAACTATACAAGGCTATATCAAATAATTTCGAACATAACTATAACATTTAATACATTTTTAACATAATCATATAAAACTTTTTCTTTAAGAACAAATTAATATAACATATGACTGCTCTGTTAGCTTAGTTGGTAGTGGCTCTGCCTTCTAATCTAGGGGTGCGGGTTCGATTCCCGCATGACACAAATAATTACGAACATTTAAATTTGTAATTATTTGTGTTGAGTCTGGTCGTTTCTATGTATAATAAGTATGTATTTACAAAAGAAAAGTATGTAAATATGTATTATAAAGTTTGTGACAAAACCCACAACTTTTAAAAGTATTATGGACATAAATTATAAATTTTTGGTGAAAATAAAATATGGGGCTGGATGGCGTAATTATTACAATAAAATTTTATAACAATCACTATTTAGGTCCGTCGAATTACTATGATACAGGGTTACCAAGAAACTATTCTACTCTTTCACTATAAACCCTGAATATTTTGTATACTATTTATTTATTTATGTACATATGTAGGTAAAAGGTAACATACAGAGTCACTAGTAACTATAATACTTTGTAATATTTCACTTTAGAGAAAAAGGCAAAACTTAAAATGAACATAACGCGCAAGATATCCATCATCATAGTGAAAAAAAAATGCATTTACATATTTTTTTTGCGCTAAAATGAGACCAAAACAATATTTTTTGACCCCCAAACAAAAATAGCAAATAATTCCGAAATATATTTTGTTCGTATGTATGTATATGTACGTGTATATACCTTTAAAATTACTTTAATTACTAGTAACTTTGAATAGAGTATGTAGGTACCGTGTGTATTATAATATATTAAAACAGGGTCCATAGCAACATGCGCAAAAACTTTCAAAAGCGGCTATAGTAGGTACATAAATAGAATAATACCAACTTTTTATCGAAGACATGGATTTTAGATATGTGAAAGAAACATTTCCTTTCCCATATTATATTAGTATGATTACAATGGGACTAGATGGCGCTGTGTGCTATATCTCGGAATATTTATAATTGTTATTACATTATCAGCTAATAGTTTTTTTTTATATATAACTTGCAACATATTCATTACAAAATTTTGCGTAAATTTTCAATACACATAGACTAAAAAATTATCGCTATTACTCACCCCCCCACTCAAAACCCCCTCTTAAAAAAAATGCACAAGTCACCAGTAACCCTGTATATTTACAATAAATCTATATTTTTTTTAACATTTATTACCTTGAAATTCATGCAGCATGGTGTTTGAGGTCAAATATTTCCATGAGAAGTGGTTCTATGGGGTTCACATCGAGGTATACCCCCGTGATCTCCTCAGCCAACTTCCGGAGTTCTAGGATTTTCTGGATGATCTTGAGAAAGGTGGATTTCGCTTCGCAGCCAGGATACACGCTCTCCAGGTAGCGGCGGAGGAGGTAGTAGTAGGAGTTCTGGAATGAAAGAAAAAAAAATTAACCAATTTTTTTTAATATTGATCCCTCTATACTTCCTCCGACAATGGCTGTCATTGTTAGACTAAACATATTATAGAACTAGTAGAAGCCCGCGACTTCGCTCGCATTAACTTTAAGAAAACAACTTTTTTATTTATGAACCGATTGAAATGAAATAAACACTAAATGTTAAGTTAAAAATGTACCAAAATGTTAGTGAAAACCGTAGACAAATCGGTTCAGCCGTTTCGAGTCTATAACAAACAAACATACAGACAAACAGTTTTTTTTAAACATGTTTTTTGTGTTCTATCGCATCAATGAAGACCCCTCAACTATTTTTTTTCAATTATCTTCAATATACAGAGACCGACCGGTTACAGCTTTAATATATGTATAGATAGGTTCTAACTACCCACTTATATTTTTAACTAAAACAGGTTTGCATTTGGCATCTGTTTGCTCGATGGTAAGCAATAGCAGCTGTGGCCTATGATAGAGTGTGCTGGGCTCAAAAGATTAACGAGTTCTGGAAAGAAATAAGTTGTTTAGTTACGAAACTCGTATGTTGAATCAAAAGATGTCGCTAATCTTAAAGTTTTAGACATAACCGTATGGCATGATCGGTGGGTAGTGGTAGTGGGTCCAAATCCTAATCTCTATTGTTATTTTTGCACATTTTGTTGTGAAATTTATCTTTTTGCTAGACGATTTTATTACACTACATCTTCTTTGTCTTCCAGTGCCTCTCCTTAATGGAGGTTGGCCGTCAGCTTAGCGAACTTGTCCCTATCTTGTGCCAAGCGAAAAAGTTCTTCTACGCTGGCAATACTCGTCCATAACACTACACTACATAAATTTGTTGTATTTAATACTGACCTGTTCTAATTTAATAACATCAGTATGCACGACCCTCTGCCTCTGCGGAGTGAACAGTAGTACAGCAGACAGTATGAGTATGAGACTCTCGTCAGCTCGCCAGGCGGCGGGGAACGAGCGGATGAATGAATCGTGAGACCGATAGATGTCGCCTTTCGCCAACTTTAGCACGTCTGTGCGAATACCCGCGTAGTCTTTTTGGTGAGGTATCTGGAGAAGAGACCATCTTATTAGTATTTCAATACTCTAAAAAAACTGCGAAGTGTATCTCATTAAATAATGTAATTAATTTATCATTAGTAGATTAGGGGTGGTCCATTAATCACGTGAGGCTCGAAAGGGGGGGGAGGGGTCCATAAAAAGTCACGAAATATCACAAGGGGGGAGGGGGGGTGTAGTGACATATCACGTGTATTTATTTTTCGACTAACGCGTGAAAAGCAAAAACAATCTGCAGGTCCTGTAACCTTTCTGTTTACCGCTAGGCATTATTGTAATATTTAATTTGAATAAAAGTTGAAAATTAAGATTCTTTACAGGTCTAAAAATACACGTGATATATGGGGGGGGGGGGGGGGGGGTTAATCACAAACATCACAATGTATCACCACGGGGGAGGGAGGGTTAAAAAATGCCAAAAAAACATCACGTGATTAATGGTTGGCCCCTTACTGTAATAGCCAAGCCTAGTTTGCTTCTTCTTCTCTACATGTAGTATTGTTGTGGGTGGCAGATGTAGCTCGCCTCACGATGTCCCGCCATCTCTCCCTGCTGCTGGTCAGTGTGGTGCACTCATGCACAGGGCCGCCCTCCATTGCCTTCACTTGATCGGTCCATCGCATCGGAAATCGTCCACGCGGTCTAGAGCCTTCTACTCTGCCTTGATCAGCAAGGCGATCCAAGGAGTCGTTGTTTCGCCTTGAGATGTGTCCAAAATGTTTAAGCATAGTTGCTAGTTTGCTTACCTATACGATATTTCGCGATTGTTTGCACCAAATGGCCAAACGACTGAACCGATTGGTTAATTTCGATATGGAGATAGATTTCAACGTGGTTTAATTTTTTTTTCTCGGCGAAATGAAGGTATCAATGCTTCAAATATGAGTAGTGTATTTTTTAAATAACTTACTTTCCACTGATTCTGTTGTCCGTCATAGTTCATGGTACTTCGCAGTACCATCATTTCTATGCAGCCTCCTTTTAGTAACGCGATCTGAAACCAACACAGCAAATAACATAACCATAACATTTATTTTTGCGAAACTATGTGTTGTATGTACGCTCCGCTTTCAAGCTCTTACGGCTGAACGAATTTGAAGGAAATTTGATCTGGAGATAGATTAGTTTTCTGATAATCACATACGCTTTTCTTTATTTCGAATTACAAGACAAATAAAACAAAAGTGAAGTCAACGAAAACGTTTTGTTTGTTTGTCCAACGCGGCTACGTATCTTCGTGATTTAAACTATATGCTCTTTTTAACCGACTTAAAAAAAAGGAGGTTATCAAGTCTTCTGAAAGTTTTTTTTATGATACAATACGAAGCCGATATTATAAGCGAGTTCCTAATACCTAAATTTTCAAATTTTAATAAGTTAATAATTATAAATTAAAACCAAACTAAAATGGGATTGGGCGGGTCACGTAGTTCGTATGCGCCCCGAACGCTGGGCTGGGATCGTGACACAGTGGGAACCTCGAGGGCGACGTGGTAGAGGAAGGCCCAAGACCCGCTGGCGTCAGGATCTCGACCGGTTTCGGGGTGCCTGCCGGAAGGAGGCGAAGACCGGGACCCACGGGGGGAGTTGGGGAAGACCAGCGCCCAGGAGTGAGACAGTATAGGTAAATCTTTACATATAATAAAGCTGTAACCAGTCGGTGTCTGTACATTAGAGACAATTGAAAAAAAAAATGTTGAGGGGTCTTCATTGAGGCAATAACACAAAAATCGTGTTAAAAAAATCTGTTTGTCTTTTTGTCCGTCGGTATGTTTGTACTCAAAAACGGCTGAACCGATTTGTCTACAGTTTTCACTAACATGTTGGTAGATTTTTAACTCAACATTTAGTGTTTATTTCATTTAAATTGGTTCATAAATAAAAAAGTTATGTTTATCTCAAAATAATGCGAGTGAAGCTGCGGGCGTCCACTAGTAAAAAATATATGTATAAAATTACCTGGTCCTCTTCGCACATGTTCTTGAAAGCGTTGATCTTCTTCGCCATCTTGATGATGCGTCGTATCGCGATCGCCGTGAAGTTCACTATCTTCACCAGCCGCGGGTCGTACTCGTTGCCGCCTTCCTGCGAATTAAATAATAGGTTACCTGTGAAATTGCCGTTTTTTCCTTACATTTTAATCTGTTTGTAACTTTTACGTACTTACAGCTATATTTTTTCCATACACAAATTTTATTATATCAATTGTTGAATTATGTACTTTTTGGATAAAAAATATGTATTACTAGTGCATATTACTTATAGGGAAGTCATTGAAAACACCTCTTTCAATGTGTCGTCGGTTTCACTACTTTAACTAGGTATATTTTTATCATGTACTTTGAGAAATTGATATACGCAGTGCATAGCTTTTATCTTTTTATCTTTCTATCTAACTATATGACCCTCATTAATGAGGAGTTACCTTGATGGAAGCGGAGCTGGCGGCGTCTCCCACCAGCATGGACATGTCATCGTCAATGGGTGCGTTCAGAGCTTTGTTGGCTACTATCAACTCGTTCAACTTGGCACGCTCCACCTGAAACGGGAGTAATAAAAATATTTTATTTATTGGACAAATAAAAAGATCCATTTGTTATCCATTTGTTTTTTCATTTTGTAAATATCTGTTTTGTATAAGTTTTCTGTATTTTTAAGTCATTTTTGTATATACTTATGGTATATGTGTAAAAATTAGTTAGATATATGATTTAATTTATCATAAAACTAGATTAAATACGAGAATATCTGTAATTCTGTTATAATAACATTTGTGTTAGTAAAACTAAGTATATGACTTATAACTAATGTTAGTACTTACCTACTATAAAATTAATAATTATTATTTTTATAGTAGGTAATAATAATAATTATTATTATAATTAAAATAATTATAATTATTAATAATTACCATTTTGAAAAAACCTACTATAAGATGGGAATTGATATTTAATTTAAAAGAAAAAGGAGCTCACGCTGTGGCGGAGCACTCCACCTAAGCCAGGATCGCCAAAAACTTTCGTCTTATCTGACCATGACTCTGACAAAGTGCCTCAGTGCCCAATAAAAAGTTAGTAAAGTATATTATAACGTAAACTTACTTATTTGAAAACGAGTAAAAACCTACATATTCCTGATTAAAATGCCTAGTCTGCCTTAACAGTTAGGTCATGGTTGACTTTTAGAGAGCGAAGGTGGAAGATATTATTGTATTATTTTAAAGGCAAGGTATGATTTTAACAATCAGTTAAGTTAAGATACAAGGGAGTGGTGCAGTCACTCATGTCACAGGCCTAGACTAATGGGTGCTCGCGGCTTCGCTCGCATTAAGAAGTAAAACTTGCATCCCCTATTTCACCCCAGTGACATTTCCAAAAATCATTTCTTAGCGGATGCCTACGTCATAACATGTACCTTCATTCTAAATTTCTGCCCAATCCGTCCAGTGGTTTGGGCTGTGCGTTGATAGATCACTGTTAGTCAGTCAGTCAGTCACCTTTGAGTTTTATATATTTAGATTGAAGAAAAGAATTGGCAGAAGATCGGGAAGGATGGCGTATGCTCCACAGATAAGGGCATTGTCCTTAAATTTATGATGATGATGATGATATATTATTAAAATAATTAGTAAGGATAGTAATAAGTAACTGGGGAGTCAATATATGAGTGCAAAATTTTAAAAAGGTGAACCATATCAATATTTATATAGGTATATGCCGGGTTTCAAGGGATTATGTTTTGTTAACTGCCAAACTGCTTGTGTCAGATTGTAACTCGCGCTTCTAGCCAAATCTGTAGATTCAGATGTCATTTATTTGCATGTAAAATGGGTACAGTAGATCTTAATTAATATAAAGTTCCACCATTACAACCTTACATAAGGTACGCAAATATAATATAATATATAGGACAGTGTAATAAATATGTATTAGTACAGTAAGTACAAACCTCGTTCAGTTCCCTATTAGAGCCGCTGCAAGGGTTGACGGAGGTGTATGCCTCGAACTCCAGCTTTATCGCCTCGCACAGTATCGACTCCATCGAGTTCGGCTCTATCCTGGAAGCAGATAACATCAACATAAATTCTTGTTCTTCTTTTTCTGATGTCAACAATACAATACAATATCTCTTTATTGCACACCAAAATAACTTACAATATTAAAAAGACTTAAACTATTAATAAATATACAAGTGGGCGGCCTTATCACCTTGAGTGATCTCTTCCAGGCAACCTTAGCAAGAAAGCGGTGAAAAGATATCAGTGGAGACTTTTCCACCCACCCTGAGGGCCTCTGACATGGCTTAACATATGCCATACTATGACTAACATAAATACTTACTATTATTTCTAATAGATAAAATCATTTTTTTTTCTTCAGTGGGTATCGTGCATATACGCGGCGCCACCGTCGTATTTTTGAGTAATTATTTATTTTTGAATCAGATATCAAGCAAAAATAAAAAAAAAAACACTGAATTTGAAGTTTGCTAGCTTCCCATTACAACAGAGTTCAACTTGAGTCATATTCCTCACTAGTGAGTGCTCGAGGCTTCGCTCGCATTAAGAAGTTAATTGCACTTGCATTTCCTATTTCACCCCTTTAAAAATGGAATTTACAAAAATCCTTTCTTAGCGGATGCTTACGTCATAACATCTACCTGCATGTCAAATTGTTGTCACGTCCAGCACTTTGGGCTGTGCGTTGATACATCAGTCCTGTGAGTTTTACATATTTAGAGTGAAGTAAAAAAGTGAAAAGTGAAGACTGTGACTCCCTTGCAGAATTAATTTATTGGAAAAGTTTTCTTCTGAATTACCTACCTACTATTGTTTATCTGGATTTTAGAACATAATTATTTTTATCTGATGAGTGTTGTATACACCTTAAACACTTCAATATACACATTTCTTTGAGTGTTTATACCAGTGTTTACCACTTATACATGTTCTAATGTGTAAACAAGTGAGCTGTTGCTTGCCGCGGCAGGCAATGATGATACTGCGGCTTTTCATCACAGGATACCTAGTGCATAGCCCACCACCTAAGTAGAGTAGCACCAATTCAAAGGAAACAAAATCTCTGTATTTATGTAGGTATGTACATATGTACATAGACATTAAGTTTTTACATGAATAAACGATTATTTAATAATAATATGGTATAGTATATTACAATTAAGCATTATGCTGCACTCTTGACATCTGATTAGTTAGTACTGTTAGTAGCCAAGAATTAAAGTATCATAAAATATTTTTTATTAAAAACTTGACTACAATTTCACCAATGATTGCAGCACCTTTAGTTTGGTTAGTATGGGGCTAGATGGCGTTATGGGAAATGTTCCGGGATATTTAAATAGTTGAAACTTTTTCTTAACTCTTAATTTCATAGTTGCACACCCCATCAGAGTTTATTAGTTCCATTTAACTACTTGTTTAATGACTTAACAAGATAAATACACAACAATATGTAAAAAGTATTGACTATGACTTTACTAAATAACATAAAAATGAATACCTCTTGCCGAAAATATATGTTGTGTAGCCAAACTCGGTTTAGAACACACAAAACACACCATCATTGTCTTGATCAACATGAAAATAAAAGATGTGTTAATGTTGGCAATAAGGCCCCCCAAAACACGGAGTAGGCTTACGTTTGACTACAGCCTGTCAGATATTAAGCACCAATGTAGTCTAAGATGTAGCACTCTTGCCTAGAAGAAACCCATCTTCTCTGGATTTTAAGACCCCTGGGTTATAATTTTCTGGGAACAAGGCTTCAGGTAGAAAGTTTTATAGTCAAGCTGTCCTTATTATGAAGGTAAATTTACCTAAGTAGTATATAAGTTTCTTTAACTTTTATGATTGTTACAACAATAACAATATATACAATAACTTATTTTTTTTTACATGATATAGGCTTATGCTTGACTACAACTTGCCTGATGGTAAGCAGCCTTATAGTCTATGATCTAGCGCACTTGCCTAGAAGAAACCGGTTTACTCTAGACTTGAAGACCAACAAATTATAGTTCAAGGGGAATAGAGATTCGGGCAAGGAGTTCCACAGTTGGGCTGTTCGCACGATGAAAGTCGAAGAAAAACGCTTGGTGTGAGTCTTTGGAACCTCAACTGTATCTATGTGTTACCTCTCAACATCCTGCAGTATATCCCGTGCCTTGTTCACATCTGGGTTGGAGCTGGCAGCCGGTATCTCCTCACACACATGCTGGTCCTTGGCCTCCTTGAATGAGGGCTCTTGGGTGTCTCCGTTTGTGAGGATAGATCTGGAAGGTGGGAAGAATTTTTTTGTGTAAAATGTTTATATTGGAATGTGTACAAAGATTTTTTTTTAAATAAATCATTTATTCCTTTGACAATCTAATTTACAAAGCTCTAAAAAATACATATCAAGTGCTACAATCCATGACAAAATTGTTACAAAGTAACTTCAGAAATAACTTATGGAATTAGAAAATGAGTTCCAATAGAATAGAATAGAATATATCTTTAATGTACAACATAAAACATAGAAATAACAAAACAGGAAATAAGCTTAAATATATTAAAGTTTACATTGGGCAACCTTATCGCCTTAGGCGATTTCTTCCAGGCAACCTTTTGGATGGACATTACTAAGAATTAATTAATAATTACATATATACCTACCACCAAGATACAGGCAAAAGCCTAGTTTGGGATCCACTGATTATTCTGTATTGCACACAGCTTAACTATTTACTTGATAATTTCTTAACAGCAATTTGTAAAGCAAGAAGTAGAAGTATTATAATCTTAACATACCTACCCACATATATTCATGATCCATTTAAAAATTGTAACATAGTTTAGATAATAACCAAATATGAATTGTAATATATAAGTATAGGTTAAGTTTTTCAAATAGTTAATAAACATTTATTTTTTTTACTTTTACCTACATCAAAGTACATAATACAATTTGAATAGGAAATTATTAGAGCTATATATTATGTAATAATTTGAATAAGTAATTGATTCTTATTATTAACATAATGATGTTAATAAGTACCTACAATAGTATCCAGTGATGTGCTTAGACAAAGACCATCAAATCATAATGATTCATAGATAAATGTTGAATTTAACACACTGTAGATAAGAGTAGGTATATTTTCACTCAGCATAGGTTTTCCCTTGTTTGCATGTTATTCACAAGGGACAAGTATTTTATTCAAGTGAATATCCCTAGTAGTTAGTAAACAAGTAGGTAGGCAAACCAATTTCATGGCTTTGATGCCTACATTGCATTGAGAATTAGGTATTTAAAAAACTTTGTTTTGATGAAACATTTACTTCTTTTTTTCATATCGAATGAGTGGCCAACTCTGGTGTTGATAGTTTATCGAGCTGCCCCTAGGGCTTCTGACATGGCTTAACGACTGTTGTACATACTAGACAAACATCTTGGAAAAAAACTTTTATTGTTCTTTACAAATAATTAATAATATAACATACACACACTCACCTAATACTATTCTGTTTAGTTGGTTCTCCATACATGCTATTGTCTAAACTTTCATAGATATAAGTTTCTGGCCCTCTCTGGTCATATACTGCTCTATTTATCACAGATTTCTCATCTATGGGGTAAACTTTCATAGAATAAGGTTGTTCAGCAGTGACGGGGGCTACGGGGGCATAGTTGTATGGAGGCAAGGAGGACTCATACTCATTACTGAGTGTGGTACTGCTTGGACTGCAACTGGTACTATTCAATGACTCGTATTGACTTACAGGTTCCTGTATGGGCACATAGTCTTGTTTAGATGACTCATCATCTCGCTTGAAGTTTTTAGAGCTAGTTACCGTGTTCTCAGTATCGTATAGTTGCCGTTTCCGCGCTCGATTCTCCTCAATCTTCCTTCGTTTCTCCGCCTTGTCTTCCTCGGACATAATAAACTCCTTCACCATACCTATAGCTAAACACTTCTCCAAACGGCATTTCTGACAGAAACGTCTCGTAACCACGGTTATAACACAGTTGTTTGTAAACGGACACTTGAATTCTTTACTAGTTAGAGCGTTGCGACGAAAAAACGCCTTGCAACTTTCGCAAGAAATCGCATTGAAGTTGTATCCTAGCGCCTTATCACCACACACTAAGCATATTTTCTGCAGATTGGCTGGTAGCTCCTTCGTTACATTCGCTTGTTCTTCACTTTTCTCGCTGTTTTCTTCCATTTTTCCCATTAATTAAGCCAATAATGCAGAGGTAAACAACAATGTGGCCCTCAGGGTTTTCGCACTAATTCACAAGGTTCCTTCATGGCTCAGGTATAGATTTGCGCTCACATAATGCAAACTACTGATTACAGGCTTCGAATATTGACAAATTGCAAAGATAACGCCGTAAAATCTAGTTCTTCAAAAGATAAATACAACGATATCAGTTTACTACGATGAGCTCGATGACTAATGTCACTCAGCCAGCTGTCACTTGTTTTGTTAGTATTGCTACATATGTAAATCATTCAAAATAGTTACATTATATTTTGTTTGTTATACATTTTATTTTTGCCGGTGACGTTTTGGTTTATAACTTTTATAAGGTTGTACGAAGCATTTTTTTTATTTACATTATATTCAACTAGTTCCGTAGCTGTCTTCACACTTTTCATTCAATTAATAAATATAATTGGGTTCCTCAAACCAGAACAATTGTTATAGTATGGCAATAAATTAAAAAATAAAACGTGTATGTATCTGTAGTGATGCGAAAGTTACTACCAGTATTACATCGATAGATCCATTTCCGGATTTTGGTATCAAGGTAATGCGCAAGGACTTAGGATTTATTAATATACTCTGTTATTTTTACAATGTACCTAGGTAGTATCTATTTCCTCCGCCCCTTCGAGTTGTATTCCTCATTACTGGGGGTACTACGTGGTATCTACTACCTAGTTACCTACTACCTACTATTAGAACAAAAAGATGAAGATAGGTACTAATAAAACGTTAAAGTCATTTGTAATGTTTTGAAGATGAGATTTCTTTGTATAAGAGTGGCCAACTGTAGTGTCGAGAGTTTTCCTCCTATCCGGGGGGCCACAGTCATATAGCCCTGAAATAAAATTGATTATGAAAAGTACTTTAAGTTGGTATGATGGTATAGTATGAAAAGTACTATACCTAGGTACATGTCGATAAATAAAACCTTGAATAAAAGAAACCTTGCAATGCACATCATTATCGAACCAACTTGACCAAAATTGGTTGATTGACGTTTTGCAATAATTTGTTAAATCAAGGCCACAGATTACATAGAAATAGAAAAAAGGTCACTTTACGTGTGGACGCTTCCGAGGGTCAGATGACTCTCCATATTTATGTCTTTGATGATAAATAGTATGGCAGTCGCTAAATTAAGTAAGTACTTACTTATTTAGGTGCATTCTTTTTCGAAAATTAAAAAAAAAAGTACTACCTACAACCTATATTTGCAAAAAAATACCTTAAATGACACGACCTCCTTGGTCGGTTAAACATATAGATTAGGGTTGAGCAGGTCACCTGCCACCCTTTACGGACCGAGTCCCCACAGCATGAACGACGTGTGCCGATTTCGACACGTCGTCCATTGAGGGTTGAGCTGAAGCTCCCCGAGACGGGGCCCGCAGCCGTGCCAGCATTGCCAGGGCTGGGTACTCTCGTCGGGGCCCAGATCTGCGATGCGGAGGTGGAACACCTCACCTTTTTAGTGGGTATGCCGCCCTCCTGGCGGAGACTCCCACATAACCACTAGCTCTACCCGGGGTCGAGTGTTACCTTTAAAAGGTTTGCCTGGGTCAAAAAAAAAGTGTTGAGCAGGTTGTAAAGTAGCATAGAATACCTGCAGAGTAGGTACAAGGTAGAGAGCTTCTGAGTAGATGTTTATGTACCTATCGTGATAAAATACATATATAGCTGTCACTTTCGAGTAGATGTTAATACCTCGAAAAAATATAGGTATAGGTACATTCTCAATCGTTATAAAAAGAAGCAAACGTTTACAAAACAAACCAAGGTACTTATTTCCACCTTTAAATACATTATGTTGGGATAGTTTAGAAAAAAAGTACCTACTTAGGTATTTGTAAATAGCTTAAAATATACTCGTATAGGTACCTACTAATCTAAAAACAAAAACGTAACTATTTGCTAAACGTGACGGAATTTGATATAGCAAAGTAGAAAACCACGCATCATATTCTATAACTTTAGAAAACCGTATAATAACATTCCTTACTCTTACTTAGTAGGCATTCTTTCATTTTGCACCGTCAACAAATTTGCAAGCACGTTCTGTTGCAGTCTGAGTGAGAATTTTGACGTTTTGCATAATGTTCCATGTTTTAAATGTATTGATTAAACGGAAGACCAATTTCAAATTGAATTGAAACGGAAGACCAGCGCTGGTTGCTTCCACAAAACCAGCATTATGCTGAGTTGAGGCTGTGTTGTGACAGATTTTATGTTTCATTATATACTTGTGACAGATCCTATGTTTCATTATATACAACCTGGTTAGGTTCAATGCAGCTAAGACCCAGGCGTGTCTTTTCTCTGCTAAAAAGAGGCCATTTGAGCTGGCCCCTTCTTTCCGAAATGTGACCGTTTCGATAGCTGACCACCTCGATCTTCTCGGAATTACTCTGACTTCGTCTCTTAATTTCGGTTCCTATATTGAGTCCAAAGCTCAATTGGCTGCCAAAAAGCTTGGTATCATCTCGAAGGTGCGTCAGTACTTCCAGCCGGAACAACTGCTCATATTATATAAAGCACAAGTTCGGTCGTGCATGGAATACTGTTCGCACCTTTGGGACGGATCAGCCCAATACCAGCTTGAGGCGTTGGAGTCGATTGAGAGGCGAACTAAGAAGATCATTGGTGAAGCCACCGTTGCTAAAGCGAAACTCCAAAGCTTGGAACATCGTCGCAAGGTTGCTAGCCTGTCGGTCTTCTATCGGTTACATTTCGGTGAGTGTGCAACGGAGCTTCACAACATAATTCCTCCGTCTTCATTCCACCGTCGAACAAGCAGGAAGTCAGCAGGGCGTCACCGGTTTATGGTGGAAGTTCCAAAGACTCGCACGAAACGCTTTGATTCTACCTTCATAGTAAGGACAGCGAGACTTTGGAACTCTCTACCTGGAGCCCTGTTCCCAGAAAATTATAACCCAGGGGTCTTCAAATCTAGAGTAAATAGGTTTCTTCTAGGCAAGCGTGCTACATCTTAGACTATAGTGGTGCTTAACATCAGGCAGGCTATAGTCAAACGTAAGCCTATTTATTGTAAAAAAAAACTTGATTGTTGTTGTTTTTAGTGTGTGTTCTGTAAATCTGTCACTATAAATGTTTTCTTTCTTTAATGTAGTTACTAGGAAGTATATTCATAATTAGTTTAAAAAACTAGTGATACGATAGTAGTTATCACGAGCGAAACCAAGATGACGAAAAGGGTACCTACAACATGGATTGAATAAAAAAATATTACGCATTAAAAGTGACACAAAATTTACATAAACATGAAGGTGATATTATTCTACAGGAGTACCTAGAACATTTAGTTCTAAAATTATATTTAGTGATAGCTTTGTCACATAGTTTATTGCACTAAATACATATTATTCTACTATTGATTGATTGATTGATTGTACCTACAGCAATCGAAAAAAAAGAAAAGCTTCAAAATCATCGAATAGGATATTCTAAATAATATGTAAGTGAAAAATGCTTCATGAAACTTCTTAAAACTTCTGTGTTTGATTCTATATGTACAAAATAAAAACATGTAGCTACGTGATTAAATGAATAACTAGTCATTTCTAAAACTACCGAATCAACACTATTCCTACAACATCACATATTTTCTGACACGAGTTAAATATAAAATCTTCTCACGGTTCTTATTTCATTCTATTGGTAATTTTCTCTCGTGCAAAATGGGTTTTGTAATATTTGCTATATTTTTGGGCGCGTTATTAAATTGTTATGAAGTTAATGGTGATACTTATAGTGTTAAAATCGGAACAGATACTCATGTGAACATTATAGATAATAAATTTTTAAGTTTTACTATTGATCCCAAATATTTGTTTTCGAGCAGCGAAAAATATCGGAGGTAAGTGATTACAAACTTTTATGATGATTAGAAAATGTTTTTTTTTGTGGTAGTAGATGGTTTTGTTTTTGGTACTCTATGATAACTTTGTTGTATTTTTTATTTACGTTTAACCACATTCTGTGGTTTAACTAGTGTGAGATGGCTGAGATCCCAATGCACCAACATTGTATGACATGAATATATACAAGGTGTAACAGAAGGGTGTGACAATATTAAAGAGTATACAAATATATCATGTAAGGAGTCATATACCAAAATATGAAAAATTTAATCGCATATATTTTTTACCATACAAAAATTAGATAATATTTTTCACTTGATTTCGTGGCAGCCCTAGCGAGTGATCACTGACCGAAAGAAACCGAAATAAGGACACATTCTTTCATCCCGTTCTAGCATTAGTTTTAACGCAACGTATTCTCTCTCTCTCGCGCTCTCAGAGAGACACCGCCGCGCCGTGTCATTTGATAGCGTCAAAAGTCAATGAACGCTCAAAATAATAAGATGTAGGGTTGCAAGTCTTAAAGTTTTAATGAAAGTTCAACTTATGATTACTCGAAATCTATGACACTTAGAATTCTGAAACCCAGTGGGCTGTATTCTATATATACATAGGTATGTATAGTATAAGTATTGTCACACCCTTCTGTTACACCTTGTATATTTTACTAGCGACCCGTCCCGGCTTCGCTCGGGTACAAAACGTTGAAAGTTTGACCCTGCGATTTGTTTATGGTTCCTCTATTATGTTATGCATGTTTTATAACTATAAACCTTCCGGTAAAACACCCTATCTACTGAAAAAAACCGCATCAAAATCCGTTGCGCAGTTTTAAAGATTTAAGCATACAAAGGGACATAGGGACAGTGAAAGCGACTTTGTTTTATACTATGTAGTGATTTAGTTCTATTATCATCATCATCATTATCAGTCTGTTAACGCCCACTGCTGAGCAAAGGCCACTCTTCTTGAATGGTGTAAATTTATTTTTTCTGTAAATAAAATATTTGTATTTGTAACTACTGAAAGTGCGTCTAGGTACATAACATCTTGGCTAACGTAATTTTCAACTGACTTTAAAGATGAGTTTTTTAATTCGAACGTTGGTTTTTTGATTGTAATAGATTGAAATCATTTTCGAATACATTTGAAGGTTTTGTTTATTTATTTGTACAGAAATTAGATAAGTATTTTTTATACTTGGATTATTATTAAAAACTTATAACCAAAAAAATCTATATGAAATTACCCACTTATTATAACCTACAACTTTTGAAAACTGAGTAGATGGATAATTTGATAAAAAATGATTCACCAATTAATTTGCTGGTTTCCTTAAATCTAAACACATGACTCAGCGGGCTATATCTGGGTTAGCAGCTGTGGCAAATTTAGCAAATTTCTGTTTATCTTCGATAAGTTTTTTATCTCGATAATTTCAGTATTTGTATTTACTTTGTTGGCAAAAGTCTTTGATAAACACATTGATATTTTTACTCATTATACTTACTCGGGTAAACTGTTTTACCGACTTCATTAAAAGTACTTTTTCATGTTTAATTATTTACTAGCTGGTGCCCGCGACTTCGTCCGCGTGGAATAGTTAATACCATAAAAACGGTTCTAGTGAGTTAACTTTAAAAGATAGACGTATACTGTTGCACACATTTTGTTAGATCATTTTAAGAGGAATAGTTCTTTCATACATATTTTTTTGATATCTTGAACCGTTTTCGCAGCGCATGCAAAGGAAGCCCTCAAGGATGAATAATTTTCCCCGTATTTTCCACATTTTCCATTGTTTATTCGCTTCTTTTAGTTGCAGCGTGATGTTATATAACCTTAAGCTTTCCTCAATAAATGGTCTATTCAACACAAAAATATTTTATCAATTCGCATCAGTTGTTCTTGAGATTAGCGCGTTCAAACAAACAAACAAACTCTTCAGCTTTATAATATTATAATAATAATAGTATAAATTTATACTTCCAGACATACAATTTAAAAAAAAACCTGTGCCTGCGTGTATTGGGGCGCAGCAAGGGACAATGGCTGGGCTTTATGCTAGCCAGTGTCTTCGCAAATTTTGTTTACATCTAATAGTCTACTATACTCAACTTACCTATATCTTATTATACTTTTAAACAAACTTAACATAATAGCAATTTTATATAAAACTTTGGCTTTTTGGAGATCAATATTTTTCATTCAAAATGGTAACATGCAAGCAGTTCTCATCACATTTAGTTCAAGCCCCGACCCGCTATCTCTTATAATGTAATTTCCGAGATCCTCTGGGGTACTCCAAGGTCTGATGGTCAAAGTGATGGTGACGCTCAGCCTTCGGTTTTGCGACCCCCTCAATTTAACATCACAAGTACTCCAGGCTAAGAACGGGCTCACTTACTTGGTAAAAAAGGGGTATTAAAACTACTTACTATATGTTGAGGGTAGTCTTAGACTTAACTTTAATAAATCAGTTGTCATTGTGATGCATAACCGAGTGGTTTAATTTATCAATACTCCCTGCTACAACATGGTGTCAGGTGTAAACTAGTTTTTGGAAAGTATAGTGTTGGTTCGTTGACCTCGGGGGGCAACTCAGTAGTCGAACAATGTCAAAAGACATCATGTTGACGGCTATGCAGCAGCCGGCTGCCATGAGCGAAGACGGCAACATGGCAGCGAACTGGCGGGATTGGAAATGTGCCTTCGACTATTATCTTATTGCGTCCGGCAAAGATAATTCATCGTCCCGGGAGAAGTGTGCGTTATTTCTTCATGTGATCGGGAAGTGTGGCCGTGAAATTCTTGAAGATTTAGAGTTAGACGAAGATGCCCTGTTAAACTACGACGTACTTGTGAAAAAGTTCCAAAAGCATTGTGATCCGACGCGCAATATTAACTACGAGCGTCACGTATTTTTTGAAACTTATCAACGCGAGGACACTCTCAATAAGTTTCTAAGTGCGTAACAGTCTCATCGTGACCCAGATCATTCGGGGGCTCAGAGATGCCAGCATGTGTGAGAAGATGCTAGCGAAAACCAAACTGGATCTGGAGAGTGCGGTCACGTGGTGCCGCGCCGTGGAGACGGCGGGCAAGCAGGCGGAGGCGTGCGCCGAAGCAGGCCGGCCGGGGGCCGCCGCCGGCGCCGGCGCCGAGCGAGCGCCGCATTTCGAGCTGGAGGCGATACGCGCGGGCGCCGCGCGGCAGCCGCGCGCTGCGCTCCGCCGCCCGGACGGGGACGGCGCGGGTCGCAGCCAGGGAGCCGCCGCGGCGACCGGTACAGTGCGTCTGTGTGGTTATTGCGGACGTAAACATGTTAATAATCAGTGCCCGGCGCGTAATATTAAGTGTTATCGGTGCAACCGTATCGGCCATTATTCGCGAATGTGTCAAGCTAAGTTTCTGGGTGAGTTGGAGGAGCAACAGGACCCTGATGAGGACAGGACCGAGTTCGTATGAGAGTCAGTATTGCATTCCTTATCTATAGACGAAATACGCGACACCCGTAATGCGTGGTTTGAGGACGTGAAGGTTGATGACAATACAATTAATTTTAAAGTACATTGCGGCGCTGATGTTACCGTTATGTCTATTTATGATTTCCGAGCGGCAGGTTTTGACGAGTGTATGTGACAGAAAACGTCGAATGTATTACGTGAAGTGAGCGCTCGTATTGGCTCAAAACTGATAACGGTACGTACAGGCGCAATAGGTCGCATATAATATCGCAGAATAACAATTGCTTGCAAAGAATCGCAGTTACAGGTGCTCGGCATAGTTTTGTAAATATTGACAACTCAGTCCACCGGCCGACGCCGCCCGGCGAGGCTGTCTCGGCACCTCCTCCACTGTCCGCGCGCGCGGGGGAGGGGGGCAGCCAGCCTGCGCCTGCAGCGGCTGCGGCAGCCTCTAATAAAGTGTCTCGTAGTGGCAGACTTATTTAGCCACCACAAAGATTTGTATGTACTTAGTTAAGTTTATCAGTTAAGAAATGTATTATGTTTGTGTTTACAATTTGAAGTAGTATTACTGTTGAGATCTTTACACATATAGGTATAATTAGATTTAATTAATGTGAGTTAGGAAAGCCTTAGATATGTACTTATATTAGTTTCTCATATAGTTATGAAAAGGATTTAAGTTAAAAAAAAATGTAGATGGTAATAACATCAATAGATTATTATTAGAGTAGTATGTTTAAATAGATAGTGTTATCTTGCATTTTAATTTAAGTTTAATTCACTGATAAGAGAAGGGAGATGTTGAGGGTAGTCTTAGACTTAACTTTAATAAATCAGTTGTCATTGTGATGCATAACCGAGTGGTTTAATTTATCAATACTCCCTACAAAGTACAACACTATAGATTTCAAAAAGTAAAAAAAAGTATTATAAATCGACCTGATTAGTATGTGAAACAGTAGCAATTTGTGGCACAAACCATACTTAAAAAAATATACGTCCCTTGTATTGTACGTCAATAAATATAAATAAATGCTATGTAATGCTTATCTTATCTGATACATTACATTCATATAAATCCGATTTAAGCATATAGTATAGTAGGTAGCTCATGATAAAGTAATTGAAGCAATTTTACTAATAACGATTCATAAATTTGGTAACATACGTTTCAAATTGGTCTATAAGTGGGCTCCAAATTTTATTTTTCTGATTATTATTTTTTATTATTTTGCTAGATATTGGCAAAGAAAGAGAAAGAGACAAAGAAAGAGCTAGTCAAAGCATTTTCAAGAAGTGTAGGTCTGTGTATACGAGCCAAAGCTAAAATAAGCCTTAGAATAAATAAAATTGCGTCGGGACATAATTGTAATTATATTGACTACTTAGACTAAATCACTGTTAAGGTAACCGTAAAGATTGCTGATTAAACTTTTATTGGAAAATGAGCGGAAATATTCACGACCGGCAGGGTACGAACCTGCGTATTTCTGCGTATTTCAGAACGCCATAAGCAACTAGGCTGCGGACTACTAACTGCCAGGCGCGAAAATCCACACAATTTTTTTACATGACATTGGCTCACGCTTGACTACAATTCGCCTGAAGCATCATTGTAATTTACCATCTTGCGCGCTTACCTAGAAGAAACCGGTTTCCAAACACTACAGAATAAGTGGCTGATAAAAGTTTAAGTTAAACAACCATAGTGCGGGTTTAGCACTTCAAGTGTTGTAGATATTGTAAAAAAAGTGCTATGCCCTAAACTTCCTAGCGACAGGGTCACACAACAATTGTTTTTTTTTAGAATTAGTTCTAAAATGTTACATTGTATTGTGTACAGCATAAATAAATAAATGAATCTTATCTCGTCTTTCCAGCAAAGAATGTATCTGCATGGCATCGTCCCTGACTCCAGCCTACATCCGTATAGCAGGTCCTTCCACCGCCTTCCTCTCATTTCACAACGCCACCATCTCTATTGAAGATCTGGAGGAAGAACCCAGAGGAGTTAGCTTTCAGGTAATTTCAAATTTTAGTTATTTAAGTACTTAAACACTTATGAACTACTAGTGGGCGCTCGCGGCTTCGCTCGCATTAAGAAGTAAAATTTGCATACCCCCATTTCACCCCTTCAAAAGTGGCATTTCCAAAAGTCCTTTCTTAGCGGATAAAAAAAAATAAAAATAAATATTCCGGAACATTGCACACAGCGCCATCTAG
The DNA here is from genome assembly GCA_927399415.1 of Macaria notata. Lineage (NCBI taxonomy): Eukaryota > Metazoa > Arthropoda > Insecta > Lepidoptera > Geometridae > Macaria > Macaria notata. The sequence goes on along the minus strand of OV656748.1, from coordinate 2,317,737 downwards.
CCCCACACTAAGCAAACGCTTGTGTCGTGGGTACTAGATAACGGATATAATACTTATATACTTTTCTTTTGTAAATACATACTTATTATACATACAAACGACCAGACTCAACACAAGTAATTATACATATTTTTTTTTTTAAATGCATAAATACTTGTGTCACGCGGGAATCGAACCCGCAACCCCTAGATTAGAAGGCAGAGCCACTACCAACTAAGCTAACAGGCCAGTCAAATTGATGCCTATTGCCTACGTCATTAACATCTACCTGTAAGCCAATTTTCAGCCCGATCCGTCCAGTGCATTCGGCTGTGTGTTGATAGATCACTATGCCAGTCAATATGCTTTAATCACCTTGGAGTTTTATATACCTATATTTAGATTTCATGTTCACTGCACTCCACTCTAGGATAACCTGTATTGTAACATGGTCTTAATTTATTTAACGACTCCCTACAGGTTCTCAATTTGACCGAATGATTTAGCCGACTTAAAAAACAGAGGGCTTCGATTTGACCAAAACACTAAAAATGTTTTTGATTTCACTGTATGTTTCTTAAATAATTTAAAAAATGAAGGGTATTTTCAATATGACTATGTCTTTAAACCAATTTAAAAATTGAGCAGATTTTTAATTGGACTGTATATTTTTAACAATTTTACAAATTTATATTTTACTAGTGGAGGTCCGCGGTTTCACTTGCATTATTTTGAGATAAAAAGTAGCCTTTGACACTTCGAAGACCTCGTACTACATACCAAAAATTGTGATTTTCCGTTCAGCAGTTTTACGTTATGAACGTTTAAATAAACAGACAAACTATATATTATGTATATTGTATAGACAGATTGAATAATTTTTAACCTTTTTCAGGATAAATTCGCTGATGATCTATCCAGGGAAGTCAGGAGAGGAAGATGGAGAGACGGCAGATGGAAGGAGAAGGTGGAAGTGATAGAGAGTCGATTCAAGAGGAACCATGAGAGAATTGAGGTAAGTTAATAAAAATAAAGTCTTTTGGCAGTCGTTAAGCGATGTCAGAGGCCCTTAGGGCTTTGTTTTCTGACATTGAAGTTATCCATTATCTCTCTTTCTCTCTTGGGTCGAATTTACTCATGACTGAGGATCGTAATTCCTTCTCAGAATTAATTCATTAGGGGAGTCCTAATGGGCAGATACATCGTGGTGGGCGCCCAGCTCCTCTCACGGAAGACACATGTCCTCGGATATAGTTGTCCTCAAACATGTCGGTTTTCTCACGTTGTTTTCCTACATCGCTAAGCGAGTGAAAATCCACACTTGAAAATACAAGTCATTGGTGTAGAGCCGGATTTGAACCAGGGTGCGTCTTTTTGAAAAGCAGACTGACTGAGACTGGAACCGCGGAGCCACACTCACCTGTGCTTTATCAATCAAAATAAGTTTGATTGTTTTTTTTATTAAATTTGGAAAAACCTTTAGCCAACCGGGACGCGCGTGCTGACTCGTCCTTCCGATGATGGAAACCTCAGATTTCCGAAACTTGTCGAGCTAATTTTTCGACGTAATTATTGACGTTAGTGCTAGCCGGTTATTACAACTAAATTAAAACCTTTAATGATGTTTTAGAGGTCAAGCTAAGTTACTGTTCTTAGAATGAATTATACAAAAACCAATCATATCTTTTAAATACCATTTATCTACACTAATGTTGTAACATTCTACTTATGTTTCCAATACTTGACTTATAATTAGGTACTACTGTTATAGCGCAGACAACAAAACACTCAATTTAAGCAATTTCACATGATGCTATAATATCCACATCGATATCGTAATAGCTCATTATAACATCGAAAAAGCGTGACCAACCTGATTGCAGGGCCAATCAGGTTGGTCGCGCTGCACTCTCGTTGGTTAGATTTTAATGGCGGCAAAATCACTGTGACAATACACGTACGCGTGAATTTATTTTAATAAATTATCAATGCATTAGTGAAGATAAAGTAGTGTATGCAACTGCATATAACACGGGTATTAAAACACTCGTTACTATTATGAAAGTTGCATAAACTACTATTATATTGTTATTAATTATGACGTTTTTAATATCCTACACAAATAATTAAAAAACTAAATTGTGTGTGTTTGTAACGATATATTAATTGTTCTTTCTCCAACTTAGATAGAGAGACTTGGATATAGCTTTGTGTAGATATATATTGGATCTCGTATCAACACATAGGGTAAATTTTATCCCGGTTTCACGCGAGTAACACCGTAGGCCATCGTTAGTATAAGTAGAAATTTTCAGAACAGGTGGCAAGTAACAATTATCTTTTATCGTAATCTAAAATATTGATAGTAGGTAAGTACATAAAGATTTTATCAACTTAATATCTGCATTAGCAGTAAACACCAATGTATTTGATTTCTTTATCTGGCTTAGTCCAGCTTTGTTCATAGCTTCTTTATCGATTAATAAATTAAACGACGATCGATGCGACCAGTCTTTGGATGGGTAACCGAATACTGGCAAATGTAAAAACAAACGACATATTAAAAAAAGCTCTTATCTATTGCATATTGATCTAAAAAATGTTTGTTTGTTATGCGTTTTACTATTTAATAAAAGGTCACAGAAGAATACATTGTGACGCAACACAAGCCCATCTATGGGACTTAGCGCGGAACAATGGAAAAAATACTAGATACTGTATAGTCCTAACCTCCATTTTATAGTTAAATTTCAAATAATAATAATAATTTTATTTGAGTCAAACACTTATGAACTATAACAATATGTTCACTGCACTCCACACTAGGATAACCTGTGTTGTGGATGGCAGGCTATGTTATTTATAAATAAATGTACAGTTTACAAAAATACATAGGAAATTCAGGTTCCAATCCGGTAGTGATGATTTTTGCTCATTTTCCAATGAAAAGTTTAAATTAAAAACACTTAAGCACTTGATAAATAACTAAAAAAAATGTTCACAATTAGGTACTATAACTGCATCTTTGTAAAAAAGGTCAAATTATATTATATTCAAATGTATTGTACCTAGATGTAACATTATTTAGCACAATAAAAGATTTTGTATTTTTATTTTAAAATAAGAATAAGTAAAAAAAATTACAAGTAATGTACATACATATTGTAGTTTACCGTAATTGTTTTCTTTCGTAACTTTATGAAATTTAATTCCAGTTTACGTCTCACTTTCAAATATTTATGGATTAATAAATGTAAAAAGATTAGGTACTTATCTGTTATTTTGCTTGTAGGTAGATAGCTATGTAGCAATTACTATCAATATTACAGGTATACAATTCTGATTAAAATTACGATAATGTGACATTTACATCATTAAAAATCACTTTATTTCCCAACTTAGTGTCATGCGATTTACTGAAGTATTTTGCTTCATGTGCCACCTGGCGGAATGTTTTAAGACTGATTCTATCTTTAATTCAAGATAGCCCCATATATCGCATGATATAATGTTTGAATATTTTATACATAATGTATATAACTTGTTTTATGAAATAAAGCGCAGCAAAGAAATTCATAGCATTTATGCTTATACTTATATACATTTGAAAAGGTTAGGTATATACCATATACCTCACCTTTTCAAATGTCAGGCATGGTGATAAGTTTATTTTATGTTTAGTAGTATTTATTGCAGACTTGTGTCTCTAATAGGTCATAATAATTCTTTCCTTTTGATTATGGCACGTAGCGCAACAGATTTCCAAGTTGCGCCTTGTGATGACTACAAATACAAATACAATTTTTTTATTAATAATACCACAAATTACATGTCATAACTATTCTTATAATATCTACTATGTATTACACGTCAACTTTTATGACTGATTTGTGGTATTCTTTGTACAGATTGTTTTTCAAAATTTGCTGCAATCCATTTATTTATTTATTTACTAGTGGGTGCTTGCGGCTTCGCTCGCATTAAGAAGTAAAACTTGCATCCCCTATTTCACCCCTTTAAAATGAGCATTTTAAAAAATCCTTTCTTAGTGGATGCTTACGTCACAACATCTAGCTGTATGCCTAATTTCAGCTCGATCCGTCCAGTGGTTTGTGCGCGTTGATAGATCACTCAGTCAGTCATCTTTGAGTTTTATATATTTAGATTCGTATGGTATTATGAAGTATAGGTATATTAAGACTGCTGCAATCCATAATACTAGGTGCTTTAAACTAAACATTTATGCCAGCTCCATCGTAGCCTATCAACAATCACAGTTACTTTATTTATGATTCTTTTTTTCAGAATCAGAAATTAAATTATTTATTCATAACTTAAAGTATCCATACTTACTAACATTGTAATGTAGGTACATGAAATTTGTCGTCATTTAAGTTTTTGCTTTCATTCCAGGTATCCCATAAAGACTGGCGCAAGTTCGTCCAATGGGCTAAGTCAACCGGCTTCGACCTGGTGTTCGCTCTCAATAATGAGGAACGAATGTCCTCCGGCATGTGGGACCCCAACACTGCACTCAACATACTTACCGTGGCAGAGAGGGCGAGTGTTGGGGACATTTACTGGCAACTTGGATATGGTGAGGGTCCCTTTAATCATCACCAGCATATTCAAATCTTGACTTGAGTAACCAGTGTATTGGTTTTTTAAATGTGACAATATTGATGCTGTATTTCAGGAACTTATCTTTACTAATTGAGGGTTAAATTTAGCTTATAAATTAGTTTATTTTCACATAACTGTTTATGAAATTTCGTCGCGCTCGAGTTATTTGGGCTTGAAAGAACAGCAAACCACAAACTCTTAAAACACTTCCAAAAAGAGATTGTATTTTATTTTAAGTCAAATTGGTTTTCTTGTATATATACGAGAACTTACATAAATCAGGAAACCAGATTTAGAAACACACCTATTTTTTTTCAGAATGCCGCAACCAATCTATCGAAGAATACCTCAACGACTTGGAAACCCTGGGGGTCATTACGGAGACCTACGGGCCAGGTCGTGCAGGCCGGTGGAAGGTGGTGGGGGGTGACGTGACTCCCTGTCTCCAACACGACTCCAAGAGCGACTTCAAGGACTATGTCACTCTTAGCAATGACCTCATGGATGCTATACTGTTGAACGGGTAAGTAGTAGTAATAGCTAGGAAAACTAACAGGAGATAGGGAAAAGTAAAGCTGGAAAAAGCTATAAAAGAAGATATGCCCAGTCGTTCCATAAAGAGACCATGAAGAAGTATCTCGGCCTGGAGACTCTAGAAGCTATCATAGACCTTCGGGCTAGATCGCGCGGGGACGATAGAAAGTAGTTGGTGGATATGTGAATCCTTATCCAACAGCGACTTCAGGGAGTACGTCACTCTTAGTAATAACCTGAAGGACGCTATACTGTTGAACGGGTAAGTAGATGAATAATATCTTGATTCTTTTGGATTGGAAAAAGTAAGGTACATTACAATTGACTGGCCTGTTAGCTTAGTTGGTAGTGGCTCTGCCTTCTAATCTAGGGGTTGCGGGTTCGATTCCCGCTTGACACAAGTATTTATGAAATTTAAAAAATTATAATTACTTGTGTTGAGTCTGGTCGTTTGTATGTATAATAAGTATGTATTTACAAAAGAAAAGTATATAAGTATTATATCCGTTATCTAGTACTCACGACACAAGCGTTTGCTTAGTGTGGGGCTAGATGGCGCTGTGTGCAATGTCCCAGAATATTTATTTATTTATTTATTTATTTTATTTAATTATTAATACACTCGCCAAAGATAGGTGGAGAAAGAGAAAGGATAGCTGATCCTACTGTGTAACGATAATTAGGATAAGGAAGGAAGATAGAGTCTAAAGTCTAAATATTGTCGCTGCACTAACCAAATTTTATTACATACAATAGTCATTTGGCTTACTAATTAAAAAAAAGTAGAAAATTTCGCATCAATCAAGAATTTACATATCATAATTGTTAATAATATGTTCTTCTTCCAGCAACTCATCAACACAAGAACTCGAGCGTATGTCAGAACGTGACCGCACCAAGCTGCTGAAACTCCTGAGTCAGTCCTCGACTCCCCTGTGGCTGACAGAGGCACCCTGGTCTTCAAACCTGGATGAACTGTCCCGCGCTGCTGATTGGTTGACTGGCCTGGGTCATGCTGCAAGGAATGGATTCTCGCATCATTTTAGGGAGTTGGGGGAGGAAATGTACCAGCCTTCTTTGGTGAGTAAATTTTTTAAATTAAACTTAGAGCATTTTATTATAATGCCATTTATATATTAAAACTTTCGTGAGACATTTTATCAAACCGTTTAGTAACCGTCAACTGATTTAGTTAACATAAATTGCCATTTATATAATTCAAGCGTCAAGAGTTTCAAATACGAAGCACCCAAACGAAATGCCACTTTATGGCCACTGACTAACAGAATAAATTACTTTACGAATGTGACACTAATGGCTGCATAGAGTTGACTCGTTGATACCCTTTGATATAAATTTTATTTCTTAATCCTGCAACTTTTCATATTTTCCAGAGCTTCTACATGGCTCTCCTCTTCAAGAACCTGGTCGGCGCCAAAGTCCTAGATGTGGACATGGAACCAGAGCAAGCAATAATGTTCGCGCACTGTACATCGCTGCGTCACAAGGCAGTGCCCGGGTCTGTCACACTCTATGCTGTGAACATGGATGATGAACCGGCGAGATTCTCAGTCAAGCTGGATAGACGGGAGGAGGGAGGGGATATCATGCAGTTTATACTCGGACATGATAGTAGTGGGTTAGTGGATTTTTTTGATGTTATTTAATTTATGTGGCTAATGGTACTTGATGGTTGGCAAGACTTAGATGTTTTTTCGTTTATGCATAATGTAGTTATGTGATAAATATTTGTCTACACAGCGTTGAAAACCAACGTGATCCGTCAAATTACACTCTATAGGTGCAGTTTGAAATGATAGATCATAGGGATCATGTAAATTATCAAAATTATGCAATCTTTTAGTTTCCTCGTAGATTCGAGAGAATTTATTCGTACATTGGCTAAGTTTTTGTTATTTTTTTCCAGAAACATACAAGTCAACGGAAAGCCAATGTATTTCGAAGGTGATTTGAAACCTGTTGTAAAAAGAGTTCGTCCGTACAAAACATTACTCCTAAACCTACCCGCTAGAAGTTTTGGATTCTGGGTGCTTGCTAATACAAAGATAAATGCTTGTTTGGAAGAAAACATCTCAACAGAAGCTGAATATGTTGAAGCTGAAACCGTAGAAAGCGAAGAAGAAAATAATAGATTGAAAGCAAAAAGATCAGTCATTCACACAGATTTCGATGAGTATCCTAATTCAGTTGAAGTAGATTTTGTAGATGAGACTGAATCGTCCGAAGAAGTTAATAACGAAAATTTGGTCCGCAGAATAAGTGATTTAAATCAAGACTTAAATAAAGTTCAAGAATTATATAAAGACCAACCGAAAGAAGATAAAAGATCAAAACGTCAAATAGATTTAGAAGGCTTAAAGGATAGAATTCAGAAGAAGTTAAGAAATCGAGGTCTTATTTTGCGAAAACATAAGAAGAATGTTGAAGATCTAAAAAATGAAAGAAACACGCCAAGTGTTCTGCGATTATCGAAACGAAATATAACTAGGCGTTACAGAAAAGAAAGGATTCCTAAAATTTCAAAGCTTTCTAAGAACAAATTCAATAAACGTAATCCTATAACGACCGGTACCGAATCTGTCAGACCTAAAGGAAAACTACTGAAGTCAACAGAGAAGCCTTTAAAAAATTTGGACAAATCTGGAAGAACTGTGGAAAAACTCTTTAAAAGTACAGAAAAACCATTAGAATTAAAAGAACAAGACACGAAAACAAGACGAAGAAGAAGCGTAGATAAAGACCAAGTAGAATTATCAGTTGAAAACGAAATAGAAGTACCTAAAGATAATGTAAAGCTTTGGAAGATCTTGAAACAAATACACAAACAATTAAAAGATATATCGGAAGAAAATGAAGATTACATCGAAGAGAGTCCTAAAACCCACCATAATTTAGAACATCGTCAACACAAAGAAGAAGAAGATATGTTATTAGAAAATGAATCAGGTTTTATAAAAACAACGGTAGGGAGTCTCATGAGAGTACTTTCTGATTTGAATAAGAATCTAAATAGGTTTTGGACTGGAATCAAACTGCTAGACTAATTGTACAGTGATTATGTAATTTGTTGTAAATAAATATGTATTTTAAGTTGTAATTTTCTATCGTTTATTTGTCTTCTTTATCTTAACTGTATTTTTCTATCGTAGGTTTGAAGTCTCTATTTTGCCGTTATTAGGTAGCAAGTAGTAGAAACGGCTGTTTGTCTAGTACGGCAGTCGTTAAGCCATATCAGAGGCCTTTAGGGCGGCTTAATAATCTCTCGACACCAGACTTGGCCACTCTCATTCGCTAAGAAGAAGAAGTAGCAACTATGAATAATGGTTAGGTACTTATAAAGATGGAGCACAATAATATTAAATTAAAAAATAGGTATACTATTGAGAAACCCTTGCTTTAATCTTTAATCAATCAGTTTTAAAGTATTTTGCAAGACAACTGAGCATCACTTTATGTGGTTTATTGCTATTTGTAAAAAAATACAGAAACTAAAAAACTAGTAAATATATGTACATATATATATATATATCTCATCTCTCTCATGTATGTATATATCTCATCTTAGCAAGCCTCAAAACAACCCTTAAACTAAAATAAAACACACAACAGTGGTACAATGTAGTTTATTATTATTTAACAACATGTCAGATGTAACCATTTTCACGTTTAACGTTCACATGAAAATGGCCATCCCTAAACTTTTTACGTGTCTAATGGGGACCTTGGAAAGAATATCAATGCCATGCAACAGGGGTCGTGGTAGCCAACAAGCAACCGAGCTACAGTGAAGGATACTTCTTTAGATACTTGATCTCTGCTACATACCAACTTTACAGATACAATCAGAATGGTGGTAAGTCACTAGAGAATACTTCATCATCATCATCATTAGCCTGTTATCGCCCACTGTTGAGCATAGGCCTCTCTTTTAATTCGCTACTCGTCCCGGTCCTGTGCAGACTGAGTTCATGAGACATACTTGGTCAGTGCAAAATTGCAATGCCGCCGAAGCCATTTAAGAAAAGTTGAAGTCAATTAAATTTATGGTAGGTAGGCAGACTTGGTCAGCTGGATATGTCGACTACACTAAGTAAGTCTTTAGCAAATATCCGGCCCGTAGCCAGCTCGATTGCAAGTGAATGATAACTCACTAGCTAGACTATGGATTCAAAGCCTGCTCAATGGTAAGTGACTGGTCACTATAGGCTCTTGTAGCCGACTTGACGGTCAATGGTGACCAAGGAAGTGTAGGCAGTTGGATGGTAAGCAGACACCAGTGTATTTGGATATATATATTTCAGGTCTGAATATTTGTGATTCGTGATGATAAGCTAAAACATGATTTGCTGTAAATAGTTTTAAGATATATGACTCCTATCATAATGAGAAAGTTGAACATCTTGATGTATTGTATTTAAAAAAAAATACCAATGCCAGTCATCCATTGATAGCTGATCAATACTTTTGTAAACCTACTTCTTCCCGAAGAGAAAATGATCTAGACATATGTACTAGTTTCTTTACTGTCTCTTTTCAAATTTATTTCCTTCATTTTTTTAACAAACTGCAATTACTTTTGTTAAGGCGCTCTACGAGTAGGTAGGTAACTTTATAGCGGAACTCCTTTCATATACCAGCATATAGATGATAGCTGTAAGCATGTGCTAGCATGTAGAGTTGGTATGTTGGCAGTACTGAGAGAAGTCGGCAGTAGTATTGAGGGACAGCTTACGAATATCCAGGTCTCAACAACATGGGTCACAAAAGCTCAATCCGTTATCACCTAAAACATTTTTCAACAATAACCTTTTCGTTTATAATCCATAATTCTAAATGTGGATAAACTACTAACCTTTTATAATAACAATACAACATTCGAACCGCGTTCTTTATGTTTCATTGTTTACTTATCAATTAATTGCATTTAACACTAGAATGTCACTAATATAAGAAGCTAACGCTCTAAGTGATGTCTTGGCCGATTGGTCTAACCTAAAACGATGTTTGGGGAAATAAATGTACGAAACCTTAATCACAACGCTACGTTTCTTGGCAGATAAAGAGCAAGATAAAGCCCGGTCACAATGTATGGAGAAATTCATGGTTTGATTTCTTTATCGGTCTTTGTAAGTCACAGGTAAACGTTTCGCCGTCCTTGTCTTGATCACAACATGTGTTAGCGCGACAGCTACATACATATTTCGTGAGAGTAACCAGGACAGGTATATATTTGTGTTCTAGTTTCTCCGTGTATCGCAATTGAATTAAATAATAGTTCCAATAAATTTATTTCCCCAAATACAAAGAGACGAATTTAATTATTTAATATTATAAACATTTAAAATGATTTTCGAATAGTACAGATATTTCAAATTAAAATAAAAAGAAAACCAACGTGCAATATAATATATTGCTTTTTTTCTGGCACTTGAATGTCAGTTCTTTGCGTTAAAATGTATACTATTCGAAAACTTGAAGAGAGTGTTAACAAATGATATAATTAATATATTATATTGAACATGAGTATTGGCGTCGCTAAGTGTAAAGAAGCTCTTGTGAATGGTACGTCGTGTCGTTGTCTCTAAATTCTCTATTTTCTATGTTTTTGGCCGACTGTTCTGTACATGTATACACCAGAGATAAATATATAACAGGTATATATGTCACGGGAAATGTGGATAATGCGGGAGTTATGCATAATCCCCGGGAATTATGCATAATTCCCAGTGCTCTTGGTAAAAGTGAGAAAAACATTCGAATTAATCACATTTACCGGTAATTATACATAATAACTCAAAATCAAACATCTGAATCAAATGTTTATTAAAATAAAAACAATTCTAGTCTTAATTATAATAAAATATGCATATTATGAATTATGAATATTATGAATTATGCATAAATCCCGCGCGGGGATAAATGTGATTAATTCGAATGTTTTTCTCACTTTTACCAAGAGCACTGGTAATTATGCATAATTCCCGGGGATTATGCATAATTCCCGGGGATTATGCATAATTCCCGCATTATCCACATTTCCCGTGACATATATACATACATGTCTTTGGTATAAATTAATAAGTCGACCTGATAGGGAGGTGCCACGATTTTATAGAATAATCTCGCATCGATTGCTATAACTTGGTATGTGTCAGGTGCCCTTAGGGATCTATTTTATATCGAGTCTCAAAACAATCGATGCTTCCAACCTCGCTTTAAACTGAACGTGATATATTTGTATACCATCATCATATATTATATTGTATAGTTTGGATTCTTTATTAAGTGATTTTAGAAAGAGAGTCAAGATAAAGTAAGACTTACTAGTCTATGCTAGCATGTAGCGATTTCTTTAGTTGAAATGTGATAAGATAAATGTAAGAATAATATAAATATATCACGTTAAAGTTCCATCATTCATTCCCTACATCTAAGCTAGTGTGACTATAAGTAGCTAGGTAACAACGGTAGTGTCGAGTAACATTTTATTAAACTTGTCTAAGGAAATAATCACACAGAAAAATCTAGAATGTAAGAAAACTCCAACTCTATTAAAAAGATCACATGAAAAAGGATGCGACTGCCGCCAACGCTGGCAAAGTCATAAATATATCCTAAACTAAAAGAGAAACTATATATATAATAGTTTAATATATATTTACCCTGAGTATAAGAGTCATAAGATCAATGGAATCAAATATACATATATATTTTTGAGGGAAATCTAAAAAATTGGTCAAAAGTTATGTTGAATTTCTTAAAATTAATCTACGGGTATAAATAAGGAGCTTGTAAGTTTAGTTCGATTACCAAATAACGTACATTAATTCTATTCTACACATCTACCTTGTATAAACCTCCTTACAAATTTACTATTACTTTATTATAAAAAATGAAAATCATAAAAAAAACATTTAGAAATATTAAACATATAAAACTGTCAAAAAACGATGTTTGTAAATCTTGTACTATGATGGAAATCAGTTCTACTATATATAAAATCCATATAAGCATAACACCTACTCTTTAGAAAACACAGTTATACAGAAAGTAAAGTAAATACCAACCATTTCATTATCACCCAAATTCCTGGAATGCGTTTGAAGCAACTTTATAGTCTAGTTAATATATTCTGTAATCTAACATTGAACATCGAAAGCTTAGTCGAAGAGCTCACTGAAGCGTCTACACACATTTCAGTACAAATAAAACTAAATAAAATAGAGGAATCAAGAGAAAACGACACCAAAACGATTCGAGAGCCATCCATATACTTAGATACCGCTCCATGCACACAATCATTCCCGAAAACAAAAATATATCCCATATACCATTTGAAATCTTATTACAACAAAACGGTAATGTTATTCCATTATTACATAAACATCGTTAATTTCAAAATTAGTGACAGTTAGCTTAAAACACCGATATCAAGACGACGCTAAATACCAAAATAACATTATCTAAATCTAGCACTATGAGAGATAACAACGAAGGGCACAGCTAGTCACTACATAGATAGATAGAGAGACCGAGGATAGATTAAAGAGCTAACACACAGTGAGGGAGGTTATTGGTCAGGTGATGTCTCCTGAGATCTTAAGACTATTATTGTATCTGCATCTAATACGAGACTCCTAGATGCCAAGTACGCCTATGTCTAACACACGTGAACGTAACTTACATATTACATACGCCAACCGGACGGCGCTGGCTTAATACATAGCATAGCCCAACTTTATATACCTTGATATTCAAATATATAGTATATGACAGCTATGCGTGCACAAAATAATCGACCTATGAAACAAGCTATGAAAATATATGTACTGTGCAAGTTGTAGGGCGAAATATCGATCTTATATGTCAGAAAAATAGTGTGGCTTTCAATAAACAATCAGAAATTACTGTATTTTCGTATTTACAACAAGATATTTGCTTTGTATATAGAATAGTGTAATCTACATACTGGCGAGTTTGCAACGTGTCTCAAACTAATTTATATACTGAGATATATAGTGATATAAACTCATATCATTATGGGACATATTACAAACTGCCAGTACGTTTTGAAAAGGTGTAAGTGAAGGTAGATATTTGTAATTGACCTGAAATTTACAAAAGTAATGTCGTACAGTAAATAAATAAGCGAAGCTATGTAAACAATACAAATACATGATGTGCTGAATGGTATATTTAACTTGAGAGATTTAAGAAGAGTCGAAGATTGTCAAAGAAGAAGCTATTAGAATAGGGCGCGAGCAGATTGCGTCTGGCGCCTTACAATATATTCATTATATCACAGCTTTTGACGATTAACAAATCTTTTGCATTTGTAGCTTATTGTGGCAATTGTTCGAACAATTAGCCTGAATCCAAACTTGCTCCATCGATATACAATAATAAAGAACTGGCCAAATATCATTTTACAATCACCTGGCGTACTCTAAGTTTCATATTTATTGAACTAAAATAAAAAAAAACTTGCTTTATTCGGTACCCATCATCCGTTACTGCTAAATAACTATTTTGACTTGTTTTTGTTTTATAGAAACGTATTAAAAAGGCCAGTTTTTTACTATAATAGTCGACGACCTGCTCTCGGCTCCGGCGCGAGTGTGTTGTGTATGTCTATGTGTATGTTTGACGCTTCCGGCTAAACCCTCCTTGCTTAGGAACCAACTGTCAAATGTAAAACATCACGGATTATATGTATTTGTGTTCGATAGTTGTTATTATTTTAAATGTTCTTTACGTATTCATGTAATTTTTCTCGGTTTCTAATCAGTAGGATTCTTAGCATAATTTTCGTTTCTCAAAGTTTTTGTAATCATTATAAAATACGTTTCTCAAATCACTCGTAGATTGAGCATTGATAAATTGATTGTTATGACGCACATCATGATTTCATTTACTACTAAAATCTGAGAGCGATTTCGAAAAATTATGCTTAGAATATTTGGACCGTAGGTAATAAAAACAATACCTATCTATTCCATGATGTTTTACATTTTTTTCACAAGTCCCCAGAATCTCCCATATATCCGCCACATCCCTAATTCATTCCCTAATCGCTCGAAAAATTAGCTCACCAAGTGTACCGTTACATTACAATTATATACCTAAGCATAAACATCGAATAGATTGAAACTCTACTCTAAGTGTTGTCAACGGTAAACCAACTCGATTATACGGTGTTATCTACTTACACATATCTACACAGTCCTTTTCGACAAGAGGCAAAGTTTGGTACTAAAGTACTAACATATACAAACAGAACAGAAAGACTTTTTGGACATTTGACATTGACATTACGCTCGCCGGAGCGAATTATCACGTCAAGTCCAGTCATTTGTGTTTCTATTCTTTTAGTATACGGTAGCAAGTTTATAAACATTTGCCTCTTGTCTAAAAGGCATCTTATAGTTTAATCATGCAAAGGGATAAACTCCGCTGTAGAATAACAACAATCTATTTTAACTTTCGATGTGGGAATTAAGGCTAGGTCCATATAGGTATTTACACCTAAAAGAAACATTGATTGATACACAGTTACAGTATAGACACTGCTTAAGCACGCATGCAAAAGATCTAGGACTGAAGCGAAGGCTTTTATATCCATCGACAATCCAAAACATCCGAAACGGTATTCAAAAATCTTGATTTATCAAATTTTGACCGACTTTGGATTAGTTAGACGAATCCAAATATCGGTCAAATTAAAACAAAATCATAGATTATTGAATAGGCTTTGCCTGTGTAGCGTGATAATTTTGACAGCCGATTCATAAATTTTACGTGAAATAGCAATAAGTTGATGACAGCTGTCAACATTCTCATCTTATATTAGACACATTATAGTCGAGATGTTATGGATTAGTCATAGAAGATGTAAAAGTCTCGCGTTAGAGTGAGAGAGTGCAGTCAGAGAGAGAGAGAGAGAGAAAGCCGCCGCGGGCGTACCAACATTATAACAACCTCACACCAAGCCGAGTGGAATTTGGATGAAAATAAAGACGAGATAGTTCGAAATACATTGTTATTTCAATGTAACGAGAAGATAGAAGTGCTCAGGTGACAGACATAGTCTACGCGCGCTAAAGTAGATACTCCTTATATTACATTTATCCCTCATTTTAAATAAATTACAGTTCCCGTTCTAGTTGTATTTAATATTTATTTGTTTACACTTAAATAACAATATATCACAAGCGTCAACACATAAAACGTGAGTGAGAGATCGCGCCCGAGCGCGAAACGCCGGTGGTTCGCTCCTTTATGAATGTATAAAAATATTATTGCTTACTATAAGCACCACGCGCCTCTAGCCGTCTAATTTCCGAACAAAATGTAGAATTGGGATCTCTCCTAATGTTTGAGCGCGAATTGATTCTCTCGGGGGATTGTGGCCGGTGGTGGAACGTAGTACGACTTAGCACAGCTACATCATGTATTCAGATTAATATAATAAACATGTTGGGTGCGAACGCTCGCGAATGTTCGCCGAATGCTCGCCGAGTGTTCGCCGCTCACTGCATCACGCACTTGCTCTCGATCTGAGACTTTAGTTCATTCACTTGCGTTTCGATGGTGTTTTTCAGTTCTGGAATAGGAAAAGGAATCCATATTAAATATTTGGTACAACTTACAAAAAATACAGTAAACTTTGTAAAACCTCTTACAATATTAGATTAAATATGTAAAGCACGGTCTGTATGCCTTATATATTTATTTAGCAAGGGATCGTGAGTAAACCAAATTATATAAGCAAAAAGACAAAATTATAAATAATATTATATCGCCGCGAGAGCTCACGAGCGCCACCTAGCGACAACACCCAACTACACTTTGCTTCATGCACGTCTGTTTGTGGCTTTGCTTTCTTTGTTTTAAAGCGCCTGCGCGTAGAGGTTGATCTAAATTAAAATAGTTGATTCAATTATTATCGTAGTATAAAAAGATCAGCGGTTTTATGTGTTTAAAAATATTCTACGAGCATCTCTCTGATTTATCAGCAACATAATCACATACCATTGCCACGAATATCGTAGCAATGCTACGATTTTTGTAGCAATGCTACGATTTTCGAAGCAATGCTACGATTTTCGATTGCTACAAACATTGCATTGCTACGATATTCGTAGCAGTACTACAATATTCCTCAGAGCTTTTAAGAATTTACATTTCTTTACTAGAGAAACATTTAATAAAACTGTTTTAGCGCTATTTTCTAGTAAATAAATCGATCTTTGGGCAACCTGATAAAACCTGACAAAATATGAATAAGATGGTAGACGAAGTGCTCAAATTAATCAAATCAATATCTTATAGAAAGTTAATTAAGTCAATTATAACGTTGCTCAACACCAGGCAAGTTGTAGTCAAGCGTGAGCCTATAATGTAATTGTATAGATAATATTATAAATGAATAATCGTAAGATGACGAGATAAAATGCATTGATAATTTTATTAAATTTTTTTTTTTTTTCAATTTTCATTTTACCGATTTCTGTAACATTTAGTTCTTAATTTGGAATTTCAATTTATCGATATATTATTATCTATCTATTCTATCTAAATCATGTAAAACAAAAAAAAACGTTCAGAAGACTTGATAACCTCCTTTTTTTGAAGTTGGTTATATAAATAAATAAAATAAAATAAAATAAAATAGCCTTTATTGCCCATTTACAAATGTATAAAAACTTACAAAATAATTTTAAATAAAGTGAAGTGAAAGAAGTTGGTTAAAAGAGGTGTAAAATACTAACTGGTGAACTCATCCTGGTCTTCTAACTCAGCCTCCGCAGCCAGTTCCTCCGGCGTCTTCTTCTTCCTCATGAGAGGGTTGTCGGGCTCCGCTTGCTGCTGCTCCACTATCTCCTCCTTCTTTTGGATTTTGTACTGAAATGAGGAGAGGGAAATTATTAGTAGTGAGAAAATATGAGAGAGAGAGAGAGAGAGAAATAAAATAAACGTGAGTCTGGAAAAATCTCCAGTTCTTTGAATTCGGCTAAAAATAAATGTATTAGTGTAGATTTCGTATATTGGAAGGATAGTGGTCTGTAAAGATAATTGCCACCTTTATGATAAATTTTTGTGTCGAAAAAATAGAAGAACTATTTACAGAGATGCCATTTTACAGATACAAAGCAGTAAGAAACGAGATTCAAATACCATTTCTATATTTTTGTATGCGGTTGAAACGAAGCGATCTTGTTTAAAGTTCGTCAAAGAGCAAGTAATCCATTTGCCTCAAAGCTCGGTTTCAACTTCTCATAAAGCTCTTTACAAAGCTTTTTCAAAGCTGCAATGCTTTCGATGTTGCCAGTAAATTTCCCCAAGGTACCGCGCTACTGATTTCCGATTGCTACAGTGTTGCTAC
This sequence comes from Macaria notata, assembly GCA_927399415.1. Lineage (NCBI taxonomy): Eukaryota > Metazoa > Arthropoda > Insecta > Lepidoptera > Geometridae > Macaria > Macaria notata. Next base: position 2,300,195 of record OV656748.1, on the reverse strand, counting down.
AATCAAATAAATTGGGCGCTTTCTCGGTAAATACCGAGATAATGGTGGTATTTATTATTATGTATTTTCATAGTTAGTTCTACTCCATGGCAACCCCAGGGGAAGGGAAACATTACCCGTAGATGGCAATGTTTTAAAGTTATTTGAAAATAATTGTGTTTTTTAAAGAGATTTTTTTTTTTTTTTTTTTTTTTTAACTTGAACGGGTTTGCACTTGACCATAGTTTACCTGATAGCAAGTAAGGCTACGGCCTAAGATGGAGCGTGCCTACCCGATAAGAACCGATTCACTCTCGCTTTGAAGATCGCTGGATTATAGTGCGCGGGGAACAGAGAGCCAGGCAGGGAGTTCCACAACCTAGCGGTACGAACAATAAAGGTGGAAGCGTACCGTTTCGTGCGGGTCTTAGGAACTTCCACCATAAACCGGTGTCGTCCTGCCGTACCTCTACTCGTCCGGTGAAAGAAGGGCGCGGGCGGAATTAGTCCGTGCAATTCCGCGGCACACTCTCCGAAATGCAACCGATAGAAAACCGACAAACTGGCGACTTTGCGACGGTGTTCAAGACTTTGAAGTTTCGCTCGGCACAGTTTATTATTACCAATGATCTTCTTGGCTCGACTCTCAATGGCCTCTAGTGCCTCAAGTTGGTACTTGGCTGATCCATCCCAAAGATGCGAACAGTACTCCATGCACGACCGAACTTGTGCTTGATACAAAGTAAGCAGCTGTTCCGGCTTGAAGTACTTTCGCACCTTCGAGAGGATACCCAACTTTTTGGCTGCAACTTCGGCTTTAGACTCAATGTGAGAGCCAAAATTAAGAGTAGGGGACAATGTAATACCAAGAAGATCAAGGTGGTCAGTTATCGGCACAGTTGAATTTCGGAAAGTGGGGGCCAGCTCGAATGGCCTCTTTTTAGCGGTGAAAAGACACGCCTGGGTCTTCGCAGCATTAAACCTGACTAGATTGGCATCACCCCAATCGGAGACTGCCTTGAGAGCCAGGTTTATACGCTCGACCATCGCCTCCCTGAGCCACTGGATCTCGGCCGCACTGGCCCGCGCTGTGGATGTATAGCTCTCTACAACGGTGCTGTCGTCTGCGTACCCAAAGGTTCCGGGTTTCAGCAGATCGTTAATATGCAGCAGGAAAAGAGTTGCAGAGAGCACCGACCCTTGAGGGACTCCGGCATTGATAGCCATTAGATCTGAGGAGCAGCCATCAACGACTACTCGAATAGACCTATCCCTCAAAAAGTCCGAAATCCAAGCACGAAGCCCAGCGGGCAGGCCGTAAGAGGAAAGCTTGCTAATAAGGCCATCGTGCCAAACCCTGTCAAAAGCCTTAGAAATATCCAGGGAAACCGCCAGGGCTTCCCCGTATTTCTCAATGGCTTCACTCCATATGTGAGTGGCGTACACTAGAATGTCTCCAGTGGACCGATTCTGGCGAAAGCCATATTGTCGGTCACTGAATAGGTCATGCGATTCAAGGTACGCCAGGAGCCTGCGGTTCAGGACACGTTCCATACTCTTGCAGAGCACGGACGTGACTGAAATGGGCCGGTAGTTAGAAGGGTCAGCACGACTACCTTTTTTGGGCACGGGCTGCACGTTAGCAAGTTTCCATGAAATCGGCACTTTGCCAGTCTCAAGAGAAAGCTGAAAGAGGCGCGTCAACACAGGAGCCAGCTCAGGCGCACATGTCCTCAGTACTATAGCTGGAATACCGTCAGGACCACTGGCCTTGTTCACGTCCAGATCGCGTAGCACTTTACGGACCTCCGTTTGGCGAATCTTGAAATCCGACATGGCAGTCGGACATTCAAGAGGAGAAGGAGGCGAAGCACCACAAGCATTAAGACGCGAATTTTCCGCAAATAGAGAAGCAAATAAATTTGCTTTCTCATCTGCAGAGTGAGCCAGAGATCCGTCAGGTTTCAGCAGTGGAGGCAATGAGGGGCGGCAGAAGTTCCCTTCGATCAACTTTGCCAGGGACCAAAAGGCTTTACTACCCGCGGGGTACGAAGCTAATTTGTTCCCTACTCGGCCAATGTGATCGAAGCGTGCCTTCTGAAGAACCTTTTTGCAGGACTTGGCGGCTTTGTTGTATGCCATCTTCTTCTTGCTAGTATTCCTAGCCTTGCGGTGGCGAGCATCAACCCATGCAAGGTATGCCTCATGTTTCAGCGCTTTTGCACGTCTACATTCTGGTCCAAACCATGGGCGAGCTTTGCCGGACTGGGATACATCCGAGTAAGGAATGAAATATTCCATACCTAGGCGAATAGTATCCATCACGGCATCCGCACAGACTGAAGGGTCTTTAGAAGAGAAGCAGACAGCTTGCCAAGGATACGATGCATAAAAAGACCGCATCTCATCCCAATCCGCTGACCTGTATCTCCACAACCGCCGACTACCGCTAGGGCTCGGAACGGATGGGTAATATACGGACACAGACTTCACCAGACAATGGTCGGATTTACCCAAGGGTGACGATATTGTCACTGAGTACCGGTCTGGATCTGTTGTCAGCAGAAGGTCTAAGCAGTTAGGTGTATGAGACTCAACGTCAGGCACCCTAGTAGCGCCTTGGACCAGCTGAGTGAGATTTAACGCCAAAGCGAGCTTACGCGTCTCTCTCCCAGCATGGTCAGTGATCTGGTATGGGTATAGCCACTCTTGGTGGCGTCCATTGAAATCCCCCAGAAACACTAATTGGGCTGTAGGGTACTTCTGAAGAGCCTTATCCGCCGCCTCATTGAGGTATTCAGTAAGCCTGGTTGTCTCCTGATTCAACAATTTCCAATTTTTGTAAGAAAATAATTGCTGCACTATTGTATATGGGATTTCTTAAATAGATTTAGTTTTTTGGTATTAAATAATACCATGTAACAGCTAGAGTTAAGAAATCAATCATACGTAAAGTTTGTTGGAAAAAAAATAAAGCTAAATAATGTCAGTACTGTGTTTTTTAACAAAGTTGTTTGAATTGCAAATCGACCCTATTTCATTAACAACTGATTGCTTCTCTCCACGGCTGCCACCAAAACACCAAATCCAATTAAATAAGAAACCAATCCCATCTTATCGACGACAGATCCGAAGCTTAATTGAGAGAAAAAAAATACATCTGCGAATATCAGAGCAATCCTCTTTCATTTTAATCTGAAATTGATTAGATGCAGCCATCGGGTTGCCAGCGAGACCAAGATAAATTTATTTTAATTTAAAAAGCATTTTCCCCGCTGGCAACCCCCTTGAGATCTCATTAGGTACGAGACATGGCGAGATTACCGCGAGAGATCTTCTTTTGCGGTGACAGCTTATTAAAAGTGCTGTTTATTAAAATTACACGGAGACTGGCAAGAATACCTATGTAGAGAGTTCACAGACAGACTTTATCTTGGACAATGCATAGACACGAATAAATTTTATCAACATTCTCAAGAGGAAATAGAAATCTTTTAAACATAGTTCATTATTATAGGTATTTACATTGTATAACTGTTGGTGATTGGTTAGTGATTGTTATTCTTTCAAGCCAAAAAATAACCACAAACTCATATCATGGGATTTTTAATACATCCAGTTAGCACTTAATCGATAATCATAGACCAAAAATCTACGTACGTACATACGATCTACGTACTGTATAAAAAACCTGACTAAATATAAAAATATACATGTACAGTCGTTAACCAAAATTTTGTAATTAAAAAGCGTAATTGCCGCGTATAAAACCTGCTTTCCCGGTATACCGCACTCATATTTTTGCTACACTGTACATTTTCTATGTTTTTTGGTGTTGCCATAATAATTCATACTGGCTGTAATCCGGTGAATTTACCCTAATGAGGGTAAATGTGAAATATGAGCGGGCATTACGTGAATTTATAATATTAAGTAACGCGTTAACCTGGTTTTGTTACAGCTTTTCTTAGTACTCGGTTTAGAACACCTTTGTTTGTGAAATGGGAACGTATTTTTTCTTCAAGAACGAACTAATTTTTTTTTTATAGTTTGAAAAGTAAGTAACTTATGTGCTTACGCGTACAATGTCTGACAAAGAAGTATTTTCCTAAATTATCTCTTTCTCTCTCCCCGAAAATAATTGTACTTTACTAAGTTTCAACCGTGTTAATTTATAATAACATTTAAATGTTTTACGTTATTAAACTGAAGTATTTTTTGTTATCATTTTATGCAAGACATTAAATTGGTATACCATCTTTTTAAATATTCTTCAAACTTTCATTTAAAAAATAGAGAAAGAAAGAAAAAAAAATGATTTATTGTAAGAAATATTAAACAAATAAGTACAAACAAGAAATATATACTTATATAATAAAGTGTATATAACTACTTAAATAAGATACATATTACATAATATATAGATGGCGCTGTGTGATATATTCTGAAATATTTATATTTATTTTATTTATATTTATAAATAATAAATAAAACTCAAAGAGTGCTTATAATACGAAATATCTTCTTTCCGTCGATATTTGCTCAAAGAAGTGAACCTGACTCGATTAGGGAGTCGCGTGTATACGGACTCCCTACTAGAGTCAATTTCACATCTAGAAGCTTCTGTTTCTTCTTTATCTTCTTCTTCTTTGGAGATAGTACTTCTTTCTTCTTTTACCGCCAGAATACAATTATAAGTAATATCATAATAAAAAGGTTGCCTGGAAGAAATCGCCAAAGGTGATAAGACCGTCCCATGAGTGTTCTTTATTATATTTAAGTCTAATTCCTGTTTTTTGTATTTTTTATGACTAATGGTGTACAGGAAAAGTAATATTTTATTCTTTTATCCGCATAAGTTTGTGAGAAATTTAATTTTTATAGTTTTCCGGTTACGCCTTGTGGAAGTAACGGTTAAAACTGCAACTAAATTTCAATTTTGTGAGAATCTGGTTTGAAAAATCATATGTCAGTCACATTTAAAATATGTCTACATTAAAATTATTTATTTATGGCCAAATAAAAAAAAACATTATCATCATGATCATAAAACATACTTAATTAACACGAATATCTATACATGTTCGAACAGTTTTAATTTTTTAACAAAGTAAACTTAAAAACTAACCGAGTTGTAGTCAAGCGTAAGCCCATCAGATAAAAAATACTTGAAAACTTTAACTTTTATAAATTAACCTATCCAACTTAGGTACATTTTAGGTATTTAATATCAAACATGATTAGCTAACAGCGATCTATACCGCCGTCGGCTCAATTTTCAGAACGATGAGTCGGTAACTAGTTTACCGCCCTTTAGGCCCCTTTAACACCCTATATTGCCCCCTCTGAACCCTGGTTTGCCCCCTGAGTTTCGCTGGCTAGTTTGCTGTAATTTTGTGCAATTTGTCCAGACTAAATAGTTTAGAAGGCTAGATCTAAGATGGATTATAAATCAATCATTATATTAGGGTGGTCGTGGCTGGTTACCTTTTTAATTTATTTGTAGACTTTCTACGAAATTGACGTAATTTTGAGACAAAAAGGTTTAAAATGAACATAACTTTTTGATTTACGAACCGATTCAAATGAAATAAACACTAAATCTTAAGTTAAAATTGCACTAACACTTTAATGAAAACCGTAGACAAATCGGTCAAGCCGTTTTTTATTCTATAACGAACAAACATACCGACAGACAAACAGACAAAGAGATTTTTTTAAACATGATTTTTGTGTTCTATGGGCTCAATAAAGACCCCTTAACTATTTTTTTTCATTATCTTCAATGTACAGACACCGACCGGTTACAGCTTTATTATATGTACAAGATTTAAGATTTTCACTAAGAAAATAAAAAAACAAGCAGAAACTTAAAACGTTTACAAAATAACGATGTGAAAAGTTTACCACCCTGTTACATAACTTGCAAATAAATATCTGTTGTATGCCTTGGATCAATTTTGTTTAAACAAATAAAGCGTTAAACTCAGTAGGTATGTGCATATACAAGGTGTAACAGAAGGGTGTGACAATATTAAAGAGTATACATATATATCATGTAAGGAGTCATATACCAAAGTATGAAAAATTAAAACGCATATATTTTTTACCATACAAAAATTAGATAATATTTTTCACTTGATTTCGTGGCAGCCCTAGCGAGTGACGAAACCGAAATAAGCACACATTCTTTCATCCCGTTCTAGCATTAGTTTTAACGCAACGAATTCTCTCTCTCTCGCGCTCTCAAAGAGACACTGCCGTGCCGTGTCATTTGATAGCGTCAAAAGTCAATGAACGCTCAAAATGATAAGATGTAGGGTTGCAAGTCTTAAAGCTTTAATGAAAGTTCAACTAATGATTACTCGAAATCTATGACACTTAGAATTCTGAAACCTCCACTAGGTATTCTATATATACATAGGTATGTATAGTATAAGTATTGTCACACCCTTCTGTTACACCTTGTATAAGATAAGCTATAAAAACTTAACTTTCACAAGAAAAAACATACTCTATTCAAATTGAACTCGAAAAACTGTCATTTTCGAGTAATCATAATCATAAATAGAGTCGATTTCAATAAAAATCCCCATTTTTGTCGGACGTCGGATAAAATGTCAAAATATACTTATACAAAATAATACCACAGATTATCAATTTTTGATACAACATTGCACCAAAGTTACCAAAAGCATAGAGCACAAAGTATAAAAAAAACCTTTATTCAACTACACAATTGATAGATATGTAATTAAATTGCACACTTTAACATATCACATTATTATATATTTTCTTGTTTTATATCATGTCAAAAATTATGTCAAATGTTATGTTATTATGTCGTAGTGATGTCCATTTACATGCTTTAGCTTTGTGACATTGTATGTATATTTCCTTTTTCGAACACAAAGTATAGAGTACCTAGTGTTATAGTTGCCAGCACACAATTTTTCACACGACATACAAAATACAGCGCTGTGTTGCCAGCGTATAATTTTCCAGCGAGTACGCGCGTTATTTACCGAGCTCGCGCCACTGGCTCGGTTGGCCTTTTGTGTATGGCGACACCGAGATTATAGACACATGGTAAAGAATTTCCCTTTGCTTTTTCAGTTGAAACTAAATGATTTATTTAGTTTTATCGCAATTTTATGATGGAAGCCTTTGGGAAATATGAAAACTCTTGACATCAGAGTAGGCCACTCTCACTTTAAGCTTGCTTTGAAAGAACGTTTAATCACCGTTAAGAATTAAAAAAGTACTAATCAGAATATTTTAAATTAAAAGGCTCTTTAGGAATCAATAACTACATCTATGCCAAAAATTGTCACAGATTATCGCTCAATTCCTTTTAAATAAAATGATACATACCTACTATATAACCAAACGACTTAGTCCAACTTTTACTTATTCATTAATTAACATGTGTTAAATACCAATTTAGCATACAAACGTTCTATTTTTCCCCTTTTTGGTAAAAAAAATACACCTTATGAAACTTGAGCGTATTTTATGAAAAACTAAGCCCAAAAAAACCCATTACGCATAAAATTTACTAACCAAACCATCACTATGTATTTTCGATCCAACTTTTACAACCCTTAAAGGTTTTATAATCCGTTCTCGTGTAAAGTAGAATGTAACTCCATCAATGATCGTTCAGTGGAAGTAATGCGGGGCGTGTGCCGGAAAATTGGCACAGGGTGGCGCCACTGTAGCACACATATTGTGTCGTGTACTACACGCATAAATATTGAGTTTTTTTTAAATAATAATATTGTGTTATTAAATGATGAAACAAAGTTGTATTATTGGTTCTTAGAAAATAATATATGTAACATATACATTATATAATATATTTTTTTACCTGGTGTGAGATATCCACTTTTTATTTATAGCTTAGCTTTTATACATAAAAGTATTTAATTTAATATTTATAACTAACTATTTAATAGTCCTATTATTTATATAATGGTAAATAAATGCAATGTAATTTTAATTTTGTCCTGCAGCTCGATTATGTTTTTTAAATACTCTTCTACTTTCATGTATAAACAATGAAATTTCCACACGTTTTCAATAAGAAAGGGACACAAAGTCACAATTGATTTATTATAAATATTAAGAATTATTCAGATTCAAACTAAAAATGACAGTAGCTATATCAAATTTATTTGGCGAACATCTTGTTACGTTTAAGTTTTATATCTCGAAGATCGTTTTACTTTCATATCCTCGTAAAAGCTTGAAAACATAAACCAATAAGTGTCCAAAAGTTTTATGTTACAACAATAAAGAATACGACAAATATATGATTCAATAAACTTCTGGATATTGTATAAAACATTTATGCTTATTTGTATACCTTAGCAAATATTTTTCTGTGTAAATTTTGTACCTAAGATGCTGAAATATTTATACTTTATTGATGGCATCCAGGAAGAACTGAAAACTATCTCCGCTTTTTAAAAATCACAATGAGTAACTCAATAAGAATTAAATTAGATGACGAAAAAAATGTTTGCTCATATTTCACTTAAACTTTCACGAAGCGTGCCTTTCTAAAATTTTAATTGAAGCTAGTGCAGTATCCTGAAAATTTTATACTATAATAATACATACATAAGTTTCTAATAGTCGTTACCGACTTTACCAAAGGATAGATTCTAACGTGGTTATTATAAGCAATAGGAAACCTCGCCAACTTTATATGCCACCAGTACAATATATAAACTAATGTATCGGAAACTTCCACATTCTGTGAGTTGTCGGCCGGCGAGTCGACTGACTATCGATTTTTATTGTCGCTAACAAACTCGCTAAGTATAAACTCTATTTTTATGGCCCCAGTTGCTATTTTTGTGGATAGCTACACGAGGCTTTGTGTTAGGCTTTTTGTCGCCTGTGAACGTTATAGATGGATGACGTTTTTGTTGTTGGTTCGTATTTTAAAGACGCTTAAAATAGTGTCATTTTTGGTAGTTTTGTTGTAAATTAAGGGGTCTTCAAATCTGCAAGCGTGCTACATCTTAGACTACAGTGGTGCTTAACATCAGGCAGGCTGTTGTCAAACGTAAGCCTATTTCGTGATAAAAAAAATAAGGAAATAGTAATATGTATACATAATTAGCAGGATAATACGTAAATGTGAATGTTATTTTTTAGATCATATTTTACCTATTGATCTTTCTAAAGTCAAATCGGATCATATCCGTAAACCAAAATATACAGATTTGTCTATCTGTCTGCATTTATTTAATGAATAAAAGTTGCACATCAGACACATTAAAAAAAAGCTAATGAAATTTACCAAACACCCCTTTTGGTACAAACGACCACGTTTCTTTCTTAAACATAAGACTACAAACAAAAGAAAAATATCTTAAAAAGAAAATGTTCAAAAACACACAAACAACAAACAGCGTTCTCGGAACTCTCATTTTGACCCAAGTATTTGTCCGTATTTCGCTTTTTAACCTTTTCCAAACAAACACTATTAGTGGGCACAAACACACGACGCAGGGTCCGACACAGAGGTCAGAGGTCCGAGGAGGCCTGGACCGGATTCAGAAGGGGCAAGGGGCACTTGGCCCCGGGAGATAAATCTAAGCAAGTAAAAAGAAAGGGACGCTTATACTATTGCAGAATTAACAGGAAGAACACACCAAACAACAACAATTACATTTAAAAAAAAACATAAAATTATCACAATGCTGGTTGATCTAGAAAATATAAAATAATATCATAAAAATGAGTTGATGATGAACCTCCTACTTTTTTATAGAATGGTTTTGACCATTATTAATAACCCTATTTTAATGTTAAATTTAGTTGTGATAACCGGCTAGCACTTACTTCAATAATTATGTCGAAAATTAGCTCGACAAGTTTCGAAAAACTGAGGTTTCCATCATCAGAACGACGAGTCATCACGCGCGTCCCGGTTGGCCGGTCGGTTGGTTGGTATTTTAAAGTTGATAAGAAATACATATTCAAAAGACGTAACATTTTTATTGAGAAAAAAGAATTAGACTGTAAGTATAGAATACAAGTGTTTATCTGTTACCCAGTACCCACGACACAAGCAGTGGCTTATAATGGGGCTAGATGGCGCTGTGTGAAATGTCCCGATATATTTTTGTAATTTTATTTAATTAGGGTTTTGCATTTAAAAACCTAGCCTATGAAATGCTTTTTTTTCAATTTCGAAATATCTTTATCTTTATATCATTAACTGCATTGTGGTCTAGGTGACCACAATGCAGTTAATAATAATAATGCAGTTCTACGTTTTTAACGATTAGTTCTTTGTTTTGCCACTGTTTAATGTACCCTAGATTCAACTCTGGTTGCCGCACGGACGACAGAGGTCCTTCGAAATTAGAGGTCGAGAGGAAAACATACATGCGGACCATTTGTTCGGTAAATTGGTGAGAAAAATTAAAGGACACCGCTTTCAGGACAATTCGTACAGAATAATACGATTTTAGGAACTTTTGTGCTTATGTGAGAGTGTAAGTTATTAACAATGTAAGTTTTTCCAAATGTGCTAAATGCGAGGTGTAAATTAGAAAGAATACCTTAAAAAGTTCTCTATGAATCTAATAAGTTGTACATATTTATATGGAATGATCTTAGCACTATTAGTTTGTTAATTTTTTTGAAGCTTGTTATCATGTGTGTTTGCGTGTTCAAAACTTACCGCATCAAAAGTTGACTTACGTTAATATACAGTCAACCAAGCTGATAGTGCTATTTATTTTCTTGACTATATCATATATCAACTTCATAGAAATCAAGGAGATTTCCACTAATAATTGCTCATAGGTTAATACAAATGTAAAATTTCTCTCATACAAAGTCAAGCTTTCAACATGAATCTTCTATCGATCGAGAAAACAAGAGAAATTCAAAACACAAACAGAGTTATTCAGTTTCTTTGTGTAACATTTTAATAATCCATTACTATGCAAGCGGGCACTTCAATTTGCTATAATAACTGTAATTATAGGTCGGCTCAGTGGCGCCACTGTTACAAAGCAGACACGAGTGGAACTAGCACAGTGGTGCATAATTTAACTACTTCCAAGCATTGATTGGTTAAGCTAGGGTTTACAGTTACATTGTTGGGTTGGATTATTATGTACGATGTTATATTTTTATCCTTACAGACAGCTTTGTTGAATAGCTGGTTAAATATTTTCACGCCAAAGAAACCATTATTATTTGTATGTTTATTTTAACTTGAGTACTGTTTGTTGTATCATGATATGTGGCTCACATAAAAACTTTATAATTATACCGACGTAAATAACTGACTATAGACTATCGGCTAAGTATGAAAATTACCTTTTTTTTTGTATTTTTGGAATCAGTGTTTTATAATATCCCTCCTCCTCTAGGCGATAGCTCAATGCTGAGCATCGTGATGACCCCGACCAAAATTATGGACCATTAGACGCCATTTGTCACGATCGGTAGCTTCGTGTATGGCAGCACTTGCTTTGGCGCCAATGTGTTTTATAATATAGCTATTACAATATAGATAACATGCATTTGAGCCCCACTATACGATCGTCTAAGTAATTAAATTATAGTAGAAATAATGATATAAGTAGCGACTTGTAATCTCAAAGTATATAATCAGTAGTTTGAGGATTATGAGTACAATTTTTAAATGTAATTTATTCTATTCTCTCCTTTAAGTGTGATTCCTATAGCAGCCCTAAATATCGCGTGCATATCAAATAGTGCTAAAGGTACATACCTACATACCATTTAATTAGTTAAATTGATATCTGTCGTTAATGTAGGTCGCTGTCTTGTGGAGCCTTCAGTAGTCTTTAATATTAATACCGTAGATTGATAGACGGGGTTTAGCCGGTTGTATATTATGCCTATTAAGGGAATTGTAAATGAAGTGCCCGTAGCTTGGGTAACAGAGGTATACGTACGCGATGACTAAAGTTAACTGGGATGTCAAATGTGAATTTTCCAGAACACAATCTTGTGTAGATTGAGCGAGAGGTTTTAGAGGCCTCAAGGGTGGTTTGAAAACTGTCAACATTAAATCTCATAATATTCACACAAAAAAAATATTTAAATGCTAAACAACTGCTGACGCTTTCAGATTTGTGATAGGTGACCAAAGAAAAACATCCATCTATTTATGTTAGTAAACAAGATGAAAATCTCAAACAAGTCCATCCGTCTAGAAATGACACCTTGAGTAGAGGACCTAAAAACCCAAGGAAAACTTACATCAACCCTCTTTTATATTCATATTCATTTATTTCTTCATTTGGGTTAAAACTAAACTTAGTTTTGCACACTTATGAATGTCAAATCTAGTACATAATAAATGATGCCAAAGGCATACTATAAAAAAATACATTTAAATTATAAGAATAAATTAAAATAGATCTTTTTTTTAAATAGAAATAGGTTAGCCTGATGTTAAACAATCATTACGGTCAAGGATGCTTTCCCAATAAGAACCAATACACTCTCGCTTTGAAGATCGCAAGATTATATTTCGCGGGGAACAGAGAGTCAGGCAGGGAGTTCCACAATTAGCAGTTCTCATTATAAAAGTGGAAGCAAAACGCTTAGTGCATGGGAACTTGGACCAGGAAACATACGAATATATCTATTTAAAACTTTTGTAGTAAGCAATTATTTCAAAATCAATATAAGTATACCCAAGAATTCCCAATTAATTTATCCGTTCATTAATGGTCTCGATATCGAGGGGATATATCCCTAACGAGGAGACATAAAAGAGGATATAAACGGGGATGAGGGATGAAACTTCTAATTGTTAGTAGTTAGCGATGCTTCTTAACAATCAGGGAAGGTGGAAAGTTAGAATCATTAAGAAATACTTAAAGACAGTCATTATTGCATGTCTTGCTCAGTTGTTTTTTTATCTTTGAGTTATTTATATATTTATAAATGCACTATATAATACAATCTAACAATTTGAGAACCAATTCTAAAAAAATGAGATGCGTGACCCTGTCGCTAGGAAGTAGGCTAGGAAGTTTAGGGCTTTTTTACAAAATCTAGTAAAACACTTAAGGGAGGTATTAGATAGATAGATAAATATTTCATTATAACACCACACCTAAAACAATACAAACAAAAAACTATAAAAATAAATAAGCGTCCTAATTGGCGGCCTTACGCTATGAGCGATATTTTCCAGGCAGTAGGAGTAGGAAAACTGCGTATATTAACTAAAGTTATACGAGTACATAGCACTTTTTTTTTACGTGGTCTAGGTTTACGTTTGACTACTACTACTTTTCCTATTCATTCTGAAATAAATTAAGCAACAAAATTTCCTAGTAAAATAATGCCTTAATGTATTTAGGAATAGTTTCTATTTTATTAAAAATGTATTTTCTTTCGTTTTTAAATATGAGAAAAAATATACAAAAATTTATTGAATAAATTTCAAGCATTTTACGACGCAATCTAAAACATTCCGACTCATAACCTCAAAAGAAATTTTTCGACATCTTGAGAAATATTTTCGCGAAAAGAGAAAATTCTTTCCATCCCAATAGGTCGGTGTACCCACCGACATACACCAGTAAAAGCGTGGCTTGGGCGCATTTTTATAGTATTTTTTCAATACTCAGGCATTTAAGGCTGCATTCGATGAAACTTCAAGATGTTGGCAAAACTCACTTACAAATTTGCCTGTTTTATAAAAATTTGGGTGATTGCATTAATTAATTTGTATAATTATGATAACATTACTGAAATCATGCCAATGAGCAAAAACAAACAATTTAAATGAACCAATTTCAGTGTCTACTAGTCAAGTCGCATTGAATACAATCTTATGTGCCCAGTTTTAAATAAAGAATTATGAATCTGAATCTATTAACATTGCAAGTTTTTACGGTCAAGCATAGCTCACAGTTATTATGAGTTTTAGAAATTAAACATGGACGCGTGCCTAACTATAAGATTACTATGCAACACAAGCGTTAGCTTAGTATGGGGCTAGATGGCGTTGTGGACTTATCCTTAAATATTTACTTATTTATAGACTTTCTCTAACGAAGGAATACATTCATATTAATTTTATTATTTATTTTTGCCAAACAAAACATCTTTTTTACTATAAAAAGTATTGGCAAGGCCAGTCATTGCCCGAGCTATGTAGATAAGTTCCCCCATCCAATTACCGCCCCTTTGACACTGCCATTTAGGGGCCAAATTGCATTAGCAGCACTCAAGGCACTACGTAAGGCTAGCTCCATTCTACGGCATTTCAATTTATTGACGACTCATTTTCTCTCTCTTGTGTCATATTTCCCCATAACTGAGGGTCGTGACTCCCCCGTAGAATTAATTCACTAAAGGAGATTACATTATTCTCTTGGACAGATACATCGTGGTGGGCGCCCAGGTCCTTCCACGGATTTTTTATATAGAACTGTGGATTATTTTAAACAAATGATATTGTTTCTCCAATTTCCAGATATACAATCACTTTTCTCTCAACAATTATATTTCTACGCGCTTTCATTGGCTGAATATTTGAAATTCACCAGCGACAAAGCGTAGAACCGACGTGATGATATAATACATACAACATTTCATATCACACAGCGCCATCTAGTCCCATACTAAGCACACGCTTGTATCATGGTTATTAGTTACCATACTATGTATTTATGTATTATACACTTTTTTGTAAATAAATACTTTAGATAATGATTCGATATTTGCTTTTTGTATTTTTCTAATATACATAAAACCACCTAACTTAACACAAATACTTGCATATTAAAAATTACATGAATTGTGTAATGCGGTAATCAAACTCGCGAGCCCTGGCGCTAAAGGCAGACTATCTACCAACTGAGCCAAACAGCCAGTCTATTGTAGGCAAACTATAGCTAGGTGTCTCAGTCTATAGTCTATGGTAGATAATGGGGCAGATGATAGTCTGGCAGACGCGGTAATGTAACGGGCAGTTTTAAAGTGTCGCCCAATTTGCCGGGCAACTTTTGAGGCACTGGCAACTTTGGGCAAAGTGGGGATTTTATTAAGTGGTTTGAGTAGTTGCGAAGTAAGTTATATAATATATTATTGTATACGTATGTGGGAACTTTGGTATCAGCTTTATTAATTGACTACTAAAATGTATGACATATTTGTTACTAGCTTTGGCCCGCGGCTTTACACGCATTATTGTACATATAAATCTTTCACTTGAATCACTCAATCTATTAAAAAAGGGCTGCAAATGTTTTGTGTAGTTCTAAAGATCTAAAGATATATACATGGTACATATATAGGGACAAACGTGGTAAGCGACCTTCTTTTATAATTTGTAGTGATATTTTATCTGTACCATACATACTAATTTAGTTACTATGGATAGATGTTATGCTAAAATTAAAAAAAAAAACTTTGCATTTTCCTTATGTAATAAAAAATAATTCATGAAGCAACAGAGGTTAAAAAGTTCTGAAATCTAGTGATCTTCAAAGTGAGAATGAACCGGTTCATATACCGGTACATTTTAGGATACATATGTTATATAAGGCTAGGTAAGGCTAGGTAGGTAGCGGCTAGGTAAGCGAAGTGTAGGAAGACCTGTGCAACGGTGGATGATGTAAGAAAGTTAGAATGAAACATCTGGGCAAGAACAGCGCAAGACAGGGAGTATTGGCGTAAGAGGGTGGTCCCATTAGGCTGATGATGATGTTATATAAGGCTTATCATTATACTAACTGTGGATTTTAACAAACACTAGGCCAATTAACACAAAATTTAATCTTCATTTCAAAACGCAAACACACAAATCATACTCCGACGAATAAATCACAAAACCAGTCAACTCAAATCCGTTTCAATTTGGCAAATATTATCATTAATTACGTTATAAATAATTATGTATATACAGCGATATTTGCTATGTCTGTTTGTATACAAGATTAATACGGGACATCGCGTCGTGATTTGTCGGCTTGTGTCAACATACTGTATAATGTATAAATATATGTATGTTTGCTCAGGGGAATACCCTGTTTATGGTATTAGAATATTACCTTATTTTTATATAAAATAGTAGAATGTACGTTTGTAATAATTGTTATGTAGGTATTTATAAGTACGTACTCGTACATTGTAATTTTTTTACAGCCAGTTCTCATATGGCGAATGTAATCAAAAGGAAAACAACGTATACTACTTCTTATTAAAAAAAATATAACCCCGTCTTTATTTGAAGCTGGCAGAACTAAATAAAAAACATTAAGATCTTTACGAAAGCCTAAAGAAAGGTAAGTGAAATAAACATTTTTTTTATTAATTAATATTTCATAAGTTCAAGCGTGATGGTAAGTATTGCTAAAGTTATACGTATATCTTAAAGGCATACATTAAGATAGGTAAAGTTCATTTAATCTAATAAAAAACCTCAAACGCCTCAGGCTAAAAACTAAGTAAAGTAAGTAATCCAACATCAAATGAACCCAACTAAAAAGAACTAGAAATTACCCCCAGCTTGAAATAAAAGTTAAGCGCGACCCTAAGGAACTTGGGGTAAAATGGAAGTAAAGTAGGGTAAAATAGGGGTAATGTAGGGCCCGGCAGGGGATGTAGGGGCAATAACCACCCCCTAAAGGCAAGTGGCACTTTCCCGCAATTTGTGGCGCTAGAGTCGCGAAATTGCCGGCAATTTTGAGCAAGACGATTGAGAAACGTTATGTGACGGAGAAAATGGCGGGTTAAGTTTAAGTTGCTTGGTCTTAGCAATAGTAAGTTGAGTGCACTAGTTGTCGATTTTGAATTATTATTTATAAGTATTCAAATTTTTTGTTGGTGCTATTTTTTCTTGTAAAATGCAAAATGTTAAAGGTTATCAGAAGTAAAATATCATTATAGTACTTTGGCTATGATCTTAGAAATGACATGTTAAAAAGTATTTTTGTTTCTTACATTCCTATTCCGTTATGTATGTGTAAACATAAAAAAACTATGTAGTAATTATGTATGTAAAGTTATTGTCTTGATTCCAAGTTGAAAGTTGAAAAAAATAAGGCGTTCATAAACTTTTACCATTTTAATATAGAGAGATTAACTTCAGTATAAAACAGCTCGTAATTCTAACCATTACGTTTAGCCCCAAGTGTGCAGAAGCTTAATAAATACATAAAACAAGTTGAAGCTGAATTCGGAAGCTTTTAGCTTCTACCCAGCTAACTAGGTGTTAAAACATAGACAACATAACTAAGAGACACCTTACTATTACAATAATCATACATATTAACGGAATATTTTAATATACAAACAACAATATATTATCTAATTTGATATACCTAATTAATAATTTTTTACACAATGAAATTTCTTCTGTTTGATTGTGCCATCATTAGACTAATTTCAAATGAAAAATTGCAACCGTGTTCATTTGTTCTTAATTCAAATACACAGTCTAACCAATAAAGACCCAGAATTTGGCATGGATATAGATTAGAACCTAATACGAATGATTATTATTGATTGTTTTTTAGCACAGGGTACATACCTACTACTACCCCGGATTAAAGCAGACAGCACCAAGGGGCTTTGCTAGTTTAACATAAGTATGTATGTTGCCTAGTTTTCACTTTATTGTGGCGTCTCTTTTACCTAAAGTCGTTTTATAAGAGTTAAACTCTAAAACCAACGATCTTGTGCCGCCGCCTCGCTGAAAATGGGTTAAAAGCACCAATTACTGCTCAGCTTTTATTTATACAAAGCTTTGGATTATTTACACTGCAAATGCATTTTTCAAGAATTAAACTATATTTGTAGTGGTGCTTTATTTTAATGTAAGTTAGAAGTTTGGGATAAAAAATTAAAAAGACTCTTATTTGCCTTACGTTTTACTGCAGTCTGCGTTACTACCTGTAGTCTAAATATGTAGCACGCTTGCCTAGAGGACAAAAACCTAGATTAAAAAAAACTGAAAAAAGAACCTAAAGACCTCTAGGGAGGTAACAGTTACTACATCCCATGACAGATCTTTTCCAATCTTCAATGATAGTATTTTTTTTCCACATCAAAAAGTCAGACATTTGACTATTGGTCACCTTAAGTGACATTCCCACAAGCAAAAACTATAGCCCAAGGAGAATATATGCCTGTACTGGAATAGAACTAGCTATAAAACGATGTTATCAATTTATCCCTTTACATAAGCAAATTTTTAGTTTCAAAAGCAATAACTTGACTCCAAAAATTTATTTTTCAACTCGCACGCCAAACAAAAATTGTTGCCCAAAAAGAGGGTTCGGGCAAACTGACATAACTCAGAAAACGGAAAAAATGTTCCACGGCAAAATTGTTGGT
The DNA here is from genome assembly GCA_927399415.1 of Macaria notata. Lineage (NCBI taxonomy): Eukaryota > Metazoa > Arthropoda > Insecta > Lepidoptera > Geometridae > Macaria > Macaria notata. Next base: position 2,281,850 of record OV656748.1, on the reverse strand, counting down.
GACATTCCGCGAGCATTCGCGAATATTCGAGCACAGATTATAGAGTTTTTAATTAAAAATAAGTGAAATGTCCCGCGGGCTTTGTCCCAGTAATGAAGATGTGCTTTTTTTGAACATTTTTTTTTAATTCCAACCAGATTAATGTCGGATTCAGGTTAATTTTAATGAGATTTAGGGACTTTTTAATTTAGTTCTGTGGAGTGGTTTTGGTCGGTGATTATTTTGTGAATTAAGATTTTGAGGTTGTTATTTATTGTGCTTTTAATTTTGGTACTTGTTTAAGCATAAAATTATAGTCATATCTGCAGAAAGAGATATAATAATCCTAAATAGGTGTTGTTTTGTCTGTTACATTTAGAGCATATAATTCATAGGTAACTTTTTGTACAAAAAATGTATGCAAGTTACTGAAATACTTTTTTTTTATGAAACTAATAACCATATCTCACTTATTTCAAGTTAAACAATAACATACAATTACTTATACTAAGGATTTTAACACAACACGAACTGAACAGTTGACTCTCAAAAACATTACACTTCATAATTGTTTTTCATTTCCAAACACTCATAAACGCCCTAAACACAATTAAACAGCAACAAAAATTCAAACGCCCCATTAATATGACATACAGAATATTTATGACTCGTACAAAGTCATCAAAACTGTCATAAAGTAGAAAATTATTCGCTTACGTCCACAGCTTAGCTGATACTTGTTTGTGATTAGCACAGGCCTGTTTTTGGATGGGTGACCAAATAGCGAAAATTGTCTCTAGGCGCTTGCATGGGTCGGATGAAACTAAAATTTTTCGGACCTGGCAGTTTATGTAATACTAAAAGTAGTTAAATAAGGAGTAATACAAACAGCTATGTTATTATTCTATAAATAAACAAATATTTCAGGACATATCACACAGCGCCATCTAGCCCCATGCTAAGCTTACGCTTGTATCATGGGTACTAGATATGGTTTGTAATCTCTGAAAACTAGAATCAGCCTTTCAAAAATAAGTTTACATTTGCAAGTTTTGTATTAGAACAATTCATACCGACGACAGACCGTAATGATTGCTTACCATTAGGAGAATTACGGTCAAGTGCAAACCCATTCCTTGTAAAAAAAATAATTAACAAAGATGTTTTTGCAAAGAAATTGATCGCAAAAAGAATATCACATCATTCAATATTTCTCTTAAAACTTCAGAATAACCATACAAGTCACTTTACACTTTACAACACTCCATGTGCATCGCTACAAAAATTCAAAAGCTGCATGCACATATTATATACATACCTATATATTACCCATACACATATTTAGTAGTACAAACTCATCAAAACTGTCATAAAGGTGCCTACACACGGGCCTCGCAAATTGCCCGAGCGAGTCGAGTGGCCAGAAGAGCGACATATGAGTACGAATATAGACTTAGTTAAATGGAGATGGGTAATAATCTGACCCGACGATGTGATGTGGGATTGGGAAATACCGAGAATGATGGGATTGATAATTTGTTTTATATCGCCATCGAACCTATTATGTCTCTTTATGTGGAATTTGTGTATTTTTAGTTATGCTGTTTAAAAAAAAATAAGAAGAATTTGGTTTGTATTTCGTGGCTATTAGTAATACTGTTAAGCATCGCGATAGCATAAAACCACTACGTTAACATAATCTCCGCCAATAAATACATTAAATCCCAAAATAACGCGTATGGCTATATAATGTCTACAATCATATTGCAATGATTATTACATCCATGAAAAACTGTCACTTGCCTACAAGAAAACGAATAAAATGTGTAAAAAAGAGAGCTTACGCATTTATTTGCTGAAAAGCTTGTTATGTACAACACCAATCTGCTTGAAGTCTTCTCTTCAAATGTCACCTTTACTAGTCTCATATACATAGATAGATAGATGAATACTTTATTGGACAACAAATAAAATAAAACATACAATACAAACACGAGAAAAAAAATCTTATTCCACAAATAGCAGCCTTATCGCTGAAAGCGATCTCTTCCAGGAAACCGTAGGATATATTATACAAAAAAAAATTATTAGGTGTCCATACGTCAAAACGTCGAGTAGACCCGCTCGACCCACATACAGACGTCGAGTTAATTGTGCGAGCGCTTTGTGTGCTGAATTAGTTCGCGAGTTTTTCACTTACCGTGTGTAGCGTGTAGAATGCAATTGATGTGTGTACTTGCAAGTTGGAAGGAAGTGAATGGTTGAGGTGTTTTGCGTTTGGCCTATTTTCTTTGTTTAGCGTTTAATCGTATTTCATTTATTATTCTAGTGCCGTTCGTCTACTTCGAATATTCGCCCTAAAAATCTCTCTTCTAGCCCAAAAAATGTAACATATCTTCAATATTGGTAACGTAATATACCTAATTCCAATTTTTTATTCCAGTATTCCTCTCCTTATTTGTCATCTAGTGCTATTAAGACGGTCTTAGCAGCACTAGATTGTGGCACGAAACGTGTACCTGTATCTACATATATATCATTATATTTTATTGTGTTCTGTATCTCTTGTTGTTTCGTGTCCCAATAAATTGATTTTACTCTTACTTTTAGATGACAAATGTAGACTTTAGTATATTTTGTACTTAATCTCTTACCTCATCTTTTTATCTCTTCTGCCATCTTGCAATTTCTTGAACTCTCAAGCTATTTTTTTATTGTAATTTCTACTCTATCTAGAGTCATCAAACCAATAATGTTCATTATTGCACATACCTTGTCCCTAATCTCTTGCCTCATCTTTTCCCGCTCCTCCTCCATCTTGCGGTGCTTCTCCTTGCGACGGTCCTCTGCCTCGCGGATGGCTTCTTGCCGCTCACGTTCCGCCTCCTCTTCCTTTTCCTTATCGTCGCTGTCATCGCCGTCGCCACCGACCGCGCCTGGAACAAGGGAGTTTGGACTTTAGTCGGCGGGTTTAAGGTTTGGTTATATTTCAGAAGTTATAGTGTAGATTTAACGTTTTTGGTTTTAGCTCGATATGAATTTGATTTGCTTTTGTTTTCGGTTTATGATCAAGTTGGAATGGAAATAGAAAAGAAACAGCTATACTACATCATTTTTAATCGGCCTCTATAAATGAACCAACAGATTTACAATTTGTCACTTATTTTGTGACGCTTGTTTTTTTCCTGAATTAGAGAGATTATTGTTAATCTACTTCACCGTTTTCGAAACTCAACATATGATTTCCGTAAAAAATGTATATTCAAAATGATTCAAATTCAAAATAAGATTATTAATTAAGGGTTGATAATTAATTATTTCATATAAGCGTCGGTAAATTGAGAACCTTTGGCCTTGTGACGGCTTACAGACCGCGAGGGTATAAATTTAATTAAGTTTTCGTTGTTAATAACCTGTCGGGTGTTATCCTTTGAACTTACTTGTGATTTTATTTAGCCTGTAAGTAATTTATATTATACATGAGATTTTATAATTGATTTTTCCTTTGTTTGAGTTTTAGCGACTATATACGGCTATGTAACGTTACTGCTGAATAAATCTTAGTAAAAATCTCTATCAAAATGAAAAAATGAAACTTATAAAATTTAATAAATATTCTGGCACACAGGGCCATCTAGCACACTAAACAAAACGCTTGTGTCGTGGGTATTTGTTAACAGATATAATACTTAAATACTTTTCTTTTGTAAATACCATACTTATTATACAAAGAAACGACCAGACTCAATACAAGTAGTTATTGATTTTAAAATTCATAATTACTTGTGTCATACGGGAATTGAACCTGCAACCCTTAGATAAGAAGGCAGAGCCACTACTAACTAAGCTAAAAGAACAATCATTAAAAGCTTATGTTTCACGCCCACATTACGTTCCATATCCTAAATAACAAATATCGACTACCAGGCGTAAAATCTTACAAAATTATATCTATACATTTATGTTGATTACGTAACATAAAACTCAAATAGGTACCGAACGTTACATTATTGTGTTAAAAACACAACACAAATTCATGATAGTTTGGTTTGTAATTTCATTTGTCAACTAGCTATCAAACTGGCCTTAAATCAATAACACGTTCTGAATTTAAATCCCGTTTATCCGCTTACGAGGTCGACACGAAAACAATTGAACGAAACGTAATTAGGGGGCACATTTGTGAGTTGTAAGCACTCTGTGCAAACTGGATCTATCCGGTCGAGAGGACAACATGGCGGCCCAACATGGCCGCCGTATACCGTATTCAAAAATCCATTTTGCGATATTCACGTCAATCTGAGCATTTGTCACGTCGAACGCACGCCTAGGACGGAAAACCCCCATTTTCCGTTTGGTTCACTTCAGTAAAAAAGGGTTTTGTCTATTTGGACGTTGACGTGCTCAGCATGGTGAGGGGTGAATTCTTGTGATAGCAAATGGTTACGGCAAAACACGTTTTGATTTAAAAAAATGTGAAAGTTTATTTTATATGTGAAGATTTAAATTAAATGCGCAGCAAATAGTTACAAAATGTGAACGTTTATTGAATTAGATTTAATTTTTGTGTGAATAAAAATTGGTAGCCTGACTGACATACTAGAAAAAAAAGAAACAAAATAAATAAAAGAGCGAACGACAAAAGCCACGAAATCATTGTTAACAAAACTCCATTAACATTCAAATACCGAAGCGTATATTTAATTTGAAAACCGAACGTCAATAGGAATTTAGGAAAAAACCCGTCGAAAAAAAAGAAAAAATATGGCGGGAAATAGGGAAGAGAAAAATTCGGGCGCGTATCATCAATTAACAATCGAATTTGGAATTTGGCACGTACTTGAGTGCCTTTTCTTAATGGGTATTGAACTCAGCGAGGGTAATTCTTAATAGCGGGTCTCAGACGCAGATATTGGCAAGGGGGAAAGTTTGAAGACGTGTAGGCATGTGGACTTGGCATTCGGATGGTTGCATGTATTTAGACATAAATAAGGGAGTTGAATAGTTTGTTTCGTTTCTTACACAACACAACGCTAAGTGCTTTTAACTCATTCTTAGTTTGAGTTCATGATAGTATCTTATCCCGAGAAGAGCTATCACTTTTTAAGACTGTTCTATGTATTAGCACATTGTACATTGGCCTGAAAAAACTGATAAAAACCATTTCTTTTTATAATAAATCTTTCAATAAGCCCTTAGAGGCCCTTAAGGGGGCTTGATAAACTCTCGACACCAGAGTTGGCCACTCTCATTCGTTAAGACGAGGAATAAATCTTTAGATCTAATATATAGAACAGATTTCTAGTGTTAGTAGTTTATAGTCTTAGCATATTCCTTATATTAAAATAACAGGGTGCATATACTGTAGCATTTACTTATGTAAAAAATATGATTGCAATAAAGACATTCATTCATCTCTTAAAACAGATCTCAAAACACTCAAAGTTTCGAACCAATCAATTGTTATTGAGTGTAAGACGCTCTCAATAAACTGTACCCCCTTTTATTAAGCCCCCCTTGCCTAACTCCGGCCCTGGGCCGTATTGAAGTCGGGGGTAAATTGAATTGTGGAGCGTCTCTTGGAATTTCGTTTAATACTGCGGCTGAATGTGGATGCCAGACATTGTCGCGTCGGACCTCCTCTCATATTTGGCGGGAAATTACGCCGCCATCTTGGATTTTTAATGTTGGCGGTAATGGAGCGGTATTCGAGATGTGAAGGGTTGGGAATCTGTTTTTTTTTTATTGGAATGAGAAGAAGTAATGGATTTGTAGTTTGAATTCATAGTAAAAAATGACATAGCCCTATTTCATAGTTAGTACAATTTTCAAGTGTTCACTATTGCTATACCTGTTTCTTTTTTATTAAGGTCAAATAAACGTTATTACTTATTATTGCATAAATTTAGTTGATATACATAAGTATTGCTACTGATAACAAAAAACCGATTATGGTAACTTTATATAGTATACTTACTAATACGAATTGGAAAAGTATTTAAGTAAATGTAGGTTTTTTCGTCTATTTACAACACGACTATTTCTGAAACATTTTATACTGCTTTAAACGTTGTTTTTTATATTCTAAAAGCAATTTTTACTTTAAATTTAATCCATCCTGGTTATAGACGAAATTTTAATTTTACTACACGTAACAGAAAAAAGCAACATAATTGAATACAATAAAATATATAAATAAAAAAGCCATTTATTCAGCTATCTATACGGAGCATGCTCTGACATTACATTGAATTTCCAATAACATCATCACTGTAATTGTGTTGTAAAATAAAATAAAATAAAATGTCATAAGGTTGTTATTGGTTCCAGGAAATGACAATTTTAATGTCATGGTATTGTGCGATTTCTCTTGTTTGTAATTATCGTCATGGTGTAGCTTTCGCCTAAACAGCAACATATAACACCATAATTCAATAACCAAATTAAATCACTTCCACCCGTAGACGATCTCCAAAACCAAGTAGAACAGAGTTAGATCGTGTTTCCATACATTAGACGGACTAACTTCCGAACTTCATCGAGACAAGTCAAATATTCCATCTCTACGTTCTACGTGCCTAGGGTTTAAGTGCACTACACTGATAAGTGCAGTTTAAAATGTTTTGCTGCAAAAAATACCAATCTAATAAACTAGTTTACGCTTTTTTTGGTTTTTTCACTAATTTATAAACGACAAGTAGTGCGCATGAGTGTGTATATGTATTTTCTACTTGTATAGGCTCGAACGTCTGAACGGAATTGTACAAAATTTGGTTCGGAGATAAAATAGGCCCTACATTAACACAAATACTACTTTTATCCCGAATTAACGCAAGCAAAACCTCTGGGCACCGCTAGTTTTAAATAAATTTTACTAAAATAATACAGTAAAACAAGGGGAAAAAGTAAACATAAATTACTAATCTATATCTATCTATATATCTATATATATATTATAAATATAAAAGAAAGTGGTGTTAGTTACACCATTTATAACTCAAGAACGGCTGAACGGATTTAGCTGAAAATTGGTGGGGACGGAGCTTGGAACCAGGAGACGGACATAGGATACTTTTCATCCCGTTTTTTAATCGAATTAAATAAAATCCAAAATCTGCTTATTTATTGCCTTTAAGGCGGAACAGAGTTCGCCGGGTTAGTACGAGTACCTAAAAACAACAAATATTTTCACGTGACAAACAATCCGACCTTTTTCTACTACAACGTATCAGGATTGCTATACAGCGTGGTATTGCGGCTAGTAAGCTATGCACGCTGCCTTCTGACAGTGGGCGTTTGGACCATCTTTATACATGTCTAAAGATTTTTAAAGCGCCCCTTTTTATTATTTTGTAGTGGTTACAAGTAGTAAATTTTACTCAAAATAAATAAAACTAGTGTTCATAAACCCAGTCAATATGTAGGTAGTTAGTTGTGGAGCTAAACTCGATTCAATTCAATTACGAGAAGCCGTAGTTGAGAGCGTGATTGCACGGAAGAACGTTATACTAGTATATATATATTATACTTGTTTAGTGTTTTAGGATAGTTTCTTTTAATTTTTTGGTAGGGAATTATTTATAGTCGGCGCTTGTGGCTTCACTCGCATTAAGAAGAAAAACTTGCATCCCCTATTTCACCCCTTTAAAAGTGGCATTTCCAAAAATCCTTTCTTAGCGGATGCCTACGTCATAACATCTTCCTGCATGCCAAATTTCAACCCTCCAGTGGTTTAGGCTGTGCGTTGAGAGATCACTATGTCAGTCACCTTTGGTTTTTATAGATTTAGATACATAAAATATTTAAATGTAAAAATAAAAGTTAAAAGATAGAATAGTCTGTTCAACTTAAGATAAAAAAATTTGATAGTAAGGTTTAATTTATTATTAGTGCCCCAAAATATAAATGTGTTAATGTCAATCAAATCATATAAAATTGGTTGCTTAATAAATTATTTTATAGCTACTGTCGTGATATTTTCCATCCAAATCTATGTGAATAAAAATGCAAAAAGAAATAATTTTCGTAACCAATTTTACAAACAAAACAACATAATTGTCCATCCTAAACATAATACATGCGAAAAACATCATCAAAACAATGTCACATTTTGTAACACAAACAAATAATATCGTAAAGTGACGTTTAAGTACGCCATTATTCAAGTTATTACGACACAAGCCAACGTACTCGTTAAATTAATAGATTTCTTATAGCCAACCTACTTTATTACGTGTTTGGGAACCAACTTTGCATTAGGTAAAAATTTTATTTACAATTTAATAACCTGGGACCTTAACATGGTAACCTTTTATACATTTGATTCTTTTTCTGTGCATTTGTCATTCGTATGTATATCTGCTATTTAAAAAAATATGTGTTTTTAAATATAAAAAGGAAAAGTAAACAAGAATAAACATTTAACCCGTTCAGAACATTACCCATATAAGCACACAAAATTTAACAGTAAAAATATTTTTTGTGAAAATATTAAACTTTGATCATGTTGTTGTTCTATTTAAGTGTACTTTTATTTCTTTATGATAGTAAATATTTGAGTATATTTCCAAATCTCAAAAGTAATAGAAACTCATAATAAAATTAATTATTTATAACTTTGTAGCAATAAATCACTCATATCTATCCGTATTACCGAACCACATCATAGCTTAAGCCACACAATAGGAGTATAAACTATCAATAAATAACACGTTAAAAGAGTCCTTCAATAAACCTCTTTCAGAAAAGCTCTTTCAGGACAGATAAAAAGCAGAAAAGGGCCGAATAGTGATTACTTCCGACCGAGGATTACCAGAAAGAAAAATATTTTTGTGGAAAGTTCGGGAAAGAGTAGCTAACTCTGGCATCAAGAGAGTCTCAACCGCCAGAGATTTATGACATCATTTTAACGCTTGCTTAAAAAGAAAAATAAAATTTTATAAAGATCACAGTTGAATAGAAGTTTTATGGGGAGATAAAGTTTAAACCTTGGATTAACATAATGTATAGAAGATTCTTATTATCATAGGTTTTAATATTAAGGGCCGTCCTATTTGTTAACAGACTTTAAAAGGAGGGAGTTCTTGAATCCTGTGCGTATCTAAAACTAATTTAAAATATATATTTTTTAAATATCTTTTATAGATAAGGCTAAGCGTCTAAGCAAAACAACATCATACATTTTAATGGCCACCATAAATACATCACAAAAAACTCCATCTTCTACACAGGCAGTAGTCTATGGCCGACCCTTTCTGTCATAGGCTTTTACGGATAATGGTTTCGTACAATAGTGGTACTTAATATTAGCAGACACGAGGAATACTTGACAAATTATTCATGGAAACATTGTTTGTTTCTTGGAAATGCAAAGGTGGTTTGTGTTATGTTTGTGGTGAAGCTTGTGTGAAGTAAATTAAAGCCTTTTTTGCTCAAAAAATGGTTTCATAGCTAGTTGTCCCTTTGGTATATATTTATTGTAATTCTTTCTTGCTTCGCTCGCAATAAGAAGTAAAACTTGCATCCCCAATTTCAGCTCTTTAAATGTGCAATTCCAAAAATCCTTTCTTAGCGGATGCCTACATCAAAACATCTACCTGCATACTGAATTTCAGCCCGATAAATGCAATGGTTTGAGCTGTGCGTTAATAGATCACTCTGTCAGTCAGTCACTTTTGAGTTTAATAATATTAAGATAAATAATACTAATGTTTAGTATTATTTATGTATTGAGGTCATGCTCGTTTAGGTCTATTCTATGTCTTTCTATTTGTACTGTCACTTCATATACAGTTACACCACATAATCTACTACATAACCTCACTGAAATTGATTCAAAAAGGCAAACAACAAAATATCGCAATAATAATACCTACAACTCTATGACTCAAATACTTAGATTAGTAAACCATACATAAAACATCAGTTTCACATAGTTTCCGAACACACTTTACAACACCCCTACACAATAAGTTGCGTTCTAAAATTAGCTCCATCCCTATTTCCACCAACCCCTAATAAACTCCAGGCGGTATCAAACCTTCAGGCTTACGAAGCTCCGTCATAAACCTATGAGTTGATTGCTGCCCAAACGCAATATATAGGCCTAGTCAAAATATTGTTGCTTTATCTATACTACATAATATTATAAAGCTGAAGAGTTTGTTTTGTTTGTTTCAACGCGCTAATCTCAGGAACTACTGGTGCGAATTGAAAAAATATTTTTGTGTTGAGTAGACTATTTATCGAGGAAGGCTTAAGGCTATATAACATTACGCTCCAACTAATAGGAGCGAAGAAACAATGGAAAATGTGGAAAAAACGGGGGAAATTTTTCATCTTTGAAGGCTTCCTTTGCGTGAGATGCGAAAACGGTTCAAAATTCAAAAAAATAATGCCCAAAATAACTTTTCCACGCGGACGAAGTCGCAGGCACAGCTAGTATAATATCTAATGTAGGGTTGTTCTTTTCAAAACAAAGGCGGTTGAAGGCAAACGTTCAGAGAGTGGAGAGGAATTATTTACTCTTTATACATATTATATATTTATTTATTATTATTTTTGCCCGTAGAAAGGTGGTTTTTGCTCTAACGAGATGGCGATGACGATACATGTGTAGCTAATACCAGGCGACAGATTTGGTGTTTTAAATATATGACAGCATTTGGCCAATAGATGATTTATTAGTGAGGAAAGTGTTGAGCCATGACTGGATGACATGAAACTTGTGTTGTTAGCTGTGTCTATATGATTTTTCTACATCTGTTGGTTTATATAGCAACAATTAAATATATAAAAAATAATATTGCAGGACTTATTATCACACAACACCATCTTCGTTTTTTGTTCATATTTTAAATGGATATTGGTTAATCCAATAAAAATAAAAAAAATATATTATTTTAGTATTTCGAACTGTTGCCAGCGCCTGCTAAGCGCGAGTGTAATATATTCCTGACATGGCGACATTGCCATATAAGCTGTGACACGTATATCCCTCGGGAGGGACGCAGATGGCACTACGGTACAGGAACGTACAGGAGTATAAATATATACGTACAAAATATGATGATGCATGTTTTTTTATTATTATTTATCAAATCAGTTTTATAAAATTCACCGATATCTAGATAGAATGATGAACTCGTTGTCTTTGCAGCATACTTCGTAAAAACTTTCAGAAGACTTGATAAGTTCCTTTTTTTAAATCGGTAAAACATAGGAACCTTAGAAATATTATAAGGCTACTGTTACACATGCTCTAAAATAGCATGCTTATAAGCATGCTTAAAATAAGCATGCTCTGCAAGCTGTTCACATTTGCTAGCATTGAGCATGCTAGATTTAAGCATGCTTCCAAATAAGCATGCTCAAAGCAGACATTCAAATACACATGCCATTTTATAGCGTGCTTCCTTGCTCTCTGTCAGTTCAAATAAAGTCATGGACAATCAAACAGCTATCCGTATCGAGCTAAACAAGATCATTCTTTTGCTGGCGATGCAATGCATCCAGAAGCTTATATCAGCTCGTCAAAAAAAGAAAAGAAAGAGAAAGATTTGGGTCCGTGATTGGATATCTAGAAGACAGGACTTTGGAGCAAGTGCTCAATTGCTTACAGGAATGCGAGTAGAAGATGCTACGGGTTATAAAAACTTTATGCGGATGCTACCGCATCAATGAACTGAGAATAAATCGCCAAGCATGCTCATAAGCAAGACATGTTCAGACGTGCTTAAAGCACGCCCCCTTCCACCCGCGCCTCAGTCCGCTTGCTCAAAAATCAAACGACTGTTGATTTTTGAGCATGCTCGGAATGAGCATGCTTATTAGTAGCAACATCCCGACACACATGCCACTAATGAGCAATTGCTTATTAGTGGCATGCTTCCGTGCTACTAATGAGCATGTGTAACAGTACCTTAAAGCCAAAATAGAAACATAAAATGATTTTTCTATTTCTTTGTCACGCAGACTTAAATCGTTTAAACTATTGTTATTATATTTTACAAACTCAAACGATTTAGTACTAGCTGTATGAAGAATAAAACAACATCTTCATTGCCGTTTCTTTAAGAAAATAATACGTATCAACAACATTCACATGTCCGCTGTTACTATGAGGCAAAGTTCTATTTTTCCAGCCGGTTCAGGACTGTCTTCATAATACCTGTATGACCATCAAATCCTGAAGTCCAGAGACTTCACGACGAAATCCAGATCATAACTTGAAGAATATATTGCCGACCCACCCTGTGCAAAATAACACAGCGTAATAAGATATATAGATATTAGGTACTTGATATTGTTTCTTGGGTCTGTACTCGAGAGAAATCTTCACAGTATCGAAAATATATTTGCTAGTATATTCTTCTTGACGTGTGGAAATTGTAAACTAACATATTTGTTTGACGGATGAGTTTTAGTTTTCCGTTTAAAATATTAGAATTGTTAAAGAATAGTTTGTGTTATACATTTTTAAATAATATGTGTTGTGTTATACATTTTTAAATAATTTGTGAATAGTTTGTGTTATAAATTCTGTATGAAAATTGTTTTGTCATGAGTTAAATACGTTTTAAAATTCTTTCTTGAATTTTGTATCTAAATATTCTTTGACAGATGAAATGGCTATTATAGTTGTGATGCTACAAGGTGTAAATCAGAAATATTTAGCAAACTGTGTAAGGGTCTCCTGGAATCTAGTGTCGAGAGTTTTTAAATCACACTAAGGGCCTCTGACATAACAACAACTGTTATACTTGTCTAACAGCCAGGACCTACAATTTGATGTGCATTGAAAGCTAAGTTAACTAAAATTAGCCACTAGAATAATTACACCTGGATTCTCTCTCTTGAGTCGTATTTCCTCATGACTGAGGGTCGTGACTCCCCCGCGGAATTAATTTGTTAGGGGAGTTCTCTTGGGCAAATACAATCGTGGTGGGCGCCCAAGTCCTTCCATGGAAGACACAAAATGTCCTCGGATATGGTGGTCCTCCAACACGTCGGTTTCCTCACGATGTTTTCCTTCACCGTAAAATGAGAGCAAATCCACACTTAACTTGAAAATACAAGTTGGTTGTAGGGCCGGAATCGAACCAGGGTGCGTCTGGATGAAGAGCTGACACTGGAACCGCTGAGCCACACTCGCTTTTTTACATCTGGATTATGATTTTAATAAATAAAACAAATTTGATTCAACAAATTCTTACGACAATCTCGCCTTTTTTCTCCGAAACAATATAAATAGCATTGAATTTTGCGTTTTACCTATTCCAATACTTGCGTGACTCATTTCGTAAAAAACATGTTCAGTAACATTTTTTCAGCAATTCACAATAAACATAATAATATGTACTGACGACTAACAACGAAAAAGCTTATTCTGTCTGTCGAATTTATTTTATATTGGCCTCGTTAAGGCAATATTTTCCGTCTGCCATTAGAATTAGGAATTTAGTCGTTTATTCGCAAGCATCGCGTGTTTTTAGCTAATCTACGTGTAGTGAAGTATTTTTATCGCAAATATCGATCATTGTTATCGATGATTGGTAGGGATGTACTATAATAGCAGTCTGTTAATTTGTAATGTTGTATTATAGTAGTTTATGCAACTGTCATATAATGTTTTAATACCCGTGTTATATGCAGTTGCATACACTACTTTATCTTCACGAATGCATTGATAATTTATTAAATTAAATTCACGCGTACGTGTATTGTCACAGTGATTTTGCCGCCATTAAAATCTAACCAACGAGAGTGCAGCGCGACCAATCTGATTGGCCCTGCAATCGATATCGATGTGGATATTATAACATCATGTGAAATTGCTTAAATTGAGTTATTTGTTGTCTGTTTTATAACAGTAGCAATTATAAGTCAAGTATTGGAAACATAAGTAGAATGTTACAACATTAGTGTAGATAAATATAATTATTCGATATTCAAAACAAATGCTTCTCTTGGTCATTAATTAATAAGTAAATATAAATTTTTTAAGGACTTGAACAAAAAATAGATTAAGGCTTTTTATACACAATAAGCTTACATTAATTAAACTAATTTAGCTTTCTAATAATATGCTGTATAATTTGGCTTTTAAGATAGTTTTGGTTATCTTTTAAATGGATATTTATAATCTTGGAACAAATTAAAGAAACGAGGAGCTTTTTTTCTATATCGACATGTTTAAATAAAAATAAAACACAAATCAATAAAAAAAAACGTTTAATGTAAGTCAGTATCTTTGAATTCAATTGAATTTCTCTTCTTTTTTCATTTTTCTTTTAAACAAAAAAACACTTATTTCATCGAATATTCGACTAACATCGTCCATTCCCCTCCTTATTTCTGACTCGATGGCAAAACATCAATACTCTAATACCGAGTCATCGTTCAATAATACAATTAACTATGTACATAACATGTTGTGAAACAACGGCATTATGTCCAATATACTCCTCACTGTAGCGAAAAATTTAGCACATAATTATACCTTACACTTGAATATTATTTTCTTTATACTCTTAATTTTTATTTAAGACATAAATTGTGCAGAAGATTTAAAACTATCGCCATATACATATATATATGAATGTATGTATGAGCATATAAGTAATTTGGTTGCTATCTTATCTGTACGTATGTATATTGGTTGTCTATTGTTGGACTAAAATGTTTGTTTATTTTTCATTACCTGGGGTTGCGCTTGACAACAATTCATTGGAAAACAGCGACAGTAAACTAAATGATGTAGCACGCTTGCTACAAAACTTATCCATTATTTCAAAGAAGCGTAAATAAATAAATATTTCGGGACATATCACACAGCGCCATCTAGCCCCATACTAAGCTTATGTATTCATGGGTACTGTATAACGGATATAAAACATATTAACTTTTTTTTGTATATACAAACTTGTTGTATGTTATGTTGTTATGTTAGGTAATTAATTGATTAGAACTCAAATAATCCACCCTGATTTTAATTTTTATCACTTAACAGTCAGTAGTATTATGTGTTCAGCACAAGCTACAACAGACGAAGCATGTCTGTGATATATTAGGGTTTCATACGGTTGATGAAGAATTTTTATAAGGAATAAATATGAGTCTCTGAGTTATTAAGACTGTGATTAAGTATAAATATATAGGCTGTGTATGTTGTATGTATAAGTATAGGTGGCCAAACGACGGCGCGATTCTAATAATAAATAAATCAATACCGGCGGGTACTATGTATTATAATGTACATATGTATGATGGAATAGGTATTGTTACTATGTAGAAAGTTTCTTTACTTTCAATGAATTGAATTTTCAGTAAATGTTGAAGTGTTTATGAAGTGAAATATGTATTGAAAGGGTTTTTAAGGTTGTACGTTATTTATTTTTGTTCTTTTCGTATACTGTAATGATTTTTTTTTAGATTTCATAAGCAATTTCCGTAATAAAATGCTTGTATTTTTTAATTTAGACTGTTTTATTGCCAATTTTTCAAAACATACAAAAATGACTTCGAAAATGCAAAACAAGACAAGAGCAACTACCTATTCTTATAAAAATTCATTGAAAATTTAAGCTAATATTGTGTAACGTTAATAAATAAATGAAATACTGTATACATTCTCAAGTAAACACAATCAAAAGCACAATCCTTACAAGTAAATAACTTAACTTAAAAGTAACTTGAAAATTCCAGGAATTGGGAAGACAAAGGCTTTGTAAAGTAATAAGTAACAAAGCGGCCTCGTTATGGAAATTGTGGTAACTTAACTGTCAACTTCAAGTAACGGTTAAGTTAACTTGGAATTAGGGGTGAGTTGGAATTATACCATGACTGTATATTATATGGGAGTGTTATATGTAAGATAATTGTAGATTTACAGATTGTACATACATATGTATATAATCACATGTGATTAACGAAACTATACAAGTATGTGTCTTAACGTCACTGGACTGTTAGCTTTGTTGGTAGTGGCTCTGCTTTCTAATCTAGGGCTGCGGGTTCGATTAAAATTAAAAACAGTGTATTTCTTTCCTTATTTGTGATTAATAATAATAATGATAATAATAATCGTTAATTTGCACACTATTGCTTACAACTACTATATGGCTTATATATTACTTGGGATTAAACATTAGCTCACGAATGATAAGTACTATATTTCCCCCACTAGGTCACCCTGTGTCGGGGGAAACTTGCTCGTCCATCAGTATTTACAGATACATACTTTGTAATATACTAGGACTAAAGTAAATACTAGAAATATCTGTTTCCAATACATGTACATGTGGTGAATTGGTGAAGATACTTGATTTCGTGGTTGGATAGAAATACATACGTGAAAGATAAAAGAGATAAATATACCGGGACATTTGTAGGAGTAGTATTTACATATATGATACAGGATATTATGAATAAAAAAAAAATAACTTGTGTTGAGTCCGGTCAAGACAAAAGGAAAATTTTGACATGGTAGTTCACAGTCTTCTACTTAGACTGTACCTTGCTGAAAAGTTAATCACCACCCTTAAGTTGGTCCCAAATTAAAGTTAAGCAACAGAAAGGCGATAAGTTGACATTCGTTACGTCGTAACTTGTTGCTACTTTGATGATGACGACTCGAGTTTTTACCCATTTGCTTATATCTAACTTGGGAGTTATAACATGACGTGTCTTAGTTAATTTTAATAACGAAATGCTAATTTTGATAGAATTTTAATGCTATAATATTGAAAAGTAATTATATTTCAACAAGCATCTTTTTCTTTAAGGAGCTATTTCTGGACTTGATATTTCTTATGATTTTAATAGGAATAGTAAAAAAGATAAATAACTTTATGTGTTAATAATACAAAAGAAACGATTTCAAAATATTAAATTGCACTTTCAATTTAATATGGTTCTGCTTGTTTCATGGCATATCGTAGCACTTCTACGGTTTCGTCTCGTAGAGGTCATGTCGTAGCACGTGCTACGATACCCATAAGGAACGATTTACTACATATTATTCATATATCTTCAACGCTTGCAGAGGAACTACAAATAGTTGCAAAAAAGCCTAATTTTACACATCTTTCCATTAACACCAATTATAAAGTTTAATAAGCGCAGGCGCGCATTTTTATAATTATAATAAGTAATTTTTAATATTCTGACCATTCATCACAGTACCATATGACGCCTGTTCATTTCAATTTGCATCTATACATATAAAAAGCTTTTAAGAGGGTCGAAAGTCAGAACGTTGCAGTTTTTTAAAATAAATTATTTGGAGATACTTCGAATTGAAAGCAGAACACGTTCCATCAATTTTCTAGACATTTCTGTTTATCTGTTTCTCAGCGTCTCTGTTTGTCTGTTTAATCACTCATCACGCAAACACGGCTGAACGGATCATCATTATTTTTAGTATGTCAGTATTGTGTGGTCAAAGGCTACTTTTTATCCTGAAATAATGCGAGCGAAGCCGTGAGCATCCACTGGTTTTATAATAAATAATTAGTCCGAACTGTATTAAAAATCCCACATCTTCAAAAATGCACAAAATAAATCGTCCAAACAACGCATCTGTGAAACTATGTCAGTGATAACTGGCACTATTTATTATTTCAACTGGCAACCCGAGCATCCATTTTGCTTATCTACAATGGCTGTAATGGTTTGAAACTATTGCTGTGTATATTATTTAAGTAGAATGTTATATGAAGAGTTAAGGTTTTCATTTCGTTTTGTTACAGAATTTTTCGGTGCATAAAATGCATGTTTGCTTTGAAATCTGTTCTAAATCATTTTGACTGACATTGTAAGAGTTACTTTTGAAAGTGTCGTTTTTGGTATTTTGTTGATGATGAACTACTTTTATGAATGATATTAAATAAATTTTATAAATTCGAATAATTGAATGTTAATTTTAAGAGTTATATAACCGAACTAATGACATTTAATAATGTAATGTTAAACTTTAATAAAACATTAACCAATGGCCAGTCCTATAGGCAGTAAAAATTAAACCTATTAGAAACTGAATTACAATTAAAACCTAGCATATTAAAGTTCTTGAGCGATAATTCATAATTTCTCTCCATAAAAAGTTTTGCTCGTTTTTTTCGAGAACTTAGGAGTTCTGAAGTACTTTTTTTATTTGGTTAGGTATTAACATCATAAATCATAATACGATAATGTGTTAGTTTGTTTTCTTACCAGTTTACGCTACTAGAAGTTGAGATTTTTGAAAGATATTTGTTTGTCATAATACGAAGTACTAGCAGTGCTCCGCGGTTTTACCTGCGTCAGCTGCCTACTCTAAATTTGTAATTAAGCTTTATCATTTTAAAACATGAGTGTATATACTAAGTCTAATCAATCTATACTATCTATACTAATATTATAAAGTTGAAGAGTTTGTTTGTATGTTTGTTTGTTTGTTTGAACGCGCTAATCTCAGGAACTACTAGTGCGAATTGAAAAATTCTTTTTGTGTTGGATAGACCAGTTATTAAGGAAGGCTTTAGGCTATACAACATCACGCTGCAACTAATAGGAGCGAAGAAACAATAGAAAATGTGGAATAAACGGGGAAAAATATTCATCTTTGAGGGCTTCCGTTGCGTGTGCTGCGAAAACGGTTCAAGATATCAAAAAAATGATGATAAAAGAATTATTTCTCTTGAAATAATCTAACAAAATGTCCGCAACAGTATATGTCTACGTTTTAAGGTTAACTCACTAGAACCGTTTTTGTGGTAATAACTATTCCACGCGGACGAAGTCGCGCACATCATCTAGTGTCTACATAAAATTTCATTACAATCGGTTCAGCCGTTGGAGCATTGATTCGGGACCAACTACCAACATGATCACAGGCTTTTGGGTTTATAACAAAACTAAGCGAGTTTAAGCTAGTGTGGCTTAGCGGTTCCAGTGTGGCTTTTCATCCAGACGCACCCTGGTTCGAATCCGGCCTTACACCAATGACTTGTATTTTCAAGTTATATTTGCACTCGCTGAACGATGAAGGAAAACATCGCAAGGAAACCGACATGTCTGAGGAGCACAAAAATTTTTACTCTAGTAAATATAAGTAGAAAAAAGTATGTATGAGTAGAAAATTTCTGCCCTACATGCCCGAGGTAACAAACCGCGGGTCGCACGCGAGCAAACGTGGAAATTACTGCAGCGACCCGTGGAATGAACTAGTTGGGCGCGGGTGGGAATTTCAATTGAAAAGTTCTTTGTACGTTTTTAGAGCTGGTTTTTTGGTTGTTCAGTATTTAAGGTTGAGTGTGTGAGTTGAATTTGAATAAAAGGTACATTAATAGGTAAAGTAAGTAAGTAAGTAAGTTAGTTTAATAGGGTAATTAATCGCCTAAGGCGATAAGGCCACACAATGTGCATTAAATTAGTTTTTAAATTTCTGTCACATGTATTTTTTTGGAGTGCATTAAAGAAATATCATTTCTTAACTTAAAGTCATTATATCAATATCCATTATTTTTATTATTGGCTGAATAAACATATAATAGGTCGCTACATTATGCACAGAAACATTGAGCAAAAATATATTAGTTACGCTCTGTTTTTGAAATTCACCATTCAATTTGTAGAGATTTTTTACGTGGGATAGGTTTACGTTTGACTACAGCCAGCCTGATGTTAAGCATTGCTGCAGCCCATGGTGTAACACGCTTACCTAGAAGATACCTATTTATTCTAGATTTGAAGACCCCTGGATTTGAAGAGTTATTCTATTCATATTATTTTCAATAATACCATTTACAAAGCTATAGTGAAGAGTTTTCAATTTAGTTGAAGTTTTTTTTTATAATTTCCACTAACTGTTTAGAATAAGTACATAAATAAATAAATATCTCGGGACATTTCACACAGCGCCATCCAGCCCCACACTAAGCAAACGCTTGTGTCATGGGTACTAGATAACGGATATAATACTTATATACTTTTCTTTTGTATATACATACTTATTATATATACAAACGACCAGACTCAACAAAAATAATTTTAAATTTTTAAAGTACCTACATAAATACTTGTGTTATGCGGGAATCGAACCTACGACCTCTAGATGAGAAGGCAGAGGCACTACCAACTAAGCTAACAGGCCAGTCAACACACATATATATATATTTAAACGTAAGAAACAAGTAGGTTTAGTTAAAAGTACACCTGTTAGGCTATTTGTATAGTTTATTTGTACGATCATTTAGGTAACTACTTCTTTACTTTAACGGTCGAGTCAAGCGTCTGAATCGTGACCTAAATATCGATCTAACAAATATGAACATCCTAGGATACCTATTTACCTAACAACTTGACTTCACCGTGCACCTATTTTACTAACATTGTCTCAATACTTAGCTTTCATTGCCAATTTTATTGCGACCATTTAACAAACAAATATATTCTTTAACGTAAACAGATACAGCTCAAAGTTCTTTGCAATTTTAATACGGAGCCAATAGAGACGAACTTTCTGTATTTTTTCGGATACTGCCGTAAATGGTTGTAGAAGTTTGAGCTTTATTGCTATGTAGTTAAGGATAAATTTCGATTGTTGAATGGACAGTAAAATGTAGTGAAATTCAGGTAGATGTTCCTTATGAGCGTTCGTCACGCGAAGATAGATGGATGGAAGATAAAGTGAAGTAATTTATTTGGAATTGCCAAAAACATCGGACGGAATAGGTTTTAGAGCTTTTTACGGATGTTCCTAAAAATGGTTTGTAGGCACTCAGACTAAAAAACAATATTGTAGATGCAGCATTTTTTAGAAAGCAGTACAAATTGGTTCAGACAATATGAATATCGAGTTTTTTAACTTTTTTATTTATTTAATAATAATAAACAATACTTACACATATTAACACTAATAGAACTAAAAAAGAGTATTTACATATTAACCAAATTTAAACAATCTACATGTGGTATGGAGCCAAGAACGCTGGCTGCATTCCCACGCTGGATTGCTATAGAAATCCTTTGCGCAAGGAACCAGCCAGCGTTCTTGTCTCTAGTGATGTCAATCAACATTTGTTTTTTAACACATTCAAGTGACAAGCAACACTTAAGTTAGGTTTAATTAAAGTAATGTTATATGATTAATTTGCAACGAGTCAAATGTTTTTTTATTTATTTATTACTTTGGTTGTATGTGCTTTACCTGTATTAGCCTAGAACGGGCTCTTAAATGGGACTGCTGAAAACATAATAGGGCACTGTGTGACTGATATATAATTTTATTTGAGAAAGGCAGTTAGGAAAATAAAATAATTACTCATTTACTGTGAGCCTGTGCTTAACGTGTTTTCCATTAGAAAACTTCTGAAATAAATACATTTATAACTATTAAAAAAAAGTACTAGCCAGGATAGTAATAATACGTACCTACAGACATAATTTTGTCAGAATATTACAAACACAAAATCTCGTTTATTAACATCACATTCTGTGAAAACACCCAAAATGTTCTCTAAAACGGTTTCCATGTACATTTAGCTGGAATCTAGGTTACAAGTTACAACCTAAACCTAGTTAGTTATGCACTAGATGTGATTACTAGCACAATCTACATTTTAATGGAGCACATTTGTATACGGAATGTTACTAAATAGTAGTTATACGCGTAGTAGTGTGCAGTAAGTAGATTCTATGTTACTAAATAGTAGTTATACGCGTAGTAGTGTGCAGTAAGTAGATTATATGTTACTAAATAGTAGTTATACGCGTAGTTAGAGCGCAGTAAGTAGTTTATATGTTACTGCTTCTGTAAAGATTGAGGTTTAAAGTGGTAATTTGTACTTAACATAAAAAAATATTGAGCTAGTTTAAGTTTTTACAGTTTTAAAAAATGTGCCTGTTTAAGTTAAAAAAAAACTGTTTTTAATTGTATGATATTGATTGATTTTGTGTTCTTTAATGGGTCGGATGACGTGTTAAATTATAGACCCCGGCTGTTTACTAGTACAGCAGTCATTAAGCCATGTCAGTGGCCATTAGGGCGGCTTTATAAACTCTCGACATCAGAGTTAGCCACTCTCATTCGATAAGAAGAAGAAGAATTGTATGATAGTGATCAACTCTAGTGTCGTAAGTTTCCAAGCAATAATACATAATAATGTTATAGCTTATCGAATGTTGTACTATGTTAAAGAGCAGAGATCTAAAATTTTTCGTGTTATCAGTAAAACTGACAAAGAATACTGACCAAACTTTAGTTAAATACAACTATCTTACAAAAAAAAAAACAAATAACTATCTATTTGGTAATAAAATACAAATTCTTTTTAATTTGACTGCCAGCAAACAATTGTAAACAATTGTAACCTATATCAAAACCTTTTTTTTATCATAATTTCATAGCATTATCACACGCCATAAATATCACCACAATCTAAAGTAAAAAGCACTGTTCCGACACTAAAATCATATAGATATAGCCATACAGAAAGCTTGTATGATGGTGTATATATAGTTATATGCGGCGTCTGGCTTACAGAGTTACGGTTAACGTTAAAGCCATTCCTTGTTAAAAAAAACATTGCAGTTAGAAGGTTTTTTTAAGGATATAATAGAAAAATTACAGTATAATTTTTATTTTCTTTTTATTTAAGCCCTGAAAAGAGTTGTGATTGATGTGTATTTAAAATAACAATTACAAATCAAATACGTAAAAAATACTAGAAATAAACTCAAAATTTGGTGAATTTTACTCAAAGTTCTGCGTTTAAACTAGATTTAAAAACTTACTTAGAACAACGTATTTTTTATAAAGAGTAATTCTCTTTCATCATAAGTACCATTTTCTTTAAACAATTATACGGTATTGTTAACAACATAATCATACTCAAACAAATTGAACCACTTTTACTAAGTAATTTTGACACTAAATGCGTTTATAAATTGACACTCTTCTCTTTCTTTGTACGCAAGTGGCAAACTCTGTTGTCAAGAGTTTTATAAAACAACCTAAGGGTTTCTGACATTGCTATACTGACCGCCATACATAAAGCTCTGAGTAAAAGTAAGTCTTATTTATCAAATAACCCTGTATAAGGGTGAGTACACACAGTGTTAATCTGCTCTCCCAGGGAAGGACTAAGAGCATATTCTTGTAGTATTTGGTCACTACTTTAGCACACGGTCGGCGCGAAAGCAATACATTAAGGATTTTTTGACGTAAAATTAAAATGTTGCCTTTTTTCGCGATGTGAAGAAGGTTTACGTAGTAATTTATGTTTATGTGGTTTAGAAAAGTTATGTGAAAGCATTTATATTGGATAAAAATAGAAGGAGACAATGGTGTAATGTCAAAGGTGTTTTAATTTTTTTAAAGCGTTTGAAATGGTAGGTAAGTATCATCATTAATTTTATTTTATACTAGCTGATGCGCGTGACTTCGTCCGCGTGGAATAGTTATTACCACAAAAACGGTTCTAGTGAGTTAACCTTAAAATATAGACATATACTGTTGCGGACATTTTGTTAGATTATTTCAAGAGAAACAATTCTTTCATACACATTTTTATGATACCTTGAACCGTTTTCGCAGCGCATGCAACGGAAGCCCTCAAAGATGAATAATTTTCCCTGTTTTTTCCACATTTTCTATTGTTTCTTCGCTCCTATTAGTTGCAGCGTGATGTTGTATAGCTTAAAGCCTTCCTTCATAACTGGTCTATCCAACACAAAAAGATTTTTTTAATTCGCACCAGTTGTTCCTGAGATAAGCGCGTTCAAACAAACAAACATACAAACAAACAAACTCTTCAGCTTTATAATATTAGTACTGATACATATAAAAAAATTAAAGACAGATAATTTAGCATTGAGGTTATATAGATTTGAGCACATAAATTTTACAAACGAGAAAAACTATGTTAAAACCTTTTTCTCTTTTGATATGTCAGTTTTAATTACTTTCTTTGTTTAGTTTTTTGTTTATTCCCTAAGTGCATCTCTGCAAGAACTATATCAACAAGCGAATCCTAAAAAGAGATAAAAGCTCCAGTGGGCTTTAGCGACGTCGTTAAAAGTTTTGCGGGGAGTGGATTTCTAGTTAACGAAGAAAAAAATTGTACGAATTTATTTGGTGATCCAAGTTGTACGCTTTTTGTTTGAACAAGTTTTTAATTTGTTTTTTAACGCCACTGGGAGATGAGGATTTGGCACGTTTAGGTTGTAATACGCTCTTAGCGATAAGGCCGCCTGTTGTAGCTATTTGTTTTTTATTAATGTGTGTAATAGTATGGGGTAAATCTATTTGTATTACAAATATACATATTTTTTTGTAGTTGGAAATGGTATGTTTAGTTTTTTTTTCCTGTTTTTAATAATAAAATGAAAGTAAAAAACTCTTTCATTTACTAATGTAATGATCTGACTATGGACCTATATATTTAACTAGTGGGTGCTCGCGGCTTCGCTCGCATTAAGAAGTAAAACTTGCATCCCCTATTTCACCCCTTTAAAAGTGGCATTTCCAAAAAATCCTTTCTTAGCGGATGCTTACGTCATAACATCTTCCTTCAAAATTTCAGCCCAATCCGTCCAGTGGTTAGGTTAGCTGTGCGTTGATAGATCACTATATCAGTCACCTTTGAGTTCCCCAAATCAAACCAAATCTACATATATATATATATATGTAGATTTGGTTTAAAATGCATATTTATTTAAGGTAAGAAAACTCAGAGCAATAACTATTCGTGTTCAATTCAAGAAACTAGCATTTATAAATTTTGTTATTTTCATTTTTAGTCACAACTAAAACATTTATGTATCACTGAAATCATTTTTTTTATTAATACTTTTCTTTTGCTTCTTTCTGAGAAAACATTTTTCCAAAAGCACAAGTTCTAATCACTTGAACAAGTTGCAAGATAAAACTACATTTTTATCTCAAGATGCATATCTAAGCTCTCGTGTAAGTACGACCGGGACTGAACTTTGTAGATATTTAGATAAACCGGATTATTATAACTTTACCCGGGTGAAGAAATTAGAAGAAATTTCCTTATACATATGTATGCTATATAAGAATTTTGAAGGAATTTTCGCTGTAGTTATGTATATTAGTACAGGATCCCTGGTACACTTTCCATCGTTTATTACTATCAAGCTGAATTTCCGTGGGTAGCTTCCTTTTGACTAGTATGTAATTGAAAATGTATACCGCTCTAGATATATATCAAAGTCAATGATCCCAGAATCGTCTCATAAATATTATATTTTTTCATTAAACCAATACCAGTCGAGCTTATTACAAATCTAAATTTATGACCAGAAGTAGACCATAATAGGAAATGAGATTGAACTACAAATAACCGGGCCGGATATACCCGGGTTAGTCTATATAGTTACTTTCACAGACTATATAACCCAGATACTCCTAATAGCCATTACTTTGTAAAAGAAATGTGATAAAAGATAAAGATAAAGAATCTTTATTGATAATGTAAAATTGTAACATACATAGGTATAAGTACTAATATCACAGAATATGCTACACAAATTACAATATCTCGTCAAATTGAATTTATAACATTAGGCTTTTATAAAATTTTAGAAGTTACATATGTCTAGTTTTATTAATAAAACAATGAAAATTTTTGTTATTAAAATCATGTCAAACATAATAATAGGTATGTAATCATACAATATGTCAACTTAAATAAATCTTGGTACTGTCACTTTAGCTGTATAGGGGCTAAAATGACAATTTGGCATCACACTCCTTACTCAGTAGTTAATTACATAATTTCTAAGCAAGTTTAGAATCAATTGGTAGTTGACTGTAGTCATTTTCAAAGTATTCTTTAAAACTGTATAGTGTCTGATCTAACAATAATTGTTTGACGCTATTGCAAAATTGCTGATCATTATTCAAAGACTGAATGTGTGCGGGGAGTTTATTGAACAGTTTCTCTCCCATTATAGTGGGTAGTTTCTTAGTCATACACAACCTAGGCACAGTTGGTTTCAACAATATTCTGTTTATCTTGGTTCTATTTGATAAGGCTGCCTTGCCAGTCTATTCTGTTTGAAAAAGGTATTTGATAAAAGAGCGTTGTCAGATATTAAAATCCCTTCCTGTAATCATATTTTACGTACACGAAAAAGCAACCAATATATTTTACTTGCGACAAATATTTAATCATCAATCCGTAAGAAGAAGATATCTTCTTCTTGAGTTGAATTTCCTCTTTAACGAGGGTTCTCTTTACCACAATTAATTCTTTACAAGCGTTGTCTAAGGCAGGTACATCGTTATAAGTGAAAAGGTTTTGTCCACGAAAGGCACAAGTCCTCGGATTTCAATCACATATACCAGTCTATTGGGCTCTAAATCTACTAGTTTATTCTATATCCCGGCCAATAACCGGGTGGCGCGGGACCCGGATCAGTTAGAGCCGGTAATGTGATGACCGGGACATTCGCTAGATACCCTTATTTTGCTATAACTATCAATAACGCTGTATTGACGGAGAAGTGAAAATAATGCTTGTCGAAGTATGGAGGCAGAATTTTGTGCATTAGGGATGCTTTTTATTATTTTCTAGTTTTAGATATGGTTATATCAAAACAGTGTCTGGATAAATAGTATCCCATGTTTTTATCATAATTCTATTTGCCAGTCAATTGTGCTGAGATACACGAAAATTTTAGATGTCGAATGTTTTACGTTTTATTTTAAGGTCTTACACCTTTGAATTGATTAATTTCTAAATTACTATTGACGTTATGAAAGCTAAGATGTTATTAAATTTTCTCTTGCTTAAATGAATCGTTAATAATTCTCAAAAGAGTAATGAGAGTTCAATAAACCTATTTACCAGCTTGATTACAATGTGGCACCCGGATGAACCAACCACTATATCCGGATAAAACCGGTTGCTGGCCTGTCTCTATAATCTAATGACACTCCCGTTCTGGCACAACGCCAGTCCCACTGAATTAATAATAACTTCGACTTACATTCGGGTTAAGTTCTACAAATAAGAATTTGTTCCACTTTTAAGAAGTTTTTGGAACGACTCTTTTAGATCCGGTGGCAAGTTCGGGTTTTGTGTATTATTATGCTGATTTAATTTGTTACAACCATTTTTACAGCTTTCGGGAGTGGAAAAGTATTAGTACATTGTAAAAAAGGTTTTTCCAAAGCTCTAAAAAACATAAAATCATGGACATAAATTTTATGATAAGAATAAGGCTTGTAAGTAATTTATGGAAAATTTATACGTTCAAAATAATTATGACCAATTTCAATTTCACATCCTTTTAGTCAATTGGACGAGCTTTAAGCCAAATGTATTTCTAAATTGGGTCTTAAACCCAGTTAACCCTTAAAGGCTCGGTCGTTTGGCAGCTTTTCTCTGCTAAAAACCTTTTGATAAATAACACTCAAGCCAGTTTTTATCCGGCTTCATCCGGCCTTAAGTCCCGGTTCTCGTGCCAAGCTCGCGACCGGTTTTTGCCAATTTACTCCATTTGTCAACTCTAAGAGTATGCTTGGCTTCTGGAGTGTATTAATTTAGGTGTCAAAATAGATTTATTTGTTTTACTATTATATTGATGTGTGAGCGAATTGCTGTAAAGTTAGCTGTAAAATTTAGTTCAGTTTTTTGCTTATGTAGTTTCAACTTTAGAACCGATTTTACTCCAGCCAGAATAAAAGTTCAAATTTTACTCAATCACAACCATGATTTGCAACCGGTCACATCCGAGTACACCAGACTGAATATACCCGGATAAGGTGATATATTATGAGGTTTTAAATAAATATTTTTTAAAATGTTTTTTACGATTCACTTACTGAGAAATAACGATTATTTTATACACCCGGATGAAGCTAAGTAAACTCGGGTATGGTAGAATATAACCGGGTATCGAGAGAACAGGCGTCACTCCAACCTAGTTGGCGGGTTGCCAAGAGCTCTAGCCTTGAAAGAAGTCGGTCAAATGCGTACATACAGGGCCAAGGGAGGCAGGGATTGCCGCATCAATGCTGTAAGGATTTTATGTTCTACGGTATTATATTGTAACAACAAAATTTTGGCCTGGCCATGACAGAAAAAGTTAGTTGGATTATTGAGAAATTTTTTTGGCGTGGTGGTTTTTTTGACTACTTTTATTCCCAACGGTTTTTGATGAAATAAAAATTGATGGATATTTAATAAAAACGTGTAATGTTGTATCATTTGTTAAGGAACTAAGAAAATCGATGACAAAATTAAAAGAATAACATTGCAAAACCAATATAAGAACACAAGAAATCCCACAGGACAAAAGCACTCAACTAAAACGTCTACAAAGTTGAACGGAACTCAAAGCAAACTATTGACAACTAAACTTACCTATAAAGTTCATCTTGCCGCCGTATCTATCACACTTCTATATGAAAATATACTATACTACCCTACAACCTACTAACAAGGCTCCATAAGTCCGAATATAAAAATACTTCTTTAATTGAGCACCAAAATTACATTAGACAATACATGATACGTATCGTTAGAAAGAGAGAAGAAGAAGAGAGAGGGTATCGTAATAAGCTATGACATTTTTGTTTCGCGGGAAACGTCTTTCCGTCGCGAGCGGCGGAAACCGAATGCTAGGAAATCGTGGCGCCTCTCGCATTTATGTGCTCACACGTACAGTGCCTCACGCACACAGACACTAGACACAGCCGTCTCGCTCGCACACTTAAGAGGAAGCCTCCCGCGAGGGAAATCTCCCATTGTCACTCAATGATAGGAAATGGAAAATGATTCCCTCAAAAGCTTACACTTTTAATAATTACCGCAATTATCTCCTTTGAGATTTCACGTTGATTCTCTATCCCTCGGCGGCTTTTGGCCTAATTCTTTAAAATCTTAAAATGATGGATTTTTTATGTTTAAATGTGGATTCAAAGCCAAAACAAGATTCAGCGATAAATAAAATGCTGGGAAGAATAATTGCGTGGATATATCATGCCCCTTAACGCACACATATACGTTGCAGTTGTTTTCTGCGCATGTGTGTCGTAAGAACAAAGGAACAGAGACTAGTGGGCGTGGCCTGATGCTTGTGTGAGTGCTTTAAATCTTTTATAGGTCGATGCATTAAGTAATTTAGTATTATAGCATGCATTTGAAAGAGGCCGTTGGATATACGACGCTTATTTCAGTTAGTTTTCTATCGACGACAATGGTTTGTTTTTAGATGCAGCTTTTGAAATAAATGAAATGGTTTGAGTGTAAAGTAAAAACGTTTCGTGAACGTAGTCTTTATTTTTACTGCAAGTTTGAAATAAAAGAAAATGCTCGAACCTATTGCGTACAAGAGCAATGAATCTGGTGCGAGAGTTCAATGAAATTTTTGTAGGAAAAACACGCATTATGACTTATCAGTTAATTTATCCAAAACTCACGCTAACAATAACGTGCGGCGGACCAAAACTTGGGAAATTAAAAGCTACGTTAACACGTTGTCTTAGTAACTAAGTGTATCATATGCATTCTGTTTTTTTATGGAAATACTTTAAAGCAAACATAATTATATTAAATAATTATTATTACATTAATGGCACATTTTAGTAGCTTATTTTAGGAGCCAGTTATATTTCCAAACATTTTGCCTTTGAAATATGTGTTCATACATTTAACCTTCAATTATGGTATCGCCTATAAGAATACCGATTCAGGTGACCTCGTGGACAAAACCACAAAGCCCTTCACGTAGGACAAGTCAGCGGGAGAGGTTCGACCCTCAATAATGAGGAATAAGACACGAGGAAGAGGAGTGGTCAAAACCTTCTGAGTGAAAAAAAATCACACACTTCCGTCACTCGGTCAACAAATACTTAAAACCGGATGATAAAATACCCGGATGATAATACACCCGGTTTTAATTCACACCACGCCGCTTTATCACTCGGAGCATGCCAGCGCTTACAGCATTTGAATATTATATTAAATTGCATATACATACATACACACATAAAAATATATTTACTGAGAGTGTTTGAGGTAGCTTTAAATGTTATGTGTCATCAGTCATGAGTGATAAAATTATCACAAATTAATAAACAGTAATTTATTGAAAGAGATTTGAAACAAAGTAAGACACAGCTGATTTTCATAAAACTTATAACAAATAGTCGCTCAAATGCAATCAAGTAATTTCAAACAACAAATTTATTAATGCAAAATTGAACCAAACGAATGAAACAACACAATAATAGTCAGTTTTTGATTAAGTTTGTTACTAACTATACTCTGAAGACTGTAGTATTTCATCAAATTGTATCTTTTTTGCCTTACGGTAAATTAGTTATCATTTTTTAATTAACTGAGAGATTACCTAAACTGACTAGACTCGACTAGACTGTAAGGAAAAAAGAATTCATTTCGCCTAGAATAAATATTTTTTTGTTGCGTTTTCTTACCAGTTTAATCAAGTAAGTCGTAGCTTTCATATAGTGATTAATTTCTCAATATAGAGATGTACTAAACACCACACGAGACTCGACGCCGGGGAAACATTCCTGAATTTTAATCGGAAGAATTTAATATAGAACATGTACATGAATATGTAAGTAGGAGGGATTCCAGTGACCTAGATAATGGACAAATTATTTTTGAACATCATTTTGGGTTCGGGATATTAGTACGAAAATATTGGTGCAGATAAAAAAAAATATGTCAATGTGTTGTATATGATAAACTCTTTTTGACATGTACCATAATTATATAACGTTAACCATAAAATGTTGTGCACCCAGGAAAAAAATGAAAAAAAAAATTGAATGATTGGAATCGGTTAATAAATAGCAGGATAATCATGTAACATACCCTCAAAAAAAACTTTCAAAAGCTTTTATACCTCTTTGTTTTAAAGTCGGAGCTACAGAGCGACAAATTAACGCAATTTTTGGTATTCAGGAAGTTTTTGTACGCAAAGCGAAAAACCCACGGTATCCAATCGCGGCAAACGTATGTATGTTAGTACAAATTTAAAAAGTTATCATCTATACAAAAAAGTCTTAAGACATAAGCCAAATAAAACAAAACGTGAAAAAATTAACAAGTTTTCATGTAGGTAATAGAAAATCTATTTAAAAATATTTCCATCGTTTTGCAACCAACTAAAAACAACATTCTTAAACAGCGAACCATTGACGTAAATAAGCTCTGAGAGCTATAAAAAGAAGTCTTTAATAAAAACGCAAACATCCGAGGAGTTCACAAACAAAACTTAGTTTTACAGATGTTTTAAAGGAATAACTCAACTTTCGAAGGCTTCTATCATTTTCAAGAAGTTGGATTTATTCTATTATGTAAGAATTATACTCATATTTGTATCAAAAACAATTTTAAAAATATATTTATGATATTATAAGATATAATATTTGATTTTTGAGGTTTTGTGATATTGTGAGATCTTATGTTCTTTTTTTTCTTATACTTGTGTTCTTATGTTGTAATTGGTGTAGAATATTTGTTTGGGTATTTAGTTTGATTTTGATTTGATAATACCCACGTTACTCCAAAAAAAGAAGCGTTGTTTATTCAAAGTCAAAATTATTTCTTCCAAAATTGAAATTCAAACCATTAGAATAAATAAGCTGTTTGTTTAATATAACTGACGTACAATTTTATTATGTAGAACGACTATTACTCCAAATATTTATTTTACTTACAATCTTACAAAATGATGTGTGTTTGATTCAATGCTTGGTATTTACCTGAAAAAAGAAGACAAAATATTATTATTAGTTAAATAGAATAGAAATAATTCCTCTCTTAAGGCTTTATTATTGCTTAACAGTTATTTTTCAACTTCTTAAGTCTTTTACCACAAAGAAAGATAGTTCTACACTAAAAGCAATTAGTTTCATTTTGCAAAATGTAGTAAATCTCATCCTATCCTGGACTTGTTGCTTCCACAAAACGCATTTCAGTTTCAAATTCTATTCATTGTCTGTAAAATTTAATTTAATTTAAATCAATTCGTAGAGTGTTCGTAGCGGCCGCTACGGCGTAGCGAGCATTCGTAGCGGTGCTACGCCGGGCTGTTCAAAGGATTTTAATTCAATGAATGTTTCGTTTAGACGCCGACTTGACTTTATATTATACAGTGTGTTTGTGTTTTGTTGTATTTTGTATCTGTTGCAGGCGGATAATGTAATTAGAATTTTACTTTTGCTTAAGATTTTAACAGAATTAAGTCGAATCCAGAGTGGCTTTGGTACTTTTAGGTGAGCCTGTTTGTGACAGTTAATTTATAATGTATTTCTGATATCAGGACCCTTTACTTGCTTAAAGATATTTTGTAAAGGAATAAAAAATAAATAAAAAATGATTACAATAATATGTATTAATTATTATTTTAACCGTAAATACCCTTTCCTTTGTTATAAAAAAATAGACGTAGCTATTATGAACAAGCAATATCGGCTCTCAAAACTATGCACACGTAAAAACCAAAATTCTTTCAACTATTACTGACAAAGCTTTTCCTCCTAATATATTCCTTAAGGGCCCGTCGGTCAGTCGGGTACCGGGCCAGGGGGGAGGGGGGTAAAGGGGGCAAGTGGGGGGGGGGGGAGGCGATAAAACTCGCCGCCACTCGCCGCTGATTTCATTTACAATTCATTTGATATACTTAGCGGAGGGCGTTTGATGGACAATATAGGGTTGGCATGAGATTGGGTTTGGGAGGTTTTGGTGTATATATATATATATATAATAATTTGTTAGATTTTTTTACAATTTTACAATTACAAAGTGATATTATAAACTCAAACAGTCAATAAAGCGACTTTTAATTAAAATAATTTACAGAAAAACAAATATTTACTTATTTATCTTTTATTTTTATAATCACTCTATTTATGATGCCAAAATGGGAATTCGAATGTACTGGGTTTTCGACATAATTATGTATAACTTTGGTCTGATATCTTAATATATAAAACTCAAAGGTGACTGACTGACTGATTGACTGACTGACTGATATTTATTTATTTATTTATTTAAGACACAAAAACAACTTACAAACTAAAACTTATAATAAAAAACAAACTCCGATGTAAAAATTTTTAATTAGTAAGTCTAAGTATTGTGTACAACTTTCTTTACAATATAATGTTGTACTCTTAAAGTTTATAGTAAACGTCACTGTTATAAGCGGTAATATTACATTTATTGAGTAAGTTTTTGAATTTAGTTAAGTTGTGATAAAATATATCTAGTTTAGTACAGTCAAGAAGGCGTAAGCAGAGCTTTGCATTTGTGTGGGTGAAGTATGGCAGGTGGGCGGGGGAGTGAGATGGCGCTATCGCACGATGGAGAAGCCGATTGTCTCACCTACACTATCTATGTACACCCACACAAATGCAAAGCTCAGCTTACGCCTTCTTGACTGTACCTTCTTTACTACTGAGTTCATTGTACAGATGACACATACGAATCAATGGGTTGTTAAGACTAATGTTATTATAGAAAATAGGAATAGCAAATATGGTAGGCTTCCGAGTAGACAATTTCCGAGTTATAAATTTAACATCATTTAGCAGAGGTTCACAAAAAACCCCATATAGTGTTCTATCAACGCACAGCCCAAACCACTGAACGGAACGGGCTGAAATTTAGCATGCAGATAGATGTTATGACATAGGCATCCGCTTAGAAAGCATTTTTTGAAAAGCCGCTTTTAAAGGGGTGAAATAGGGAATGCAAGTTGTACTTATTAATGCGAGCGAAGCCGCGGGCGTCTTTTAGTATAAAATATATTGAACAAATGCGTTATCAGAATTACTATTTCTCGAAGATTTGATTGTTCAGCCAATTTATTTGTTCTATTTTCAACCGCAACTGACTTCATTTTTTTCCTTTTCCCAAAAAATTAAAAAAATATATTAAACTAATAATTTGACTTCTTCCTACCACCTCTATGCAGACGATTTGCAAATATACACCCAATCTCCGTTGGAAGAATTACATGATGCAATAGCTCGTACAAACTCCGACCTACAACGCATTCGAGACTGGAGCCGATCATTTGGTCTGACCATAAACCCTGCTAAGACACAAACTATTATAATAGGCAGCTCCCGGATGGTCTCCAAGATTGACTGGTTTCGATTGCCACAAGTTATTTTTGATGGAATTCCAATAAGCATCAGCGATACCGTCAAAAATCTCGGCATTATTTTCGACAAGCAATTCTCCTGGGGTCCACAGATTGCGGAAGTAAGCAGAAAGATTTTTGCTTCCTCTGCATCTCTTAGGCGCCTTCGTAACTTTCTTCCGATTACTACCAAAACTGCGCTTGTCCAATCTCTTCTGTTTCCTATATTAGACTACGCTGACGCTTGTTATCTCGACTTAACCGAGGAGCAGCTTGACAAACTCGAGCGACTTCAAAACTTCTGTGTACGTTTTATTTTTGGACTGCGCAAATACGATCACGTTTCCGAATATCGGCAGAAGCTCAAATGGTTGCCCATCCGTCTTCGCCGCAATTCTCATATCCTAACCCTTCTTTACAAAGTCCTATTCTTTCCGTCCACTCCATGTTACTTAAAAGAACGTTTTGCATTTGTGACCGCCTCCCACTCCAGCTCCCTACGCTCGTCCCGGACACTTCTCCTCGAGTTTCCTTCTTCATCGTACTTACAACTTAATGTACAGAAATTCCTTCACCATCCAAGCCATCCAGTTGTGGAACATGTTGCCCTTGCCTGTTAGGCAAGCTAAGTCCTTAAGCATATTCCAAAAGCTAGTGTATCATCATTACTTATCATCCATATAGTATTATGTATTGTATTGTTTATTATTATTTATTAGTGTATTATCTGAGTTTGTATTGTGTTCTTTAACTTATTTATTTAATTTACATATTCTTGTACACCGCCTATTTATAATTCTAAATCCTGTCCATCCAAAGGTTGCCTGGAAGAAATCGCCTAAGGCGATAAGGCCGCCCAATGTACATTAGATTAGTTTTTAAATTTCTTTCATTATGTAATTTTTTGGTGTGCATTAAAGAAATATCTTATCTTATCTTAAACTACAAACTCACACCCCTACAACTCAAGGTATAAAGTTACAGGCGCAAGTGGTTTGGGTAAATACTTTCTTATTCCGCGGCACCCTCCAGTACCTACTTGTATGTACTTTCTAGTGTGGTGCAGCACTAGACGCAGTAAGGGAGTCAGGTTACTGTGTGATTTAAACGAAGTGTAAACACGTTAGCTATTTTATTTAAAAAAAACTCTCAGCAGACTTGATAACCTCCTTTTTTTGAAGTCGGTTGAAAAGCAATGCTGCAAAAAAAGCAGAACTTCACGTAGTGTGTTTTGTGTTTCGCTTTTTCACGCGTGATGCGCTTCCATAACGATTTTTAAACGCATTTAACGATATAAGAACTAAGTAAAAATTTGGTTTGTTAATAAATACAAATAATACCAATATACTGTGTGATATGTACTGAACTACTTATTTATTTATTTATTAACTAAGTGAAGTTATGAAATGCTAGCATATTTTAATATTTATTTTGTATATGAATGTGCACTTTTATACAACATATTTTATGTGTTTTTTTAACTTTAACGGGTTTGCACTTGGCCATAGTTTACTTGATAGCAAGCAAAGGCTATGGCCTAAGATGGAGCGTGCTTTTTTTGCGTGAATTTATTGTGTAATAAAAAAGCAATTGTAGGTATGCTAAATAGTTATTGTGTATTTTTAATTAAGTATTATATTAGTTCTATGTTTTTCTACGGTTTGTTTCTTTTCTGTTTCCATTCCATGTGTTTAATTCTTATGCTCATAAAATAGGCAAAATATAGACATAATTTTTTTTGGTGATTTTCATACTGCATGTAATACCAAGCTTGTGTTTGTGTGCGTGTGTATAGGTCGTAATGTGATACGCGTTATTTGGCTGATTGTAATACCGTGCCTTCATTATAAGGGCTCAGTGGATTTCGGATTGCAGTTTGAGTGAAAATATAGTTACATCATTAATACTGTCATTACGTTGAAAAATAGATTTGATGTTCATTGCAGTTTGCTTTTGTAAAAACAAATTGTGTGCAATAAAAAAAAATCAAGTGCTTACTCACCAACTCAAGGTTCTCTGATATTGCTTAACAAACAGAATATCTATTCAAAACATTTAAGAGCGTTATGATTTGTCTAGAACTAGTAAGATAGATATTTTTAAGCAAAAAAAAAGAGTTAATTAATTACTAATAATCATTATGCTTCCAAAATTAACTATAATAGTAAATTGAAATGAAATGAAAAATATTTATTACACACCGCAACGAAGACACTGATCACATAGTAATTAGTAATTTAAACTATTATCTATTCTTAAACAACGCTATAAAACCCGCTAGCACCAATTTTCTAATACAAATTCAAACTAAAAACCCTACCCACTAAATAGCGGGCCACTAAAGAAACCTAACCACATTCACTCGTAAGTAAACAAACAGATTAAACACAGATAATGGCCCAGAAGCGCTTAATAAATACTTCGCTAGTTTGTTCCACTGTCAATATATTAGCGTTTAGTTGGTAGGTGGTGGCTACGGATTGCTAGTCAGATAGGAAGAGAAAGAAAGAAAAAATAATTGATTAGTGATTTTGTCACTATTGCATTAAATAAAAGTGCGGTCTTCCAAAGACGTGAGCTAAATTTTACAAGTTTATGGTAGTAATGATGAACACGATGTTTTTCTACGGGTTTCTCGTAAGCTGTAAATTATAAAAATATTTTGTGGCAGGCATCAAAAGTTTTTTTTTTTATTCTAATACGGGTTTGCAGTTGGCGATAGTTTGCCTGATTTCATAGTAATAACATAATTAGTAGTCGCTAATTAACAACAAAAATATGCTTATTAATATGTTAATTAAAAATTGCAAGCTGCAAATATTACTACTAAACAAGCCAGAGATTATTCGGATGTTCTTATTGTTGAAACTGCAATTGAAGAACCAAAGTATAAAAAAACTGCAGTTATAATAGGACAAGTGCAGCAGTTCTTCTCTGCTGCTCCCTATGGAGCATTGGACCTCCTACGTTCTTACTGTAGTCTGAATATACGTCAAATACAACAATTATTTTGGATCTGTAATGCCTTTGTAAACCGCGCGCTCTCCGCCCTCTAACTCGAAAAAGGTTCACCGTTTAAAAAAAATAACAAAATTTGTAGAGAATTTTGTGTTCTACAATATTGATCATATATACAAATAGCAAAAAACCCATAGGGAATGAGATATTTACAAAAAACTGTGACCTTTGAACCTTGAAATTTAATAGTCGCGCACACCCTACCATATGTAGGTTTTGAGACAACTTTAAGGGTGTCAATATACAACTATTTACAGACTTACCAGCTGGGTATCTCGAATTCCGAGGTGAACTTACTATAATGACTGGACTGTAGGTGATGAATAAGGAAAACCCCTTACTTATCACTTGTTTTATTGAATGCTTCTAAACAGATATGTTGCCTCAGTTTGGTGGTGCTACTGCAGCGCCAAATTGCAATGTGAATTTGGTTCTTTACGTGCGAGATTATGAGATATATGTTTATGATGAGTGGACGGAATTAGATGTGTAATGGAGTCGGTTTATGGGTATTTTATGTGTGTGATAGAATGGAGCATAACTTATGAAGTGAGGAATTTGCTAAATATAATATATTAGAAGTATAAAAGTAAAAAAATAAACAAGAAAAACGCAAGACTGAGATTATTGGCGTAAGAGGGAGGAGGCTTATGCCCTACAGTGGGTTTCAATAAGCTTATGATGATGATGAAATTATAAGGGCGAAGAACATTAATTTAACAAAATTGTGTACAAATACTTGCTTTAACAAAATTGTGTACAAGTTATCAAGACAGCTTAAGACTTTCATAAAACTTTTTCCCACATTACAGCTTAGCAGTCGACCACTAAACATAAGATCCGTTTTTACGTAGTATGTTAAAAATGCCGCAAAGGATTTCACAAATTTGAAAAGTTTTCACTTGTTCAAACGCTTTTCATTTCGATGATTTTCCATATATAATTATGTTAATTTAATTATTACATACTATATATGAGTCTACTTAGTATATAGTGTTGCTATATTTAATTTAAATTTAGTCCAAAAGCAGCTGAAACACATTCGTAGCACATTATCTCTGGTGAAATAATTTCAGGAATTTCGTGGAACATGAAATGCTTTGTGCTTTGTACAAAATCTTGTCCGGGACAGAATCTGAGACCTGACACTTGAAAATGTGAATGGGTATTACTCATTAAGTAGTTATATTTAGAACAGTTGTAATGCAAGATAATGTGGATCTAAAATTTGAACGCCACTAATGAACCAGAACTAAAAAAAAGATATGTTGCGCTGAAATTTAATTTCCTAAAATCACCCCTTATTTACATTCGTAAAAATTAAAATAGAAATCAGTCAATGGATTGAAACTGGTCCTCAAACGAGGCTGCTTGAGTACACTGTTCAAGCAGTTATTTTAATTTATTAGTGACTTCTTTAAAGGCATGCTGCTTGTTTGTTTGTTTGAGCGGGTATCGCTTCAAGTGACCTTGTGGTCAAATACTCGACTGTACGTACAATGTAAAAAGCGGGTGTGGCTCAGCGGTTTCATTGTCTGATTTTCATCCAGACGCATCCTGGTTTGAATCTGGCCCTACACCAATGAGTTGTATTTTCAAGTTATGTGTGGATTTGCACTCGCTTAACGGTGAAGGAAAACATCTTGAGTAAACAGACATGTTTGAGAATCACAATATTCGAAGACATGTCGTTGTGTCTTCCGTGGAAGGACCTGGCCGCCCACCACGATGTTTCTGCCCAAGAGAACTCCTCTAACGAATTAATTATGTAGGAGTTGACGACCTTCAGTCATGAGGAAATACGACTCAAGAGACAATGTAAAATAACTGTTCATTTTATTAGAGAGCTTAAATTAATACTAATAAACTAACAAATAACTAATTTAGTTGCAATAACCGGCTAGCACTTACGTCAAAAATTACGTCAAAAAATTAGCTCGACAAGTTCTCGACCCGCTGGTGTGTCTGGACGAGCCGGCCAACCGGGACGCGCGTGCTGACTCGTCCTCCTGATGATGGAAACCTCAGATTTCCGGAACTTGTCGAGCTAATTTTTCGACGTAATTTTTGACGTAAGTTCTAGCCGGTTATTACAACTAAATTAAATCATGCCTTACGGGAACTATAATACAGTAAAAAAAAAACTGGTAAAATAACGTGAAACAAAACAACCAATATAATTTAATTTAATTGACATCGCTTTTGATCAATTTATCAATCCCTAACAAATACTGCGTGAATAGATAAAGGAACCCATTCGATTTCAATGTTTCATTCGATTCTGTTATTCGAATAATCGAATATTCTGCTGAATATCCCTATAGAATGAGTGATGGAGGGCCACTCTATTATGTATCTAGCTAGCTTTGCCCTGCGACGGTACTCGTGATAGTCTAAAATAATAACATTTAATAAGTAACCATTTATAACATGATTAAGATACGATATTAGATTAAAATAGTATGGGAAAGGCGAGTTGTAAAGAGAGAACAAAAAAATACTGTAAAGGAAAATAAAATACTACATAAAATTATATACATAAGTAAAATAACATTCGATCAAATATTGTTTGATTTACATACAAGATGTAAATATCTGCAATTTTTTAGTAGCTGAAGGAATTTACCAGGAAAAAGAATACAATTCTTTATGTTCGAAGTACCTCAACAACAAGGAATACTTTAAGTTTTTATTTTTATTTTACAATTTACTTAATATAATGTGTTCGATAAATAATTAAATTCATTTTATTTTATGACTGTTTGTAATTTATTATCACTTGTAATTTATAAACAATACTAAAATCTACTTAACCCATCTGCATTATCATTTCAAAATGAACAATCACTACATTAAATTCCTCGTACCAAGACGTTGTTAACGAACCATGCTATTTACGGATGAGAATCGCAAGTCATTCTGTAACCATTACTTGTTGCGAGCGTCGTTGGGCAGAAACAATGCATGGGAGGCCAGCAATGTGTGTTTAATTGATTTTTGTGTCGTTTGTTTGCGGAAGTGTGTTTTGGAGGGAGAATAGATGTAGTAAGTGATTATACTGCGTGATGGTTTATCTTGGTCTCCATAGCTATATTCAATAATATTAAATTTAACATACATATAATATGATTTATTTTTGAAAAACCAAGATAGA
Source organism: Macaria notata (assembly GCA_927399415.1). NCBI lineage: Eukaryota > Metazoa > Arthropoda > Insecta > Lepidoptera > Geometridae > Macaria > Macaria notata. The sequence goes on along the minus strand of OV656748.1, from coordinate 2,241,559 downwards.
TTTACGATATATTCGTTAAGAACAAAATTCTCAATATAGTTAGGAAATCGTGCTATTACCGACACTAATATTATAAAGCTGAAGAGTTTGTTTGTTTGAACGCGCTAATCTCAGGAACTACTGGTGCGAATTGAAAAATTCTTTTTGTGTTTAGTAGACCATTTATCGAGGAAGGCTTTAGGCTATATAACATCACGCTGCAACTAATAGGAGCGAAGAAACAATGGAAAATGTGGAAAAAGCGGAGAAAATTATTCATCTTTGAGGGCTTCCGTTGCGTGCGCAGCGAAAACGGGTCAAGATATCAAAAAAATATATACGCAAGAAATATTTCTCTCAAAATGATCTAACAAAATGACTACAACAGTATTTGTCTATCTTTAAAGGTTAACTCAATAGACCCGTTTTTATGGTAATAACTATTCCACGCGGACGAAGTCGCGCGAACCAGCTAGTAAGTGATATAGAAAAATGCTGCATCTTTACAAATTGGTTTCACAGGCTGACTACAGGGTAGAGAGACAAATAGATAAACAGATTTTATCTTCCCCCTAAAAAAACCTTCCAAAAATATAACCCAAATCATTCTTCCCAAAAAACCTGACCTCACCGGTTCAAACACAAACCCGGATATACAAGAGAATGGAATTCCATCCAATCACTTCACCGGTATATTTTCTAACCGGGTATTTACATATCCAGTCGATATCTCGCGAACCGGGCATTGAGTGATGCGGCGAATCTTGCGTGTCATTGTGATTGATCCGGAACGAAACGCGGTTGAATTGTGGAGTTAGCACTGTTCAAGTGGTGATTCATTTAGTGATTTTGTGCATCTATAGTTTTAATATAGGAATAATACAAGCTAACACTTATGTCAAAAACACAATAACAGTGGTAGCTGTATTAATTTGTACAGTAATATATAGTTTAATTTAAATTATTTAAGAAGATTTTTTGAAATTTGAAACAGGATGGGGTTGCACTTGACCGTAATTTATCAGATGGTAAGTGGTCTTTAAAAAAAACTGTATAAAATTCTATTATAATAGCTGGACAAAACGCACGCTTGAAGTAGCATTCACTTTTTTCTCAGAGGTAAATTAAATTGAAATAAAGAGATATTTTTTATTTTTTATTTGAATGGATTTAAATACATTGCACGAGATAGGTATTCATAAAAGTATCACTTTAAAACACACATAATAGCAATCACACCAATAAATTGGTTTAATTTTTTTAAGATCATTGCATAAATCTTCAGATTCATAAATAAACAAAACGGTTATATGAATCACCAAATGTTTCAATACTAAGCTTACATTTACACCGGTTTCCGGGTGTGAAACCGGATGATCTATACTATCCGGACTAGATAAAACCGGTTACAGGTAGTCTGCTCAAATAGATAGCCGGAATTAATTTGCCATCGTGTATGGAAAACAATATTACTTTGGTAGTTTGCTAGAGCAGTTTTTTTATTTTATGTTTTTACATTAGATAGGCTCACGCTTGACTACAACTTGCCTAAGCAACCTTGTAATCTACGATATAGCGCGCTTGCCTAGAAGAAACCGATTTTCTCTCGACTTGAAGACCGACAAATACAAAAATAGCTATACAATAGTATTTTAGATACAATTATTAATAGATATAAAATGAAATATGCCAACACTTTGTAAAGTTCATGTAAGTTTCGATCGTTATGACGTCCTCTGTTATCTCTTATTTATTCCTTTCCATCTAATGGTTGCTTTTAGCAATAAGGCCGCCACTTGCGGCACTAGTATAAGTTTTTTTTCTTCTTTCTTTTTGATTATTATCGTGTGTTGCAATAAATAATTTTCTATTCTATTATGTACATCATTAACAAATTATTTCAATTATTTTAGGAACTAACATACATAGGTATAGTGATTATTTTATTTATTAGACAAATACTCGTTTTAAAGACACTTTATACATGTAATTTGTTTTTCAAGTTTGATAAATTTATGAATTAGATGGCAAATTTTGAGTGCATCGAGCAAATTCCACGTGTTATATTTTATCATTAAATATAATTTAGCCTTCTCTGCCCCTACCAATATAAGTTTCTAAGCCCCAAACTAAACAACAATACCTATCCAAGGCAGTATATATAATTAACCACGACCATTCATTAAGACGTATGATGGATCAATCAACTGTGAGTGATCACCAACCCTTACAATCATTGTAGGGGTTATAAGTACTTGCTTATGATTGTTGTGGTTATAGTTTTTTTTATTGCGCTGGAGGTAGTCTTTATTTACAATAATAAAATATAAAAACAAGGGGAAAAAAACTAAACGTACTACTTCTAACTACAACAAACTAAAAAAGGGGCGCTTAGAAAATCTTGTCCTGGGTGTCCTGACGAATACGACACTTGGTTTATGGCGAGCAAACATTCGTCTATTGCATATGCAATGAAACTTAGAGTTTTGAATGTCTTTTGACATTTTTGACACCGTGCAAGTGCATTTTGTTGTATATAAATTATACAAAGAAGTCATTATTGCAAACAAAAATAAAAACTAGTTTATAGAACTTGTTTAAATGTATTAAATGTGCTTATAGATGGTAAGTTTTTTATTTCATCATGATATTATCTTGCTTTTTTACCGACTTCAAAAAAAGGAGGTTATAAAGTCTTCCGAAAGTTCTTTTGTTACAAAGTAATTGATTGTGAAACATCACAACCCTCCTTGACTACAAATCGAGTAAGAATCACACTTTCCCAAAAATCACTCCCCAAAGAAAACATTCACACCACTTTATTTAAGCATATATACATACAGTCCCCCCTACTTCTCTCGCCACTCGTCGGTAATTGATGAGCCAATTACGCTCTGATTGTGATTGAGTAAGATTGACCAATTAAACCTTTTCTTTTGTTGTAGAGAAACGGTGGATTTAGGGAAAGTGGAGGTGATTTTTGTGGGCATTTATGGGTGAAATTGTATATTTTTTCAGAGAAGTTACGGTAAAATAAACTATGATTATTAAATAAAATATGACAGAAGCAACAGATTTGCTTATATAATTCAAAGGAGTGAAAATTATTTCAACACCTCTTAAAGTTAACTTATGACGTGATTTCGAAAGAAAGGTTACTCAACCCTACAATATATATTATGCCTGGAAGAGATCACTCAAGGTGATAAGGCCGCCCACTTGTGCATTCTTTTATAGTTTAAGCTCATTTCATATTGTAATTTATTTTTGGTGTGCATAATAAAGTTATATTGTATTGTATTGTATATATAGCAATACAAGCAAAACACAGGACTGAATTTTTTTTTTGCACTCTCTTGAAAAAATCTGTTTATTGAGAGTTTCTTCTAGGTAAGCGAGGCTTAATATAAGTCGTGCTGTTGTCAAATTTACGCCTTTTTTACTTTTTGCATTTAGTAAGTTCATTTAATAATCTACCACCGCAGTCGGTTTCTTTACAATTTAATTTATACAAAGTAACAAACGACCCCGAAATCATTATCAAACTTTTAAAACATAACTTTAAACTTATTTACTTTAAAACTCGAGTCTAAGTCGTAAAGTAAGTGCAAGGCGCCTCAGGCAGTTAATAATGGTGGTGGACCGGAAATTGTGCGGCGGCCATCTTGTAGTCGACCGGAAGTCGCCGGAATCGGCCGGACACCTTGCGCATTTCGGGGTATTACCGCGTTTGAGGTCAGGCCCAGTTTTTTCGGTGTAAATTGAATTTTGATTTATTGGTGGAACCAGTTTGTGTTCCTGGTTTTTGTCAAGTGAATTTTGTTTCCTACATCTGAAATTTTAACTTTTTTTAAATGTTGTGAAGTCCATATCGGCCAAAACTATAAAAGATGTTTGTTGTATATCTGTGTATTATTAAGAGTGTAAATAAATATTTTTTGAGGTAGTTTATATTAGAAAATAAATATAAAAAACTTATAAAGCGCCGTGAACTAACAAGAATCATGTAACAGTAAATCTTAAAAGTTACAAAAAAAACAAATAGGTTACTCATGTAATCTCGATTAAAAGACCATTCAGTTAAAATAGTTCTTAAATCTAATGCATTTTCGACTTCACTTAGTTTGATTTCTTAGCAATGTTTATCTAAACCGTGATTTTCTCAAAGGGGTCATCCATATTAAATCTGCGGGGAAGTGAAGAGTTAAAGTACCACGGGAGGGGTACAAGGGGTGAAGAGGGGGTAACAGGGGATAAAAGGGGGTACACGGGGGAACAAAGGGGTATCATCCATATGTAGGTGTTCTGTATTGTTTTCCATACGTTTGTGATCCAATCGCTGTTAGCAAATGTATGGGAATCGATGGATGGTGATTTTTAGGGTGTTTGTGGTTCAATTTGTGTTTGTGTGTTTTAGATTTATGGTTTGAGAGGGTTTTGAGAGAATGATGAGTTTAATAACTTTAGTATGGAACAATTTTTGAACAATTTAACTGAAGAGTCTGTAGTAATATATCATAATAAATATTTCAGGACATATCACAGCGCTATCAGGTTTATATTATATCTATAGAAAATGAGTGTTATAAGCAGTTATTTTTATAGTTATTGTGAAAACCACTTGAAATTAATTACAAATTGAAATATTTCTGAAAGGCTCATGGTTTATACCACTTTTTTTTTTCCACACAGCTATCTACTTTTATGTCTGAACGCCAATATCAAACTAAATCTATTTCTGTGCTTAAAATCTTATGAAAACATCAACAAAAAAGTAAATAAGACGGTACATCCGTCCGTACATACACCCAAAATACTGTCTAATGAAATCAAAAACTAAAAAAGTAAATAACACAGCACATCTAATGACATCTATCCAAACGTGCAAAACACTAGCCTACCCATCTCTTACCATGTTATCTTCTGAAACGTCCTAAACACTGACCTAACCATGTACAACTTTTTTCTTCCCAACTACCATCACATATGTACATACATACATCGTGCATACATCCATACAGTGTCTTCCCGACGTTTCGACTGCCTTGAGTGTTCATGTACCCCCCATATATCAGGTCGGGCCGTATGTGCCATTATCTGCTTCATTCCCGCACTGGCGTTATTAAGAAAATTCTAACTTATTGCAGCACTAGTGCGGGAAAAGTAGTAGTGAGTGTGGGACAAGTAATAAGACGAAGATGTTGCAATTTTTTTTGAGTTGGTACAAGTCACAGAAGACATTTTTTAATATATAATTTAACTAATTTTGAAAATAGTAGTAAACTGAGTATAGTCACTAACTACAATTCGTTTATTCTTACGCTATGATTGTTTTTGCTTTTGCCTACCTATCAGAACTATAATAGTGTAAAATTTACAAGAATTTTACTAACGTCAGCAGTTATTAAATATTATTTAAGAACCTCAACTCGCTACAGACTGTCTTTCTCGCAAAAAAAATATTGGCTCTAATTTGCTACCTCTCAAGCTAGTCCACTATCACAAACCACCAATACCACCGTGCGAGCGACCGCCTCACTACAATTTTACTACTCCAAATCGCTTCCTCTCGTGTCGATCTCGCCTCCTCTTATACCTCACACCACACCCGCTATTACAACTATGTATACTGGTGGAAAGGCTGTCTTGCTCTGAACTACTACGACAATTTCTTCGACTTCAAATCGCTATCTCTTATGTCATTCTCGCTCTCGCTCATGTCTTACACCAAGCCCACCATTCCAACTAAGTATAATGGTGTGAAAGGGTGTCGTACGTGACTCGCGGGACTACACTTACTTCATACTTCAACTACTCACTCGGGGATTACTTCTAGATGTCTCTTGTAGCCGGAAATGATAGCTCTTAGAGATCGGTACGTAATTTTTACGCAATTTTTTTTACAATTGAATGAACAAAATGACGACTTAATTGATATACAACAAGATTTCAAGATATCACAACACTGACATTAAGCATATTTAAATATTACCAATGGTTGCCCGCGGCTTCGTTCGCATTAAGAAGTAAAACTTTAATCGCCTATTTCACCTCTTTAAAAGTGGCTTTGCTAAAAATCCTTCCATAACATTTTACCTGCATGCCAAATTTCAGGATCCGCTGTGCGTTGATAGATCTCTATGTCAGCGCGTCAGTCAGACCGCTGAGTTTTATCGAGTAGTATGAAGTCTTTTATGAAATGAATAAAATAAACAAATGACATGTTTCACAAAAACTTGCCACTACCGTGAAAAATAATGTGTCAACAATAAACAAACAAGTTGACTTGATGATGTTTTTCAATCGTTTTTCATTCAAATGGGTTGTATTTCTTGTGCATGTTATTTTAAATTTTAAAACATAGCAACTACGAAATATCTGAATATATGAATAAATACGAATTTACCTTTATGTCAGTCAAGTTCCGTATGTGACTTAGCGTGGAGCTCAGGGTTTATGTCAAACGTACGCCAACACAAAGAATGTACCTAAGCCTATTTTAGAAAATTCTTATTATGTACTGTCACTGTGTTTCGATAAATAAAATATTTGTATTTGTATTAGTATGTATATAATATACTTATACTTTCTTATCACGCGCAGGTTAAGTAAATACCCACACGGCAGTGATTAACGAGCGCGTGAATAATTACGGCCGTGACTGGCGGAATCACTCACCACTCACGAGGGATTTACGGATTGGAATTATATATACCTACTATGAAGCTTTATTTATAAATATCATGTAATAAATATCAATTTCTTCAAATCAAGTACACAAGATCTTAGATAATTACGTTGATATCTTCTTATTGAACAACAGCTATTTGGCGGAGGCAATCGCATGCGATTACCAACGTTAAGCAAAGGTCGACGCGATCAGTCCGCGGATGTGTGTCCGAAAAGTAGCATTCCATTTTGGGTGCTTCCGTGGGTCGCGTGACATGTTAAATTGTAAGTCCCGACTGTTTGTCAAGAACGGCAGTCGTTAAGCCATGTCAGAGGCCCTTAGGGCGGCTTAATAAACTCTCGACACCAGAGTTGGCCATTCTCATTCGATAAGAAGAAGAAGCTGATTCACGAGATAATATACTCAAAAAAGACACATTTTGTATTGTAAAGTGATCGTCGCAATATTACCCGCTGTAAGTATATCCAATTATAATAATTATATTGCATAACTAGTACGCTAGTGGGTGCTCGCGGCTTCGCTCGCATTAAGAAGTAATACTTGCAACCCCTATTTCACCCCTTTAAAAGTGTCATTTCCAAAAACCCTTTCTTAGCGGATGCCTACGTCTTAACATCTACTTGCATGGCACATTTCAGCCCGATCCGTCCAGTGGTTTGGGCTGTGCGTTGATAGATCACTATGTCAGTCACATTTAGATTTCTGTGATGTCAGTCAATCAGTCACCTTAAAGTTTTTTATATTTAGATTTCGTTTTTAATTAGAAATTTATTCGTGAGAATTTAATTAGGTTATTTGTCATTAGTGTTAATTATTTACCTTTTAGGTAGGTAACTTAAAATAAAGCCTACAAATAAAGATAGACACTAAACTCACTCCACTCGCTCGACCAATAAACAGAAGGGAAAAGTAGCAATAGCACAAAGCATTTATGAATATAGGGGGCGCTAGCGGCGCAAATCTTGTTAGACGGTCTTTGATTACTCGAATCAGGGTTCTTAAAGCGGGATGGAGGGGCTAATTTCATTATATGGAGCGGAGGGAGCGTTTGGACCGGCGAGTTGGAGAGGCGAGTTGGTGGACGAGTTGCTGGAATGATGTTTAATAGTGAGGTAAGATAAGATATTAATTCCATAGTAATTGAATTGTAAAATGAATGCAATTTGTCACTAAATCTATGAAACAATCTATTCAAATAATAAGCGCAATCAATTTGTTACAGAAAAATGACTTCAACTTCATAACAATTTAAAAAAAACACTGTAATTCAATACATATTATTGTATGTATACGTGATCCATAACATGAGGCTTACAAACTCAAAATACATTTCTTCTAGACCAGCGTGCTACATATTAAAACTTAAACTAGATTTCTTCTAGTCAAGCGTGTTACATAAATTAATTAGATTTGACTGGCCTGTTAGCTTAGTTGGTAGTGGCTCTGCCTTCTAATCTAGAGGTCGCGGGCTCGATTCCCGCATGACACAAGTATTTATGCACTTTAAAAATTTATAATTACTTGTGTTGAGTCTGGTCGTTTGTATGTATAATAAGTATGTATTTACAAAAGAAAAGTATATAAGTATTATATCCGTTATCTAGTACCCACGACACAAGCGTTTGCTTAGTGTGGGGCTAGATGGCGCTGTGTGCAATGTCCCAGGATATTTATTTATTTATTATTAAGTGGTTCATAAGATCCGGTGAACTGGTTACTGTCACCCGTCAACATTATTAAGTTCAAAAAATTAAATTTGTAGCTTTAATATAAAATAAACACCATATTTTTTTCTTGACAAACCAGCAAGTGTTTTTTATGTTAATCCAGTAAAATACTCGTGCCTCATTTATTTTCCAGGTACTACCTACTGGATCCCGTTTCAGTTACTATATCAATGTAAACGCTCCATCTACAAGTGCAGATTTATCGAGGTTAATGAAACGAAACCGGCCCGCTATAGAAACGGTTGATTTAATAACAATAAACACTTTGCTTCAAACTCAATATTATACTGATTTTCAAAGTTGTAAGTGACAAGAGTAACTTGAAAAGTTGGGTTTATTAATAGCTAGAAGCAGTATTGTAAAGGTTCTGATTAGATATATTCATCATTATCGTCATCTTCAGCCCTTGTCCCCACCCACTGTTGGGAATAGGCTGATTATTATATTGCCTTATTTCAATCCTCAGGCAACGAGTGATTTAAATAGTGTTTTTTGTTTCGTTCGAACATTATCAATTTTGCAAAGAAGTGATAGAGACAAAACTATGATCACCTATGAACAAAAGCCTTTTGATTCAGGCTCATATGTAATTTTGCTAGGTCGCTTGTTAAGGAAATACATGGAAGATTCTATTCTGCACAGTTTGTCCTTTTAATAGCAATAGACTGAAATTTATTGGAAGGCAACGATGCCGTGCATACGTGTGGCTATTAGCTTTACGGTAGGCGTTATTTGTGTAATACAAAATCAATGATATATATTTCTGTGTTCAATTTTAAGGTTATGTAATCTACTTATTCAAAAAAATGTTTCATAAATAATGCTGACACAATAACAAATGATATTGTAGTTTGTACAAATTATAATAATCACGATTATTACTGTGCGTAACTCGTACGAAAGAGTTTCCCTCGTTTTACTTATTTACTCTTGCTACAACTAGGTACAGTTTTGCTATACCTATGTAAATAGTACTATAATTTCTATCTTTTACAATAAACCAACCACATCCCCAAAACAGCCCACAAAGAGCATTTATAAAAGAAAGCCAATCGAACAATGGCGTCGATTCGCACAAAAATGGAATATTAAGGCCCATCTACACCAACGCCAATTATAACGCAAAGTGCCTCTTTGCCGAGATGTCAAACGCACTGTGTGAAGGAAATTGCGGCGGCACGACCGGAAAGGACGAATTAACACCACAATGCTGTATACCGACCTTTATGGGGGAGCGGGGGTTATAGGTTCGTGTAAGTTTTTTTAACTAGAACGGGTTTGCACTTGATAATAGTTTGCCTGATGGTAAGCAAAGGCTATGGCCTAAGATGGAGCGTGTTTACCCGGTAGAAACCGATATACTCTCGCTTTGAAGATCGCTGGATTATAGTACGTGGGGAACAGGGAGTCAGGCAGGGAGTACCACAACTTTGCGGTACGAACAATAAAAGTAGAAGCGTACCGTTTCGTGCGGATCTTAGGAACTTGAAAAATGGAGTAAGTCAGGATATCTAACAACTATAGTGGATGCTCGCGGCTTCGCTAGCATTGAGAAGTAAAACTTGCATTCCGCTATTACACCCCTTTAAATGCGGCATTTCCCAAAACCCTTTCTTAGCCGATGTATAACATCAACCTGCATGCCAAATTTCAGCCCGATCCGTCCAGTGGTTTGAGCTGGGCGTTTCTAGATCACTATGTCAGTCAGTCAACTTTAAATTTATATATTTAGATTTTCTAGCATAGAGTTGATTTTAGTCAGTGGGTTACTTTAAAACGAGAACCACTAGTTTTTAGTGTCAAGTTGATTGTAGTCAATTCAGTTAAGAGATGGTGCTGTTACTAATTAAGCTTAATTTGGGAATTCTGACCTAAAGCATATACAGATACTGCAATGAAGTTTTTATAGCATGGATACTATGATCATTTTGTGAAGGTAAATTTGCTGAGTCGAATATACCTGGTTTTTGTATAAATTACTATTTTTTTTTATCTGTCTCATTTTTTTTTATTTACAATAATAAAATATAAAAACAAGTGAAGGAAAACTAAACATACAACTACTACAAAAAGGGGCACTTATAAAATCTTTACAAAAGCCTAAAGATAATCTAAGTGCTCCAGCCCACTACCAGAGGGCAGCGTGCCCAGCATGCTGGCCGCATTACCACGCTGGATGGCAATGCTGATACGTTGAGCCAGAAAAAGGCCAGCATTTTGGTCATGCGTCACGTCAACCAAGCGCTCCGAGAGGTTTTGGTTTCTATTTTTTGAGATCTGCAAACTTTAATTACGATTTATCACCACAATTTTAAATTGAATAAGGAAGCTTACCCGATAAGAACCGATTCACTCTCGCTTTGAAGATCGCTGGATTATAGTGCGTGGGGAACAGAGAGCCAGGCAGGGAGTTCCACAACCTAGCGGTACGAACAATAAAGGTGGAATAAGTTAATAAGTTGTTTTTGAATCGCTCCTATCTCTTTTGTAATTACTCTAGAAAGACGGTGTTCACAGTAGATGACAAGTAGTCTTTTGTAAACATAATAAAGAAGTAAAATGTCCCCACTTATTAAATGTTTGGCAAATATAGTTGGTATTTCAAAGAAACATCTTGTAGACGGACTTCCCTAGTCATTGTGGCAAGTCCGTCTAAAGACGATTTTCGACATTTTCTGTACACTAACCAGACTAAACACCAGATAGTAACATGTGCAAGTAGGAGGTAATGAAAAATAAACTATACTAGTATTATTTTAAAGCCTAATTTGGCTTGTATTTAGTCAAAAAAATAATCTTTGGGTTCAGGGCTATCGAACATTTTTTTCACATGGGTAGTTTAAAATAATAAAAAACGTTGGTAAGTAAGTTTTAGGTACTTTGTAATTCAAAGGCATACAGTATTTCTTATTAGCTAAATTAAATTCTATTAATCGGATAACAATGGCAAGAAAGTTTCTGTTACTAATTAGGCAATTATTACGTCTAATGTAAAATAAAATCAAAAACATTTTGTTACACAACAGAGCTAATAAAAATTGAAAACAAATAAACATTTTGTGATAATAAAACATGTTTTGCTTGCTTAAGCAATAGAATCAATAAATGAACATTAAATTAAGTAATCTTTAGTGTTTAATTGAGATCAACGTATTGTACTAATAAGGAACTTAGTTGTACTTATATAAACTAACAGAACTAAAAAGGCTAACGGCATTGCTACCTCTACCCATAAATTATATATTAATAAACGAATTTGCGCATACTTATTACTTAATAATTGTTTATTGAATGTTATAATCTTTGAAAATAACTTCTCCAAAGTGAATAAGGCCACGACGTTCTTTGACGGGCTCGGGAAGAAATAAGGCAATGTCTTCAAGATGTCGTAGTTCTGATACATCTTCTACATAAGGATATGAGAACACTATTATTTTATTCCATCTGTTTGATTTGCGCAGATATTGCACCACAGGGTTTTGATCTTTACTTATTTCAATCACAACACCTACGTAGTGTTTCAACGTTTTTTTAGTAGCAAATTTTACCAGCAGCCAGTCACCAACTTTGGGTAATTTGCTTTCTGAATTTATCGTGGGTTGTTTACAAATGTTACCTGAAACATTTTCTTTTTCAAATTCGTCGTCTGAAGCCATAACATCTTCACAAAATTGTGTCATTTGTTCGTAGTCGCTATCATCATTAAGATCAGGTAGCGGCTCTTCACTTTCGCTTGATGATAGGGATACATTCCTTTTTCCTTTTGCTTTTCCTCGTTTTAGCTGGTTTTTAACTTATTTGTCAATTTTCTTCTGTTTTTACTGTACTTGCACCAATGGTTTTTCTTTTTATATATTTTTCACTGCTTCGTCCATTTTTCGACGGAGCACATCGTCGTGGGTAATTACTTCCGCTCCTTCTGCAATTTTTCTTCTCTTCAATTTTATGGTATTTCCAGCCTTGACTTTTGCTAGCAGCAGTTCTTCAAATGTGAAATTTACTTTTACTTTGACATTATCTAAAATCTGAATTGATGATGTGGACGGTTGCAGATTTGTATTGTGTTTTGGTTGTATTGTGTAGGTGTAGATGTTGATTGGGGTGGTGTGGTTGGTATGTGTGTCTAAGGTTTGCATGTGCGGGTTTGTTTGTGCTTTAGGAGTAAAGTTTTTCTTATTGCTTTTGCTAAAATATACGTTCCTTCAGTAAAGTTTTTCTTATTGCTTTTGCTAAAATATACGTTTATGATCCATCTTTGTCACAACTTTGAGACTTAAAGAAAGCAAGCTCAAGGGTAGCTTAACAGAATTTTTGTTTCTTTTTTCCATATCATGTCCCATTTGATTGGTAGTTTCGCAGGTATTTACGACATAGTGTCGTACTGTCTCATGAGTAATTTGAGACTCTTTCCATTGCTTTAGTTTAAGAGCATCGAATACTTTTTCAGCCACTTCTTCACGACATGGTGGAAAAATTCCTGTTTTTCTAAAACCATTCTTTAAAACCTGGGGGTCTATATTGCTCCAAACTTCACCGATGAGCCGAAGAAAACTCTTTCTTGGGCAGTGTCATACCCACATTCAATCGTTGCCATTTAACAAGAAGAGGGTCCCATTTGTCTTTGAAAGATTTCATTACTGCTACATCTAAGGGCTGTAGCACGTGGCTTGAATGCAGTGGTAATTTTAATATTGTTATATTTTCTTTCCGCGCTTCTTCAATAATATTTATTCCAGCGTGTGTTGAGTGGCCGTCATAAATGAGTAGTATTGGGCGTTGATCACCAACAGTCGCCAAAAATGTTTTTTTAAAAAATGTTTCGAAGACATTTGTCTCCATCCACCCGTTCTGGGTTGCAGCATAAGCTGTCCCAGGGTACCCGTCAGGAGATGACCATGTATCCCACACGTTTTTTCCCTTAAATATAATAAGGGGTGGTGTTTTTCCTCCAAGGGCATTAGCTCCCAATAACACTGTGGTATTGTTTTTACCTGGTGACGAAATGACTCTGGTCGCAGCATGACCCTTTGCACCGACAACTTTTGTTTTGGAGGGGTCATTACAAAAACTCGTTTTATCTAAATTCCATATAGCTTCTGGCTTATTTCGCGAATTTAATTCATCAATCGTCTTTTCGAGAAGGTCAAAATAAGGATAAATAATGAAAGGATCGATCGCTTTCTTTCTTGCGTGTTCTACACCTTGGGGTTTCTTGACAGATAGGTTGTGTCTATTTTTAAAACCATAAAACCAGGCTTCCCCAGGCATATCATCCTTAAAAGGCGTTGAAAGTCCATTTGCCTGAACATAATCTCTTACCATATGTAAAAGTTCTTGTTTGCTTAAGCCGAATCCATTTTTCTCCATCAAATGTAGGCTTGAGGCTAATTTTTCTTCGACTTCCAAAGATAATACTGTACTTCTCCCAAGTGTATTTGATTTGAACCGTTTATTATTAACATGGTCCATTATAGTCATACGTGATATTTTGTAAAGCTGTGCAGCTTTGTAACCGCTGAGCTGGCCAGTTTGTACTGCTCGCACGGCTTCTCTTAATGTTTCTCTGGTATAAGAACCTTTTTCCGTTTTTCTTATATAATTCCTTACCATTTTGGATGATTTTTACTGTAAAACAAAAAAAAAACTTGTTTTACTTATGTTGGTGACTAAATAATTTGATGAACATGAATCATTAGTAAGTCAAGCGAAGCCACTAGCAAGTAAGTATTAAAACAGAAAATGTTATTAACACCTGAGTTGAGGCAAGACCGGCATATGCCGGAGTTGCCCCACGTGGTCTAGACGGACTTCCCCACTACTAACTTTTGAGGTTAGAAAAAGTTACAATAGTATAATTCAATAACTAAAGCAGTTTTCGAGAAATTAGTGCAGTAAATAACTATGGTAGATATTTAAAAAGATACTCACCATAATCACAATCCAAAATAATGATTGAATCACACCACAATTATTATTTTTCCGAAGCACACGCGCGTCGTTATGATCTTTCAAAGCCTCACTAAATTTGCGAGTCAGTTTTTAGACAACATACATCTAGTAGCGCCATCTATCGCAATTAAATTAAATCAAAATTTGACAACTGTTTTACCGACAGAATAATGAATCGCGTAGAGTTGCTATAGAAGAAAAAAACCTTATATTTGGACTTGCCCCCTAGACGGTCTTACCCAAGTTGACTTTACTGACTTTGTTGCCTTCAACCACAATATACCATAAAAACATCTCTAAAAAACCTTTCCCATAGTCAATATTTCCTCTTACGTATCTTGTAAATAATATTATATGTAGGGACATAAATATCTGGCAGGGGTGTCGCATTGCTGCGCACTCGAGCGGCGTATCGCGCGGTGACAGCCCTGCCGGTCCACTGGGCTAGGGTTGGGAAGTGTAAAAAGTATGGTGTTAGAGGTTTGTTGCTGTGAGGTTTGCTTGAAGAGATTATCTTATATTATCTTTTGTTTAAGATATTGGTAAGTGACTTTAGGAAAGATGTGGTAAAAAAGAGTGAATGGTGGGAGTTTTCCTTTGTTTTGCAAGTTTTGGTGAAGAATATTGATATAAATAAAATAAATAAATAAAAATAGCCTATATTTCCCCATGAAGTTTTAAATGCATAAGTCTTGAAGTTTTAATTGGTTATTACCAAAAAAGTCAGTGAATTAAATACTTATAAATGTCATCGTTTTGCTACAATAAATGTCAGTTTTATGTGTTACAATTCCACGTCAAAACATTTGTGTTTGTTCTTGTGTCGTTTCGGTATATGTCTGTAGATTGTTTAACTATCGCTGTTACAGAAAGCAAAAAAGGGGGAAAAACACTCAACTCAACTCAACACAATTTAAAACCACCGTACATATCGATATTTCACATAAAATTTCTCAGTTTGATGGCCTATCTTCCCACTTGACATTGGCAGAATTGCGAACTCATATATTCGCAAAAGCCATAACAAAAAAAAGTAGTTTTAAAATAATCATCACAAAATTGATGTATGTCAGAATATATTCTAGTGTATGTTGCATGAAGAATATTGATATACCTACATACATACTTACATTAAAATAACATATTAGTATTTTTAAAGTACTAAATTACCTAAAATTAATTATTTCTTTCTTTTCAGTTGATCAAACTTTACAAAAATAAGGCACTAAAACTAGGCACTAAGCTTTTTGGGTTCAAGCCATTAATTCAACAATATAGTGGGCTCAAACCCTGAAATAAGCATTTTTTGCTATACAAACAATAAAAAAACATATATCCTAACGCTATTTCCTTCTGTTCTCATATACATAAACTTTAAATGCGTAGTCACGTTACTGGTGTAAAATAAAAACTCTTATGAACTGTAAAAGCGAACAGCGTAAAACTTGCCGCGTCAACTTTTGCGTGAGTGGTTTTTTAAATACAACGTTAAAATATTCATCGTTATATCATCATCATCTACAGCCTTCTCTATCCCACTGCTGGGCATAGGCCTCTCTTTGAACGTGCCAGCTGCGTCGATCTTGCGCAGACCTCGTGTTTTATACTGACTAATAACTGGGATTTTTATATTTTATCATACGGTCCACAAAAGCACTCAGATGCAAAAGTTTTTCCGTCATTACTGACATAGTGATCTATCAACGCACAGCCCAAACAACTGAACGGATCGGGATGCAATTTGGCGTGCAGGCAGATGTTATGACGTAGGCATCCGCTAAGAAAGGATTTGTGGAAATGCCACTTTGAAAGGAGTGAAATCGGGGTTTCAAGATTTACTTCTTAATACGAGCGAAGCCGCGAGCACCGATTAAATTTAATTGTATTCATTCACCACCCATACCAGACTTGGTTTTAATTTACTAGAACTAAATATTAGTCATAATTAATTTGTTAACTTTGGTAACCGCGAACAAATAACTCAGTTAGCAGAGCTTCACATGTGAAACTATACCTACCTATTCTTATTATTGGGCACCATAAAATAATAAAACTTGTCTTTTTCCAATAGCTTTGCCAGCGATAGAATCAAATACATAAACATAGGCTCTGGTATATCTGTTTTAGATCCTCGAATAAAATGTATGCGTCCGTATAAACGATGTATAGTATTGTTGTTATGTGTGAGTCTTACTTGTATATAGGGTGTGCTAAAAGACATTGTATTTTTTTTACTAAAGAAAAACACGGACAGGTTTTCATATCGGTTAATACTCGTAGCTTCATTTATCCTGTGTGTTTATTTTTAACTGTGGATAATATTTGTCGAATTGTAGCCTTAAATGTGTATCAAAGATTTCTTTAAACAATACGCAGTAATCTCAAAATTATAAAATGGCTAAATCGATTCATAATTGGCAATTGCAGAGCGCATTTATACTTAAGGATGGGTATTGTCTATCTACCTAATATTACCTACCTGTTATAAAATAAACATAACTTACTTCTTTCCGCTTTCCATCAAGCAAGTGCTTCAAATTTTAACAAAAAACCAGTGATCATATCAAACCAGTCCATATACCACCTCCCTGTACCAACTTATAGATACGGAAGTCCCGGTCGTAAACGGGAGTTAGCGAGATCGTCGTATAATGCTGCGGATGTATGAACAGGATCGCAGGCTTGCGAGCATAGAGGGCAATGTGTATAGTGGTGTATATTTACTCGTATAGTCGTAAAAGTTTTTAGAGAGTGAAATTTTTATAGTGGTGCAGGCTTTTTTGACTGCTGAATTTTTAGGAGATTATTTTTAGTTATTGTTTATTTTATATCCCATTTTCCATCCCAATAATATTATAAACTAGTGGATGTCCGCAGCTTCGCTCGCATAATTTGGAGATATAAAGTAGAATATGACACTTGTAAGTCCTCATACTACCTACATACAAAAAATCATGATGATCTGTTCAGCAGTTTTTGCGTGATGAGCGTTTAGATAAACAGACAAATTTTTAACGTTTTCTTTTACGGATTTGAAGTATACCCAATGTTACTCAAACATATATATTTTTTTCAAATACATATCTTGTTTTTACAGATTTTTGACCATCTGTAAATGACGTTCAACTTTATTATATGTATAGACAAGGAAGTGTGTGCGAGAGTGAGTATATTCGTTACTTTCGCACGCTCGAATGGCTGAAACGGTTTCGATGAAATTTTGTAGGTTGGCAAATTAGACCTTGGATTAACAAATAAGCTACTTAACTCGGATTAACGCTGGTAGCCACGGGACATTACTAGTAATAAAAACATCTAGGGGTAGTTTTTAGGGTTCCGTACCTCAAAAGGAAAAAACGGAACCCTTATAGGATCACTTTGTTGTCCGTCTGTCCGTCCGTCCGTCCGTCTGTCAAGACCCTTTTTCTCAGGAACGCGTAGAGGTATGAAGCTGAAATTTATATCAATTACTCAGGTCTACTGTCCCTTGAAGCTGTGAAAAAATCAAACTTCTAAGCCAACGCAATCAAAAGATACAGCCATTTATGCCGCAAATTTTCGACACTTGCAAGGGAATCAAAACCTACAGGGTGCTTCCCGTGAACTCAGAATCTTGAAATTTGGTACGAAGCAACGTCTTATAGCATAGATAAAGGAAAAATTACGAAAACCATAAATTTTTAGTTACATCACAAAATTTTTTTTTTTTAATGAATTTCATTTTGCAATAAAAATACCATAGTTATGACTCGATTGTCGTAATGAACGAACTTTGTAAACCTTGCAGGTTTGTACGGAACCCTCGGTGCGCGAGTCCGACTTGCACTTGGCCGGTTTTTTTTCTCTATTGAGACATTACAAATACTCTTCTCTTAAAAAGTTAAAACAAGCTGACTAATAAAGTTAAGCTAAGTATACACAACCAAGTTATCAAGAGAGGTATAAAGCTCAGCATAGTTCACTTCATTTAGCACAACTTGAGAATAGTAACTTAACAACAACTTAAAGTTTGCAAGTTCTGAGAATTTTGGTAGCTTTTTGGTGTGTAAGGTGTTTGTCATTATTCCTCTGTTTATAAAATGTCCAGAAGAAATACTTTTAGCGATAAGGCTGCGGCTTGTGAACTTGTTGCTTTAAAGAATAAGAATAAAATAAATTTATTGTCACATGCAACATCAAATAGACACACAATAAAAAAACAAGAGTACAAATAAGAAGTTTCATGTCACAATCCGGCCCCAACTCAGCATATGCTGGATGCAAGCATCCAGCGCTGATCTTCCGTTGGGACCGGCGGGTGACGTCACGCACGTAGATATATCATAATACACGTAATAACATAATAACATAATACAGCGAAGTAGAAATACACACACAATATAAATATATAATACAGAAAAATATCACAAACAGAGGCAATGAATTATAGTAGGTAACTAACTATATATTGAGTGCATTAACAAATAAACGTATCAAAACAATGGATTAAAATACGTTAACTAAAGAAAAAAAACAAACAATCTGCAAACTAATTATCCAAATAATAATAATGAACAACTAGAAATTGGCCTCCACTTGAACTACTAATTATTAAGTATGTGCAGGATAGGTAGCCAACATGACAACACTCTCGCCATAGTACAAGCATAATTTTGTAATATTATTCAATAAAAACTAGCATATATTAACAAATTGAAAAAAAGAAACACTAAATATTATTAAGTGCAGAGCCTCCATATACCTATATATCTTTTAAGTATATCTTATAACTTCTTTGCTTATAAATGTCTAGCAGAGATATGTTTTAGCGATAAGGCTGCGGGTTGTAGACTTGTTGTCCTTAATCATATCACCTGTGTCCAGTATATTATTTAATGTCCTTATCGTATCTAATAACCTCAATAAATATATATTTTAATTGGTAAGTCAATTATAAATTTATGTTATTATCTTCTTCTTATCGAATGAGAGTGGCCAACTTTGGTGTCGATACATTTATCAAGATGCCCTCAGGGTCTCTGACATGGCTTGACGACTGCCGTACTAGACATACAGCTGGACCAACAACAACAATGTTAATATAAAATTTATTTATAATACGCGTATTTATTATGATCAAAATCTCATAACTCAAACCCAGTATAAATAACGTATTTATTCTCTAGTCAGAAATATATCCCACAATTGATATAAGAATCATATTAAAAGTAAAACAATGACTTTCATGATAGAATTGCTTCAAACCAATATATCTTATACTGCAATGAAAAAACTTGTGTTCAAAAATTCATAACCAATCCATTACTGGAAGCTCTTACCAAAGGGTTTGCGCCAGATATTTTATATTACACAAATTTATTTGATCAGCAACAATACATGCTTTTTATATGTGGTAGGCTCACGTTTGACTACAATTCGCCTGATGTTAAGAAACGTTGTAATCTACGATCTGGCGCGTTTACCTAGAAGAAACCGGTATATTCTCGACTTGAAGACCGACAAAATTAAGTTCAAGGGGAATAGAGATTCGGGCAAGGAGTGCCACAGTACGGTTGTTCACACGATGAAAGTGGAAGCAAAACGCTAGGTGTAAGTCTTTAAGCTAATCTGATCCATTTATGATACTATAGAAAGATATTCAGTTCACATTGAATGCCATTTTTACTATTGACAGTCTAAAAAAAAATATGATGAGATAAAAGTTTTGTATGAACATAGTGTTAAAAAACAGTTTATATTTTGTTGTAACTGTTAGGATATATGTACACTGACAATGTTACTTAAGGTGAATCTTATATTAATAAAGAAATTTTGAAATTGAAATTGAGTCTAAAAAAGTTACGATAAAAAAGTAGCCGAAATATGATTTTAAAAACTAACATGTCAGTTGATCATAGAATGATATTTAAAACCGTAAATGTGTATTATCATGTTTTATTCTGTAAAATATCCAAGACACTTAGCTTTGAACGTATTTCCTTCAAACTTGTACGTCTACATCACTGGTTCAATTTGCTGACCAAATAACTTATTTCCTTTTAATATCTCTCCATAAAGCGAGGTTGTAAGTCGAAGCGTGCAAGAATGCCTCGCTGTTGCTAAGCATAGACAAAAACTTTCATAAACTCCTAACTATAGTTACTCGCTCATTCAGTGCAATAAACCGGTCTGCCCACCAGATGGCAAATGGTGATTAATTTGCATTCAGATGAATAATGCAAGCATTCTGTCATCAATCATTCACATGTACATTATTTTGACAGTAAAAATGAATAAAATCTCTTGCTTAAAAACTGGTAGTGATCTCTGACAGCTTTGTTTCAGTTTTTCAGCTAGTCACGCTCCACTACATACTACAGTGTCAATTCAGAGAGTTTCAACTGTGCAGAATGTGTCACAAATTTAAAAATAAATTACACTCAATTGTAATGTTCGTCAAAAATCTGACATAATTTAAACAAATGACAATTAAAGAAGTTTAAAGAGTTCTACGATTGTCGTTTTGTTTCCGAGTAAAAAAGTTATAAAATTGTTAAAAAAAAAAACGCGCTGCTGGCAACCTGAAGTCTATGTTTATCATAAGTTCAAGTATGTATAATTTGTCAAAATTTAGAAATTACAATCAGACACCTATGAGATATTATGTCGTTGCCAAGCTGCCAGCCAGCGCTTGCGACCCAAATAACTGACGGCTATCAAATTATTGGCACTCAAATTTTATATTTATAGTAAGTGGGGTCTATGGGAATGGAAATGGGTGATAGGGATTTGGAAAGTGATTTTGGTGTGAGTTTATAGTTGTACAGTAATTCTTTGAACGGTGCACAATTGTACAAGATGATCTTTTTTTAAACCATTATCGTTAAGTGCAAAGTGCGTGTTAAAACAAGGCATTCTTTAATAAATTTAGCTGTCAGTTTATAACATAATAAATTTGAAGCCCATGTGATATCAACTTTTGTTTACAACAACTTAATCTATGACCATATTAATGACACATCAAAAAGTCTACTGTTACTAAATTGTACGACATAAAAAATTACAAAATACCATGTTAGATGATTAAACAAAACTTTTTTTAATTATCAACATAGGTACCTTAATTAAGACAAGTTAGAATTTTCATAGTTTCAGTGGCATTGATTTCTTTCCAAAGTTGTCAACTGCAATAGATTTTCGCAAAATAACGCCTGATTCTAACTTAAGCACCATCTTACAAAACTCACGTCCAACATCTCGATTAAAATTCTATCGACAATCGATATAGCTCCATGAGTCGGCACATCTCTACGCTCCTTAGAACATTCCTTACGTTCCGTCTTGCTTCCCCCGATGGCATGCCTGCGTACCACGGAACGTAGAACAATGCCGGATTAAGTGAATTTTATATCGATTCGGTCGGGTTATTGGAATATTATTACTGGGGCGAATACCTGGTTATATTGGGAAGATGCTGTATTGGATAGATGCTTGGAGGGTCTTAGTGGTCAAAAAAATAAGAACAAATCGAAGAGCTGCGTTTCACAAAACTAAATAGTTCATCACAATTTCAAGAGATGGCAGCACTGTGAATTTTATATTAAGTTTTGCGTATATTACGGTAAAAACCAAACTTGTATTTTTTTTATATTTCAAACTGATTATTTATATATAAAATACATAAAAATTACACGTTCTCAGCAAAAATCTTGAATTAAATCAAACATTTTAATGATAACAAAAATGTGGGTAGACTTCAAAAATTCAATTGACATAATTTACAATCGTAATTTGTTTGCCGTGACTGTTGTAATTTGACGAAATAGAAAGAAAATAATTATTTTCTTTTATTAAGTACATAATATTGTTAAATATGAGTCATTACATAACTCAATAAGAAATTTGTGGTCAAATGTGCTGAAGGTTTATATCTTGAGTTTGATCTGGATCTATAGAAATAACGGTAAGTGAAGAAGCTGTGATATTATTAAATCATCTTTACATTCAGTAATGTCAAGAAAATCATGATTATATCTTTTTATTTTAATTATTATGACGATGAAAACTTATCACTTGCACAAATCCCAAGACGCCAGTATAGGATATCTAAATCATAATTCGATGATTAATTGGCCATCAGCAATAAAAGTCAGCTTCTTCTTCTTCTTATCGAATGAGAGTGACCAACTCTGCTGTCGAGAGTTTATCAAACCGCCCTAAGGGCCTCTGACTTGGCTTAACGACTGCCGTACTAGACAAACAGCCGGGAACTACAATTTAACGTGTGTTTATTTTTTAATTTAAAAGTAAGCTTATACCACCTCGTACTAAGAACATAAAGCAATATTATAATTCTAGCAGCACAATATTTTCAGTTTTGCTCGTAGTTGCAGCCAAGTTGTTTATAAACATTTTTTTTTACAAAAAAAGCCTCGTTTGTTATCGTGTTACTTTTATTACTATACCGTAATAACAGCTTGCTGGTAGGTAACAAATGTACAATCTTTTAACTCTGACACCAGAGTTGGCTATTCTCATAAGAACTAACTTTTTTTAAAGTTGCTCTAATAAACATTTTATTTAATTTTGTTGCTTTTTACATATGGCTTTTAAATTAATATGCGTTAGTTATGTTATTAACCTTGCATAAAACTTAATGTAATTGTTGGTTTTTATCAACGTATTTATTATAGTGTGGTAATAGTAAAGACTCTGAGAGTAAGATAGGCTAATCCAAAGCAATGCAAGCAAAGGTGTGACTATCTTCATTAGCTAAAAATACCTACATGAAGTTCTAAGCATTTGTTATTTTTAATCCCATACAACGCGAGCGAAACCGCGGACAGGTTTATTAAACCAATAAACGATGGTTGGAATCTTTGTAAATTAGACTTGTTTGTTAGATTATTATTATATTATATTTGATTAAGTGTTTGAAGAAAAGTATTGTTTGCTTTTAATTGTAATAATTAATGTAATTGGCTTCGGCCGTTTGGGTTATTATTAAATAATTAAACAAATTTTCAGGAATGAGTGTTTACATTTATTCTTTATGTACAAACCCTGCTCTTTCCAGCAATGTCTTACATCGAAGGCTCGCACCCCCTCCTCGAGGCGCACTCCCCGCCCTACTCCAACGCCACGGTGAGACGGGCCTTCATAGTGTGGATGCACTGCGGCCAGAGGAACAGCTTTAAGGATGTCTGCAACTACTACCATCGTTTGGAGACCTTGGTAAGATATGCTAGCTAATATATGTGGCGTTATAAGATGATTCTTTGATAATCCACTTAGACTACATATCATGGTACATATCACGCAAATGAAGCATTTAATAAACTCTTATATAGTTAATTAAGTCAAAAGTTCTTAGGATACATTATCAACCATAAAAAACAATCAATATTGTGAAAAACAAACCCGTTTTTTTATATGATTACGTTGCAAAAGTGCTTGTCTTAACCTAACGAAATTTAAAACTTCAAAACTTATGAACCAGTCGTAGCTTTGTTTTAATATTTCAATTGATTTCTCTTCCAGGAAGACCAGTTCCCAGCTGACCGCCGTGCCTCCAGCCGCCACCACGAATTCAACATGTTTTCAACACCACCTCCCACTTCGCCATACCTTGACCAGATCTTCCCCAAACTATACTCCCTGAACAACATCCAGCACTACATCAAACAAGCAGACAAGAACAAAAAAACGGACCACATAAAAAACGAAACCATAAAACTAGAAACCCTAACCGACCTAAAAACCCAAAACAACGTCACGGCAAACGAGATCCTCAAAACAAGCGATATGATCAAAACGTTCTGCAAATCTAGAATGATACCGCTACGAAAATTTCTGTTCGAATTCAAAGAGTTTGCCAGAAAATGCGAACTTAACTACACGGTGCAAAACGTAAGCTTCTACATCAAAAGAAAGATGGTGGAAGAAGAACTGCTTATGGTCGAAAACTACACGAAAAGTTTGAAATTTTTAAACCTTAATGATGAAAAACAGAGCACTTCAAACCTAGATTTAAAGAAGCTACCTTCATTTGAAAATGTGAAGCTAGATTTAAAGAAGAATCAGGATTATCCCAAGTATCATCAGATTTTGACTAGAAATGACCAAGGTTGTTCGAAAAACGGTGAGAAGCAGATCACGATATTGACAAGGCGTCGTCAAGACCTTATAAATCAGTATTGGAATGACTTAACTGCCAATTATGCAGAGTTTCATACGAAGAGAAACACTATGACTCAAATTTGAATAGTTTGTATGTAAATGGTACCTACAATAGCTTTTAATTGACTTAAATTGTATATGAATTTATACCTGTATATAATGTTAAGTGATTTGGTTTTCTAAGAAGATTAATGTAGTATGGACTGTACACCCAATGTATTAAGACATTTAATTTTAAACAAAACAATTTGTAAGAAAATAAACTAATTACTGTACATAGGAACCTAGCTTACCTATTTTTAAACGTTATTTAACGTACATACGTAAGTATACTATTTTGTTGTGATTTAAATTGAAAGAAGATATCTTAAATATTTCAATATACCTATAATTCTATTTTCTTTATAACATTATTTAAGACGGTTTTATTCCTTGTTAAGTAAAATGACGCATTTTATATGAGTAAAAATAAAACAATCTATTGATTGATTCCATAGGTATATAAAAAACGAGCAAATGACGTAAACACGAGTTGTGAACAAGACATTTTATTGCATTGTATTTTTAAAAATACCAGTGAATAAACAAATATTTAAACTAATTTGTTATATGTATTATTTTAAATTTTAACAACCAATTCTACATGTGTGTAGCTTGAACAATAATATTTGTGGGTACTCAAGTCGAGTTCTTAATGAATACTTCGTTTAATTCGTTTTACCTGAGTTAGATATAATGTTATGTACATACGTTTACGAGTAGTATAGGTATTCTCATGAAACCTTAAAAAAGATACCTATAGGAAAAATATATTATAAGTAGGTATATGAAAATATTTTATGTACTTCATAGTATATAAATATAATATATATTCAACCCATACAATTATTTATCAATCTATAAAAGAAGGTATTTCTTCAACAAAGACTAAATAAATAAATTCAACAAAGACAACCGGGTCCAAGCGAAGTTGGCTACACATTTCTTCTACTCAAATCATTGATCTCCATCAGTACAAGTAAGTTTAAAAAACATAAAAAGTTTGAATTAAACAATATCGTCGTCTTCTAAAAAATAATTACATAAACTAAGTATGTAAAAAACCTGATAGACTAGGGTGATAAAATTAAATCGCGTACTTGTACTGATGGAGATCAATGACTCAAATACATTCAGAGAGGTTTTATTGTCATTGTTATCGCTTTCTCTTTCTATCCTTTCCGAACTTTACGTCGTCAGTCACTCCTCAAACGTCGCGGGAGTTGCGCGCGCGCCGTCCGCCATTTTGAATTAACAGTCTAGTTTCTGTGGAACAAATAAATATGGCAGAAGAGGTGTCGACCCCAACAAATACGATATCAAGGGAGAATATACATGTGTTGATTAGAAATAATATTCTCAATGAGTCGCTGGAGTTTTATTCGGAAACTGATGTGGTGAGTTATGTTTTTTACTAATTAGTTATTCGTGGAGTGTTTGCAGTGCATTCTTATAAAACGTCGTAAAGCATAGAGTAATTTATTCAACTTCAATTTTAAAATATTTGAATCCAAGTCTATTTGCATTAAATACGGTAAGCTAAAAATACTTAACTACCACCGATTTCAGTAACCTATGCCAGCAAAAAAACATCAGTAGGTAGTAATAAAGCAATGTATGTAGTCTCAAGATTCATTTGTTCTGAAAACGTAGTATTAAAAACTGAATGTTTGCGTTTTGAATATGCTTAAATTTCGGTACCTACTCGTTTATAAAGACGCGACGTTGCAGGCATTGCTCCATATAATATTAGCATATAAGTAATTATACATAAGTAAAAATGCCATGTCATTGTACTACAATGCTATTTTGGAACCTGTATATTGAATATTTCTTTCCCACAAGTATTCCTACCTGTTGTCGGCAAATATACCTGTTTGGCCTTTTTTGCCGAAGGGTTCTGGAGGCAATTATCCTTTTAAGCTTTTGTAGGATTATCAGTAAAATGTTACCGCCGTTCTTAGAAATTAAAAAATATAATTATAAGGTTCCCATTTTTACCATTTTAAGTTTGGTTTTATTATGTACTTATTTAATTTATAAAGGTAATTTATTTATAGTTTATTATTGACGATATTTCCTTTCAAAATTACGTGACATAAAAGTATGAAAAAGTTTGGTTCGACTGTTGAATAAGAATAAAGAATAAAATACATTTATTGGGACACGAAACAAAAGATACAGAATGCAAGATATAAACAAGTAGGTACACACGTTTCATGTCACAAGCCGGCCCCAACTCAGCATGTGCTGGATGCAAGCATCCAACGCTGGTCTTCCGTTGGAACCGGCAGCTGACGTCACGAACGTGACGAAAGGTATGTTGGGTGCGGGTATAGTTAGGGTGCAGCAACAAAACTATCAAATGAAATTCTGGAGATGTAGGTATACTAGTGGTTTTGTTTAAAAACACTACATAGGTATATGTACATACATAATTTACTATAGATTTCCGCAAAATAACGCCTGATTCTATATCTTATATCAGTTTAAAATGTACACAACGTTTTCTGGTATTTTCATACTCATATATCACAGTTTTTGACACAATAAAAAAAAACAATTAGTAAACAAGTTCCGATAAGTTTACTAAAATAGTCATTAAAACGATGTTTCTAAAATCCTTCCCATTTTTTTTCTCTCATTTACAGATGGAAACAGATTCACCAGTAAGAAAACCATACCTGCAACCTATCAGCAAAAAACTTTTCCACTCACCAATGGCAGAGAACCCCGAAGAATGTACATTTACAAGTAACTTTGCTAAGCAGAACGATCGAAACAGGCAGACAAGAAAACGTAAACAAAAGCTACTACCAGATGCGAGTGAAAAAATTAAAAAAGCATACTTGAAAGAGTGTGAGCAGGATGGCTATAGCCCGGACTTGAAAGGAGGAATGAGAAAGAAGGTGCTTATTAGTTTGTTTCATAATAAGGAGTACAGTATGGATTTTAGCTAATACGTGCTTATTAAATTGAATTCTGTAAATTTCATGATTATGTGATATGTTATCGAATTTAAACTAGCTATGAAATTTATTGTCCTTAAGTTAACTTTAATAGTGGCTTTATTTTCTTATTATCAGAAAACTTACTAAAGTCTTCCATTTATTCTTATATTTTTAAGGTTAATTTTAGTTAGTCATTATTTTTGGTAGTTTTAATGCAGATATACTCGTACATAGGTACTTATATTTTATAACCACATGTTTTTCCTCATCTCTGCTCTGTTAGCTTAGTTGGTAGTGACTCTGCCTTCTAATCTAGGGGTTGTGGGTTCGATTCCCGCATGAGACAAGTAATTATGAATACTAAAATTTGTAATTACTTGTGTCGAGTCTGGTCGTTTCTATATATAATAAGTATGTATTTACAAAAAAAAAAGTATATAAGTATTATATCCGTTATCTAGTACCCACGACACAAGCGTTTGCTTAGTGTGGGGCTAGATGGCGCTGTGTGCAATGTCCCGGAATATTTATTTATTTTATTTATTTATTTATCTATGGTTTGTTACTTTCAAAATCATATTTACATATAATTTCTATATTTACTGTTCTTTTACTGAGTTTGGCTATTTCTGTCAATATTATCTTCTTTTTATGTATTAATTTTTTTATAAATATGATACTAATAGTACCAAACGAATGTCGAAGATGGTATGGGCCCACAATTATATTTAAAAAAACGTAGGTACTTAGTAATGGAAATAAAGGATTTACTTAAAAACAATAGAAAAATGTTATAAACGCAGGGAACTATGAATACAAGAAATATATTAATACTTACAATAAAAAATATGTAGATTTAGTTTAGTTTTAAGATAACCAGGAATTTCTTGGGAATCAGTATTTTTAATTAATTTACGATAGATTGAAATGTGCCATATATGAAATATTAAAATACAAATACAATACAAATCACTTGTTATTTTGTTTTATTAAACATGTGCATTATATATAAAGTAAAGTAAAAGTTAATTAT
Organism: Macaria notata; assembly: GCA_927399415.1. Classification (NCBI taxonomy): domain Eukaryota; kingdom Metazoa; phylum Arthropoda; class Insecta; order Lepidoptera; family Geometridae; genus Macaria; species Macaria notata. The sequence continues at coordinate 2,213,032 of OV656748.1, read as the reverse complement.
TTTATAAATTCTCACATAGGTACTTCCATTTAAATGTTCATTAATGTACGATACATGCTTTCACGTACCTTGGTTAGGCCTCTGGGTCCTGCACTAGGTCTGCTTGCACAGCCTGTATAGCAGGACCTCAGATGTAGGTAAGTAAGAAGTGAATATGGTTTGATATTGATTAAAACAGTTCACTGTAAAAACTTACACCTATCTTATTGAACTTGCTTTCTAATCATATCATTATACAAAGTGTATAGAAACCAATGGAACTTGTGGTATCATTTAATGTCGATAGTGTCTGCCAGTGGACATATTTTAATGTGTGCATATTTATTAACTTGAAATACTATAAAATCTAAACCTATATTAGTTGGACATTCACAGAGGTCTCTTTAACCCGACACAAACGAGCGAAGCCGCAGGCATCCACTAGTACTACAGCCAAACTGTGGAACTCCTTGCCTGAATCTCAATTCCCCTTGAACTATTATTTGTCGGTCTTCAAGTCTTGAGTACACCGGTTTCTTCTAGGCAAGCGCGCTAGATCGTAGATTATATCATTGCTTAACATCAGGCAAGGTGTAGTCATACAAGCTTTCAGTGAACATTTCATTTTTAGCAATAAAGTGTATTGAAGTAGAATAATAAATAATAAACCATCTTTCCAGCGGTGGTGAATAGATTTCCCCAGAGTCAAGTTTAAAATGATACTCGGCGGTTAAAGATGATTTTGTTCTATACTAGGGTTTATGTTTTAAATTTATTCACTAAGTAGGTTGTTAATAAGTCATAATTTATAAAAACTATCGAAGTAAAAGAAAAATTATTAATTTGTAAAATCACTTTGACAAGCACGTACGTAATTTGAGTGTTGTTTCACAATTAACATTTATGACTTCAAATCTAATGTGATAAATGTAAATTGATTAAGAAAGTTGTAAGTTATATTCAATACGCAAGGCTGAGTAAATTATTATATATTTTTTTTATAAATTTCTAAGTTGTTTACAAAACTTCAACATAATTTACATTAGAACATAGAATAACGCTAATACATTTCTGTTTTCAACCCATAAAAAATAAAATATTATGTTTACTTAGCTTAACTATCAAAGTGGCCAAATACAAATCTAACCAATACTATATACTGTCGCGGCTAAAGAAAGAAAGAAAGAAAACATTTATTGTGACAGATTTAACAGAAGAACACACAGGAGTAAAAACATAAAAAACAAACATAAAATCTGCCACAACACAGCCCCAACTCAGCATAATGCTGGTTGTAAGACCGAGAAAGCCGATCGAGATCGTATTGATGCCTTTGAGATGTGGTGCTGGCGCAAGATGCTCCAAATCCCGTGGACAGCGTTCCGTACAAATGTATCGATCCTTCGTGAGCTCAATGTCAAAACCAGGCTTTCCACCTTATGCCTGCGAAGAGTCCTGGAATTCTTTGGCCACATTGCCCGGAAAGAAGGCCATAACCTCGAACAGCTGATGCTCACTGGTAAGGTCGATGGCAGAAGGCCGAGAGGCCGTAGCCCAACCAGGTGGTCCGACCAAATACGCTCAACGCTGGACACCAAGCTGTATGATGCTCTTCACGTCGCTAAGGACAGGTGCAGATGGAAGAACATCATTAAGGAAAAACTAATATCCCGTGGGGGGATTCACGACCCTCAGTAATGAGGACTACGACGCAAGGAGGTGGAGGAAGACCGATTTAAACAAAATTATCTGAAAATTTTATTCTATTTAAAATACTTTATCTATGAACACAATCCACCATTATTTAAATAGGGCGCTGCTAAACTCGCCGACTCAAGTTTTTCCGTGAACGTACTTTCGGTTCGTGACTGTCAGTTATTTGACCAATCTAGAAGGCAGTAATATTGTGATATAGGCGATATCTGTCGAGTATTGGAGTATCGACATTTATAGCACCTGAGATTTGTAGGACACTAGCTGTTACCTGTGGGTTTCTCCGTCTCTGTTGGCTAAAATTACTATGAACTAATAAAAGGAACTTTGATTTGACGATCATTAGGATAAGTTCATAAAAGCATTAAGAAATTAGTAGTTATAGTTCAATGCATAAAACAGATACTCATACATGTATTAACAACGGGTTTTTTTTAAGTTATCTAGGTAAATTGGTAAGACCTGGGCTACCACAATGTATTAGGCAAAGTGAACTCCCCGAACGATCAAATTCTGCGGAGGATTCACAACCCTCAGTCTCGAGGAAATAGAGAGACAGTTAAGTTCTCTGATTTCAGATATTAATAAAATAAATAAATAATAAAAAGCCTTTATTTCTATCACATTGTTTCACACTACTTATTTCTATTATTTAAAATTAATATGACCATTATGGTTATACACCCTTAACCAATTTAACCATAGTATATTTGAATTTTGTATGTTCAAATGTGATTTCAGCTATGTGTGAGCATAATATATTAGGCATTAATCTTCTTCTTCTTATTATAGAATGAGAGTCGCCAACTCTGGTTTCAACTCAGTTTTTCAAACTTTAAATATTTAAAAATCTTTTCTCAACTTTACTCTTACAAACAAACAGCGTGGCAGACAGTTTATGCATATCGAGTTAGTGATGTGATAGTGCTGAATCGAATGCTGAGACAGACTTTATTATATCGCCTGGCTTTAAGACAACGATACGACTATCGTATTTATTCTGAACGTGTTCTCATGTAAAAATGATGTTGAAGGTAATTTTATCTATGTACATATTTATTTTATTTTATTTATTTTATTACATATTTATAGGTGTCTCTTGTAAGAAACTGAACAGCCTTTTTCTTTTTAGCCGTGTTAATCTTATTGATAACATCGAAACTAAATAATATCTAATATTTAAGATACAAGACCCGTGAGTCTGTAGACATTAATAAAGGGATAATAATTAAATTTTTATATCAGTATTAAGTTAGCTTACCTTTAACAGCGCTTAGCTTGTTCCCGACCATCTGTTTCGCCACAAACGCCGCCATCTTGTCTTACTTTACTGCTTCTGTAACAAAGAAATAACAACAATAAGCAATATGCGGAAAATTGCGGAAACAAAAACAAAAAAAACACATATAAAACAATAAACAACACGTCTGTGCGAACAACGGAAATTCGAAGAATGTGCGATTTTTAGTTCTCTAAATAATCGAGCTTAGCTAAAGTTGACGCCATCTGTTGGCGACAAAAGACACTAAATGTCAACTTGGTTTGTCATTTTTACTGCAAGTTTTTTTTAGAATAGGTTTGCGTTTGATTACAGCCCGTATGATGTTTAGCACCGCTATAGTCTAAAACGTATGCTCAGAAGAAACCTATTTACTCGGGATTCAACAGACCTTTTTGTTGGTTTCTTAAACCATGCCAGAGGCTCTTCAGGCGGTTTGACAACTATCGACACCAGAGTAGGCCACAAACATACTTATTATTCTGTGTAAAACTACGAGTATACATTTTTTTACGTTAGATTGGTTTACGTTTGACTACAGCGGGCCTGATATAAAGCATTGCCGTAGCCTAGGGTGTAACACGCTTACCTAGAAGATACCTATTAACTCTAGATTTGGAGACCTGGATTGTAGTTCACCCACACCTAGAGGTATTGCGTAAAGTAGAAGTTGTTCAAATATTATCTTTATTTACAATAATAAAATATAAAACAAGGGAAGAAAAACTAAACATACTACTTCTAACTACTGCAAAAAAGGGGCACTTAGAAAATCTTTACAAAAGCCTAAAGATAATCTAAGTGCTCCAGCCCACTACCAGAGGGCAGCGAGCCCAGCATACTAGCCGCAAATATTATATTCATTTATTTTTTAAGTCAGAAGTATAATAAGGACATTTTTGGTTGTGAAAAACGTGAATTACAATATCTCGTAGTCAAGCGATTCATAAGTTAAAATCGCCCAAACTTTTAACCACCGCCACCCTCCCCCGAAACTGAAAGTTCAATATTCCATTCTTCAAAAGCTCAAATTCCATCCATTTAAAATAATTATGGCAGTTGAAGAATCGACCACAAATCTTCCCCTTAAAGTTGAAAGTACTTTATCCCTTAAGTACTTTCCTATCCCTTAAGGATAGCGGCTAATTGGTGATCAATTGGCTACGATTAGTAGACGTAAGCCGATTTAAGTTCTGTGAATAAGAGCTTTTGTAAGTATTAAGCACAGTAGCTATTGATTTGAGAGGTATGTTTAAAGGTGGTCGGACGACATTTCTAAGCTAGCTGGTAGGAGATGGATCAGACAGGCTGGAGACCGTACTATGTGGCACGTTGGAGAGGAGGCCTATACCCAGCAGTAGGTGAACACGGGCTGACATGATGATGATGATGATGTTTAAAGGTATGAAGATTAAAGTAGTATTAAAGTGGGTTATGGATAGCAAAAATCAAAAGGCACTATAATGAACTATACACGTGGGTCGGATGACACCTTAAATTGTAGGTCCCGGCTGTTGTCATAGTACCACTGTCGTTAAGCCATGTCAGAGGAACTTAGGACGGTTTGATAAACTCTCGACACCAGAGTTGGCCACTGTCATTCGATAAGAAGAAGACTAAAGTGAAGCTATTGAAAACATTAAACACATTTTTAAATTGATATTTAAATCGGCTTTTCTTTACGTCAAGGATCAGTTTAGACTTACCTATAGCTTTGTGATTAGATTATTGATTTGCTCAATTTAGTTAAAGATCGACGTTGCTAGATAAACCTCAAATAGATACAATAAACATAAACATTGATCTTACGTATATTTTGATCTCAAAAGCTAGTGTTTTTTTGTTGTAAAAAGTACCTTTACAAAATATCTATACAGTTTTATCTTATTTTAAACAATTTCATAAGCAGAAACTTCGCAACTTTAAATAACTGTACTCACTAACCTTGTATAAAAGGTACCTTTCTAACACCGTTTCAAGCACGTACCGCCTTGACAAAACGAAAAACTTTCTACTAGGAGCATTATAAATCTTGGTTTCGCGGTTACAAACTTTTTGTCCACTTATACTAAAAACGTCGGCGACTTGGCAGCTTCTTAACAAGTTGTTTATTTTTATTATTATAGAGACAGTATGAACCTCAAAAAAAAAAGAAAGAATGTATGTACATAGTATGGTATTTTTTGAGGATTTGAAACGTTTAAAATGAAAATTTAGTAAAATAATTGAACTTTTGTATAAGAGAAGCATACTTTAGGTTGCAAATTTGAATCATTTAAATAACAAAGATAAAAATTCAGTTAACAGAATTTTTGACTATCCAACGAGAAATTGACATCAAACCTATCCAACGCAAGAAAAAAAAACCTTGTCTGTCTAGTAATGGTGATTTTTGTTCCATCATCCAAAAACTTATCGGTGAAGAAAAACATCGTGAAGAAACCGACATGTTTGAGTACCATAATATCCGAGGACGTGTCTTCCGTGGAAGGACCTGGCCGCCCACCACGATGTATCTGCCCAAGAAAACTATCCTAACGGAATAGGTTCTGCGGGGGAGTCACGACCCTCAGTAATGAGGAAATACGATTCAAGAGAGATCCAAAAACTGAAGACTTAGGTAGTATTCGTGTACAATTAGATAAAGAGATCATTCTGTATTGATGTGAAATATCAAATTATTATAGTATAGTATCCATGGCACAAGCCTTTGCTTAGTATAGGAGAAGATGGTGCTTTAGTGTGTCATAACCTGAAATATTTATTTGTTGGATTACCAACTCGTTCAGTTGAGCTTTCTTTGATATTAACGTGACTGTGCACTTTAAAGCAGTCTACTTAAAACCTAGCGCTATCATAGGTACTATCCAGGGTACCTAATTCCCAGTTAAACACTAACTCTGCAGTTTATACCGGTACCAGCTGCACAATACCGGCTGTAACCGGAAATAACCGGATATAACCGGATTTAAACCGGTCTAATTGGGCGCTTGTCGTAGACATTATTATTCAGAGACACCTAACGCATATGTCAGGTATCTGTGTGCGTGGATTTAAACATTAAATAAGTGGCTAAGATAACATCAAAGACTGATGAATATCTGGGTACCGGACGAACACAGAATTGTCTTGCGCGGCAACTTTATCAGCTTCAAAAAACGCCATCAGTTTCTGTATTTTTTTACACTGGAGGAGGAGGCATATATTTAGCATGGGTTGGTAATGACGACACAATGGCTTGTCAATTATTTTGCACGAATAAATAGCATCTAGCTTTACCAAGCGTTTTTTCTTTGACAATGATCGTTTAATTATTGTACAGATAGATGTACAGAACGATATAATTAATGTATGCAACGAAAATTAGTTGAATTAGGTAAGTAGGTTAGTTTTTTAAAATATTATGAATTCGACATCCAATCTTTTGACATAATATTCAAACAGCATCAAGAGTAGAATTCAAATATTAAAGTTTGAAGTTAAAAGTTTTGGCGTACTTAACACGTCTACTGTGTATAACGTCGTTGGCAAAGCTGAGTTAGCGACGGATACGGCTGGTTTACAGCGCTTGAGAAGTAGTTAGTGCTCAGCGAAATTAGATAGATAGAAAGATAGATATACACTTTATTAAAACATCAGCACAATACAGAAATTTACAAAAATAATATTAAAACTTAAGCCTAGTGTCTTAACTGGCGACCTTATCGCTAAAAGCGATCTCTTCCAGGCATCCAATCTGGCAGGGATAAGACGCAAGTATAATGGTAGACGAGGTGTTTTAAATGTATGTGAAATTACATAAATACATAGGTATCATAAAATAAACATACATAAATAGCAAAATAAACAAATAGGTACACTAATACATACTTCAATACATATGATGATAAGTAATAAATAAATATATGTCATGAAATTAGATGTTTACTGTCCTCGATCTGAGTACTGGATCAGATACTAAGTTTTGTGATTGGTTTTAAAATTAGTTTTCTTCCTTAAAGCTTGAATAAAATATAAAATGATTAAGGAAAAGTTTTAACATATTTAATACTCGTATGTATAAGGTTTTCCTTAAAAGGCAAAGAGCTTGAATTAAGTAAAATTGATTAAGTAACAATTTTGTGACTTGTGGATTTCTATAAGCAGTAGGTTCTAATTTTTTTACGTTTGACTGCAACCTGCCTGGTGTTTAGCATCACTGCAGCCTAGGGTGAAACACGCTTACCTAGAAGATACCTAATTACAATAAGTTAAGCATTAATATAAAAATAATTATGGATCTATCCACCAAGAGCCTTGTTTCTTGTAAATATTAACCCAAGGGATTACAGTGTAATAGGGTTTTTTTTCTGTACAAGGGTTATTCATGTTAGACTATATTTAAGCCTGTGTTCAAAAAATCTTTCAAAATAATACGACATCGCTTGAAACCAGACTTACACACAACACTCTTGTAAAAAACAAAGATTTCCCCAATTCGAGTGAATGGTGCAATTTTACTTGCGTCGGTGTAAAGCGGGTATAAAACTGATTTAACGTTCTCAGGCCCAGCGCCGAAGTTACGTCATAGGATGGAATTACTATAATTAATTATTTTCAAATTCAAATTCAAATTCATTTATTTGCAAAGATGTAGTGAGAATCATGGTACATAAATATTTATAGTATCTTACATCTTACCATTTCTGGTGTGCAAAAATCACATTTTTGTCATTAAGCAACTATTAACAATTTCAATTCAATAAGAAAGATTAAGCCAATATAAACAAGTCATCACAAATTCAGATATAGTATCAGCTAGACCAACATCATAATCACCATCAGGCTGTAACCGCCCACGGCTGAGCATAAGCCTCTCTTAGTATAAGCCACTCGTGTCGCTCCTAAAAAAATATTTTAAATAATATGTAGATATTGACGTAGTGCGTAACTAGTGTTACCCCCGGGGGACAAAATGGGCTGAATAAGACATAATTTTAAACTTATATACTATTTATTAATGGTACCTACACAATGATAAAGATATTGAACTATTTTTACTGAAGATATTATTTTTTGTATTGAACTCAACAGCTATTTTGGTAATTATGTACATTATATTTATGTTATATAACCAAATAAATATAAAAAATCAAAGATCTTGTATTTTCTGCATCTTTGTTGTACCTAAACTATTAACCAGCATCGATATTATATTATTCAAAACTCCTTAGTATGATATTACTAGCGCCATCTATTGCAAACGCCTTGAACTTCCAAGTGTCTCAAGGAACTTATCAGTTTGTTATCCTGCCACTAAGAAAGGATGGCGCCACCGATCAAACTTCAGAATATTTCAGCGTTGTGTTACCATAGCAACTGTTTTAGAATATACGTGTACCCTTTTTTTAAAAGGGTAATAGTATTCTTTGTACGTGTAGTCTGTGTTTAGAATATTGATACAGAATTATTATGTGAGAATTTTAATAGCCTTTCCTTTATTTGAAACAGTATTTATTAAGATGTTAATTCATATTATAAAATAGGTACTTACTCAATATTATTGATACATACATATTTTAATTATTATATTTCAAGTTTTCTTACTACCTTTAGAGGCTTCTGACATTAATTTCTGAAGCAAGAAAGTAGTAGCTTGCTCTCAACTGGAACTTTTTTAGTCACCCATACTAAAATTACGACCGCCTTTACTTTCGCGGTAAAAATAAAATTACAATTATGATTATGTTTCCATCATTATGAGTCACGCTGTGTTTTTGTAATCTTAATTCAATCTATTTAATTATTATGCAAAACAATCTAATTCGCGTGCGATACCAATGATAAGCAATTGAACCGGTCAGTTTTTGGATGGGTGACCAAAAAAAGGGCATTTCATTTTGGGCGCTTCTGTGGGTCGGATGACACGTTAAATTGTAGGTCCCGGCTGTTCGTCATAGTACGGCAATCTCAGAGGGCCTTAGGGCAGCTTGATAAACTCTTGACACCAGAGTTGGCCACTCTCATTCGCTAAGAAGAATCTCATTAACATAGCATAATTAGGTATCCTAGTATCGAACTCAACTAAATATTATTCTTATGCAAATCACAGCAATACCATTCCACCAAATAGCGTACTAAAAGTGCAAGACAAGTAGATATGGCGAAAAAAATGCACTCTCAAAGTTTGAATCCTTCATTAGCCAAAGTTGGCGAAGTTTAGTCTGCTTTGCATGCATGTACGGACAAAGCAAATTGGCGTAAAAGTTGCTGTCTGGTTGAAGAAAGAACCGACGTGAGGGAAATTGGAACTAAGTATGTTATGATCATCATTATTTTTTTAGTATATTTGCTAGAATAATCAGATTAATACACACGTAGAGAAATTAGTAAGAATTTTAACAGAGTTTTTTTTATTTTAACAGAGCATTCTGGCAGTTTCATTTCAGTATAGACAAAGACATGCTCCCCTTTGAACGACAGTCATTAAACCCGGGACACCAGAATTGGCCACTTTTAAACCAGTTTATTTTATAACAGAAGTAGAAGCTATTTTGATGTTACAAAATAAACTGAAAATTTCATAATATTTTGAACAAAGACAAAAAAATACTTTTTCCTGTGACCAACTTTTGCCATAGAGTCATGTCGCATCTTTGCTTACTATAAAGCAAGACGGCGCTGTATCGAATATCCCGGAACAATTTATTATTGATAAACAAGTGGCGCCCTCGCTCACGCCGGTTCTTTTTTCAACCACCGCACTGCAAGTTTTTAAAGTCAACTTTGGCTTGCGGTGAGGAAAAGTTGTTCTCGTTTTGCATACAAGCGCGACTGCGACCAATATGCAATTATTATGCATTGAGTGCAGTTTTCGGGAACAGCTATTTGATGGTGTTTTTACTGCTTTGCTTTGTTGCAAGTTTATAGTGCGGCCTTTTTGTATTGAATGGGAAATATAAAAGTTCCAATATAAAATGAAAATAATGCGATGAGGTTATCTGTATTGTTTTTATTTATAGTCATGATTACTTCGCATTTAGTATTTCCAAATGGTAAAATCGATTAAAGATTTAAATTTTGCTTCGAGTTAAGTAAACATAAGAATATAGCCACACGAAAACAATAGGCGTTGTATAAAAGAAACAAAATAAAAATTTAAGTAACTTAATTACTTACTATTGTAACATTTTATCCAAAAACTTAATTCAAAGCTCCAGAACATTGTTTATTTTATTTTATTTATTTAAAAACCAGGTTTCTCTCTTTGAGTCGTATTTCCTCATGGCTGAGGGTCGTGACTCCCCCGCAGAATTAATTCGTTAGGGGAGTTTTCTTGGGCAGATATATCGTGGTGGGCGCCCAGGTCCTTCCACGGAAGACACATGTCCTCGGATATTGTGGTCCTCAAACATGTCGGTTTCCTCACGATGTTTTCCTTCACCGTTAAGCGAGTGCAAATCCACACATAACTTGAAAATACAAGTCATTGGTGTAGGGCGGATTCGAACCAGGGTGCGTCTGGATGAAAAGCAGACACTGGAACCGCTGAGCCACACTCGCTTTAAAAAAAACCAGGTTTAGTACCTAGCTTTTCCGACACGCACAGTGTCGCTTGTATGAATGAAATATACCTACGACTTTGTAGTCAAACGCCTGTCTGAAAAATATAGTAAAACAAATTATTTTTTACACGATCTACCCACAACACAAGCGTTTGTTTAGTGTAGGGCTAGATGGCGATGTGTGCTATGTCCCGGAATATTTATATTCATTAAATATATTATTAAAACGTAAACGTTGTAAACTATCAATCGCGTTTATTGGTGTTAAATGTGTGTGTTCATAGTTTATTAATATATTATTTGTAACATGTAAATTAGTTTGATTTTCTTTTATTTTCTCTGTTTAGTTATAGGTTTAATTTTTTTAAGTATTGTATTTATTTGTACGCCACCGACCAAACTGATTTCTGTGACCGTTTTCTTGCTAAGGTTGCCTGGAAGAGATCACTCAAGGTGATAAGGCCGCCCACTTGTGCATTCTTTTATAGTTTAAGCTCATTTCATATTGTAATTTATTTTTGGTGTGCAATAAAGTTATATTGTATTGTATTATTATTTATATTACTTTGTTACTTTCCACTGTACACTCTGTACATGTCAATTTGAATACCAAAATCTGGGCAGCCAACTGCATTTCAGACTTTACGCTCTCAATATGTTATGTATGCAGATTGAATAATATACATTTTGTGCAAGTGCTGCCATTTAGTATATTGCGGGGATTTCAGAGATTACGCTGGAAATGGATTCGTGTAGCAATAATATTGGATAGACATCACAATATTTGCACTGGTAGCAATATGGGTGATTGTTGGAACACAGATTATGGCTTTTTTGACTGGCCTGTTAGCTTAGTTGGTAGGGGCTCTGCCTTCTAATCTAGGGGTTGCAGGTTCGATTCCCGCGGGTCACAAGAAGGTACTTATAAATTAAAAAATATATACATAATTAATTGTGTTGAGTCTGGTCGTTTGTATATATAATAAGTACATTATGTATTTACAAAATAATAGTATATAAGTATTATATCCCTTATCTAGTACACACGACACAAGCGTTAGCTTAGTGTGTGGGGCTAGATGGCGCTGGGTGCAATGTGTCGGAATATTTATTATTTATTATTTTAGAGCAAATATATTTGCTGTAGCCCATAATGCAGAGGGTTTCGTGTGAACTGCCAAACTGTGGAACTACTTGCCGGAATCTTTATTCCTTTCGAGCTATAAAATATCGGTCTTCAAGTCGATATTAAACCGATTTATTCTAAGCAATCACACTAGATCGTAGGCTACAACGTTGCTTAACATCAGACAAATTGTAGTCAAGCGTGAGCCTATAAGTTTAAAAACGTTACGTTTACCCAGTAAGAACCAATTCACTCTCGCTTTGAAGATCGCTAGATTGTAGTTCGCTGGTTGTATACGCCGGTCATCGTCTATATCATTTACTAGCTGTGCCTGCGACTTCGTCCGCGTGGAATAGTTATTTAAGGGAACCTCTTCAGCTTTATAAATTATAGCTGTTTCCAACGACTTGAACCGTTTTCGCAGCGCACGCAACGGAAGCCCTCAAAGATGAATATTTTCCCCCGTTTTTTCCACATTTTCCATTGTATCTTCGCTCCTATTAGTTGCAGCGTGATGTTATACAACTTCAAACCTTCCTCGATAAATAGTATATTCAACACAAAAACAATTTTTCAATTCGCATTAGTAGTTCCTGAGATTAGCGCGTTCAAACAAACAAACTCTTCAGCTTTATAATATTAGTATATTATAAAATATAATATACAAATTGTGGGTTAAAATCTAGGAAAACTATTAGGTTAGTAGCGTCTCATTATAGGAGGTATATTCCCTAGTTATCAATGTATTGCCGTAACATCTAGAATTATTTTTACTTACTGTAATTTACTAGGTACCTACAAAATATAAAAAAATGCATTCACTAATCCGAGAAATAATTTATCACATAAACAAATAAAACATTACAGATCCAATAAAACTGCTAACAAGTTTAATCTACCAAAATAATAAATTTAGCACATTACGGCAAGTTAAACCATTTGGCGGAGGCATTTCGCCGCCATTCCGTATTAAAGCTTAAAGCTGCCAATTATTCAAGTGAAATCTGTTCCCAATTAAGTTTATAAAAATCTGTAAGTACGTTGACCCAATTTTTTGTACAAAATCCCAGCCTTTTATACAAAGTAATTACTTTACACGCAGTTTTATCAGCTTAGTAATTGTTGAATTAGTACTTTTTTAAACTAAAACAGGTTTGCACTTGGCCGGCCTAAGATGGAACGTGCTTACCCGATAAGAACCGATTCACTCTCGCTTTGAAGATCGCTGGATTATAGTGCGTGGGGAACAGAGAGTGAGGCAGGGAGTTCCACAACTTTGCGTACCTGACAGCTATTATTCCCAATTTATAAAAATAGAAAAAAACATTTATTGAAACAGATTTACCAAATACACACACATATATACAATAAATAAATAAATAAGTCTGCCCCAACACAGCCCCAACTCAGCTTAATGCTGATTACTGGATATGAATGTATGGGTATGGGAGTCGTTAGACCATGTCAAAGGCCCCCGGGTAGTTTGAAAACTCTGTCACCAAGGTTGATCACTCTCATATGAACTTATTTACATATGATTCGGATCCTCTATCCATCTGATTTTTCCGAAAATGCTTTATTTTATTTACCATTTAAATTTCTAGAATTTACGTCTTCCCATGCGATTTAATATTGTTTTTTTTCCTAAAACAGTGATATTATCTGAATTGCATTAAAATAGTTTTAGCAATAACGTCAATTAGGTAATAAACCAAAAAAGATATATAAAGAATTGTGATGTCCCGAGTAAAATGAGATATCCTTATATTCTCAAATTAATATCTTATCATAAATATTTTTTGTCATATTTCATTGCATATAATATCTTTAAAACCCAAAAGATACCCAACAATGATTTACGAATGAATCTCAACAACTGTTTTCCCCAAAACACCGCAACGGCCACAAAAATAAAACATTTTCCATTCCGAATGAGCATATTTCGTTGAAAATAAAGTACCAACTTGAGGCACTAGAGGCCATTGAGAGTCGAGCCAAGAAGATCATTGGTAATAATAAACTGTGCCGAGCGAAACTTCAAAGTCTTGAACACCGTCGCAAAGTCGCCAGTTTGTCGGTTTTCTATCGGTTGCATTTCGGAGAGTGTGCCGCGGAATTGCACGGACTAATTCCGCCCGCGCCCTTCTTTCACCGGACGAGTAGAGGTACGGCAGGACGACACCGGTTTATGGTGGAAGTTCCTAAGACCCGCACGAAACGGTACGCTTCCAACTTTATTGTTCGTACCGCTAGGTTGTGGAACTCCCTGCCTGGCTCTCTGTTCCCCACGCACTATAATCCAGCGATCTTCAAAGCGAGAGTGAATCGGTTCTTATCGGGTAAGCACGCTCCATCTTAGACCATAGCCTTACTTGCTATCAGGTAAACTATGGTCAAGTGCAAACCCGTTCAAGTTAAAAAAAAAAAAAAAAAAAAAAATAAAACATTTTTGTAGATAGCCTGAATGCGGGTAGACAGAACATTTTGCTTTTAATCCTTTTGTGTAAATGCGGATGAGATACGGCAGATGGCGCTGCTGTCGCGAGTTGGGGCAGGAATGTTGAAACCAAAGTTTAGATACTCTCATACTTGTTAATATCTACTGTGAACCGAAATTTTAGGTCGACGGCTATTTTAAACTTTTCGCTACGTAGGACTTTTTTGGTCAATTCCGGATATAAATTAAAATATATCGCATGTGTATTTAGACGTCCATATCTCAAATTTTATGTTAGTAATTGAGTACATAAAGTAAACAATAAATGAAATAAAATAAAAAAACATTCCGGGACATTGCACACAGCGCCATCTAGCCCCACACTAAGTAAACGCTTGTGTCGTGGGTACTAGATAATGGATATAATACTTATATACTTTTCTTTTGTAAATACATACTTATTATACATACAAACAACCAGACTCAACACAAGTAATTATAAATTTTAAAGTACATAAATACTTGTGTCATGCGGGAATCGAACCCGCGACCTCTAGATTAGAAGGCAGGGCCACTACCAACTAAGTTAACAGGCCAGTCAATAACTAATTGTTTGCAAATTACAATGATTGCAGCACTCGGTCTTTTATTCAATCGTTCGAAATACCTTAATTTAACGTGGCTACCAAGTGACCCAAAGTTGCTGCATTTCCTTCCAATAGGTTAGTAACAAAAAATAATTAACAATAAATAGTAAAGATAAAGATAAAAAGATAAAGAATCTTTATTGATAATGTAAAATTGTAACATACATAGGTATAAGTACTAATATCACAGAATATGCTACACAAATTACAATATCTCGTCAAATTGAATTTATAACATTAGGCTTTTATAAAATTTTAGAAGTTACATTATGTCTAGTTTTATTAATAAAACAATGAAAATTTTTGTTATTAAAATCATGTCAAACATAATAATAGGTATGTAATCATACAATATGTCAACTTAAATAAATC
This sequence comes from Macaria notata, assembly GCA_927399415.1. Classification (NCBI taxonomy): domain Eukaryota; kingdom Metazoa; phylum Arthropoda; class Insecta; order Lepidoptera; family Geometridae; genus Macaria; species Macaria notata. The sequence continues at coordinate 2,197,935 of OV656748.1, read as the reverse complement.
TTGGTACTGTCACTTTAGCTGTATAGGGGCTAAAATGACAATTTGGCATCACACTCCTTACTCAGTAGTTAATTACATAATTTCTAAGCAAGATTAGAATCAATAATAATTGGTAGTTGACTGTAGTCATTTTCAAAGTATTCTTTAAAACTGTATAGTGTCTGATCTAACAATAATTGTTTGACGCTATTGCAAAATTGCTGATCATTATTCAAAGACTGAATGTGTGCGGGGGGTTTATTGAACAGTTTCTCTCCCATTATAGTGGGTAGTTTCTTAGTCATACACAGCCTAGGCACAGTTGGTTTCAACAAAATAAGTCCAGTAATAAGTCCAGTATATGTTAAGAATAAACCTTTCTCTCGTTTAAGCAATAAACTGAAATAAACGTCTCAAAACGAGAAAATGTATCATAAAACTTCCTAAAACAAAAACACAAGCCCGTTTCACACGACGTTTATTAAGAAAGAAGGGTCCAAACCTAATAAAATTAGGATCACACCGAGCGATACGAACTTTTACATACACGGCCAATAAAAGTAATGTGTCGCATCAAATTTACCCTGAAACAAGTAAGGGGTGTCTTTTACAACCCCATTTGGCCCCAAACGCTGTACCGAGGGTCACGGCATTAGCATTTAAATAGAATTCAGCCTGTATCCTATAGAAAAAGTTCGACGCAAGAAACGTCCGAAAATGAATATTTATCACAATGCCATCTGTTGGTGATAAATACGCATGAGACAGCGACATCTGGGTGCTAATGTGTGAGGCTGTGAGAGTTGGCGGAATACGATAATAGATGGCAGTGAATTGATTCCAACTCATTCCACTGTGTCCTGGTGCCTTTTGCTCGGACTATAATTGTACACGATAAACTTTACTGTAAAGCATAAATCTCGATCGTTTTCAGGCAGGTTGTAGTATTGTGTCATTGTTTTTGCAGTTAAAATAGTCATTACCTTTGAGTTAATAGCAAAAGAAACCATTTAACTATCGTCAACCATACACTATGATGATCACTTTCCATCAGGCGAATTTTGTCAAAATCCATTCTGTCAAAAAAGTATTCAGGAAATATATTTTTAATTGATTTAAATATAAAAACAAAATTTCAAAGTGCAAGAGATTTCACTAACTGTATAATTCCTTTCAAGTTATTACTTAGCAAAGTTCATTAATTTCCCCAGTGCTCTTTGGGGAGCTAAGTTAATGCTCCGTTAGCTTAGTTGGTGCTCCGTTAGCTTAGTTGGTAGTGACTCTGCCTTCTAATCTAGGGGTGCGGGTTCGATTCCCGCATAACACAAGTAATTATGAATATTGAAATTTGTAATTACTTGTGTTGAGTCTGGTCGTTTCTATATATAATAAGTATGTATTTACAAAAGAAAACTATATATGTATTATATCCGTTATCTAGTACCCATGATACAAGCGTAAGCTTAGTATGGGGCTAGATGGCGCTGTGTGATATGTCCTGAAATATTTATAAAAAAAAATGCTGCATTCAGTTTAAAATCGTTAACTACGTTTAATTGTCCAACTTTTGGCTTTACAAGCTATCTTGGATTTAACTGTGTCACCCAGTTTAAATAGCCTTGGTAACGTTATATTTTATTTGGCTTACTTTTTAACCGACTTTAACAAAGGAGATTCTTGTTCAATTGCCAGCCAGCCCCAACGGAAGACCAGCGCTGGTTGCTTCCATACAACCAGCATTATACTGAGTTGGGGCTGTGTTGTGGCAGATTTTATGTTTGTTTTTTTATGTTTTTACTCCTGTGCGTTTTTAAAATCTGTCACAATAAATGTTTTCTTTCTTCTTTCTTTTCAATTATCATTTTTTCCATAGCTTAGTGAATAGAAAAATTCGTACTTAATTACCAAAGAAAAACTCGTGACAAAATGTTCGCAGATCAATTAATTAATTAACGTAGAAGTTTGAATAATAAGACATTATTTAACTTCCTTAATTTTACAAGTTCAAATCCTTTAGTGACTTTCAACTGTTTATACATAGATTAAAATGTGTAGCTATTTACAGCTAGTCTCAATGCTCCCTAATATATAGAAGATTAAAATAAATTTTGCAATTACAATTACACACACATACACAAAATGTATAGTAAATAATTCTGCCTTCTACGCCGGGAAAAAAATACGGTCTAATCTAATACAAAGATTAAGATACTTTTCATCAAATTTTCATCTCTTCCCTGAAGGCTTGTCGTTCCACCTCACCGCGAAATGCACACACAATATAAGAAAAAGACTTCTAAATACCCATTTTAATAAAAACTCTGATCAGATTTACTTTTTCTGGCTTAACGTATCAGCATAGCCATCCAGCGCGGTAATGCGGCAAGTATGCTGGGCATGCTGCCCTCTGGCAGTGGGCACTTACATAGTTTATCATTTTTTTATAAGGAATGGGTTTGCACTTGACCGTAATTCGCCTGATGGTAAGCAATTATTATGGTCTAGGATGGAACGTGCTTACTTATTTGTAAGACATTCTAAAAAAAATCTAAGTGCCCTTTTTTAACTTTTTTGTAGTAATTAGAAATAGTATGTTAAGTTTTAACTTATTTTTCTCTAACCAATCTCTAAAGTTATTTGTTTTATTCTTGACTTAGTAGATGAGCTATGGATGATTATGATGAGTCACGTAACATCACTACAATGCGATGTCTAATATTTGTGATGTCATCCCCGCAGTGGTGACTAATTTTTCACCTTTGACATTTCGGTAAATGTCAAGAGAGAGCCTCACTGAGACCGAACCAAACCGAAAAGCTCTTAAAACTTGCACGCTCTGTCTTATTAATTAATATTCTTTGAAAGATTTTGTAATCTTTTGATGTTCGCCAAATCTCCTTCCCGCTTGAATAAATAAATTAAGTTTATATCCAGTGAAGTGAATGTTTTTTAATTTTTTTCGTTGGGTACTAACAAGTCTTCAAATTGGTGAATAACTGTCTTTTTATATAGACAAAATAATATGAATTGTATAATGTAAAGTAAAGTATAAAATACCAAGGGTTAAATCTACGAGTACACCAAATCATATATAATAAAAATAGGTAGGTATAATGTTAGGATATACTATGGAATTTCACTTCCTTTTCGCTTCATAAATTTTGAATATACCTTGAAGATATTTTGAAAACTTACGAGTAACTTTGAGATTTGGTATGTCCTTCTGCTTATTGTACTATAATTTCTTTAGTAATTATTGCTGTACCTGAAAAGACAGAAAAAAAACATTAAAATATTTATCAATATATTCATGGTATTATTAAGCTAAATTGTTTGTTGTTGTGGTTAAGTAAATAATAAAAAGTTAAGAGTGATTTTTGTTGTGAAACCCGCTTTAACAACATATAAAGAAGAAAAATTTCTTAAATTTTCTCGAACCATCAATACCATTCTCTCAAATAACTTTGACTCCTCCCCCTCACACCTTTCTTTTTAAACGAACAAAAAAGCGAGACAACAATAGATCATCAAGAAAAATGTTGGAAAAATCAGAGATTGATTGCTGTTACAACTGCCACCTATAACTTATGAATATTTAAAAGCTGATCAAACTGATTTGAGCCCTATTTAAACACGATAAAGAACAAATTCATAAAACACAGCTTTTGAAAAATTTCTTTGAAATGTGTCAGAGAAGAATCAAGCTTGTGTTATAAGGTTTAAGGTGTGAAGTCGTTTGTCTCTTGCTCGTGACATTTTCCGCTGTTTATCATGAAGAGATTATCCGTTTCCTGATGTAAAATAAATCAAGAAAGCGATTTAGGTCGGTTTCCGGATGTGGGGGGTGTGGAAGGAAAGGGGGGGGGGGGTGTAAATGATTCCCAAGATATACTGTGCGTGAGAGAAAAGTGGTCTTGTGTGGTATTGTGTAGTAAGAGCATGTTGAAATGGCATATACGATAAGCTACTAAATTAATATACTAGGACATTTTACACAGCGCCATCTAGACCTGTAATGAGGAACCGTTTATGTTATCTATACATATATTAAAGCTGAAGACGGTCGAAAGTCTAAACGTAAAAGATTTTAGTAAAAAAATATTCGGGTAAACTTTAAATTCATAACAGAACACGATTCAGCAGGTTGTAGAATGTTTGTCTGTTTATCTGTTTATTTAAACGCTCATCACACAAAACAGCTGAACGGATCATCATGATTTTTGGTACATAAGTAGTATGAGGTATTAGATGTGTCATAGGCCTCAAAATAATGCAAGCGAAGCCGCGGGCGTCCTCTATGTACATAAATATAGACCTTTTACACAGCGCCATCTAGTCCTGTAATAAGAAACTGCTTATTTTATGAATATTAGACAAAAGATTAACTAAACGGTTTTCACTCACGTGTAAATCGCGTAAATGGTTTACGCGTTTCGGATGTTATGACACCCATCTTCAGAACGTTCGTCCTGGGCGGCGGCAACGCGCAGACTGCGCGCCGCCGCGCGAGCGGCCCGCCGGGACACGGGCGCGGGGGCCTGTGGTGGTGGGGGTGGAGGCGAGACGATGTTACTACTCCCGGCCGCTTCGTCCTCGGGTCGCTCCACTGCTTCATCAGAGACAGCACCATCGACTGATGTACCGGCGCACACAAAACTGACCGTATCTTGATCCAAAGCTCCAATGATCCTTCTCTTCGTCATCGTATTAAGAGCTGGGACCCACGCCGGAGGAAGCGCCCATCCACGGTCTCGGTTGAAATTCGGGTGGCGGTTGATCTCTATATCTCGTGAGTGAAAACCGTTTAGTTAATCTTTTGATAAAATGTCTCACGAAAGTTTTAATATTAAAATATTAGACAAGTAACATATGACAATTCTATTGTATTGTAAAACGCTCATTCTATAATCTTGTCATTAATTACAGTCCGTTTTGAGACACACTATTCTAGATTATGAATAATAATATTTTTTTGCCCATTATATCTAGATCATAGGTCAACCTCCTTCAAGTTTGATCGATACTACATTAGTCAATTTAGGCCCTAGGGGCTCTTGAAGTCAAACTTTATTGATAACTAGCTGGTTTCCGCGACTTCGTCCGCGTGAAATAGTTATTACCATAAAAACGGGTTTATTGAGTTAACCTTAAAAGATAGACATATAGCGTTGCAGACATTTTGTTAGATCATTTCAAGAGAAATAATTCTTTGATACATATTTTTTGATATTTTGAATCGTAAACAAAGATCAAACAAAGATGAAATACGCAATCAAAGATGAATAATATTCCCCGTTTTTTCTACATTTTCCATTGTTTCTTCGCTCCTATTAGTTGCAGCGTGATGTTTTATAGCCTAAAGCCTTCCTTGATAAATGGTCTACTAAACACAAAAATAATTTTTCAATTCGCACCAGTAGTTCCTGAGATTAGCGCGTTCAAACAAACAAACAAACTCTTCAGCTTTATAATATTAGTATAGATTGAGCATCAAACTCACTAATGTCCTATGTAAGTTTTTAAATTGAAAGTGGAAACATGAAACAATGTTTGATAAACATCTGATGTGTTATATTTCTTGCCTGTCGTTGTACCCAGTATAGAAACCAGGCTTTATCGCAAATAATGACAACGACGTGCCAAGTTCCAGGACCTATTGTTCATAAACACAACACACTACTTGAATTTTTATTTTCGTTTATAGCAAGGAAGTTTTCGAGGTAAAATCTATCACTGAGTACAATATAAAATACAAATATATTTTTTACTGAGTACGATACAAAATACAAAGTATATAATAGGTACATAAAAAGTTTTTTAATGTACTAAGACATCTAGATATGTACATGATGATGAAGTATTGTTTAAACGTTTTTTTTTTCTACCTGTGTTGTGTTTGCACCTTGCAGTAGGTCGCAAGAGAGCCTGAAGCATACGAAAGCTTTTTAATTTTAAAACGATAGTCAAATAAGCCATGGAATGAATTGTCAAGTTAAGCGACCTATTTTGTAAATGAATCGACTAGTGATAAATACTTCGCATTGTCACCAACAAAGTACGATAATTTATCTATAAAAAAATCGCTTGTATTTGTTAAGTTCAGGCATTATTTGATTATGTTTGCTTGTTAAAAATATCAATATTAAATATGTAACACATTTTTTATACCATTCAAAGTAGTCACTGAGTCGAAAAGACAATTTTAATTCCCTAAAGCACACAAATTTTCTTGTTCTTATCTTAATGTTTCACCCTTTTTGGTCCAGCAAATAAACAGAAAGCTTTCGCGAAGGGTAAAAAGAGGTTTTGACGTCGAAACCATTTGCAAAAGCTTTGGGACGTTTTTAAGTAGGACAAATTAAGAACTGTGAAGATAATTATTACATTTGCTATCAATAAAAAGGCACAAACTAAAGGCCAAAAAGTTTGTTTTTTGGTCATTAAATTTATGCTGCTTTTTTAATATTCATTAGATCTTACTTATCCCATGTACCGTTTACCGTAATGCTTAATTTCAGGCATTTTGCTGTTAATCGCATGCTTATAAAATGCTAAAATATCAGAAAATACCTATCACATACACATGGTTCTTTCTTTCTCTCTCTCTCATGAGTCGTATTTCCGCATGACTGAGGGTCGTAAACCCCTTAGAAGTTCTCTTGGGCAGACACATCGTGGTGGGCACCCATCCATCCACGGAAGACACATGTTCTCGGATATTGTAGTCCTCAAACATGTCGGTTTCCTCACGATTTTTCCTTCACCGTCAATCGAGGTTCTTTCTTTAAAATTAAAAAAAATATTTTGCAAAAATAATACAAAAAACCGCCTCAAACACAAACGATTCCAATACCATTATAATACTTCACCTGAAATTCTCCAAGTTTTTGTTCGTCTTAAAACATTTTTCTCGATTCTTGTTCATTCATTCATTCAGACGTGTCGAGAAGCAACGCAAACATTAATTTCTTTCTTTTGACAAACGGCGCTTGTGATGCACAATATTAATCTTTTACATTTACAAATATTGCAAAAGAGATTTAGGAATATAATTTTAATATTTCTATCTCTATGTGATTTTATTTCTCATTTGAATTTAAGTTAAAACTTAACGTTACTTAACGGAAATGTATTATTTCTGCACAGGATCGACGCAGCTAGCACATGCGTCAAGAGGCCTATGCCCAGCAGTAGGATAGAGAAGGCCGTGGATAATTATGATGAGCAATACCACAAAGTAATTGCCAATCCAGAGTAGCTATTGTGTATATTTGTTTTAATTTGAAAAATTGCAACTATATCGATTCCTTAGTTTGAAAAAGATTTAAACGTATTAAAGTAAGTAAGTAAGAACTTCTACTGTCGCGTGTTAAATAAAATTAAAAAAATGCTATTTGTCACAGTACATTTACGGTAGTTATACCAAGCCACAGATTTCTCCAGTGATTTGAAAATTCCTAACACTTAAATTAATAGTCCGCCACACTCAAACGAATTTACTAGTATAAGGTAATTTTACTAAACAATTTGTCTTATCTTATTTAACAATTATCTTATCTTACCTTATAATAGATTTAATACTCAGCCTTGTTCACTACAACGTGTTACCAAATTGTTGCTTCAATACGTACAACGTGTCCTAAACGTAAACCCAATTTGAATGCAACTATCATCTATTCAAAGCCACGTTGACTGGAGCTCTTCACTGTAGTTCTACAGGGTTACTGATTACTATAAGACTAGCTTGGAAGTATAATATATTTCTTTGCATTTACCATAATAGTTAAGATGAAAAAACTGGCATCCCGCGCGCAGTTTGGTAAAAAAAATAATAGATAAGGTAACAGTGCAGTATTCGTTACCATTTTTTTCTGTAGACTTACAACGAGCTGTACGCTGTATGAAAACTATATTTTTTTCAGTAACATTATTGCTGATTACTATACAATTGTATATTGGAATACCCAATGGATAATCCTGGCCAGATTAAAAATAAAATGAAACCAATTAACTTGCGTTGCCTTTTCGTTTCTATGTATAATAACTATACATATATTTACAACAGCAAAGCATAGTATGTGTTATATCCGTTATCTTGTAGGCACTCATGATACAAACGTTAGCTTAGCATAGGGCTAGATGGCGCTGTGCAAAATGTCTTGAAATAGTTGTTAAATTAAAAATTCGTGGAGAAATCACGAAACTTGCATACACTTAGAAAACTCATACACTTACAAAAATCTTCTATCGCTTGGGATTTTTTTTGAAGTCGGTAAAAAGGAATATACCTTGTATACTAACAAAACCTAACCCAATTTGGGTACCTACCACTATGTCCTATTCTATGTCTCGAGTGTTCTCTAACTGTTGTTATATGTAAATGTAATGGACGATTTGCGTGCCATGGCTGTGCTGGAGGCAATGCGATTTGCATTCTCAGATAGCTATTGATTAGGGCAAGAGGGCAGTTTGACTTAGGTTGTTTTACAACATGACATGTTAAATTGTGTGTTCTTATTTTTTGTTATATTATGGCAATTATTTATTTAACTATGTCATAGGCCCCTAAGGCGGTTTGAAAACTCTCAACACCAGAGCTGGACACTCTCAGACGAACTTATAGTAGATCTTACGTTTGGTTTTTGGCTTGATATACATAAATATTTCTTTATACTCGTATTAAACGAAATCAAGTTTTAAATCAATTTGGGTAAAAAACTAAAGCTTCCCAATTGAAAGTTAAATTATAAATCATACCCTGTGATATCTTTATATTTATTGCTACAGTAAAAAGTTTATAATATATTTAAATAAAATATGAAACAGAATTGTCTGAAACAGTTTGTAATATTATTCATATTTTATTATTCGATTAGATATAACCACCACAAAATCAAAACCTTCTTCATTTTTACATAAGTTGGTTAAAAAATGTATTCTATCATTTAAAAAGTTGTTGAAAATGTAGGTACGATATATCACTGGTGGCGTGTAATAATAATAACCCAATTAACAACGTCAGGAGTAACGGCGTAACGGATTGCGACAAACGTTAACGGAAACATATGAAAAAGTAATTGAAATGATATTTTAACGCATTTTTGGAAAAACGTGAGTCGATATTTAAAACAGGTCCTTAGAAAAAAGTAGCATTGCTGCAGCCTAGGGCGTAATACGCTTACCTAGAAGATACCTAATAACTCTAGATTTGAGACTCCTTGATTGATAATACTTCTATATCAGAAATTCTTATAGCCTTACTATTTACTCAGTATAAGAAACTAGCTGTGCGCGCGACTTCGTCCGCGTGGAATAGTTATTTTGGGCATCATATTTATTTTTGCAAACGGAAGCCCTCAAAGATGAATAATTTTCCCCGTTTTTATCCATATTTTCCATTGTTTCTTCGCTCCTATTAGTTGCAGCGTGATGTTATATAGCCTAAAGCCTTCCTCGATAAATGGTCTATTCAACACAAAATGAATTTTTAGATTCGGACCAGTAGTTCCTGAGATTAGCGCGTTCAAACAAACCAACAAACCAACTCTTTAGCTTTATAATATTATTATAGATTAAGTTGGTAAATTATAAATTCTACAAAACTTTCAGATTTCTGCCTATAAGTATTCAAATAGGATTAAATTCTTCTGACAGTGTTTATTCTAAAACGAAGAAAACTTTAGGGATAAGGTTCATAAAACCACTTTAGCCCTAAATCCCTAAAAGTACCTTAAAAAGTTTTAAGTATTTTCCAGTTTTTAGTACAAGGGTCGAGAATATTATCGATACTAGATGGAGCGCGCGACTTCGTCCGCGTGGAATAGTTATTACCATAGAAACGGTTTTAGTGAGTTAAGTTAAAAAGATAGACATATACTGTTGCGGATATTTTGTAAGATCATTTTAAGAGAAATAATTCTTTCATACACATTTTTTTGATATCTTGAACCGTTTTCTCAGCGCACGCAACGGAAGCCCTTAAAGATGAATAATTTTCCCCGTTTTTTCCACATTTTCTATTGTTTCTTAGCTCGTATTAGTTGCAGCGTGATGTTTTATAGCCTAAAGCCTTCCTCAATAAATGGTCTATTCAACACAAAAAGGATTTTTCAATTCGCACCAGTAGTTCCTGAGATTAGCTCGTTCAAACAAACAAACCAAACAAACTCTTGAGCTTTATAATATTAGTATAGATTTTTCGACTAGACCTGGTTGGGACTCTATCGGAAGCATAAGCGGTCACCCATCCAAAACTGTGTGTGTTGGGAGATGCGTTGGTATTCACATAAATTATGTTTACGTTTGAAGATATACAAGAGTGAAGTGAACACGATCAGTTTTAGATAAGAGTAGATATAGTTATACTGTCAAAAATATTTTTTTTATTTTGGCGATAATTCCGGATTAAAAGAAGCATATGTATTAATTCTGCAGAAATAAATGATCACTGGGAAAGTGGAGGGCAAAAAACCTATTTTTTTTACAAGAAATGGGTTTGCAATTGACCGTGATTCGCCTGATGGTAAGCGATCATTAAGCATCAATAACCTAGAGGAAGAAGTCCGACGCGATGGTCAGATCAGATAAAAGTTGCCCTTAACACAAGTGTAGTAGATGCAGTTTACGTCGCTGGGAATCGGAGAAAGCCTGGGGTATCGACGCAAAGAGAGAGATGTATTCTTTCAGAGTCTAATAATCTACCACCATAGCATTCAAATCTGTTCAGATGGATAGGTATAAAGAAGGAACAAAGGCAATCACACAATCACCAAAATTTTCCTTTACAACATTATTAGTAGAAAATCGCAGCTTTGTTTGTTTTCTGTCAGGACGAAAAGTAGCCCAAAAGTAGCCTATTTAATTCTCAGGATCTCACAATATCACCGTACCTACATATCTCTTGCTACGTTATGAAGTGGAAGAGGAACAAACATGTCTATTAATACTATTGTGCTATTATAAATATCGATCTTGTGCAGACTTCATCCATAAAGAACCTGCGACTCGTACAATGTCTTCGACCCATCTCGCTGCCGGACGACCCACTCCTCGTCTGCCTGTTCTTGGCCACCACTCAGTAACAGTTTTACTCCATTGTCGTTTCGTCTAGCCACATGTCCCGCCCAAATCCATTAAAGATTAATTACTGCCAAGATCGACGCAGCTGGCACATTTAAAGAGAGGCCTATGTCCAGCAGAAAGAAAGAAAAGAAAGAAAGAAAGATATTATATTTTATTCTTTCTATATTCCTATATAGAAAGCTGTGGATGTTGATGATGATTATAAATATGTTGTATCATTGTATTTGGACATATCAAGTAATGGTTATATGACATGTATATGTACTATATAACTATAATTTTTATTCACGTCTAATTAAACAACAATACGCATAGTTGAGTAAAAACCGAGTTAGTTACATCTCACGATACTTTTATTAATAAGACTTGTATTATGTGACCATAAGTCTCGACTTATGTCGTAAAGTTTCTGATGTACATAGGTATACAGTGTTTACAAAAGGAATATACAAACTACGGTGAGTACTCGCCGAGTTTTAATTACACTCCACAACACTCGGCGATCGAATATAATATAGCGGTGTCACCATCGGTGCCTTCTTAATAAACAATCGACGACCTTCTACGTCGATTACATCCCGCATAATTAGTGACATTCGCTATCAAGTAAAAGGTGGTATGATATCTCATACATTTCTGTAGAAAAGTAAACATAAAATTCCATGCAAGGTACACATACAAACAGAGTGAATATTCCTTCACTCGGTCTCGCAGCTTACAGAGTATTTACTTGAGTATTTCTCACGAAAACTAACTCCGGGATTTAGGAGCTGCAATATTCTCTCTCTGCGTAGTTTGGCATTGAAGTTAGGATGGAAGGATGAGATATAAGAATAATACAATTTTTTTAAATATGGAATAGGCTTATGTTTGACTGCAACCTGATTGATGTTAACCTTCTGCCAAGCAATAGTGTCAAGCAACACTGTAGTCGAAGATTTTAATAAAGATATTATGTTTATGTAAGGCCTAAATAAAGAGAATAAAATAAAAGTTTAACAGTGTAGTTTGTAGTAGCTTATATGTTGTTTGAAAGTTTTTATCTTTATAATTAATTCTACATCATGCTTAGATACTGTATTAGAATATTTTAATTTACGTAAAGAAAAACTCGGAATATTATTAGGAGTTCTTTACTAGTAATAAATACTCCGGGACATTGCACACAGCGCCATCTAGCCCCACACTAAGCAAACGCTTGTGTCGTGAGTACTAGATAACGGATATAACACTTATATACTTTTCTTTTGTAAATACTTACTTATTAAGTATACATACAAACGACGATATTAGTGTATTACTATTTGAATTTTTAAAAGATTCCTGTCATTATACATTTCATTGCAAATGCCACATACATGAATATCGAATACTTAAAATATCGAACTATCCATGTGACAATTCTAATAAACTGAAAAATTATATTCATATGTATTATGTACAGCGTCATGAATGGTCTAAAATATGTATATCTAGCCTTACAGCAAAAGACGGTTTGTGACACCTTAGTATTTGGAACTGAGCTGGGAATATTAATCTCAGAGTTTTGAGATTCATTTTGCAGTTTGCTTGAGGATCACAGACGGAGAAGTAGATTAAATATCCTGGTCTTAAGAATATATTGCAAAAATTAAAAAGTCTTTGAAAATATATTCTGAGAGCTGATTTGAAAGTCATTCTTATAAGAAGAGGTTTCACTAAATTTATAGATACACATTTTAATTATGTTTTTTTTGTATTTGTAATAAAAGAGACGCTACACTTTTTTTTTAACTTGAACGGGTTTGCACTTGGCCATAGTTTACCTGATAGCAAGCTTAGGCTACAAGTTCGATTGTACGGGTATTATTAAAATGGTGTTTTGGCCATACATTAATTTAAAAGTGATAAATAAAATTGCAGTTTCCTACAACATTTGAATTCCTATAACTCTAACATACGAGCGTGCATCCTTAAAATAAATAATATTTATTTTAAAATCATAGGTACGAGTAAGTTAATTTAAACTTCAATAGGTTTATTATAAGTCTTAGTCTATAATTTAGAAAATTAGTTACTTACTCGTAATTACCGACACAATATTTTGTAAGTGGTTTTGAATACAGCATAAAGGCTTAGTATTATTTTTATATAAGTCGTTCTGACTCAAATAAATTGCAAACATGAAGAATCAGAAAGTTTTGAATTAGCTCGAACAATATTGGTTCGAAATAAAAATTCCAGGTATAATATATTGGCCCAAACCTATCGCAATATCAACAGTTCCAATATACAGTAAAGTACAAGAAAACTACGCTGAAAGCTCTTCATTTTCTCAGGAACATTCTGATATCAAACTAAATATTCTTCATACTTTGTATAGAAATCTGTAAATTTGTAAAACATATTGCAAATAGTCTAGATATTTTTTGTTTGTTAAAACACTAGGTTTCTTCTAGGCAAGCGTGCTACATCTTAGACTATAGTGGTGCTTAACATCAGGCAGGCATCAAACGAAAGCCTATTTAATGTAAAAAAAACACTGTTTTGAACAATTTGATTATTTATCTGGCAATTAGCATATACAATTCTTCTCATCAAATGATGGTGTCGAGAGTATGTCAAGCCGCCCTAAGGGCCTCTGACATGGCTTAACGACTGCCGAACTAGACAAACAGCCGGGGCTTAAAATTTTACGTGTCATCCGGCCCACGGACACGCCCAAAATGGCATATATTATTATCTTACACCTAAAATACCTAAGTGAGTTCTTATAAAGTAATATTTACCGTTTACTTATTTAATATACTTCTGTTACATAATATTTTTTGTATTAATTAATTATTTTGTTAAAAACTAATTTAAAAAACTAAATAATAACAATAGAATAAAAACTTAAACTACTTCTAAAACTAAAATACTTAATCTAAAATGCCTGTAGTAGAAGGAAAGGCCCCCAAAATGCTGGCGGCGTTTCCGCGTTGTATAGCAATGCTCACCTTTACAGCAAAGTAGCAGCCAGCATTCTGGAGACCTGTTACTTCCATCAAACGCTTGGCCAGGTCCCAATACAAGTCCACATATTATTTAATATCCACATATATCACAAAGCCTCTGAATGTATGTGTCACTGTAAAGATAACATGACAGTAAAATTACACACTGAATGAACCAAGAGGAACGGTTAAATTTGAAATTAAAATTACGAGCGACAACAACCCAATGCGGATCCGAAATTAAGCTTTTTAATAATAAAATTATGGCTCATTTTACCCTGTCACTTCCATCTACCTTGACAAGGAACAACGCTCGTACGAAACAATTCGTCACCCCCTATCCCCGTTTCTACCCCACGTGGGGGTAAAAGTCATGTTATCCAGTTAAAACATAAAAACATTTTTACATTCCCAGCGCTGGAACATTTTTATTTTTGCATCCGCCACGAACTTGGAATATTATTGTCGGGGAAAATAAATTTTGTTTTTGAACCAACGAAACTGACATCGCTGTGGAGAATGACGATGTTGGATCAAGTTCTTTCTTGTATTATCTTTTCGAAGATCAATTATAATACAAAGATAAAAGATAAATAATCTTTATTGATACTGTAAAGTTGCTACACAAACATATTATAATATTGAAATATACTCATAGAATATGCTACACAAAATATGATAATATCTTAATACATTTTATATCATTCAATTGAAGTTTTATTTTAAAATTCTAAGAAGGTCGAGTATTATTAGTAAAATAATCTTAAATACATATATTAATTATGTATAAGTCTCGACTTAATTAAAATAATCTAAGTACCTACTGTTTTTTGAGCTATATAGGGGCTACAACAGACATTACCCAGGGGTCTTGAAATCCAGAGTAAATAGGTTTCTTTTAGGCAAGCGTGCAACATCTTAGACAACAGTGGTGCTTAACATCACGGAGGCTGTAGTCAAATGTAAGCCTAAACCGTGTTAAAAAAACAGACATTAAAAATTGACATTTTTAACATAGATCTTATTAGCAAATTCATAACAACATTAATTGACCAAAAATCGAGGAGAATGGCGCATACTCCACAGACAAGAGCATCGCTCTTAAATTTTGAATGAATAGATAAACAATAAGTCAAATAAACAGGTATTAAAAATATGACTTCAGAAAATAACTGTTCATTATATTCCATAAATGACTGAAAATTAGTCTTAACATTTCAAATCTCACAAAGATCAACTTGAACTAAGGTTTACTTTTTTCCGACGACGACCTTAAAAAAGGAGGTTATCAATGTTTGGCAAATTATCAGATTTAGATGTTATTTCTTTTTTAGTTCTCAATTTAGGTACGTGTAAGGCAAAACAATCTTAGGGTAACACTGACCTCCATCAGTACCTACAGGTACGCTGTACTGATGGAGATCAGTGTAGGGTAAGCATAAAGTTTGAATATGACGTTTGATTGAATTGAAGCATTTTTATCTAACATAGTTATAAACCTATAGTGGTATATGTGTTGAGAAACATGGAATTCGTCAAAATATTTATAACTGCATTATTTAAGAGATTTAACGGGACTGGTACAGCGGGCAACCTATATAAGGTCTGTGAACCAACTATTACCATATTTTTAAACTGTTTCTAATTGTATATCAGCTTACTACACCACTAACCTAATTTGCCTAAAGATATCTTTGCGTGTTTTAAGCAAGTACAGCGCCATCTAGTTTAAGTTGAAAACAGTTTTCCTAAATACTCCGAATGTTACTGATTAATTTAAGCTTGCTAATTGCGCGTTAACTAACAAGTAAGTAATTAGGTATCTCTCTCTCTCTTGAGTCGTATTTTCTCATGACTGAGGGTCGTGACTCCCCCGCAGAATTAATTCGTTAGGGGAGTTCTCTTGGCTAATTAGGTATAGGAGTGGTCAAATTTCGTGTCAGTGTATTTAAACCGCCTCAAGAGCCTGCATCAGGGCCTAACTCCTTCCTTACTATAACAAACATCCGGCACCTACGGAAGCGCCTAAAATGGAATGCCGACATAAAATTTGGTTACCCATCCCAGAACTTGACCGCGTCGGCAGATGCCACAAATGTAACACAGCATTATTTATTTTTAACACGCTTCAAAAAAAGAAGGTACATATGGTTTTCTGTATATTGAAGATATGTAAATATAAGTTACTTATTTTAAAAAGGTACATATGTAATAATTTTCACCTCATAAGTTTAACCGGAGCAAAGTTGGTCACAGCATCGCATCGCAACACAGACAGAAATCCTGACCTACAAGCGTCTATAGATAGAACTGACTAACTACGACTATCTATTATATTGACTCTATCTAGAACGTATTACTTTGCTGGGGGATATTGTGTACAGGGTAATATGTTACGTTCATCTATACCTACTAATATTATAAAGCTAAAGAGTTTGTTTGTTTGTTTGAACGCGTTAATCTCAGGAACTACTGGTGCGAATTGAAAAATTCTTTTTGTGTTGAATAGACCATTTATCGAGGAAAGCTTTAGGCTATATAACATCACGCTGCAACTAATAGGAGCGAAGAAACCATGGAAAATGTAGAAAAAATGGGGAAAATTATTCATCTTTGAGGGCTTCCGTTAATAACACTATTCCACGCGGACGAAGTCGCTGGCACAGCTAGTTTTAAATAAAATTTTGCTGTCTTAAAACTAAAACGTAGCATTCCTCCTTACTAAGGGTCGTTAGTCCCCTACCAAATTTATTTAATGGGGAATTTCATTCGTTTGTAAAAGTGGCATTTCCGAAAATCCTTTCTTAGCGGATGCCTACGTCATAACATCTACCTAAATTCGTCCAGAGGTTTGGCTGTGGTTGATAGATCACTACATCAGTCAGTTAGTCAGTCAGTCACCTTTAAGTTATATATATATTTAGATTATCACTAACCCTGTACAGTATAACTATCAATAGGTATGTATTATGTTAGTGGTGAGATTCATTGCAGACCATCCAGAAAGCGCTGACTGGGCAGAACTGAGGTTTGTGATTGGTCCGGTATTACTGATATTGGTTTATTGCTGGTCTCTTTTACTACTTTATATTACTTACTGCTTACTTTTTTATTGGTTTGAAAATAAAATGGATTTGTATTATGAATGTTATTTCGCATTATGAGAAAGTTACTCTAATCTTCTTTTTATATAAAATGAATCGCAAAATGTGTTGGTAAGCGCATAACTCAACAACGCTTGGACCGATTTGGCCAATTTTTTTTTTAATATTTGTTGGAGTTCAAATATGGTTTTTACGGCGAGAAAAAATCGAAAAAATGCCGGCAAGTCCATAAACACCGCCCTTTTTTTTTCCCATACAAACGTTTTCTAACTAACTAAAGAGTAAAATAGTCAACTGACAGGACAAAGTCTGTCGGATCCGCTAGTAGATAAGTAATATTTGTATTTATCTGTAAAAAAAAACTCGCACGGTTAGTCAGTTTAAACTTGTAATAATTTGTAAGTAGAACAAATTTTCATTCTTTTTAAAAGTTAAGTTTGTTTAAGATGCTATAACTAATATAAGTATTAGGTATAGTATAGTATAATTCTACAGTTTAAAGGTCACAATCCCTTATGAAAAGTCATCACAATACGAATCCATATATTTTTTTATGTGAGGATTAACAATCAAGGCTCTCATTATATAGAAAGGTTTGGATATTGGAAAGCATAAAACTTGAATTAAAACACAAATACACTCTTTATCACAGATTCACTCACATACACTTCCACTACAAATTAAAACCCGAGACGACCCGACCCGAAAACTCGTCAAACTAAACCGCCAACTAAACTGCGTGGAAGTAAACCCGAGTAAACCCGAGTGAACCCCTAGCAAGTAATACAAGAACAATTATAGACAAAGCAAATAGGTAATTAGCATACCTTCGCTAGTGAGGGGTTCTTGTGTGAAGCTAGCGGGGAGATACAGTAGATTAATGAATAATCTATACTAATATTATAAAGGTGAAAAGTTTGTTTGTTTGTTTGAACTCCCTAATCTCAGGAACTATTGGTGCAAATAGAAAAAATATTTTTGTGTTGAATAGACCATTTATCGAGGAAGGCTTAAGGCTATATGCATCATGATGTAACTATTAAGAGCTGAGAAACAATGGAAAATGTGTAAAAAATGGGGAAAACTATTCATCTTTAAAGGCTTCGGTTGCGTGCGCAGCGAAAACAATTCAAGATATAAAAAATATGTATAAAATAATTATTCCCCTTGAAATGATCTAACAAAATGTCTATCTAAATAATAATAAAGAGTTAATCTATCTATCTATCTATCTATCTATCTTTTAAGATTAACTCACTAAAACCGTTTTTATGATAATAACTATTCCACGCGGACGAAGTCGCTGGCACACTTAGTTAAATATCAAGTACCTACTGTACTGAAAAACTAAGGAACACGAAAGTTCTGTTATTTAGTCACAGGTGTCTCAGTTTTTGATTTTAATTATACAGCACTTATAATAAAAACAATCAAGCTACATTGTTCAAATTAGGCTATGGTGAATTCGGTCTAATGAAATGCAATCATCAATCGTTAACATTAAATAATTTATTAATGTAAGGTCTATCTAATTGACTACTATATCATATTGTTCAATTGGATGTTATGTAGTAAAGTTCAGGCAGTTGCCTGTCATCTCTTCTATGAAGAATCTGTCTGGCTATTTAATCACGAATACATTAAAACTAAGTCTACTATGTTATAGGTACTGTTCGAATGCTCACTATATCCTTCTGCCCAATTTCCCACTATGTAGATATTTCCCAACTTTATACAACTAAGTGTCCATTACGTCATAGGTGCTGCTCAACTGCACTATGTTATAGGTACTGTCCAACCGCTTACCATATCCTTCTGTCCAATAGTCCACTACGTTGTTCCCAACTCTCTACATCCAACTGAATCCCACACCCATGTCGGGTCGGATTAAGGGTGATTTATTCCGAGTAACGCGATGTAATCGCCGCCCTTAATTGGGCCCCGCAAACTTGCCTCATTTCTCAAATCTTGTTTTTGGGGATATTTATAAAATTAAAGGGTTTGGAGACATTTTTTCATTTTTATTTTTGTTTTTGCTAAAACGAGATAAGCGCTGTATTTATCATCCTTGTGTTACATGTAATTGGGATGATTGAACGAAACAAATAAAAATCATTATGGTAGTATATTGCCTGAATTATTTAGAATTATTTAGTACACCTACTTTTAATATTCAAATACCATATACAAAGAGAGCAAACGCCGCGTAGCATGGTTCACGCGATAGTTATTTAATTTATGGAAATAGTGACGGTAAACATCAAGTTTCTTTATTTCAGTAACACAATTCTGAGTACTGAAATTCAAAACCCAGTGTTATCAGTGTTACGCTTAGTAACCATGCTAAACACGAGACAAGTTTTGTCAAAATCATTGCAGTGGTTTTAGAGATATATGAGTATTTAAAATTGAAACATTTATAAAACGGGTACATTATATATTGTATAGCTGATGTATATGTCAAAAATCGGTTTATATTTCAAATTAGTTACATATCTATATCTCCATGATTTTGTCCATCCACCCACCCTATATCTACGGTTGTCTGGAAGAGATCGCTCTTAGCGATAAGGCCGCCATTATTTTTTTTTACTTGAAATAGGCTCACGCTTGACTACAACTTGCCTGATGTTAAGCAACGTTGTAATCTACGATCTAGCGCGCTTGCCTAGAAAAAACCGGTTTACTCTCGACTTGAAGACCGACAAATTATAGTTCAAGGGGAATAGAGATTCGGGCAAGGAGTTCCACAGTTTGGCTGTTCGCACGATGAAAGTCGAAGCAAAACGCTTGGTGAGAGTCTTTGGAACCTCAACTGTATAACGATGCCTTCTTGCCGTACCTCTACTCGTGCGATGGTGAAATGGGGCTGCAGGAATTTAATTATGCAATTCCTCCGCACACTCCCCGAAATGCAACCTGTAAAATACCGAAAGAATGGCCACCTTACGGCGGTGCTCAAGGCTTTGTGGCATAAGATTTAAATTTCTCTTGTTTGTGTTGTGTTCTATTTTATTTGTGCGTCCAATAAAGCGTTAATCTATCTATCTATCTATCTATACAAGGCATGTGGTCTAATCTCGGTTATTTTTTTGCAATACATGACATAAGTGTTATCAAAACTGGTGCAGTGGAATTTGAGATATGCGTATTTAATATTTACGCATTTGCAAAATGGTCACGTACTCTGTTGTTTAGGTGATGAAAGTAATGATTTTTGGTTCCAATTAGTTATATATCTTCTTGACTTTGTCCATCCATCCACCCTATACCTATCTATATAGGTATAAGTGTTCCAATCCCGGTTCATTTCTCCCGGGTGATTGTCGCGAGGTTCGATTGTCCACCTAACTTCGTTACAGACGAGATTGCTTCAACAGAACACAATCAGTGCTTCTGCCGAGGCGGGGAAATAAGCTTTGAAGGGCTAAGTGAAGATAGAAAAGTAAGATCGTAAAAGAATGGTAAGCTCTGGTGTCGAGAGTTTTCAAAGGATTTTAACACAGCTTTTATGGTTTATGACTAAACTCAACTGAACTAACCTAACGAATTAATTCTGTGACACGATCCTCAGTCGTGAGGAATATGACTCAAGAGAAATGGTTTGTGACAGCTCATATAAGGAAATTAAAGAAGATAGTCAGAAAACTCTTAATCCTAAATAACTTAACTATCGAAATGTTGCATAAGCGATACACGAAATATTTCATGAGCATTTAACAAAAAAATAATTGAGAAAAATAGGTTTATTTGGTTTTGTAAAACATAGTGCCAAATATAAAAGATGCATCCAAACCTTTACATGTTTCCCACTAAAATTGCTTGGATAAAACAGAATTGCTGGCGCGATAGTAAATAAATTGTAAACGATGCTTCATCAAATAGAACCAAAATGATTTTGATTCCTATTTTAGTCCTGGTCTACTGGTCCTTTCAAAAACATGTACACTCAATTCACTCTTGATTACTATAATTTTAATGTAAGAACAAAAATTCGTTTCTCATTGTTATTACAAACCCGTATTTCATTTTTCTTTACTACTAGAACCGGCTACGTCCATAACCATAAATAACGGTATATTCACTCTCAGAATAGGCGAAAGTGGCTCCAAAAGCGCCGAAATCCTTCTCAAAAGCTACAATAGCAACAATAGGGGGATTATTCGAGAAGGCTCTATTATGACGTCACAATGGCGTGACGTCACGCCCTCTAATGAAGATGTGACAAAGAAATGGTAAGGAAAAATGGTCGCTTGAGGTCATCATTGTGAAGGAATGTTAATGTGCGCTTTGTGTGTAATTTGGTTTTTGGGATTCTTTCTCTTGGTGTAAGATATGGGTACCATGGAGTACTTATTTTTAACCGACATCAAAAAAGGAGGTTAAGTCTTTGGACAGTTTTCTGTGGGTATGTTACGCGATAACTTCGTTATACGAACCAAGTTTTGCTTTATACTAGGGAGCTATGCATTTCACCAATTTAACAAAATTCCCGCTTAAGCGACATTGTGGTTGAAATATAAAGATACACACAAGATATTCATTAAAAAATATCGCACAATATTTAAATTCATACGCAAATGTAATAAAATTTCTAATTTCGTCACTTATATATAAATAAATATCCTGGGACATTGCACACAGCGCCATCTAGCCCCACACTAAGCAAACGCTTGTGTCGTGGGTACTAGATAACGGATATAATACTTATATACTTTTCTTTTGTAAATATATACTTATTATACATACAAACGACCAATAAAAACATATAAACATACAATTTGAATTAGTAAACTTCCATTCTATGAAATCGATTAGAAAGTCCATTGTATTAGATGTAACATTATGTAGAGATCAAGCGCGCTAGATCGTAGATTATAACGTTGCTTAACATCAGGCAAGTTGTAGTCAAGCGTAAGCTTGTGTCATGTAAAAAAATGTTGTTTATAATTTTGCGTGGTTATACCTACTTATGATTTCATACCTTAAACTCACTACATATAGGTGTATTTTGCGTGTGTTTGAAGGTTTCAACCAAAACCCATTGGCTTGTGAAAATCCACTCATCTGTAAACGTAACCAAACTACAAGGTAAGCTTTTTTGCTAATATTAGTAATATTGTACAGATGAAAGGAAAATCTATCAGTCAGTAAAGATTTATTTATTTATAATTTGCATATAAAATAAATAAATAAATATTCCGGGATATTGCACACAGCGCCTTCTAGCCCCACACTGAGCAAACGCTTGTGTCGTGAGTACTAGGTAACGGACATAATACAAATATACTTTTTTTTTGTAAATACATACTTATTATACATACAAAAGACCAGACTCAACACAAGTAATTATAATTTTTAAAAATGCATAAAGACTTGTGTCTCGCGGGAATCGAACCCGCAACCCCTAGATTAGAAGGCAGAGCCACTACCAACTAAGCTAACAGGCCAGTCAACATATAATATATAGGAGACATAGGAATTTTCTAATATTCGTACAATATAAAAGCTGTTGGTCATGTACGTATTAAATCAGTTTTCCAAATAATTGATTTAGTGACTAACACTTAAGTACAGTGCTCATACTAATATATAGCTATACTGGATAACATCATTAGTAAATGTCTTTAGGCTTCATCTATAGACCCAATTTTCGTTTCTACACAAAAATATCAGGAATATTATATTTATTTATCATTACATAAGCAAACAGGCTGCATAAATCGTAAGATCGTAGCCACACCACAGATAGGAATATCTCTAAGTTTTGGCCCCATCTGTGGCCACAACCGAGTCGATTTAAATTACTAGCTCACATTTGACGGCGGTCTCGCGAAAAAAGACCAACTTCACAGAAAAAAATGGCACCAAGTAACTCAATATTTTGACATTTTTCATCACCTAAAATGATACCTTGCGTCCTTAAATAGCGCGCTTTGTAAAAATATAATACTATACTAACAAACAACTTAATTCTGTCTGCAAGTTTATGATTCGGTAAATATCTTAAATTGAACTTATTTATATGACATGGAAAGTTAGTAATGCTTAAAATTGATTTGTTTCTGACTGAAATGTTCCATTTTTTATTTTAATATGTTATTTGCTAAGCACTGGTTAGTATCAAGTCTATAAATTAACTTACACCGAGCCTTTTGGAGTCGAGACTATGGGGTCGTGGGGTCCGGGAGCCCATACTATTTTCCAAAACCTCTCGGAGCGCTTGGTTGACGCGACGCGTGACCAAAACGCTGGCCTTTTTCTGGCTCAACGTATCAGCATTGCCATCCAGCGTGGTAATGCGGCCAGTATGCTGGGCACGCTGCCCTCTGGTAGTGGGCTGGAGCACTTAGATTACCTTTAGGCTATTCTAAAGATTTTATGTGCCCTAAGTAGTCCCTTCGCCCATCTAAGTAGTATGTTTAGTTTTTCTTCCCATGTTTTCATATTTTATTACTTACACCGATAGATAATTGAATTGCATGGTATTAGAATAACAAATTCTGTTATTATTCAGGACTTAAAACAACCATCATCTTCAAATTTTAACTTGCCATATTAAAAAGTATACTTAATAACAAATAAATCTATTGCAACTTCTTGCAACAATACATAAAACGAATATACATAAATGGGAATGTAAAGTGTCTCCTCTCTTATATTGGTTGTGACAGATCGCTTAGCATCCTATTTGCACAAGATAAATGAGTTATGAAACGCTGCTATACGCCGGGTTCATGCTTTATATTGGAAATGACACAATATTAATTTTATACGTACATACATCGTATGTATGTAAAAAATAACACAAAAAGTTGGTTCGTATGAGAGTGGATAACTCTAGTGTCGAGACAATATAACGTGTCATTTGATCCACGGAAGCGCCCAAAAACGCTTTTCACTTTGTGTAAAATTCTTTAAAAAAAGTATATTACTTATATTTTATTTACAAATCTCAAACAATATGAAACCATATATATATATATATACAATATAACATTTAAAGTACAATAAAAGTTAAAAAAGTGAAAAAAAAACAAAACCTCTCGGAGCGCTTGGTTGACGCGACGCGTGACCAAAATGCTGGCCTTTTTCTGGCTCAACGTATCAGCATTGCCATCCAGCGTGGTAATGCGGCCAGCATGCTGGGCACGCTGCCCTCTGGTAGTGGGCTGGAGCACTTAGATTATCTTTAGGCTTTTCTAAAGATTTTCTAAGTGCTCCTTTTTGTAGTAGTTAGATACATGTTATGCATATATGTTAAATTTATTGTAATTGATCTTAGAGTAAACAATAAAATGAACAAAAACTAATCGAAATTAATTACGTTTACTTACTAAACCAATTCTGTAAACAACCAAAAAACCTTAACATTGCTATTTTATATGCAAGAAAAAAATATTTGAAGATTAGAATCATAGTAAACTATACCAATAACAGAAACCATAAAAACTATTTCAAGTCCTAGAAATTCAAATACCTTCTATAAATTGCATGCTATTTGAATATAAATCTAGATCATAAACAACATTTCAACCACTTACATATTTAAATTTCCACAATTCCACTACCAAAATGAGGTAAGCTTAACTTGAGAGCTAAGTTAAAGCAACGAGGTTAAGTTTAAGTTAAAAGCTAAGTTAGCTATTCTAGTAACCGCTGCCCTGATCTATGTATACAAAGAATAAAGGTGAAGATAGTCAAAAACCTGTACATGGAACATATTATTAGAAGAGAATGTGTGGGTACACTTTGAATCGATAACGCTTCAGCAGCTTTTCGATTTTTTGACCATTTATCTGTTTCTCTTTTTTTTTGTTATGGCTTTTGCGAATATATGACTTCGCAATTCTGCCAGTGTCAAGTGGGGAGATAGACCATCAAACTGAGAAATTTTAAGTGAAATTTCGATATGTACGGTGGTTTTAAATTGCACAATCTGTTTTTCTGTATGTCTGTTTAGTTGAACGCTCATCATGCAAAAACGGCTGAACGGATCATAATATTATTTAATTTACAGGTAGAGTGAGGTCTTAAAAGTGTCAAAGGCTAATTTTTATCCTGAAATAATACGACTGAAACCGCGGGCGTCCACAGCTTTAGTATAAAATAGCAAAATCGATGGTTTAGTTTGGCTTTACGCCAAATGCGGCTAAGTTCAGTAGGTGACCTAGCTAGGACCTGGTTACTGACATGGAAATAGCCTATTCAATAAGAATGAATTATGAGCAATGTGGTAACTTGGCTAGGAAAGAAAAAAAATAAGTATTGTTAAAGTCTGTAAAAGTTTGTTTTAGTTTGAAAGATATTCTTGATTTCACATTGAATCATACAAAACGACAGAGTTTTATGATATTATATGACTTAAAAAGATCTCCATATTAATAACAAAATGAACAAGGGTTGATTTTCCCTTTTTGTTAGGATTTGATGTATAAATATAGCTCAGATGTATGACTTATGAAATGCGACATCATTTTATATGTATATTTTATCTGATGTGTCTCCCAGTAATTACGGCAATATTTACCACTTACTAAAGTACCTACTTACATTTTAAACAAAACTGAGATTTCTAAAACTAATTACGAATTTTGGTATCCTTAAGCTTGGAGGTTATATTATTCAGTTACTTTTCTAGTGTCAAACTTATCCCTGTAAAGATAAAGGATACATTTTCACTATGTCAGACACTCAATGTTTCATTCGTCCGTCGTAGATCGTGACTTAGTTTATTTGTGTGTAGAATGTACTAGGATTAACAAGTCTACCAACGAGAACCAACCAAGCCATTGCCTAGGGCATAGACAATATAAAACCTACTTACTTATTTCTGGTTTATTTTGACATTTTTATTTTAATTGACATTTTTAACCGACTTCAAAAAAAAGAAGGTTATCAATACTTCTGAAAGTTTTTATATATATTCCAGACTGACATTCTTACCATTATAAAAAATTAAATACTGTTGTAATATTTACACATGTCAATGAAACTTATTTTGTAAGAAGAGACAATAGAATTTTTAATATAACTTTTAGTTCATAAATTGGGTATTTCTACATATTGATGAACAAATTACTATCTTATCTTGGATTAAAAATGTATATTAATCCACTACACAAATATTTCACTAATGTAACTCTATGTAGGGCCTCTGCAGGCCGATGAAGGGTTGTTGGTGCTGTCAAGCAATGAAAAGTCCGAAAGATGCAGTCAATCTTGATATCTATTCCGAAACAAACGAGAGAAAACCTGTAGATTTGTTAGGTTGAGAATATTGCCGAAAAGCGGCGCGCGTGTAATTCACTTGACATTGACATTGACGTACCGGACCACGGGGACCAGGCGGAACACTGACAGTTAACTTTTTTAAGAACGTGGCTACGCACCTCTAACGTCACACTAACCAGCTTAAGTCATCATTCGAATTTTCACTAAATTTTCCATTCAGTGATTGCCTGGAAAAGATCGCTATTAGCGACGAGGCCGGTACTTATGGCACTAGCATAAGTTATAGTAATTTACTATTACCTTGTCATTATTTTATTTGAGTACCTTGTGTTATTTTTTTCAATAACAATTTTCTATCTTTCTTTATACATTTTCTTACTTATATCAATAGTGACATTCTAGATTAGGAAATAACTTAAAATGGATAAAAGAAATGCAGATTGTGGAACCTTTACAAGCCTATAGCAATCTTAACCGGACCTATACACATTTTATTTCTAAATTAGATATGGCCAAGTGTAAACCCGTACAAGTTAAAAAAATGTGTTGAAGTTTCAAGTCAAAATCAGGCGTCTGCAAGTTATGTCATCTAAGAGCAAAACGTGGGTGAAATGGGAGTAAGCCGAGTAGTACCGGGATTAATTGAACCCAGATTGAGCCCCGGCGACGACGGCGGGAGCAATTCATTGCTGTCGATAGTTCCTGTTGCGAACACAATACCACATGTCTACCTAGGTATGTATGTAGGTAGCTTGTTTGGTTTTATTTGCTCTGTAGGTTTAGTTTGTGTGGATTTAAGTATATTAGGTAGTAAATTTGTAAATATGGAGTGGAAAATTACCGAAAAATAGACACAAAGAAGCCAAAAAAGGTAGTAACTTTCAATGCATAAATCTAGGATTGCAATTCATTGCTGTGCTTGCACTTGACTGCAATTCGCCTGATGGTAAGCAATCATTACGGTCTAGGATAAAATACAAAATACAAAATCATTTATTTTCCAAAGATATTTTTCACAAAATGTTTCGAATCCTCTGACCTCGTGGTAGCCGTTAGGCTGAGGATGGAACGTGCTTACCCATATTTAGGTGCGGGTTATAATCCATTGCTGTCTACCTAGCTGTGTGTATAGGTGGTTAAGTATAGCTAGCTTGCTAATAGTTTTATTTGTATTGGTTGTAAGCAAGGTATATTAAAGGTGTATTTTAGGTAGTAAATGTGTAATTATGAAGTGGTCCATCACTGGAGGAAGAGAAATCAACGTTGTAACTCTTTCAATGGCTACATTTAGAGATGCAATTCATTGCTGTCGATAGTTTCTGTTGCCAATACAAAACTACATATCTACCTAGATAGGTAGGTATGTAGCTAGCTAGCTTGTTTGATTTTATTTGTTTTGTAGGTATAGTTTGTGTTTTTTTTTTGTTTGTTGTTGTTTTGAAGCGCCCGTAGCTCAGCTAGCGGAGTCACATACGATTACCAAAGTTAAGCAAAGATCAACGCGGTCATTTCTTGGATGGGTGACCGAAAAGTGGCATTCCATTTTGGGCGCTACCGTGGGTCGGATATATGACACGTAAAATCGTAGGTCTCGGCTGTTAGTCTAGTACGGCAGTTGTTAAGTCTTGTCAGAGGCCCTTAGGGCGGTTTGAAAACTCCCGACACCAGAGTTGGCCAATCTCATTCGATAAGAACAAGAAGTTTGTGTGGATTTTAGTATTTAAGGTAGTAAATCTGTATATATATGGAGTAAGAAAATACTGTAGAAAGAGAAAAAATAGTCACAAAGAAGCCAAAAAGGTTGTAACTTTATCAATGCATAAATCTTATCTAGGGTTGCAACTCAATGCTGTTGATAGTTCCTGATGCCAACACAATACCACATATCTACCTAGCTATAGGCATGTATATAGTTAGCTGGCTTGTTTGATTTTATTTGTTCTGTAGATATAGTTTTAGTGGATTTTAGTATTTTACCTAGTAAATCTGTGTATATGGAGTGAGAAAAAACTAAAAATGGGGAAAAATTAAAATAAAATAGATATAGGGAATCCTAATGCTTTGTAACTCGTTCAATGGATATATTTAGGTTATGGTTAGTAATTATAATCCATTGCTGTCTTGCTGTTGATTTTATTTTAGATTTTATTTGTTTTGTTGGTATGTTTAGTGTGTATTTTACGAGGTGAAAAATGTTTGGTATATTAGATTTTTATATTACTATAAGGATTGTTATTTAAACAAACAAGTATTTAGTACTGTCAGCACGTTAACGTACTTGAAAGATATCGTAAGGAAACTGACATGTTTCTCAGATAACCAAATCCAAAGACGTACTGCCTATCTCGCAGTCATCACACAACTCACATTATCTAAAAAAAATAGTTCATAGGGAGCATGGTAAGTTTAGTAAAGATGTTGACACCATCTAGCCTATCCCAGATGACATCTCTTGGTACAAGGTATATGTTCAAAATTACCTTAAATATGCGCTGCACAAGTATTAGAAAGAAAGAAAGAAAGAAAACATTAATTGTGACAGATTTATTATTATTACCAGCGCTGGTCTTCCGTTGGGGCTGGCTGTGACGTCACGCACGTACAAGAAGGCAGGCAAACAAACAAAGGACGTATACAAAGAGGAACAGGCGTGACTGGTAGTGGAAGAAATGAAATAAAACTAATTATTAAATAACTAAATCCATAGTGCATTTACATACACTAGTTCAATACCTGTCCCTCACACCTCTAATCTCGACAGTAGCTTCAATGAGCAAGATTAGACTCCGCAGCATCAGCGGTACAGATACCTACAATGGGACAAAAGGCCTACCTACCATGGATGTTGATTTTATAGGAAGAGTGGAAGTAGTGGGAACTGTTGTATGAGCATTTTGTTTATAAATTTGGATCAGGGTGTTAGTTAACTACAAAATTATATACTACGGCAGTTTTTTTTTAATTACTTGTGTTGATATTTATTTATGCCTTTAATAAAAAAGCTATATATTTGTAGGTAAAATTTGATGTTCACTAACTTATCTCAACTTTGTATATTCTTTTGTAGGGTGTGACCTCAAAAATCGTACAAAAAAGTTGAAAATAGTTAAATATAACGCTACAACATACAATAAGACAGGTGTTTCCTCACGCGATCGGTCTGCTTTTGGTTTGAAAAGAAAAAAATATCAGCGGCCATTCTACAAACATATCTCACTCTATATCTCATCAGTATCCCCATTACACCCGCCTTGCCCCACCAGCATTTTGCCGCCGACCTGGCGATGGTGATCCTAAGATAAATCCTGCCAAAGATAAATAATGCATTGAAGTGAGCAAGAAAGGAGGGTAAATAATAACCCTTGCGGCACGCTTGCTGTAAAGTTGGATAAAACAGATATATGTATATAACAGAGCAAGAAAAATAATATGGTACTTTCTACTAATAATGGTACCTTCCCAAATTCCTCTTTTTTATTTAAGGGGTCGTACTAATTCTGTGGCCATTCTGCCCCAACCTTTCTACATATTTCCAATACTCTGCCTTACCGCTCCGCCGCCATTTTGCCGCCGATGGCGACCCTCAGATAAATCCTGCCAAAGATAACCTGGCTTTGACCTGATTATGCATTGAGGTAAGCGAGATATATGGCCGACCCAGGATGAAGAAGAAAGGGGAATTATTCAGCACGCTTGCTGTAAAGGAAGGGGCATTTTGGGAAAAGAAAGACCTTTTGGTAAAGCACAGACCTGCTTTTGTCTCATAATTATTCAATCAGGCAACATTTGGCCAACTGCATACCATGTAGTTGAAAAAAAGGTAAAATTATATCTAAAATTTGACTAAAAAACCATCCTTTGATTCTAAAATGTCTTGACGTTAGCTTAACATGATGTGCAGTAATATATCTCCCAATACAAGCAAAACAAAGCGGTACAGACCCATCCATATTTTTAAGGACAAAGTTATGAATACATAAATAAATAAATATTCCGGGACATTGCACATAGCGCCATCTAGCCCCACACTATGCAAACGATTGTGTCGTAGGTACTAGATAACATTTTGTCAATATTGTTCATCAGGTCAGTAAATATATAAAAAGCATGTGTTTAAAGGATATACATATAATGCATGCATGCAAATATCGAAAAGTTGCTAATGTCAGAAGAAGATAATGTCGTCCTTTATAATCCTTTATTTATTCCTCTCCATCCAATGGTTGCCTGGAAGAGATTGCTTTTAGCAATAAGGCCGCCACTTGTGGCACTAGATTAATTTATGAAAGTATTTTTAGTTATTTTGTTTTATAAGTGTGCGACAATAAAGTATTATCTATCTATCTTAATTACAAACTGGTTTTATTCAATGTTTGCTGAATTAATGAATAGCTGAAAAGACACATTAACCAATTAATTGGACGTAGTTTCTGAAAAACGTTCCAACCCACAAACCAGTCAAAATTGAGTTAAGTATGCCAATATTCTCATGTCATTCATATTTACCACCTCGTAAAATATGGCAACCCTATACTCATTCTAAATGTGAAATCAAGACATAGTAGCCCAACCCACATGTATGAAACGCGCAAATATTTATAAAGCAAAAACAGCCCAAGTATCTTGAAACGTTTTCCCTTATTTATTTACATTACTAAAACACTCAAAATTAAAATCACTAAAATGATCCAAACCACTTGGGACGTTTTAATTAAATAAAAATCTCCTATTGGAGGCATATGACTTATTATCTAAAACGTTTCAAGCCACTTGGATCGTTTATAATTTATTAAATATGAGCCAATACAGGAGATATCACTTTCTCTAAATCGTTCCAAACAACCTGACTCCTATTTTTTTTTTAATTAGTTCAATAATTAAGTTAACTCGTTTCTAGAAAACGTTCCGAGCTCTTGGGATTGTGGATTGATTGGGATTTTTTTTATATTCTTTTAACTTGAAACGTTTTAGTGAAGTAATAATACTCCGATTGGGAGAATATCACATTAAGCTGAAATGTTCCAAGCCACTTGGAACGTTTTTCATTTAATAAATTTAAACCAACACAGGACATGGCACATAATCTCTTTAACGTTCCAAGAAACCTGGATCCTTTAAGTTTTTTTAACATTAGTCCAATAAGTAGTTAACTCGTTTCTATTAAACGTTATGAGCTGCTGGGACTGTTTTATAAATAGACTGTTTTAGTCATAATTTATTTTTTCTACAAATTGAAAACAATTCGAATTTAACGAATTTTAAAATGGTCTGTTCGGTAATGCTGGCAACACATATTGTCTTGCCGCTACGTACGACTGCTAATTTGTCAAGGTCATGCCAAAAAAAGATCCCTCTTGTTACAATTAAGATGGTTAAAGAAGACTTTTTGAGCACAGAAAATTTAGAAAAAATCATTACAAATCGAAAGACTTTTGTTGATAAGGATTAAGTGAACTGGCTGAAAACATAAACATTCTACTAAAAAAGGAGAGCTTATATTCCGTTTTCATGAAAACTGAACTTGACGACTATCAAGAACTGAATATAAGTCGAAAAGTAAAAGGGGACATACTTCCTATAAGCACAGAGCTCCTTTTTCCGCTTTGGCCACAAGGAAAACCTATAAATAATGTGAAATTAAATGATTTAAAGTCAATGTTTCACCTTATCCCTGAGGATTGTCTATCTTTCTATAATAATTTGAAGAATATGAAATAGGGTACCTATACGGAAAATCCTGGTACTGAAAATCCCGGGAATTCCGGTGCTGGCCTAGAACCGGGAAATGCAAAATCATTTTTCGGTATGTACTTTCGGGATTTTCGGAACTGACTTTTTTTTCAAAACAGACGTTTTTCTGGGTATAGTCCTTTTGTAAGCATAATATAATGCAGTAAGCCTTTTGTAAGCAGGTATTCTGAGCTATTTATTGACAATATTACAGTATTTCCAGCAATAAAGTTGCCTTTTCAGGGAGTATTTCGTTAACTTTCACCGTAAGCTAAGCCAACAAACTTACATTAAAGGTAAAGGATAACCATAAAAGTGCGCGGAAACAGGGTCCTACAATTAAACAATTTAACATTATTTTTTAGAACACCAGTCGCTTTCCAACTTTTGATGTAATGAAACTGGTATAGTGCTGAATTCTTGGTAGCTTGCTAACGTGCAGCCGTGTTCAAAAAGGTAGTCGTGTCGACGCTGCTAAAGTGTGTGTGTGCTGCACGTTTGAGACATGCAAGAGCTAGGGGCTCCTGGCGTACCTAGAAATCAAATAACCTTCTCAGTGATTGATAACATGGTCCAACTGGCGATTTTCTAGCGTACACCATACACATGTGGAGCGATTCCATAGAAATATTAGTAATTCTTGGCGTTTCTTTCTACATCTACAAGATGACATGACAGGGTATGGCATTATAGAGCTCCGTTCGGTGATGTTGCAAAAGAACACCGAGGAGCTGTTGGTAAATCTTACCGCTTACTTGAGGTGGACAGGTCGACATGTTGAGCTGATCAGGCTCGGAATCCGTCTCGCTGGAATGCCCTGGAGTGTGGGACGTGGGGTATACCACACCCCCTAGCAGGGATAAAAGTTTTCTGAGGAGTCAATGCCCTGATGTCTCTGGGCATCGCTCACACCGCAAGAGGGTGTACCCAATCCCTCTTAAGGTGGGTAAATTCAGACGGTGGACAGCAGTTTGGACGGAAATTGCGGAGAAGTGTTCTTTGCTTGCCCATGTTGCCGTTCTTGCCGGGACATATAAACCAATCTGGTTTTATCCAAGTTCAATGCAGCTTATAAGACCCAGAATCGTCTATTTTAACCTAAAACAGACCTTGTCAGCTGGCCTCCTACCTTCTGAAATGTAACCATATCGACAGCTGACCGTCTAGATCTTCTCAGAATAATTCTGACTTCTTTCCATAGTTTTAGCTCTTATATTGAATTCAAGGCTCAATTGGCTACGTAATAGCTCGGAATCATCTACGTCAGTACTTCCAGCTATTATAATTGCTCAGCACGCATTATATAATACACAAGTTTAAGTTTGGTCATATATAACGTTGTCTACACATTGCGACCGCCAGCCTTGCCTGGCTGGTTGGTGGTGGCTGCAGCGTGCAGACACAGTCAGTAAGAGTTGAGAGGCAAGCTAAAAATATGTAGGAGCACTGTGGCCAAAGCAAATCTCTAGGACTTGGTTGGATCATCGCCGCAAGCTGGCCAGCCTATCGGTCTTATATCGATTACATTCAGGGGAGTGTGCTACTGTGCTTCATAATCAATCCATCTCCATTTCCACATAAAAAACATTTTTGAGGCCACAAAAAAAAAAGTTGTCGGTACCGTAAATCCCAGGAAATCCCGGTACTGTTTTGCGAAATCCCGAAAATCCCGGTTCTTTGAATTGGGGCAGGTTCTAAAGGTGATGATATTGAAGGGTTTGGGGCGGGACTCTTTGAGTTAGAAGACGACCAGCATAACCAAGATATGTAAAGACTAACTTTTGTGTAATTAAATAAATAAATAATAATAAATAAATATTCTGGGACATTGCACACAGCGCCATCTAGCCCCACACTAAGCAAACGCTTGTGTCGTGGGTACTAGATAACGGATATAATACTTATATACTTTTCTTTTGTAAATACATACTTATTATACATACAAACAATTTTAACAAAGAATTATTTTAATAAAGAAATATTGCATATATCTGATTAGAGTGTGGTTTAATTAGTATTTTAGCATATTAAATGTGCATTGGAACGTTTTTGTAAATCATATTTTTTTACTATGCCATGTGTTTAGCAATTTCTCAAAAACGTTCCAAAGAAATTAATTTAGTTTTATCAAAAAATCTACCTAGGTTGTAAAATTAAAGCAAACATTAAATTAAAGTGTGTAACGATATGTTTCGATAATAAAAGTTCAATACTAGAAAATTACATGTTTTCGCTGAGTAATATCGGATTGAACTTTAAACGCGATTTCCCAAAAACTTAACCCATGTGGATTGGAACGTTTTTCAGAAACTACGTCCAATTTCACAACACCGTGTTTTTCAAAGATACAAATTAAATGCCACTATCAATTTTTATTAGTTTCCCCAACAACCAGCCCCAATCTAAAAAAACATTCACATACAAACTGTCTGTCCGTTCGCTCGCGCTCATTTATCACGGGATTCGAGTGACAGCGTGACAGCGGGCGGAGCCGGGTGAAACACTTAGCAACTCGGGGCAGAGTTGAATTGATAGTTTAATTGGATATTAGGATAAAAAAGCAGGACATTTAATAAATCTAAATTTCATTAATATATAAAACTCAAAGGTGACTGACTGACTGACTGATATAGTGATCTATCAACGCACAGCCCAAACCAATGGACGGATCGGGCTGAGATTTGGCATGCTAACAAAAGATTTTTTAGAATGGATTTTTGGAAATGTCACTTTAAAGGGGTGAAATAGGGGATGCAAGTTTTACTTCTTAATGCGAGCGAAGCCGCGAGCACCCACTAGTAAATCATAAGTTTGTTAATGATTGCAAAATGTAGTGCAGCAGTTTAGTGTTAAAAAATAAACTTGGATTACTCTGAGAATGATAATTTTAATTCCAAGAGTTTCAAAACGGTCATAGTTGCATGATTCTTATTTCTAGATACCTATATCTCTAGAGGACTCGATTGGCGTACTGTAATTACCAGGTTAGAATTAAATCCTATTATTAATAATGAAGCTTAGTTACTTTCTTACACAGCATTGAGGGCTCAACAAAAAACAATTTGTGCTGACTCGTCCTCCTGACGATGGAAACCTCAGTTTTCCCATAGTTATTGACGTAAGTGCTAGCTGGTTGTTACAACTAAATTAAACAATTTTAATTGTCTAATCTTTCAAACTAATTTTCAACCCCAAAAACAATATCAAAACATGTTTATTCTTGTAACTAAGAAACCTAACACTAAAAAATAGCCTAGAATCATGTCAAGGCCTTGTTTTCCTCAGCACTCAGCTATTCAGGCTAATGATTTGCTCAAAAACAACACAGCCTGTCTTAGCTTACAAACACTCCAACAAACAGCGTGAAGTATGGAACAAAGGAGGAACAGAGTATAAAAATATACAGGGTTACGTGTGAAATAATATATGATAGAATTTATATGTATCATCATCATCATCCACAGCCCTTGGGA
This sequence comes from Macaria notata, assembly GCA_927399415.1. Classification (NCBI taxonomy): domain Eukaryota; kingdom Metazoa; phylum Arthropoda; class Insecta; order Lepidoptera; family Geometridae; genus Macaria; species Macaria notata. The sequence goes on along the minus strand of OV656748.1, from coordinate 2,162,358 downwards.
CCCCACTGCTGGGTAAGGGCCTCTTATTGCAAGTGCCATTTGTTTTAGGAATAAATATGATGTAATATACTTTAAGACTTATGAATCATTATTATTGAAAATATTTCAGTGTTATCACATCAATTCTGTCACGTGCAAATTTTTAATATACTATGGCTAAATTGGTTAAGGGTTTATTTATCATAATGGTGATTTTAATTTTAAAAAATAGATACAAGTAGTGAGAAATCTATACTTATATAATAAAGCTGAAGAGTTGTTGAACATCACGCTGCAACTTATAAGAGCGAAGAAACAATGGAAAATGTGGAAAAACGGGAGAAATTATTCATCTTTGAGGGCTTCCGTTGCGTGTGCTGCGAAAACGGTTAAAAATTCAAACTATTAATGTCCAAAATAACTTTTCCACGCGGACGAAGTCGCAGGCACAGTTAGTAATGTGATAAAAATAAAGGCTTTTTAATTTAATTTTATTATTATTTATTTTGAATCAAGACAACTAACAACAAAGCTTTTATTGTAACTAATTTTAATCTCAACTAACTTTGTCACGTGTGTCTATATTTGTATTATTTTCATGGCTTTTTGTAATGTTGATATAAGGATATGAAAAGATCGTTTTAGAAATCTCTCAAATAAATGTGATCGTTCCTTACTGAGTAAGCAATAAGTAAACTCCTTCCTAAACAACAGAAAACCTTTGAAAATAAATATTTTAAAGGTAATTTCACTTCTGCTGATTTTCTAATCAACACTCTCAGGCCTGCCTATTTATCAAGACAACACAAATTACACACACACACGCCCAAGGGTGGAAATAAATCCGTCACCGTGGGAAAAACATACCTAGCGTGGGAAACATGGCTTGGAGAGGTTTGGGTGTATTTAGCAGGCTTAGAAAAGGGAAGATATTTTTAGACGAAGCAAAAAATGGGCTAACAATAGATTTTAAAAGTCGATGCAAAATATTTTATTTCGGTAAAATTTTAATTCAACAGAAAGATATTGAAAAACAAAACTCGTTAGTCTGTAAAAATCATTCATTCGTTAAAAACATCCAATAAATAAAAGATAAAATCTGTTATTGTTTTAAAATCTTTTTTAAAATTTACGTTAAGTCATCTCTCATTATTTTTATCTTATATTTTGTACAATATCTAAATAAATATTCCGGGACATTGCACACAGCGCCATCTAGCCCCACACTAAGCAAACGCGTGTGTCATGGATACTAGATAACGGATATAATACTTATATCTAACTACTCATTCTCTAACTTTTTATATAGGTCACTTAGTTCACAATGGTCCCAGTTTTGTCCTAATCGATGAAAGCGCTTTCAGCGCTACCGAAAGTGCAATATTTCAGCACAAGCGCACAACAAGCAGTTAAAGCGCTTGAAATATAGCCGTCACTACAATACCCTTCGAAAACCTTGCGGGTGAGGGAACTACTATGAGTTTTTGATATTTTTTATGTTGTTAATAGTACGTATACTAAATATTTTGGGGTTAAAAAAAATACTCTTAACTGATGGAAAATATTTTTTGTACGGATAAAGATGGAACTCTAAGCTAAAATAAACATTTTATCTTGGATTATTGCGAATACAATTATGCTATATATCTTTTTAACAATGTTAATAAAAATACCATTCATTTATGCGACTAGACCACTACCGTGATTCACATTTTAATGAGGCATAGACACAAGTGTCATTTAAATTTAAAGGCACAATTTTGGGTAAATTTCAACGATGATTTTTTCCTTGCTTTGATTTTTGTCATAGATGATTTTTACAACACGGATGTTTATTTACAAAGATTTGTGAAGTATGTTCTTTTTAGGGTTCCGTACCTCAAAAGGGAAAAACGGAACCCTTATAGGATCACTTTGTTGTCCGTCTGTCCGTCCGTCCGTCCGTCTGTCAAGACCCTTTTTCTCAGGAACGCGTAGAGGTATGAAGCTGAAATTTATATCAATTACTCAAGTCTACTGTCCCTTGAAGCTGTGAAAAAATCAAACTTCTAAGCCAACGCAATCAAAAGATACAGCCATTTATGCCGCAAATTTTCGACACTTGCAAGGGAATCAAAACCTACAGGGTGCTTCCCGTGAACTCAGAATCTTGAAATTTGGTACGAAGCAACGTCTTATAGCATAGATAAAGGAAAAATTACGAAAACCATAAATTTTTAGTTACATCACAAAATATTTAACCTTGCAGGTTTGTACGGAACCCTCGGTGCGCGAGTCCGACTCGCACTTGGCCGGTTTTTTTTTAAAACAGACGCGAAACTTTTATTATATTTTTACTTTTAAAATTATAATAATTCATATTGGTTTACAATTAGAACAAAACTTTAACTAAACTACAGTCATATTGAAATCGAGAACCACTAGTACCTTTGTTTTTCAGCCACATTAGTTAGACGTAAATCTCCACGCGCGAGCGAGCCGATGTAATTTGTTGTTTCTCACAACGGAACTAAAGTTCGTGAAAACGAAACTTTATTTTAGTGGCAAGGAGAACCCGCGTGGAAAGAGGTTTGTTTACGGTTTTAGTATATTTTATCTTATTTACAAAAACTATTATATTTACTTACGAGATGGTTAAAAGTGCTTTCAGTGATTTTTAGGTTTGTATGTAGTAAACTGCTGATAATTACCTGAAACAAAAAGAAGATAGTCATTATAATTGCGTCAGTAACTTACTTTGTTAATATAAGGTTATCATCATCATTTTAGTCCGTGCTTCAAATACAAATACAAAATCATTTATTTACCAAAGAAATTTTGTCACAAAACTGTACTGTATAATATACTGCCCAGAATTTTGCTATAATTTTTAAACATTAGTTTTTTTTTAAATTAAACCAGAAGTTTTTTTACATTATGTACAACCAAAAAACTCACCCTTGAATTTATAATAATAATAAATACATTTCCTAAGATTTTCTATGTAGTTAGTAGTTGAAAGTAGTATGTTCAGTTTTTCTCCCCTTCTTTTTATGTATAGTTTATTATAAAAACATGACATGATATGAAACAGAGATTAACGTGTTAAATTTCAAAAATCACAAAGGCCTATTTACTCTGCAGAATTCGTGTAAAAGAACAAAAACGTGAACTATTTGAATCTAATCAAACATGGCCGCCGCAGCCGGTGAGAATCCCAAGCGTTCGAAACTTCGGGCTTCCAATTAAACAAGAACTTAACAATGTTACATTGCAATAACACGGGATATTTTATACGAACATCATTGTTCCTTGTTTTATCATTTTTCTATAGCTCTTTTAGGAATGTGTGAGGAAAATTGTAAAATTATATGACATGGATATGAAAATCCTTTTTATATTTTTTCTGTATGTATCAGATTGATTTTTTCATTACATTTTTTATCTGTATCAGATATGTGTGAGGAAAAAATGTTGAATTGTATGGCATGGTGTTGGATTTAAAATGAAAATTGTTATTGGTGGTGTATTTTCAATTGAGCGGGAATGCAATAAGGTAGATTTTTACAGACTTAATGTTTTATATAATGTATTTTAGTAACGGAAACAATTGATATCTAACGGTTTTAATTAAGAGCATTGTAATTATACCGAATATTATTCATTTTTATTCCTTTTTTTAAATAAATAGGTCCTATTTATTTTCACAATTATATACAAAATCAAGACATGTGACTAAAACACAGATTTTTTCTATAAACTTACGAAGTAGGTGTTGCTAAATTCAATGTAAGTATATAAAATGAAAAAAAAGCTCTTTATTTGAAAAAACTTACAAAACAATTTTTACTAATTAATAATAAAATTTAACTTATTAATAACTAACTTATAAACTAAAACTTATAATAAACTTAAAACACATATAAAAAGTATGTATATGTATACCTATACATACAATGTATGTATATTATCTTTCAAAACAACAATCTCATATTTCACATTAATTTACAGCCTTGGATTCAAACCATATACCACATTGTCTGTAATTTAATTTAAAATAATTTCATCAACGAACTTCAGTGGAAGAAATTCGTTGCAACTAGCGCGAACAAAGCTTCGTTTCCGTTGTCAAAAACAAAGCCTATATAATTACATTGCAGAGATGCACAAAGGGAACAATATTGAAGGAAGATGGCTGGTGACAGCCTTCAGGAGCAGTTATATTCTGGTGTTACTGTGGGATTAATGTACTGGGTTAATTGTAATTGTGAAACGTAAACTAACGCATAATCTTTTTAGGGTTAAGTATTAACAGAAGAACTTAACAGAAGCAACAAATTTTGCTCTGTGTGTCTTTCTGTGAGTCGTATTTCCTCATGAGTGTGGGTCGTGACTCCCCCACAGAAGTCATTCGTTAGGGGAGTTCTCTTGGGCATCACATTGTGGTGGGCGCCCAGGTCCTTCCACGGAAGACATGTCCTCGGATATTGTGGTCCTCAAACAAGTAAGTTTCCTCAAGTGGTTTTCCTTCACCGCTAAGCTTATGTTAAGCACAAAAACAAATGCTCATAAGTTGGAAATACAAGTCATAGGTGTAGGGCCGGATTCGAACCAGAATGCGTCTGGATAAAAAACAGACGCTGGAACCGCTGAGCCACACTCGCTTGTTCTGTGGTTAGTATATGTATGTATGTATATGTATAAACATTATCACAAGTTTTAATCAAGGTCCTGTTCAAAGAAAGTGTATACTATTGTTACATTTCATTCAGCCTATTTTACCTACAATATGAGAGTAGACAACGCCTTAGCTGTCATTCTAATAACGCCCTGTCTACTGTTACATAAATTGGACCGTTTTTCGTCAGTCACACGTCGGGTATATTTGAGTAGTTGCTGTGTTTGTGTTAAGTTTCATTGTAATCTATTGAATTGTTTACGTCACAAATAATAATAATTCATTTATTCATCTATAGTGTTACAGCGTTATTATAATATGTAATTTAATAATAAAGTGTTTCACTATGAGATAAGTCTTACATTTATAACCTATTTACATTTTGAGTGACGATTTGATAAGTTATTGTAATTCATTTGATAATTAGGTATAATCTATTATAATTGATATTAATGAGACAATTTAAAAAGAAAAGATAAATTAAACATTTGTTAAACTTATGTAGTTAGTTACTTACACTAATAATGTAAAACTTTTTACAAAGAACGTCAGTTGGCAAACGGTACCGACACGACGCTTTACAAGCGTGTTAATTGGTTTTTTACTCACTTTTTAGCAGTTTTTCAGGATTCTGTAGTGAAATTGGTTGATTTCACATTAGTATTTTTGTTGTTGTTGGTTTCATACATATTGAAAGAAACTTAATGTAATCGATACCTTCTTTAATATTGTAATGAGCATGCAACTCAAATGTATCTTTACCAAAGTAAATATACATTTAAGTTGAAAATAAAAGTTAAAAGTTTCACATTTAAAGTAAATGTGTGGCAGTGGCAGACATCCTTTCGCCATAACACAAAACAAAATTATATTATATTTTTCACAGCATTTCCATGAATACAAATCCTAACACAAGTACTAAAACATAATAAACGTATCAAATCCCGACTTCCTTTAAAAACTTCATTTATAACCAACATGACATGTCCTGGGATATTCTCGCGGCGGTTAAAAATGGCCGCCATTTACATAAATCCGGCTTTTACATGAAATGCAGCCGGCTGAGACGGGAGCTGGAGTTATAGTTTTTTATACATATATAGTCGATTTTATAATCAAACCAATGCTTATATCTACGCAGATATGATCAAGTTTGTAAATTAAATATAAAAAAATGCCTGTGGCACTCTCAAAACATTTCCCTAGCAAAAAATATTGTATTTTACTGCTGAAACAGAAAAAAAATATTATTCTTTGTTAACCAGAAATTACAAGGATTCGTCACTCAATTGTGCTGTGAAAAAGAACAATACTATCAAAATATGTATTTTGCAACTTCATAGCCAACAAAATAAATGAATATCTCAAGAAATATCCCACAGCGCCATCTTGCACCATAAAACATGTTAGCAAAATTATTTGTTAAAAGATTCCATACGAATCTTTTAACAAATTTATTCATCAGAAAAATCGGAACCGTTCCGTGAGCCAAAAGCTAGCGGATTTGTTTCCGTCGATGATAAATTCGATTTTGTTTTTTCATGATATTTAACCCGATTTACACATAATTATACATTGATTTATTTCTATTTATAATTATTCATATGAAATCTACAGTAAAAATGGTAAAATTAGCCTTAAAACTTATATTTTAAATTTCTACCATTGTATTTAATTTCTACCATTTTTACTACGAGCGGATCGGATCATATCCGACTCATTGTGAAACACCATGCTGAAATGGTAAGTTTGAACAAATATTATTTTATTAAAAGATTAGTTACGAACCTGTTTATATACCCACATGTTACTTTTGCTTGTTTTCTACCAAATATTTGAGTATTTAATAAATTTTCCATAAAACATATTTAAAATCTTCGCAATTTTATATATTATCTATACGGCTATGCTTACTGGTTTATTCCCTTCAGCACTTTACGCTCGACCCCGGTTCACCCCAACAGTAAACATATCCCAAATCTCTTAATTTTACACAAACGAAGCTAATTAACAAAAGATTTAATTAACTTTATACCTATATATAATAAATATAATTATGTATAGTCATAACATACAGAATGTCCCGGTCGGCCCCTAGAGGTCACTACGGTACTGATTCGTAGATTACTAACTTATGGATATAGTAATGAGATGTGGTAGGTTTTTCAACACATTTATTCGCAAAGTTTTAAAGGTTTCGTTAAAATATGGGAGAATTAAATTGATCGTTGTTAGGTAAATTTGAAAACTATTTTTTAAAATAGATTAATAAAATACTTTGCTTAAAATGCTGGCTGCTACTTTGCTCAAAAGGTGAGCATTGCTATACAACGCGGAAATGCCGCCAGCATTTTGGGGACCTTTCCTTCTACTACAAGCATTTTAGATTATGTATTTTAGTTTTAGAAGTAGTTTAAGTTTTTTATTCTATTGTTAGTATTTAGTTTTTTAAATTAGTTTTTAGCAAAATGTAAGCTTATTAAATAATTTGCTTAATTATATTTTCTTTAAATTTGTTAGATTCCTACATATTTGCCTGCTTTGTGTTGAGATAATTAAAATCCTATGTTGACTCTACTACTCGTACCTTTTTACCAAAAACAAGTATAAAAATAAATCATGTAGGTATGTAAATCATAATATGGCATTAAATACATTAAATCTGATGTAGATTAGAAAAAAAGCTTTTCAAATAAAAATCTGTAAAAAATAATATACGTAATGTGGTATCTTCTTGTAGTAATCTATGGCTAGCGCTAATTAGACGGCTTAAATAAGGGATGAAAAGAAAATCTCTCTCTTTTATTGTAAAAGAAAATTGAGGACATCGTAACATGGGTGGCTGGGTTTGTACTAAAAGTTAATTTTTAGATAGAAAATGCAAGAAAAAAATGAATAAACCTGTTTAACTTTATCAATTAAGAAAAAGCAAAATATACTTAAAATCATAATTACGTGGGGATGATTAATTGACTAACTTCTAAAGTGTTATTTCGTTTAGAAGTTATTATATGACATCATAATCATCCACAGCCAGCTTTTTCCCACTGCTGGGTACAGGCCTCTTTCGTGTCATGCCGAGTCTCGGTCCTGTGCCAATCTCATCCAGGTTCAACCTGTGACAGATACTATTTCGTCAACTCATTAAATAACATAGAACTACGATAGTTTTATTAGTTTAATGAATGTGTGTTTTTTTGAGTACGTACTTAGTTTAATCTATTTATTTATGCCATATCATCTCCAAAAATAACATAAAAAAAAACATTACAAAAGAAAACACAGATTTTTTCACCACATACTAATACATATATCGACAAAACAAACTGCAATCCCACGATCCAATCGCGTAATAACTTCCTCGGCATACATTGCTCGCTGAGCACGTAAATCCAGCCAACGAATAGAGCGAAACCGGCAATGTGCGTCAGCCGGGCCATGAAACTCGTATTGGGGAAACGACATCATAAGTCACTGATGGCTAACTGAAATGGGAAAAATACGAAAACGATATTACAAAGAAAAGTTAATTATTTTAGTATAGTACTAGTGGCAGCAAACGTTACGCTTGCTTTGTATTGGGATAAAAAAACCTATAATTGTGATTTGTACATGTCACCCACCATATAAAGTATAAGTATGTTGTGAACACATTAATATTTTTATTGTTAAGTCAAACACAATATACACTATTATTTCTATTCTAGACGTTCACTTAAAACAGTCGCAGCGCTGTATTTTTACAATGATCTAAATTGGTGACTTAGTTAGGCAATAATGTAGTTCAATGTATAGACTATATAAAGAATATTTTTATTTTCTAGATAATATTTTTATAAATAATTTATATAAATAAATAAATAAGAAAATAACTTTATTCAGATACACATTTGATATTTCATAAATGTTTATCAATACATAAGTTATTTTATTTTACGTGGGATAGGTTTACGTTTGACTACAGCCTGCCTGATGTTAAGCATAGCTGCAACCTATGGTGTAACACGTTTACCTAGAAGATAAAGTGTTCCAAAGCTTTGCCGTCCGTACAATAAACGTTGAGGCAAAGCGCTGTGTTCGATACTTCGGCACTTCCACCACTAAACGGTGTCTACCTGCGGACTTTCTGTTATTGACATGATATATCAATTACTGAACAAACAAGACAATAATAAATGGTCTGATAAATTAATGTGGTAATAATGCGTAGAGTAATTAGGAAAATATACACAAAATGGCAACCTAGTAAGAAATATTTAGTTCTATCGAATTTATATAGTCTACGATATATCGGGCCATAAAACTCGTATCAAGCGAGGGCCATTCCGATGGTAATAGCCGTGATGTATTGGACTCACAATATGGGGATGAAAGGAATAGTTCCGTGGATTTACCCCGCTTGTATTTATTGTACGGTGTTTATTAGGCCAATTTAAAGGATGGGTGGGAGTTATTTGGTGTGATGTTCATGTTACATGACTATTTCAAATGATTTCTTCACAATTCACAAATAATGGTAAGAAAAATATACAAAAACACATGTAGATACTATTGTCTTGTCACTAGACAGCCTTCACTCAGCATGTTCTGACTTATATCACAGAATACAGTTATTGCAATTTTTTTTTGTACGCCGCAGCAAATGAATTAAGTAAGTACTTTATGATTCCACAGTGTACCATAATCTGTAAGGATTCTATAAACGTTACTAAGTTTTTTGCGACAAAAAGTTATATCAATATACATACATCACATGGTTCATTAAATGTGCAAAAAGACACTATTTAGAAATAAAATGATATGATTTTCACCCTTCTTAATAAAGGTCACGTTTAACGAAACCAACTTCTGCAAAATAAAACTAAATTTATATATGTGCTCATATAAACACGACTGCTAAATTCCATTCAGTCATTCATTTAAAAATATTTTCCTTTCATACATTCGTAGATATAAAGCCACTTTACTTCAGAGCCATCTAGCGGAAGCCACAGCACATCCATCCGTAAACCTTATTCAAACAGATCACTTGCACGCCATTTTCTGCCTTATTACCTTCGCAATATGATTGAGAATGGCGCGCAGATGTACCCCTCGAGTGGAATCAACATAAAGTGGGATTGAAACGTTTTATATTTGTACTTTTTTAGTTTTGTGGCTTTGCAAATATTGAATACTAGCTTTGCTTTGCGGTACGTTTATGTCTCGATTTCGTGACATTTCGTTTTTTGTCGATGAATTCTGAAACTGTTTGCTTATGGACTCTCTCTTGAGTCCTATTTCCTCATGACAAAGGGTGGTGACTCCCCCGCAGATTTAATTCGTGAGGGAAGTCTCTTTTGCAGATACATCGTGGTGGGCGCACAGGACCTTCCACGGAAGACACATGTATCAACAACTTATTAACTAAAGACTGTTGAATTAGTATTTATATCTACAAAGTAATTGCAAAGAAAAGGTATTTCCATGATAGTATGGTTCTTTATAGCACGACACAAGCGTTTGCTTAGTGTGGGGCAAGATGGCGATGTGTGCAATGTCCCGGAATATTTATTTATTTATTATTTTTATTTTATATGTACATCTGGCTAGAAACCACCCATGAAACGTATTTCGGCAGCCTTATTTGAGTGCCAAATGCATTCCAGTTTATACTCTAACCACCTTCAACTACAGTATTGCTATTCCGCCTTTTGCTTACAAACTGTTGTATTCTCGTAGTTAGTTTCAAGACACTGAGAAAGTTGAAGCAAAAACATTTTGTAGTAATCATACCGATGACTTTGGTTTTCTAAAAGCGAGATCTTTGATTGGATACCATTAATTTGAGATGTAAACAATCTTTATTAGTTTTGGTTCAAACTATACAACAGTGTGGGAATAGAGGTCTGCACTGCACCCTAAGGCTACCTAAAACTTAGATACCAAACAGTGAAAAAAAAAACAAATCTATACTTATATTATAAAGCTGAAGAGTTTTTGAACGCACTAATCTCAGGAACTACTAGTGCGAATTGAAAATATATTTTTGTGTTGGATAGACCATTTATTGAGGAAGCCTTTAGGCTATATAACATCACGCTGCGACTAATAGGAGCGAGGAAACAATGGAAAATGGGAAAAAACGGGGAAAGTTATTCATCTTTGAGGGCTTCCGTTGCGTTCGCTGCGAAAACGGTTCAAAATTCAAAGAATTAATGGCCAAAATAACTATCCCACGCGGACGAAGTCGCAGGCACAGCTAGTATATGTGATATGCTATTATTGTAGGTGAGTACAGAAGTAAATACGTTCTTTCTTCGCACAACATTCTGTACCTTATTTGTTTCTCATTTTTATACATCTTTTCTAATCTTCAGAGTAACATAATACAAATAACTTCCCGCCGCCTTTGTGAGTTAATCCCAATAAGTACCTACAGCTTTAATACAGGGTTATTACTGATATTACAAGAAAAGAAAATAACAATGTTCTATTTTTTAAACACCGTAAACCGATGACCCTTGATATTAGTGTGTTTCCGTACACATGTTAGTGAATAGCGATTGGTTGAATTAAGATAAAACAAAACTAAGTAAGTTTGATCGAGACTCATCTTAATAGGTCCAGTAGTTTTTTTTTTACGTGGGATAGGTTTACGTTTCACGTTAGCATGCTTGATGTTAAGCATTGCTGCAGCCTAGGGTGTAACACGCTTACCTAGAAGATAACTATTAACGATTTGAAGACCTCTGGATTGGATTGTTTTTGTGATAAAAGTGCCAAGGAAATGAATTATTTTATCAAAATTATCACTTGTTTCTTCAATAACTAAGACATAATAGTTTACGATCGCTTCATCGGGTCATCTGTCGATAAATATAGGTAGTTACTAGTACAGTACATTTTTGGGTACAGTCTTCTTTTTATCGAATGAGACTGGCCAACTCTGGTCTCGAGAGTTTATCACGCCGTCCTTAGGGCCTCCGACATGGCTTAACGACTGCCGTACTAGACAAATAGCAAGGTACATCAATAACCATTTATTAATATAAATTTTAATGTCTTTTATTAGTTGTAATAAAAACTAATTGTAAAATAATATTGTATTATGACATAATTATAATTTTGACAATCTTTCTTATATAAAAAAATGAATCGCAAAATGTGTTGGTAAGCGCAAAACTCAACAACGCCTGGACCGATTTGGCTAATTTTTTTTATTTTAAGACGGCGAGAAAAATTCGAAAAAAAAACCGTTATTTTCTTTTTCGTTATAAACGTTTTTTAACTAACTAAAGAGTAAAAGAGTCAACAGACATGACGAAGTCTGTCGGGTCCGCTATTTTTTTATAGTTATGAATAAAAATGTTTATCTGTTTACCACTAACCCAGTATACAAATATATACTAGGTAGGTATAGGCGTCCAATTGGATTTCCTCGCTCCGAGCGGTCTGATATAAAATTGAACGATTCGGTAACGCTCCGAGGATTCACTTTCTTCTGGCAATTATTTAGAAAGTATTCTTTATGGGGTACAGGCTTTTCTGTTGATAACAGAAGTGTTATAACAACCAATAAATAAAGTATTGTAATTAATTGAATTTATGCTCAAATATTTCAATTTCTAACAAAAAAAAAATAGTATCATCGCTGAATTATCACAAAAAAAAAATATAAATTTTTCTACATAATCAATCATCAGATCATTAAAATTTCACTTCAGAAAAATAAATGTTAAGGGGGCGCTTCCCAAAGACCACGTGACCGATATTGCCTACCCGGCCCCGCACTTGCCGCTCAATACACACGACAATTGCTCAAATAAGAAACGGCGTAGCCGGTCATAATCATGTTCAAGGCGTAGCGGACGGACGTGCTAACATGACGGGGCCGCGCCGCGCGGCCGCGCCCGCCGGGGATCGGCTAGGGTGCGACTCGCGCGCGGGACGCGGCGCGGGGTGTTGAGAAGGGAGTCAAATTAGTTCGTACAGTATTATATGGTCACTGAAAAAAGTCGGTATAATTTTTCAAATTGCTACTTGTTTGTTGTTATTATAACTATTTATTATTTCATACCAATACAGATAGAGGTAATTGATAAGTAGGTTCAATATACGTGGTATATGGTAGTTACCTTATCGGTATTTATTGATTTACTTATAACTTTATATTACATATATGTAGGTAACTACTTATATAGGTACTTTGTTTACAGTTGTTTGAAATCAGTAAGCACTTACCTACTAAATTATTAATCCAGTAGTATGTAACTTGTAATACCTACTTACCTGGTATAAAATCGGCGAAAGTAGGTATATGGCACTTCAATATAAAAAAAAAATACTTATGCACGAGTTAGGCACCTACACGAAAACAGTTTCAAATGAAACGCAGCTAATTAGTGTTATATATTCTCTGGGAACCCCGAATAGCAGAAGAATTATTGTGGCTTATAAATTAATTATAAGGCCAAGTGTGATTCGGACTCGCGCACGAAGGGTTCCGTACAATCCCATCCCAGTAATATTATAAAGACGAAAGTTTGTGAGGGTGTAAGTATGTTGGCCGTTCTTTGTGCTCAAACAGCTGAACCGATTTGGATTAAATTTGGCAAGGAGATATTTAGACCCTACATTAATATTATAACTACGAAACGCGGGAAACACCACGGGGCGCCGCTAGTAATCTAGAATTCTAGAGATCGCCGCTTGCGAGTTCTAATTTGACGAAGCATCTACTAGGAACTACTCTGGCGTATTTATATGGGTCTGGCGAAAAAAATACGAATGTGTTATTAATATCATATGTACCTTTTTTATATTTAAATTAAACACACATTTCTCCATTATTAATTATAATTATTTACTAGTACAATAAATGTACCAAAACAGTTTATCAGCCCATTTTAAAGATTATGTAATAATGCGCATGTACATCATCTCATTGTCGCCATCGCCTTCGTCATTGGGAGAAATGAATTCTGGCCGCAGTTTTTTGGAGATTGGACTCTTCGTCCATTCTTCAAAAGATTGCGATGCGTCCATTACCGTAACTTTTTGCCCATTATTATCGTTAGAATTTTTGTTCCATTTGCGTTTACAGTTTTCTTTGTCTTGTTTTTTTTTTTTTTTTATTCTATTGCTACTTGTATGTGTATCGGATCTCTTATAGGCATTTTTCGCGTGTGACGAGGGTCAATTAGCTCTGGTAATATGCATTCTTTGTAAAATAGCTCTAAGGGATACTCTATTTTGGATTTCCAAAAATCATCATCTCTATAAATTGAACGCTATAATCGGTGCTGTTGGTGACATTGTTCACGACTTCACCGTCGCTCACTTCATTGTTATTACTACCCGCACGACGACTCCTGATTACAATAATAGTAATACATAATAATTATGAAATAACTACTATCTTATTTTTTTGCAGTAATTAAAACAAATGTTTAGGTTATAATTTTAATAAAAAAAAATCATAGGTATAAAATATAGAAATAGACATTACATTATTAATTTATTTTCAACTGAATTCTGCTGAACTGAATTATAGGTACTCGCACACATCGTTTTGCACAAACATACTAAAATCCATTATTTCATTATTAATAACGCGGAACCCTAATAACACTAAAGCAAAAAATAAATATATTTTTTTAGTAAGTATTTGTTGTTATAGCGTCAACAGAAATACGTCATCTGTGAAAATTTCATCTGTCTTGCTATCACGCTACATGGGATATCGCCTGGTGACAGACCGACGGACAGACGAACTTCAGTTGGTACGTACAGATACCTAGGTACTTAGAAAGCAATAAACTTGATCAACAAGAAAGAACAGGTAGAACAGAGGGGCAACAAAATAATTCTATTAGATAGATCGATGTCTATTAGGTTTACTTGAGGTACGGACGAACCCCTAAAAAGGTTATAATGTAAAAAAAATATACCTAACAAGTTTGATTGTTATATTAAGGTAATTTATAGGTAAATTAACTATGTTTCTACGAAATCCGTGATGTGAAAATAAAACATTTGGACGGTTTTATTTTATGTACCTACCGACCTAGGTAGAGATGCCATGCAGGAAGGGCCAGCAGATTGACACTCAAGAAGGCCTAATGCAACTTATGTACCTAGGTAAGTAGGTACCTATATTTATTTTGTGATAGAAGTAAATCAAGAGTACAACTAAAGAGTACTCTTGATTTACTAGTTACTTCTAGTACTTTCGTAGTTCCATAATAATATTTTTTGAGGATAGTTTTACGACTATATTTACATATTATTATAGGTTAGGTATTATAAATACATACACATATTTCAGTAGGTACCTACCTATATAGGTACGACCAATACGTATACCTATGTAGCTCGCTTTATGTCCATCCAAAGGTTGCCTGGTAGAATTCGATCGGCGAATAAGGCGATAAGGCCGCCTACTGCACTACCAATAGTTATTATTG
The DNA here is from genome assembly GCA_927399415.1 of Macaria notata. Classification (NCBI taxonomy): domain Eukaryota; kingdom Metazoa; phylum Arthropoda; class Insecta; order Lepidoptera; family Geometridae; genus Macaria; species Macaria notata. The sequence continues at coordinate 2,147,274 of OV656748.1, read as the reverse complement.
TCCCTGTGTAGGTACCTACCTATGTTTCGTTACTGTATTTGTGGATCGGGCATAACACGTCATTATTCTTACGCAGCAGTAAGGTAAAATATAAAAATAAAAAGGTAGATTTGTACCTATATCCACCACCACGCCGCCACCATGTGCTCAAATGACGACTTGCGCAATTTTGATTTTGTTGGTGTTTTTTATTTTTCTTTCGCCTCGGCATATTTCGCACTAAAATGTCCGTTGGTTAGAAAAGCACCATCACCATAACAAAAAATGTTAGTGCAAAAGTACAAACTTTTAAAATATTTTTAGTATCTAATATATTACTAATTGCTATTTTATTACTAACGCACGGTAATATTATCCGTTTTAGATGCAAACGCTTTTGAAAACTAGTTACTCAAAAAAGGAACGAACGCTTGTATGCAAACCATTCATTCGGTTACAAATAAAACGTACTACAATTACGAACAAAAATGTCAAATGTGTGCTCTATATCAATACGTTTTAAGTCTATTTTTGCATGTTTACAAATGTAGTTACTTGAAAGTGGTTTGGCTTAGACAGGTAAAGCGGTTCTATGCCGAAGACATAGAGTCTAATATCCATTGCACTACAAAAAAATGGGTTTATAAGGAACGAAAAACGACAACTCATGTTTAGAAAATATAGTTATTTGAAACTAGTTAGGCTTTGACAAGTAGAGCGGTTCTATACCGGCGGCATAAAGTCTAATATCGATTGCACTATAAAAAACGGATTTGGAAAGATGTAATAATATTATGTTATTTTAAATTGAAATATTTTGTTTTATTTTTTAGACATAAGGTATTAATATAATTTGAAATAAAAAGTTGTTCTAAAAACGAAATCATGTTGAAATTTGTTTTATTTTGGAATTTGAGATGTTATTATTATTATTGCAATGGGTGAATATATATTCAATAAATTTCAAATACATTATTACACAAAAAAAATGTTTTTATTGTATCGTTGTTTTTTTAATTAATAATATGATTTTTCTAATTGCTACTTGTATTGTTGCTATATTTCAAATTTATAAAAAAAATATATCTAGAAATCGTTTTATTCGTAACCAACCCAGCACTACCATACACTAGCAGTAGCTCAAACAAACTGTCGAGTTAGAGCAATAGTTTGTTGAGTCGTTTCATATTTCGAAAACTGGAGCATGGAGCTGCGCGGAGTGGCACGTGCTTCCCGTACGAACGTTAGCTAGCTACTGATGAACGTCGACGCCCACGCGTCTATCGGCTCAAAATAGGTTGCAAAAGCTATAAAACAATTCATAATAAATCGAAAAACCAATATTTTGATAATCCTAAAGTGCCAAAAATAGCAAAATGATGTGTAGCACATTTCCTTCAAAGAAAGGTATGTATTATTTCTCCCCATTTCGGAGCCTCAGGGAAATACATGACAAAACAAGGGTTAACTTAAAAATTTTTTTTTGGATTCGTGTTACAAAGTATCGAAATTTCTAAAATTACAATCTCTTTGAAAAACTATACAGAATAACATATATTTTTTCCGACAGTGAATTTATTCTCTCAAGCGGAGTTCTAAGCTTTCAAATAGAGGGAATTTGGAGAATCTTGTCGCAATAAATGTATTGCCATCTCGCTCTTCTTGGGAGCTCGTCCTTAACGTGAAATTCATGAAGTCAACTACTTACCGATAAAGAACATATACATCATTACATAGGTATTTTGCCAGTGCTTAAAATTTAAATTTGTCCATATATTTTTTTATTTTTTTTTCCCAAAACCAGACTCATTGTTTCTAGATTAGCTTCCTCCCTTATCTACATAAAAAGCCAAACTACCTTAATAATACAAACTCCATATTCCTCAGCCGTTACTGGTAACGGCCGTTAATGTCGTTATAACGACGAGGCTGTCGGTCTTGTTGTTCATATCGTTACGAAGTTAGGTAATTCTCTAAGGGGACAAGTTCGAATATCACTTGTGTTTACTTATTATGTGTTATTGGAACTAAAATACATAGATAGATAGTTATCATCATCATCCACAGCCTTCATTATCCCACTGCTGGGCATAGGCCTAGATAGATATAAGCTTTATTAAAAACACCAGCTCAGTACAGAAACACACAAAGCAATACACACACACAAGTGTCTCACGAAAGTTTTATTATTAAAACAGTACATAAATTTATAAAAATCTGAAAAATTAAGGCCTAGTGTCTTAACTGGCGACCTTATCTATCGCTAAGAGCAATCTCTTCCAGTAATCAACTAACTAGTAACCAGCTTTCTGATTCTATCAAATACGTTTATTCATACGGGTGTAAATTAAAAAAGGTAATGGATACTTCACTTTTATGATGTTGGTTAATAATTTTATCTAAATTGTGGTAATAAGTTAGATTTCTATTTTTATTTAATACGTTTATGCATACGGGTGTAAATTGAAAAAGGTTTGTTAAGAAATTTATTTAATATGTGAGAGTAAATATTTTTTTACTAGCAGCACCTGCGGTTTTCGTCGCGTTTATCTGGTATAAAAAGTGGCTTGTGTTAATCCAGGATCTAATGTTAATCTTTTGGGATGTGGGTAGTTCAACAGTCCACATATAAATATTTGTAGCTCCACTTATTTTAATAATTTAAATAGTAATTTCTAGTTTTTGCAAGTGCATATTATGTTATTATAACAAGTTAAATGTGATTACCTGCCTCAGCATTTCTCCCTGCTAATTCCTGGTACTTTTCACCCTCTAAACACAATCACTCAAATCACTGTGCAAGATACTTTGTGTACAATGGAAGCTATTCTGGAGACTCAAAGCATGATGCAAAAGATTTTTGAGAAGGAAATGAATGCATTTCATTCAAAGTTGAAAGAATCTACAGCTCCCCGTGCCAGAGATGAAGGAGCTTCCTTGGCAGATGAGTTTGCAGAGTTCCGGACTTTCATGCTCACTGCACTCAAGAGCCTTCAAGAGCAAATTAACTTGCTTGCAAGAGACTCCGATGCACATGAGATGCGCTCTCGTCGCAAGATGCTGTTGCTCCATGGTGTTCCGGAGTCAGAGGAGAAGGACATTTCAGGCTGTGTGGTGGATGTTGTCACTAAACTGTTGAAGGTCAGTAATTTTCAAGCACAACACATTACTCGCTGCCATAGAATGGGTCGCTCCTCTGTGTCTGATAAGCCTAGACCTATTTTACTGAAGTTGCAACATGTTGACTTGAAGCAAAAGTTATGGTCAGCAAAAACTGCACTAAAAGGCACTGGAGTAACCTTATCTGAGTTTTTGACGAAGCCTAGGCATGACGCCTTCATGGCGGCGCGCCAACGCTTCGGAGTAAACAGATGCTGGACAAAGGATGGATTTGTTTTCATTCTTGGATCGGAAGGAAAGCGTCACCGTGTGTCTTGTGTCGCTGAGTTGGACAAAATTGAGTTGCCCGAGGTGACAGCCGACTCTGTGGCCACCAAGACGGCACCGTCGAAGAGCAGAGCAACCAAGGTGACCAAGCCCAAAGAAACAAGGCGGAAACCAACCACCTCCAAGTAGAAAACATAGTTGCTGCTTTCTCGTGACATTGTTCTGTTCATAATGTTCTACAATAATCCTTTTGTGCAGAATGTAAACATAACGCACCTTCATTTTTGTTTAGAAAATTATTTCCTATTGATTTGTCATATTTACACTGTCAATTGTCTAAGTTAATGTTATGTTTAGCAACTTTGAAGTATTTAGCACGTTTTGTACACATTGTTCATTATTTTAAATTGATGATGATGATGTTTATTTATTATTTTTGTCTCTCTTATATTGTATTTTGCTGTCAAAGTCAACATCGCATATATATGTAATTAGCAATTGTGATTTATTTAGCCGTTTGTACTCATGCGTTGAATGTTTAGTTAATAATTGGAAAATATTTATGTCAAAATACTACCATTGTACAATTCACATTAGATTTAATGTAAACTTCCAAAGTTAATGTATTGCAAGCAACTGTTATTATTTGAGTCAAAGCAACTTCAACTTTTTAATATGGCTTCTGCAGCGTTACTGCAATTTTGCCGATGTCACGTATTTGAGTCAAAGATTATATTGAAAAGATTTATGTTGGTTAGTTACATAGTCAAAGTCTGTTTCTTTTTTTCTCTCTCTCTTTCTAAACCTACCACGTTTCTTGTATTTTGCCTAAGATTATAAATTGTTACGAATTAGCTTTTAAAGTGATTGTTATGTAATAATAAAATTGTAGTAGATGCCGGGTATATACATATTCTCTATAACTACTATCATTCCAGTGCAACCGGCGGGTGGATTGAGTTATTGTTTTTAGCTCATTCTTATTTGTGAAGTGTTTAACATTTATTATTTATTTATATTAGATATTTATTGTGTATTTGCCTTTGTTAGGTATATATTTGTATATAGTTATGTTAAATATTTTTAATAACAGCAGCAGCGGCAGTGAATATTTCACAGCCTCCTCTTCAGCTTCCTCTGAGAGTAGCGATGATAGTTTTGATAGCGTGTTACCTCTGTCTGAGTTCCTTGAGAATAGTTTTTCTGATATGTCTAAAAATTTTAATGTTGCCCACATAAACGCACAGAGCATTTCGGCCAGCTACTCAGATATGCTGGCGTCCCTTGACCAAAAAAATCTTCATGCTATAATAGTCTCAGAAACGTGGCTTCGTCCATGTCTTCCTACTACTTCCTACTCTCTTCCTGGATTTATTCTTATCCGAAATGATCGCATCGGTTCCAAGGGTGGTGGTGTGGCCATTTACCTTAAGGCTAATATACCATACTCCATTATTAGCCAGTCGTGCCAACCACCCCCTGTGAATGCTGGCGAACATCTTTTCATTGAAGTTGTCCTTTCCAAAAATAAAATTCTTCTGGGTGCCTATTATAGCAACTCTTCTAAACTTAACTATTTTTCCTCTTTTGAAAGCCTTTTATGTGATTTCTGTCCCTCTTATAGTCACTCAATCATTATGGGTGACTTTAATACCTGTCTCCTTAAACAGGATTATCGTACATCTAGGCTTGAGTCTATTACTAAGTCAACCAACTTACACATCCTCCCGCTTAGTGCTACTCACCATTTTCCCAATGCAACTCCTTCTCTTCTTGATTTAATGTTAGTTAGTTCCCCTGACCATGTTGTTAAGCATGGCCAGTATAGCACAAGCGATTTTTCCTATCACGATTTACTTTACCTTTCCTATAAAATTCGTCCTCCTAAACTTAAGCCCCAAATCATTCTGCAGCGCAACTTTGGTGGCATGGATCATCAAGCTTTAATTAATGATGCCCTTAAGACTGATTGATCACCTGTCATAAATGCCGTTTCCGTTGATGATCAAGTTAGTATTTTTAATGACATCATCACGAAACTGTATGACATACATGCTCCTCTTCGTGCCATCAAGCTCAAGCAGTTACCGGCTCCGTGGCTTACTGATGACATCAGAGCATTGATGCACAAGAAAGCTGTGGCCAAGACACGTTTAAAGGTAAAGCCCACTGAGTCCAACCATGAGAAGTATGTCAAGGTCAGGAATCGTTGCAATATGGTGTGTAGGGATGCTCTGCGCCGTCATATTCACTCATCTGTTGAAAATAAAGATCCAGCAAAAGACTGGAAATTTCTTAGCTCATTGGGAATCGGCAAAGCTAAACATAGTACTGTCTCTCATAATTTAGATATTAATTCATTAAATACTCACTTTTCTTCTTCTTCTGCTATGTCAGATGAAGATAAATCTGATACAATTAATAAACTTTCAGCCATTCCTACTCCTTCAAATTTTTCGTCTTTTGTTTTCAAATCTTTCACTGCATGTGATATTGAAAAGAGCGTGCTTGCAATCTCATCTAGAGCGGTTGGTAGTGACTCTATTAGCCGGAACATGTTATTGCCCATCCTGGATATAATCCTTCCTGTCCTGTGCGTTATCCTTAACAATTCCATTTCCAGTGGGGATTTCCCTACAATCTGGAAAGATGCGCAAATTATTCCTCTACCTAAAAAATCCAACCCTAAATCCTACTCTGAATATCGTCCTATTTCTATCCTTCCATTCCTTTCTAAAGTTTGTCAATAAATGTTTTCTTTCTTTCTTTCTTTCTCTAAAGTCCTTGAGCGGCTTGTCCATCGTCAACTTAGTCTTTTCCTTAACCGACATGATTTGCTCAATCCTTACCAATCCGGTTTCCGTCCTGGGCATAGCACTGTGTCTGCGCTCTTAAAGATCACAGACGACATACGCGAGGGTATGGACGACGGTAAGCTTACAGTTCTAACACTGTTAGACTTCAGTAATGCATTCAATACCGTTGATTTGGATATCCTGCTTGCAATGCTGCGCTCTATCAATATATCTCCATCAGTGATAGAATGGTTTCATAGTTATCTGATGGGGCGTCGGCAGCGGGTTCGCCTTGGAGATTCCTTTTCTTCTTGGTGCAACACAATTGCTGGTGTCCCGCAGGGCGGCGTGTTATCACCACTTCTTTTCGCTATCTTTATTAACTCCATTTCGCAACATCTTTCATGTCCCTACCACCTGTATGCTGATGATTTACAGATATACTCGCAGGCTCATATTAGTCATCTTGACTCGGCTATTAGGAACACTAATGATAACCTCTCCCGTATCTCTGAATGGAGTAAATCCTTTGGTTTAAAAGTGAATCCTTCAAAAACGCAGGTCATTATCATTGGAAGCTCTCATCTGATCTCAAGGATTGACTGGGAGGGTATTCCGCCAGTTATTTTTGAAGGCATCATCGTTCCATATAGTGATACAGTCAAGAACCTTGGTCTGATAATGGATCAGTCGCTCAGTTGGGATGCTCATGTGGATTCATTAAGCTCAAGAATTTTCTCGTCTGGTGGGTCACTAAGACGTCTTCGAAACTTCTTGCCAACTGCCACTAAAGTTGAGCTTGCGCAATCCCTTCTTCTTCCTATCCTGGACTATGCGGACGCCTGCTATCTCGATCTTCGGGAAGATCAGCTAGATAAGCTTGAGCGGTTACAAAATTACTGTATAAGGTTTATATTTGGTCTACGTAAGTACGATCATATATCTCAATTTCGTGTTAAGCTCAAGTGGCTGCCTATTCGACTTCGCCGGAATGCTCACATCCTCTCTCTCGTATATAACATTTTATTTAACCCTGCTACCCCGCGTTACTTAGTTTCTCGTTTTGCGTATGTCCATACTACACACTCTCTTTCTCTTCGATCTACTAATAAATTAACACTCGCACATCCAACATTCAAAAAGAAATCTTTTTATGGCTCATCATTTACTGTACAAGCTGTTACTTTATGGAATTCTCTGCCTATCAACATTCAAAAGGCTCAGACAATTGATTCCTTTAAAAAACAAGTAAAGGAATTTTATCTCGCTTCCCTTCAGTGAAAATTGCTGTTATTATTTCTACTACTATCACCTTTAAATATTTTGTTGTGTATTATATGTATTTGTATATAAACAATAATTTTATTATATTAAGTATGTGTATTGCGTATTTATATGTATATATATATATGTATATATATATTAGTAAAATTTCTTTTTTCCTTTTTGTTGTACACCACATTCTTCTTTTTTTTTCTTTTGCTTATTTCTCTCCAGCTGAAGGTTGCCTGGAAGAGATCGCATTCAGCGATAAGGCCGCCGCTTGTGGCACTAGTTAAGGTGCAATTTGTTCTATGTACTGTTTTTTTAATATGTGTCAACAATAAAGAGTTAATCTATCTATCTATCTAATCTACCTTTTAAGATTTCATCCAATTCAATTCAGCCGTTTGAACAAACATACAAACACATACACAAACTTTTGCTTTTATAACATTAGTGGTATTATGTACCTATGCACATAGTCTTCTTCTTCTTATAGAATGAAAGTGGCCAATTCTGGCGTCCAGAGTTTATCAAGCCGCCCTAAGGGCCTCTGACTTGGCTTAACGACTGCTGTTCTATAACAAACAGCCTTATGTAGATAGTAACATGACCTCTGATATATTGAGCGGTGTATATAACAAGCTCACATCTGAGACTTGGCAACTCGCCAGATGATAGAAAGCGTCTGAGATCGACCGCCAATATTACCTATATTAAGAGTATATGCTAGCGTGATGGTACATATTAGTATATGCCTGCATGTATAGTGTTAAATAACTTAAAAAAAATTAACTGCATTTTTATTTGTATGAAGTTGTGATTAAAATTTAGGCTATTTTTGAGTTTAAACACATTGGGCCTTATTACAAAACGTGGTTTAAATTTTAAGTCTAGACCAAGTCCGTTTTAGTTGCTCAAAAATTGTCTGTCTACTGTGATAATTATCAAACTGTCAAAATGTACCAATGTTAAATCAGTTCTAATTCTTTGTTGACATTTTGATTGCTTGTATGTGATGTTTGAACAACAAGAACCCATTTTTTATTTTCAAACTCCTGGACTAATATTTAAACCGCGTTTTATAATAAGACGGATTAAATTTAAACTCTGTGCAAGCAAAAAATATGTTTAAGTAAACGCTTATCACGCGAAAACGGCTTAACGGATCATCATCATTTTTGGTATGTAGGTAGTGTGAGATTTAAAAGTGCCATTAAGAGGGGGCCAGCAAAACGCAAACAGAGGTATTTTCGATGCCGCTCTTTGATGCTAAGAAACATAAACATTTCATCGAAAAAAATATTGACTACCCGAATCTATTCCCAAATCTATCTATCCCGAAATAATGCGAGCGAAGCCGCGAGCGTCCACTAGTATATCCACTATAATAAGAAACAATTCAGTAAATACCAATGTTGTAACGTAACCAAATATTCCTCGTGCCTAATCCATCACTGTGATAGTTAGCAAGTTTCTCAAACTTGTCTCAAGTGGCTCACATACACGTAGTAATAGATTCTACACAAAGCGCCTTGAGATATGGCTTAAATTGTTTACTGGGAGCTGGTTTAGGATCGTTATGAAATCAAAGAATTCTTCATTAAGTAACTTTGTCTGTTTAGATGAATGAATATGTAAATAAATACATAAATATACCGGGACATTGCACACGGCGCCATCTAGCCGCTAGAAAATGAAATGAACGCAAGAAGTTGTTAAAGAATGTACTATCATGGTCTAATATTGTAGGATATTGATGAATAATTTTGGTAAGACCAAAATAGGAGATAAAATATAGATAAATATGTTTCTATGCATTACAACCGATTTATTCATAAAGGATTATATTATTTAAATAAAACGTTAATTTGAGATTTGCGAGCCTACTGCAAGAATGTACTATAATAAAAATCTACAATTAACATATATGTCTCAATCAGATCCTTATTTATTTACTTTAAAACATACAAATATATTTTTAATTGAGGAACTCTTTGATCAAACCTCATATAAATTAAAAATAAGGAATATAATCACATTATGATTTACCTATCCTTACATCTTCAATACACCAAGCATATCAACCAAGTTAAAAATATATACATATGTTAATATTCTCTTATAGATCTTAGCATCTACTTTATACCAAACACATCAGCAAAGTTAGCGCAAGTTTCCCAAACTTGTGACCCCAAATGGGTCAGCTAGTAATGGATTTCAATACAAGTGGCCCCGAGGTACACTTAGTATAGAAGCTGAAGTTATTTCTAAGTACCTACTTATTTTGCATGTGATGTTGAGAAGAGCATACAATCAATCTCCTCCAGCGCGGTCGGCAGTGACTCTATTAGTCGGAACATGTTATTGCCCATCCTTGACACCATTCTTCCTGTTCTGTGTCTCATCCTCAATAATTCCATATCCAGATCTGATTTCCCTGCAGTCTGGAAGGATGCGCAGGTAATCCCTCTTCCAAAGAAACCTAATCCTAAATCTTTATCTGAATACCGCCCTATCTCCATTCTTCCTTTCCTTTCCAAAGTCCTTGAGCGGCTTGTCCATCGACAACTTAGTTCTTTCCTTAATCGACATGACCTGCTTAATCCTTACCAATCCGGTTTTCGTCCTGGGCATAGCAATGTGTCTGCACTTTTAAAGATCACTGATGATATACGCGAGGGTATGGATAACGGTAAGCTTACTGTTCTAGCTCTGCTAGACTTCAGTAACGCATTTAATACCGTTAATTTTGATATCCTGCTGGCATTGTTACGCTCAATCAACATATCTCCATCGGTGATCGATTGGTTTCATAGTTACCTGGTGGGTCGCCGGCAAAGGGTTCGCCTTGGAAATTCTTTTTCTTCTTGGTGTAACACAACTGCAGGCGTACCCCAGGGCGGCGTGCTATCTCCTCTTCTATTTGCTATTTTCATTAATACTATTTCTCAACATCTCTCTTCTTCCTACCATTTATATGCAGACGATCTACAAATCTACTCACAGGCTCCGATTAGTGAACTTGACTCAGCTGTCGCAGCTATTAATACTGATCTGTGTCGAATCTCTGCATGGAGTAAATCCTATGGATTGAATGTTAACCCTGCGAAGACACAGGTCATTATTGTTGGCACTTCACACATGGTATCTCGCATAGACTGGGCGGTTGTTCCTCCAGTTGTGTTTGATGGCATCGTCGTACCATACAGTGATAATGTAAAGAATCTTGGTTTAATAATGGACAGAACGCTGAGTTGGGATGCTCACCTAACGTCAGTAAGTTCCAGAATATTTGCATCCGGTGCGTCCTTAAGACGTCTCCGGAACTTTCTGCCCACTGCCACCAAAGTTGCGCTCGCTCAATCTCTTCTTCTCCCTTTACTTGACTATGCGGACGCCTGCTATCTCGATCTTCGGGAAGATCAGCTGGACAAACTTGAGCGGCTACAAAATTATTGTATCAGATTCATTTTCGGACTTCGCAAATTTGATCATATATCTCATTTTCGTTCGAAGCTCAAGTGGCTGCCCATTCGCCTTCGCCGGAATACCCATATTCTCTCTCTTGTTTACAACATCCTTTTCAACCCTTCTTCTCCTCGCTACTTAGTTTCCCGGTTCAAATACATCCATTCTTCCCACTCCCTTGCTCTTCGGTCATCAGACAGGCTTACTTTACAGCATCCTACATGCAAGAAAGCAGTCTATGGCAAGTCGTTCACCGCGCAGGCTGTTCTACTCTGGAATGCCCTGCCACTTGACATCAAAAAAGCTCAGTCAATTGATAGCTTCAAGAGTCAAGTAAAAAATTGGTATCTGTTGTCATTATGCTGATATACATATGTAAATGCTATAATATAACTGCTGTCTCTACGTATTATCTACATGTATATGTTTTATATTATATATATTTTAACACTATATATTAGTTTATGTTTGTACTAATTATGTATAATATGTATTAGGATGTATGTCTTTATGTTTATGTACATTATAATTATATTTGTGTATATTATTTATTCTATCGCATCTATTTCTGTTGTAAACCACGTCCTTTATAATCCTTTATTTATTCCTCTCCATCCAATGGTTGCCTGGAAGAGATTGCTTTTAGCAATAAGGCCGCCACTTGTGGCACTAGATTAATTTATGAAAGTATTTTTAGTTAATTTTGTTTTATAAGTGTGCGACAATAAAGTATTATCTATCTATCTATCTATTTTAGTAGTATATAAGCTGTTATATATTTTATCTACACTAATGTTGTAACATTCTACTTATGTTTCCAATACTTGACTTATAATTACTACTGTTATAGCACAAACAACAAAACACTCAATTTAAGCAATTTCACATGATGTTATAATATCCACATCGATATCGTAATAGCTCATTATAACATCGAAAAAGCGTGACCAACCTGATTGCAGGGCCGGACTCGTTACTATTATGAAACTCGCTGCGCTCGTTTCATAAACTCACACTCGTGTTTTAATACCCTTAATTATATGACAGTTGCATAAACTACTATTAAGCATTCACTCATCATTAAGTGAAAAACCGCTGAAGTATAAAATATAACGCCGTTATCTAATAAAATACTTAACACAATATTTTGACGAGAATACTAGAAATACCTCGTCACAATATGATATTTTAGCATCATGTTTGATGCCTTTGTAATTTAAACAAGTTAAAAATAGCCCATAATGTATAACATACTCAATACAAGATGAATCAACTTTGACAAAAAACCTGGATTTTGTAGGCATCATACCAATATGAAAAAAAAAAATATGATAAGTAATGAAAAAAATGTTGATTTGAAAGAAAGAAAGAAAAAAAATATATTTATTGATACACACACAAATTGTTAACCTATTGATTACCAAACGTACATGCTAAGAATGTGATGCCCCAATACAGCCGCAACTCAGCCTAATGCTGGAGGCACAGGGCCACCAGCGCTGATATTCTGTTGCGGCTGGCGGTGACGTCACACACACTAAGTGAACATAAAAACTAAATACTATAATTAAACTAAGGCACAAGTACAGAAAGAAAAACTTTGATTTGTTTTTCTGCTACTTGAAGTAGCACAAAAAACTTTCTCGCCAAAAAAGAACGAGAGATCATCGTCGTATTATTTATCATTGGGTTGGTATGTTCTTACTTCTCTGGCATTGGCTACTTTCAATTAAAAACAGCTGCTAAAATATAAATAAAAAAACAAATAAAGTATTAAAAGAAATATATCATAGATTCGCAATTTTCAGTTGCTTCTAATATGCTTATATTATTACATTAACATTCCATTAAAACTAACTTGAAGAATGTGAGGGTATCCATTTAGAGGTATTCCCAAAGTTTGAGAACCTGCGGTAACATTCTGGATACTTGCGTAACTTCAGTATGCGAAGATTTAATAAGTTATGTGTGAGATTAAATTAGATTACAGATTGACAACCACTTTGGGAACGTGTATGGAACCTTTTAGAAACATGGCCTTTTTGTTTAAGAAACTTTAATTGTATATAGTAAGTTTATTTACTGACTTAGGTACCTATCTAACGAAACTTGCTAGTAAAACATCACTATATAACTTGTGTTAGTTAAGAAAAAAAAACATTGAATATATATATATATATATATATATATTCAATGTTTTTTTTTTAATTTTTTCTAATAACGGCCAATATGATATATATATACCTATATATATATCATATTGGCCGTTATTACAATATAGAAAATATTGCAACAGTTCATACAAAAACTTTACCAGAAGCCATGTTTCCTGCGAACTACAATCCAGGGGTCTTCAAATCTAGAGTTAATAGGTATCTTATAAGTAAGCGTGTTACATCCTAGGCTGCAGCAATGCTAAACATCAGGCAGGCTGTACAAGTCAAACGTAAATCTATCCCAGGTTAAAAAAAAACAAACAAATGCAAGTTAAACAAACAGCAAACAATAAATGTGTACAGAATAAAACATCCCTATATCGCAAGAACACCGTTTAAATTCAAACTTTCGAATACGAAACCCAAAAAAACGCATTCAATAAACGAAATATCGAATAAAAAGGAGGTTTAAAATGCAACCCGCGTTCGAGTAAAAAGTTCCGTACAAATAACACACAAGAAAAAATCGCACATACGATTCTGTTTGCAAGCAATTCAACAGGGACCACCGCAAACGAATTTCGACCTTAACTGTTGAAGTTTAGTTTCAAAATCGAATACGATCGTGTTTGCAACTTTACAATCCAATAAAGGAAGTCGGGGTAGCCGAATTTGGATGCTATTTGTAAAGGGTTTAGGTTCAAAATGTGCTTGTGTTTCGGTGACGATGTTTGAAAGGCCTGATGGTACAGAATAGATAATAGGAGCCCCGATGGTTCGTGGCGGAATAGCTATTTTGTAACGTAGACTAGAAAAATGCAGATAAGGCAGGACGCGGTAGTGGAATAATACAAGGTATCCAAAATGGAAACTATATTATTTTATGACAGAGCCTATGGCACAGAATAAAGCCTATGGGCATTATTACAAAACGCGATTTAAATATTAGTCCAGCAGGGCAAGAATGGCATGGGGACAAATAGTATTTCCACCATTTTATCCACCTGTCACCTGTCAGTCACCACACAAATAGTGGATAAAATAGTGGGATTTGTATGGTGACTGACAGGTGACAGGTGGATAAAATGGTGGAAAGACTATTTGTCCCCATGCCGTGCTTGCTCTGCAGGACTTTGAAAATAAAAAGTCAGTTCTTGTTGTTCAAACATCACATACAAACAGTCAAATGTCAACTTCAAATTGGGCCGTAGATTTATCATTGATTACATTTAGACATTTTGATTAGTATGACAGTAGACAGACCAATTTTAAACAGCAAAAACAGGTGGCATAGGTATTTTTAAAGGTCTGGACTAATATTTAAACCACGGTTTGTAATAAGGCCTTCTGAGTAGTTTAGTGTAAGATAAGTCTACTTGAGATTGTTTAATTGTACTTTTAAAAAGTCTGTACTCTTTAAAATTTAAATACTGAATAATTAACGTTCTTTTCAAATTAATATGGATGCATATAAATTGCATTGCATATTATTATTTTTTACCTTATTGGCGGATACGATATTGAACCAGGCGTTACTTTACTTGAAAACACAAGGTGCAGTGTTGGTAAGATTTTAAAAGCCACTGAGGCCACGTTGGTTAGGAGGTGAGGTGTGGCGGTGATATATGGAGGAACACACCTAAAAACCATCAAGTTTGTTGTTTGAAGTCGGTTAAGGAGCAGTCACAGCGGAACAACACTACATATTTCTCAAGAGTCACTTATTGGCGGAATCACTTAAATTCCTACAGTATTAAACTATAATGGTTGTTTGTGAATACTCAGAAAACAGCAACCAGTTATAATATGTATATCTTAATAAAATGTTGATCAAAGTATGCCACCACAGTCATAGATTGAATGTATCTACGCGTATTTTTTGTTTACAATAAACAAATATTTGTTTCTACAATAAATATAAACAATGCTCTTCGAATACAGAGTAAACAAACAGTGTATAAAAATCAATGCTACAATTTTGATTACTCATTTTGTGTTATATTCTGTAATAGAAATGGTGCAACATATATTCTAGTTCTGTGATTAATATCAGACATAATTTATACAGAACATAATTATATGAAATGTGAGTTTTTTAAATATAATGTTTCTACGTGTGTATGTCCCAAATAGATGAACGAATTTTGAGAATATTTTCGGTATTCTATAACAGCCAAATTTTGAAATCACGAACTTTAAAAAATAACTTTTATTTCTGTTATGGCGTACCAATATTAGCATTACATACGTTAGAACACAGTGGTAATAAAAGCTTAATATCAGGCAGGCAGCAGTCAAACGTTGGCCTATTCCGAGTTAAAAATACATAATTATATTAAAAGTATTTGAATTTATATATTGTGTGTGTATGTGTTTATTCCTTCATCATGCTGAAAGGGCTAAACCAATATTTGGATCAAACATTCATAACACAGGCTTTTTATTCCAGACTAGCGAATGCCCGCGACTTCGTTCGCGCTGTTTGAGGATAATAACTGTTATTATTATTACATAACTTTTTTAAGATCTATTTACTCGTAACTCAATTAATAATAGTATTCCAAAAAAAGTACTTCATGAATAAAGTTTTAAAACAATACAACACTACGTTAAATATGCGTTTGTTTTTCAGATTATCAACTTATCAGATTACCATCTACATGTATAACAAATTAATGATGACTATGACATTACTTTCTACGCTAACCCTTTTTTATCTGGACCAGTACAATTGTGCTCCTACAAAGCAATCCAGAGATTACGACAGTTCTTGGCTGAATTGGATTATGAAGCCTTTGTCCGATCCACCCACTTATATAAATGATATATTTACACTTGAAACTGTTGGGAGAGATTTATAGTACCTAATTTTGCTTTAAATAAATGATATAAGATAATAAGTTTTTTTTGCTTTATTATTTCCAAACTTTTATGTGTGAATATGATTATGTGTGTCAGTGTTTCTTCAATTGTAAAATCTGAATGTGTTCAAAATAGAGTGAAAATATTGGTTCTACGTTTTCGCATTTACCATTGCATTTTATTAAACCAAAAAAAAGTTAAGGTGAAAGAAGCCCGAACCATGAAGTAAGAGGCAAGACTACTAAGCCTTGCTCTAGGTATCTTGTGTATCCTGTATTGCAGGAACACAGTACTACCTTTTTCGTATAATTTTTATCCCAAAACGGCGGTTGTATTTTTTATTTCAATCCAGTATTCCCTAGATTTTCAAGATACCACGCATTTTTATCTGCGTTTGAATCTTTGAATCTTCTGAAGATCTTTATGTTTCACTGAAAATAAATACACAAGACGTTAGCATAAGGTTGTTTTTGAATGTAAATAGTAACGTAAGTTTTACGGCAGACGGTTTACGATGTCCGTAAAATAGTAAATAGATGAAAAACGTAGACAAAGTAATCAAAAGACTTCACACTACACATAGCTTTTTTTTACAAACTGTTCAGTTACTCGTATGTTACGAGCGGACCAATTAGCGCCCAGTTAAATAATCTATTAATTGTAATGTTATGGAATTTCTCTTGACTTACAGTTGCTATAAGTTAAATACACTAAATACTGCAAGAGAGAAATCAGATCATTTCAGATGACTATGTGTACTTTGTGTGTGTTTGTTTAGTAAATCTTAAACAAATTAACTAACACAAATGTAAAAAACTCTGTTTGAAATTCGGATGTTATGGAAATAACAGCTTTTTTTTTATTTTATTTTTTTATGTGTACTTTCACGTGTATTAATTAACAAATAGTCAGGATTATTAAAATATATATTTAGTAAGTTGAATAGTTATATATTACTGTTGATTTCTATTGTCCGAATCTCTATTCCCCTTGAACTATAATTTGTCAGTCTTCAAGTCGAGAGTAAACCGGTTTCTTCTAGGCAAGCGCGCTAGATCGAAGATTATAACGTTGCTTAACATCAGGCAATTTGTAGTCAAGCGTGAGCCTACATTATGTAAAATAAATAAATATATAAAACACTCGTTTTTGATGTGTCTACTACATTTATCTCATCATAATGAGGGGTTTGTGTTATGATGTCGTCGATAGAAAACAATGTTAGTACGAGAAAATTTGTGACGCAGCACTTTGAAAAAGCTGGTAGTTTATTTTATGTGTATGAAAAATATGGCGGTTTTATGATAAGTAAATACGTGATGCAAAAGACATTTCGTGAGGGAGAAACAAACGATGATATTTTTGTATCTTTTTAGATGTTGGGAACACAAACAATGTTTTTTTTTGCTTTTACACGAAATAGGCTTATGTTTGACCACAGCCTGCCTGAAGTTAAGCTCAACTATAGTCTAGTCTAGTCAGGCAGGCTGTAGTCGCACGCACGTGCACGTGCACGTGCAGTGCATGTGCACGTTTACCTATTCACTAAATTTGAAGTTAACAGTAGGTATGTCTTATTTTTAACTTTTTATGTTTAGGTTTGGGGTTTTTCTGATGCTTATCAACAAAGTTATAAACATTTTATTAAAAACAGTTTTAAAGTTCCGCTGTCCGTACCGTTTCACGCACATTATACATACGTGAAAAGAAAACTCTGATTAATAGTAGGTATACTTAGACAGTAAGATAATATTTTTTTTAATCACCAGCATTAGCTTAATGAGGCCCACTGCAGACCTTTCCTCTCTCATTTTAAATACAAGAAGTATTATACTTTGAAAATCAACTCAACTTCATTTATAGTAGCTCCAAATTTAACTTTGTCTTATCGAATGAGAGTGACCAACTCTGGTGTCGAGAGTTTTCAAACCACCCTAAGGGCCTCTGAAATGGCTTAATGACTGCCAAATTGATAAAAAATGTGTATGTTTATTCAATACCCTAAAATAGCAAGTCTTTTCCAAAGAGTTCCACAAAAGCCGCTACATTATCAGACGAAGGGCGCAGATGTCAGCCAAACTGCAAATCACATAAAAAGTCGTCGAGAGTGATAAAGGGAACAACAACCCTCTCAAATAAGGCAGCCTTCGTTCAAACTTGGGGTAGTGTTCTGGGTTATGTATTCAATATATCTTCTAAATATATAAAGTCAAAGGTGATTAACTGACTGACATAGTAATCTATCAATCCTAACCTAGTTGAAAATTAAAGAAATTAATAAAAAAAAAATTTAGCACTTAGCAAATAACTCTGCGAGAAATAACACTTAGCAATAACTACTTACTCGATATTTTCCATGAAATGGCGAAAAACCTTCATAAATTTGACATGTCTGTATGTTTGTCTACCCGTATGTCAGAGCTATATCAGATGGTTTAACGAACTGACCACAAACAATGGAAAACATGGCTAAAAAGAAAAAAAACGTTGCTTATCCTGTCAAAACATAAAAAATAACTCTTTAGCAGCGGATTATATCGAAAAACTTATCAACGAGCAAAAAGCTTAGGTGTTAGACAAAAACTGCAAATCATACTAAAAGTTTTCGAGAATGATAAGGGAACAACAACCCTATCACAGACTTATAACTTCTTGTTTAACTTAAGCAAGATATACTAAGTTACTTGTACATAAATATAACAATAAAAAATAACAAACTCTTAGTCTAGAGGTATGTTTAGTTTAACTAATTTTCAACTCAACTCATTCATTTTAAATTTAGAGCGATGCTCTTGTCTGTGGAGTATGCGCCATTCTCCTCGATTTTTGGCCAATTCCTTGACCTCCTTATACGACATGACGCTTGCCTTCTCTTTGATTTGATCGATATATAGGTACATATGTCCTTCTCGGCCTTCCTTCCTTTTTCCTTTCTTTATGTAACTCAAACTGTGGTTAATTTATCTAGTAAAAAGTATTTCATGTAATTACCAAAGTCGCACGGCTCACAAAAAGATAAACGTGTATTATTTTTTCGACAATAAAACCATTAATTGGTAGGGCATAACTTTTTTGTATAGCATATTAGCATGTTTCTAGCAATAGGTAATAAGAAACAAGAGGAAAGTTATGATAATTTACAAATAAATCACACTTACTAGCTAAAAGTCAAAACATGATAAATATTACGATTTTTTACAAATACCTTTCAGGGTTAATATTATTTGTTCCTTTCCTCATAATCCTGTACAACGTCAACAAAAAGACAGCAGATACAAAGAAAAGTTCAACTTTGGGAGTAACTTGGGACAAAACAATTACACGCTGTTTTGTTCTCTGTTTTTAAATTATTTGGGATCTTTTAGATCTTCCCGTTGGATAGAAACTTTTGTTTTCTTGTTGTTTTGTAAATGTCTTTTGCAAATAGCTATGTAAAAAAATGACATATTAATATAGTATCTGTTTCTTTTTAATGCTACATTACTCTCTAATCTACTCTAAAATTATACTTTATTGTACACCAAAATAAAGGGTAAAATTTACATAAAAAGTAGGGAACCAAGAACATTGGGTGACCTCATGACCAAAGTGATCTTCTATATTATTATTACTAGTGGACGCATGCGGCTTTGCTCGCATTATTTTGAGGTTAAAAGGTTTATGAACATAACTTTTTTATTTACGAACCAATTGAAATGAAAGAAATACTTAATATTAAGTTAAAAATGCACCAACACGTTAGTGAAATTCGTAGACGAATCGATTAAGCCGTTTTCGAGCCTATAACGAACAACCATACCGACAGACAAACAGACAAAAAGTTTTTTTTAAACATGATTTTTGTGGTCTATTGTATCAATGTAGACCCCTCGATTTTTTTTTCAATTATCTTCAATGTACAGACACAGACCTGTTACAGCTTTTTTAAAATATATGTATAGATTAAAAGATTATTCTGTGGAATATTATAGCTTTAAAACGAAAGTTCGTAATTCAGTGTGTTTGTGATTATGATGTTTTTCAGGATTATAATGGATACACTAAACTTTAACATACAGTTATTACTTAGCATCAAACAAACTATGCTCAAGTGTGAACCCATTTTATAGCGCCCTCTAAAGCAGATATGCATGGTATTTTTTTTATAAAATGGGGTTTATAAAAAAACTTCCCCTTGTCTTCCCTACCATACCTTCAGACCTTAACCCTTCTCGTTATGCAGCCGGTATTTCACTAGATGTACCTCATAATGTTTTTATTGTAAATAAGCCCCACCCGGGTTTTGAGTTGTTAGCATCTGTTTTATTATCTCCACTAAACTGTCTTATGTATATTTATGTGAATTCTATCTTGTTTTTGTGTATAAAATCTTCAGAAACGCGCGAACATATACCTAAATCTAAAATATAATTCTGTATTGGGCCACCGAGATACAGGCCTGGCCTAGTTCGGGGCCCGTTGGAAGAGCACATAATCTAGTTCTGTTTTTATAATACTGTATTGATCTAATTATATAAATGTGCTACTATGTATAACTGTACTGTAAATAAATTTATATTTGATTTGATTTGATTTGAAAAAACAAGTTGTCACATTTTGCAAAACAAAAATAAACAAATTGCCAGTTTTTTCGTTAAAAATAATACATATACGAAGTCGCATTAAAAAAAACCAATCATATTACCGCTGTTTTGTTTCTTTTGTTTTTGTTGAAAATGTAACACGAGTACATTATTTAAAATTGCGTAAATGCCTTATCAGATCACGAGATTTACCAAAATACAATTTGGGTGCAAATTATAATTTATAATAATCGACTTTAGTAATGCAATTTACTTTCTGCCAATTTTCTTAACATTTTTTTTAATCTACATTGAAATCTCCTTAGTGTTTTGCTCAATATTTACTTCGTACATTTTCACCTAAGCGGTAATAAATTTTCTTGTTATCTACAAGTTTCCAATTTTCTTTCCAATTATTTTAGTCCGCAGACGATGCCTTGTTTACATAAGCCACTATATGAAGTCAAATAAACAACTCACTTTGACTTAGAATATGATAATAAACCAGTATATTAGTATTTTATTAGTAATTTTAATGAAAATATAGCATTTACAATAAGCATTTTAGTCTCAGGTTCAACAGAAAGTAGGCAAAAGTTGGTAAAAGTGACATTTCTTGGAATTTTGTTTGATGTAAAAGCAAAAATATGTCCTTCAAAATTATGATTCTTAATATTGCAAGTCTTGTCTTGTCTTCAAGGTTGAAATAGTTGGTGATATTTTCTGGGGTAAAAAGTAAAATTTTATGGTATTTAATAACTAGCACCCAATTTTTGCATATCTATAGCGGTTTGCTTCGACTTTTATCGTGCGAACAGCCAAACTGTGGAACTCCTTGCCCGAATCTCTATTCCCCTTGAACTATAATTTGTCGGCCTTCAAGTCAAAAGTAAACCGGTTTCTTCTAGGCAAGCGCGCTAGATCATAGATTATAACGTTGCTTAACATCAGGCAAGTTGTAGTCAAGCGTGAGCCTATCTAATGTAAAAAAAAAATAAAAAAAAATCTTCAATTTTTACCAAAATAAATAAGATTAAAAGCTGTTTTTTTTACACTGGCATAAAAAGCTCTTATTTTATGTACCTATTATCCAACTGATACTTATCCTAACTACATATAAATAACTAAACATACCTGAGCTGTACGTACATGTAAATACCCTAACTATACAACTATCGCAGCCAGTTCCACTCGTACTTTCTCGGAGCGATTGTGTCAAGTTGTCAACTCGATCGTGCGGAAGCAGTATTCAATTCCACCTTGTATAGATATAGCTTGTATAGATCGTGTACAGAGTTGTGGATGGAGGTTGAATATAGAATAGTTCAATGTTATGTTAGAGCTCTATCTTCTTCTTATCGAATGAGAGTGGCCAACTCTGGTGTTGAGAGCTAATCAAGCCGCCCTAAAGGCCTCTGACATGGCTTTACGACTGCCGAACTAGACAAACAGCCGGGACCTACAATTTAACGTGTTATCCGACCCACGGAAGCGCCCAAAATGGAATGCCACTTAAGAGCTCTATATAATATTACGCGATTAAAAGCAATAGTGTGTTTGTTGGTTTTATCGCTTTATCAGACACTAGTGGGTGCTCGCGGCTTCGCTCGCATTAAGAAGTAAAACTTGCATCCCCTATTTTACCCCTTTAAAAGTGGTATCATAACATCTACCTTCATTTCAAATTTCAGCCTAATCCGTCCAGTGGTTTGGACTGTGCGTTGATAGATCACTATATTAGTCAGTCAGTCAGTCACTTTTGAGCTGTATATATTTAGACTTCAGAGTGACAGATCAACGTGATCTTTTATATAATAGTAGTATACGATCGTAAAAGCTGATAACTGAGCAAAGCGAGTAAAACCGGGAGCATCTAGTAATCAAATAAAAATGAAATTATTCTGAAATTCGTAGAGGTGTTTCATTTATTGATATTATTTCTGCACTGTTGCTTATAAAAACACTAGCAATTTTGTTAAAAAGCCACATAGCTGTTTTGCAGCACCAACCTGTTCAGCTTATGTCTCATAGTGATTACTCCATTGTACAAAAAATACAACTTTACTTTATTAATACATATATTCAGATGACCTTACTAACCCGACCAACTTTGCAAACACGAATGTTCCTCTACCTGTAACAAATCCACGCGATTGTTTGTGTGTTTGTATCTACGTCCAACTCGGCCCGGACGTAACGGGAATCGTACATGGGACGAGACATAGATGTGGGACCAGAATAAATGGGACGAGGTGGTTGTCTTGTTGATGGCTGAGTTTTGGTGGCGTGTAATTGGTTGGTGCGTATTTCTTCCTCTTTTAAGTCGTATTTCCTCATGACGGAGGGTCGTGCCTCCCCCGTAAAATTCATTCGACACATCGTGATGGGTGACTCTCTAATGTGCCAAAGTTTTATAATATTCAAATAACCATCTAAGTCTTATCTAAAAAGTTAGAAAATGTTAAAATCACCTTTTGTAATGAAAGCAAATTTATGTAAATTTTAGTATTACTGTGTTGCTCTTTAATTTTACTGTACAAGAACGAATTATATTGAATTTTGATTTTGTGTTTGGTAGTATGACATCTCTTCAGTGAGAGCTATGATAATAATGCTCATTTTACATATACGGAAATACCAGTTACCTAATTCACCAGAAACCCACCGAGTTTCTCTCAAACTATTTCCCCTAACTCAAGTAAACATCAAACCAAATATCACACTTAATTAATTTCAGAACTAGAACACAATACTAACATTAATTCCTATCTTCGTATTTATCGAAGAGTTAAGACAATCCCCGTGAGACTTCGGCAATCTTCTGCCAAGATCGACTGTTATATGAAAATTTACAATTGGTTTAGTATCTAGTTTTATCTAGTACTAGCGGGTGCTCGCGGTTTCGCTCGCATTAAAAAGTTACATCCCCTATTTCACCCCTTTAAAAGTGGCATTTCCAAAAATCCTTCCTTAGCGGATGCCTACGTCATAACATCTACCTTCATTCCAAATTTCAGGCCAATCCGTCCCGTGGTTTGGGCTGTGCGTTGATAGAACACTAAATTAGTCAGTCAGTCAATCAGTCAGTCACCTTTGAGTTGTATATATAGTTAAGGTGACGAGAATAATCGTAATCATATCATTTATAAACGTAGACGTAAATTACAATAAACAGTTATAACATAATTGTATTTCATATGATTGCAGAAAAACTTAGTTTTAAGTATTACGAAATTATCTACTAAAATTTATAATAAGTTAAGTTTAAGTTTGTTTAATTTAAATAACAATAACGGTCAGCTAAATAAGTAAATTTAGTACACTTAACGCACAGCGATTAGTTTGTGATGTTTGTATCTACATATCATGATAACTGATTTTTACATCCATACTTATATTATTAAGTTGAAGAGTTTGTTTGTTTGTTTGTTCGAACGCGCTAATCTCAGGAACTTCTGGTGCGAATTGAAAAAATATTTTTGTGTTTAATAGACCATTTATCGAGGAAGGTTTTAGGCTATATAACATCACGCTGCAACTAATAGGAGCGAAAAAACAATGGAAAATGTGAAATAAACGGGGAAAATTATTCAATTTTGAGAGCTTCCGTTGCGTGCGGTGCGAAAACGGTTCAAGATATCATAAAAATATGTATAAAAGAATTATTACTCTTGAAATGATTTCACAAAATGTCCGTAACAATATATGTCTATCTTTTAAGATTAACTCACTAGAACCGTTTTTTATGGTAATAACTATTCCACGCGGACCAAGTCGCTGGCACAGCTAGTTAAAGATATAGCTTTCAATACCTATCGTTCTATGCAAAATCACTACGTCGATTTAGTTCGTATTGCAACGTAAAATCATTGTTCAATTCTGTGCTTTGACAATTGAATATTAAACTGCAGATCTTTTCCATTACGTTTCCGATCTTAAAACTTTAAACCTTTGGCAGAGCAAGTGAAGTGAGCAAAGCGTTTCTGCATCAAATCGGTGTTAAATTTTCGTACCAGCTTTTTTACACTGTACACTTACAGTCAGGATTTGACCATCAGTGGGTTTATTCAAGCATTGACATTCTTATCTTTTTCTATTTTGTCAATGTCTATAATATATGAAGGTAACATTTCCATTAGATTGTCATTGGACTTTGACAGTTTAATAGAAATGTCACCTCCATACATTTATTTTTTGTTTTTGGTAGTTAAGTCCTGCTTCAAATGGAATGGAATTGATTCTTAAGTTTTTATAACAAAAGCCATAACACACACACACAAGTTTTTATAAGTAGGTACATAAAAAAACATAGGACTATTCAGTGGCAAAACTCATGATGAGTTAGATAACACAATTTAATATTAATTTTATTATGTATTTCTAAAGGTATTAGATAGAGATAATGTAATATTCCCCAAACCACAAACACATAATCTCAGAACCAATTCGAAGATTGCATCTTCCACATATCCGCTTTGTGCAAAGACCAAGCTACCATAAATCGGTGTAACATGCGACTGCACAAGCGCTCGTAGTAACTGCTGCACATTGCTCGTTCACTTTGACGATTATTTGCAATATTGAGACGGAGCCAGCAATGGTCACTGAGCAGAGTATTGATCGTCACTAAATAATCTGGGTTTATAGTGCAGGTAAGTGTAGGTGATAGGTTTGTGAATAGAATTGAAGTTGAATGTTGTTTGAAATGGTTTCAATTTTGAAGAAAGGTTTGTCTATTTGTGTATATTTTTTATTATTTTGGTGCCTAAATTATTCATGTATTTTTTACATACGATTTTTAACCAAATAGCGAGATATCCACCATAATATGTTAAAAAAAAAAGTACTTTTTTTAGGCAAATTTTTTGAAAAAATAAAACTGGCGTCCTAATGTTAAATTTTTTATCGTTAAATCTTTAAAAGGACAGTCTGTAGGTAATTGTATTCTATTGTTATTCAGTCCGTGACGGTAGGTCGCGTCGTGTTTGGGCGGCTTTTGGTCTTGACAGCTCGGTTTGAATCCTGCAGCGGATTTAAATTGGATGGCAAACGACTAATTTGTTCAAGTGTCTAGAAAATTTTTGGAAAAGTAGGGATACATATTTTTGAATAAGGATTCTGATTTGTCATGGTCTGAACAAACTACAAATAAAAAGTCGGTTAGCAAGCAGTGTTCAAGTAATTTTCTTAGGAGATTAAAAAACAGTTTTTCTAAAACTAAATTTGATCGGTAAATGTTATTTGTTTTATGGACAGATATTGAATGAAGAACTTATAAAAGTATTTTAAACTTTCACGAATGATACTATTTGCACCATCGATAAAGTTGAGAATCGATTCAAGCTAGCTAGTGCTAGAACTGAGACAAAAGAAAGAATTAAGTTCAGACAATGGGCACCAGATGGTGGTGTATAACAAAAACTCTTTCTAGAGACTTAGGTCTTGGGTGTAATTAGATTTCTCTATTAGTTCTTACTACCTATTTTTAGTAGTGAGTAGCAAAATTTTCCTTTTTTGTAACCTATATTAGCAATGATAATTTAATGATTTAGAGATGATACTATCACGAATAAAATGCTTTTACATTTTAATAGTCATTATCATTATTTTTTTTACATATTTTAATGAATTCATTGTTGAATAATAAGGGAATGTGTGAAATATATAATAAACTAGTGGATGCTCGCGGCTTCGCTCGCATTAAGAAGTAAAACTTGCATGCCCTATTTCACCCCTTTAAAAGAGGCTTTTCCAAAAATCCTTTCTTAGCGGATGCCTACGCCATAACATCTACCTGCATGCCAAATTTTAGCCCGATCCGTCCAGTGGTTTGGGCTGTGCGTTAATAGATCACTATTTCAGTTAGTTAGTCAATCAGTCAGTCACCTTTGAGTTATATATATATATATATGTTACGGTAAATGTGGATAATGCGGGAATTATGCATAATTCCCAGTGCTCTTGGTAAAAGTGAGAAAAACATTCGAATTAATCACATTTACCGGTAATTATACATAATAACCATACCCCTTTGGTAAATGTAGTAAATAATGAAATCAAACATGGCAAAAAACAAAACAGGCAAGGAGGCACCGCACTGAATTATAATTTGTCGGTCTTCAAGGCGAAAGCAAACTGGTTTCTTCTAGGCAAGTGCGCTGGATCGTAGATTACAACGTTGTTTAACACCAGGCAAGTTGCAGTCAAGCCAGAGCCTATTTCATGTAAAAAAACAAAATTTGAACATAGAAGATTTTAGCAAAAAAGTGCTTGGTTATTATATTTATTATAAAATACTATTAGACACCGATATTGAAAAGTATTCAAGGTGTATCTTTAATATAAATATTCAATCAAATATGTACATATTTAAGATATGAAACAATAAAAAGTATCAGTCAAAGTTTTTAAAATACTTTTAAAGTTCTGTTGTTCAAATTTCAAGTCACCTACTAGAATCATTTTACTAGAATTGCCTTATAGCGTAAACTATCCAACATCATCACAGTTCCACAAAATGATATACAACTCAGCTGTAACAGGGAGGTGATCTATAACAAAAAAAAAATAAAAAAATAACAAAAAAATAAAAAAAAATAACCCAATATGCCGTACCATGATTGGTTTCAACGCATTCCTTGATCAAAATCGTGACTGTGACATTTTTTGTGACAAGTGGTCTACATACCATTCTTCAATTATTTTTATTTTTTTGTGAAACTAATTCTTATTCTTAATTTTTATATAATGTGATTGTAATCTTAATTAATGTAATTGGCTTTTGGCCGTTTAAATTATAAATAAATAAATAAATAAATAAATAAATAAATAAATAAATAAATAAATAAATAAATAAATAAATAATAAATAACTGCGATATAGCAGTTATACGAGTATTACTGCTATAACGGTTGTATTAGTGCTACTGCTATATAGGAGTTATAGATCACTTGTTGTTAGTCATAGAACGGTAGTCGTTATGGCATGTCAGAGGCCCTTAGGAGGCTTGTAAAACTTAACTCTTAATTCGAAGAAAAAAAAAATTGTATTAATGCTACTGCTATAATAAAGTAGTTGTATTTGCTATTTTACAAGGACTAAGATATCACGAGTCACATATTTCGCTTATAAAATTTTTAGAAGTAGAATTTTTAGAATTAGTTTGGCTATCTGTTAGTTTTATTACGCCGCGTAGTTTATGAAGTAATTTTTGATTGGTAACAAATTAAAGTCACAAAAAAATACCAACAAACCCATAAATTGGGAACTTGGCTAACACGTCAATATCATTCAAGACACTGAAATGTTTTTTTTTATGTTATACAGACACTTTGTTAATTTCTTCAATAACTACAAAACTTAACATATTTCTTCTTGGCTTGTTTATTAAACTATTCTACATTTAGCACTTTGAAATCGTCTTCCAAAATAATCTTCTGCAACATTAATTTGCTGTTCATAGCGGTAGTACGTCGTAGAGGTTTTGCTACGGCGTAGAATGTGGTACGAGCATAGCTGATTTAAGGAAGGCTTAAGTGGTTGTACGATATGTATGTCAGTTCCTGGAATTTAATTATGTTTACATTAAAGGAAGTAAGTATATTTTTTTAATTGCTTAGTACGGTAGTATAATTTTTTTTTGAGTTGTAAACCTGCGCTTAAATGTTTTTTAATTCATTAAAATTCATTTTGTCGCGTCTTTTTTGCTTATTTTCACTAGTAAAAAATCAACTTGCATTTTTTTATTTCCATAATATTTTTTAGTGTCTTCTTTTTCTTATCAAATGAGAGTGGCCAACTCTGGTGTCAAGAGTTTATCAAGCCGCCCTAAAGGCCTCTGGGTAAGATCAGAAAAAAAAGCTGATTTAAATTAAGTATTTTTATGCTAAAGTCTAACATTTGTATTCTATGCAAACGTTCATACACCCTACCAGGAAATAAATTTACAAATTAATTGAGAACATCTATACCGTACAGTAAATTATAACCTTACGTACACAATTTAACCTGTAACTAGGTTAAAACTCAAAACACTATAACATGCATAATTACAACCTCTTAAATATCACCTGAGCTGTAATATTAAGCACATAATTGCACTCACGTAGATGTAACTAAAGCACTAATTATAGTTCAAAGGAACTTCTTGTGTAAAACTAAGTTTAAAGCAGAAACTAGGGGCAGCGGTTCTTTTTGATGTACATTTTGTTATTAGGGTTCCGTACCTCAAAAGGAAAAAACGGAACCCTTATAGGATCACTTTGTTGTCCGTCTGTCCGTCCGTCCGTCCGTCTGTCAAGACCCTTTTTCTCAGGAACGCGTAGAGTTATGAAGCTGAAATTTATATCAATTACTCAGGTCTACTGTCCCTTGAAGCTGTGAAAAAATCAAACTTCTAAGCCAACGCAATCAAAAGATACAGCCATTTATGCCGCAAATTTTCGACACTTGCAAGGGAATCAAAACCTACAGGGTGCTTCCCGTGAACTCAGAATCTTGAAATTTGGTACGAAGCAACGTCTTATAGCATAGATAAAGGAAAAATAACGAAAACCATAAATTTTTAGTTACATCACAAAATATTTAACCTTGCAGGTTTGTACGGAACCCTCGGTGCGCGAGTCCGACTCGCACTTGGCCGGTTTTTTTTTTGTTATATGACTATGTTTTTAACAGTTAGTTCTTTTTTGTGTCATATGACCATGTTTTTAACGTTTAGTAACATTTTGACTTACTTTATGGTATTAAAGATAGCAGTCTTTCTCATATTGATTTATAATAAAAATTAAGTATCACAATCAAGTTAAAGAAATGTGGTATATTAAATGTATTAAATCATATTATTAATAAGCATTTCAAGAATATTTTTAACGCTAGAAAGGCAATTTTTTTATCGGTGACTGCAAGACCGCAAGTGACATTATAGCCTTAAGTGAAGAATACAACTTCACTGCTAGGAATTCGATATACGGACAGCGCCATATTTTTTTAAATTTTAGATATAAAGTAGTAACGAAATTTAGTCTTACTCCTTAATGTGAGCGAAGCCGCGAGCACCCACTAGTTCAAAATAAACTGCTTCACCTCTACTACTTGTAACGTTTTACGTTTGACGCACACTCTTTCGTTAATTGCACTCTTCGGTCGTCGACCTACTTTTACTATTGCTCCTTTTACGAACGTAACTTAAGTTTACGTCAGAGGAGTCAAAGGTGATTTGAAAAATCTCGACACTTGTGTTAACTATTAAACGAATCTAAAATTTTTAACTGATTTAAAAAAATAAAAGGTTTTCAATAGAACTGAATGCATTTTTTTTAGATTTTTGAATTAGTACGGAGATTTATTAGTTAAACTTTGTAAACCCTTTAACGCTAGCTTATATACAACTTTCAGTTTTTGCAAAACCTGACATTACCCAGATTGCTAAATAATAAATGTGCAAAGTGTCTAACCGGGGTTAATGTTTTTAGATAAATGAAATCAATGAGGGATTTAGTTTCTCGTCTATTAAGTCTATTTATTTTCTTAGTCAATAATCTAATAGTAGTTTAGTATACCTGTCTCATTCTTTCATGTGTTTGTACTAACATCGTACAAACACATTATGTAACTATGTGTATACACCAGGGTTGCCAGCCATGTCACTCGATTATCTAGTAATTGCCCGGCGGAGTGGCCCCTAGTGTGATAACTGTTATTGTAACTTTATCTACTTACCCATTGTATCTCTTTATTATTTTGTTGTTGTTTTTTTTTAAATAGCGGTGCCCATGTTGTTAATTATATTAATCCAGAAAAAACAAACAATTATTATTCATTTATCGCTAACCACAACCTACAAGTCAACATAAGTATACAATTTATAGGTAGCTAAAGTGTGAATTTATGGCTTAAACTATCTCGTTTTAAAGTTTCATTGATATAAGTGTAGCTTGATGTTAGTAAAATATATCATCCTGTAATATTTATTTAATGTAACTCAAAAACTAAGTCACTTGGTACAATGCCGATGCTGAACCAGTGTCTTTATATCATAAGCCACATTTTCACCTACTGAGCTTTCCTAGCTTTTATAAACAAATATATCACTATACAATATTAATTATACATACAACAACCCACTAATCTGCTGTCATTTTAACAAGCTGCCGTTACATTATAATTCGCTTGTAAACTAACAGTATATTATTATCTGTGGCAGATCAAATTACATCGCGACAGTTACAGAATATATAGCCTGTGGCGAATGAATAAGTACTTCTATTGTGAAACGGGAATCTTGAGTGTGTTTGTGTTTAATAGCGTTTAAAGTAGGTTAACATTAATTACGCGACGCGTGACCAAAATGCTGGCCTTTTTCTGGCTCAACGTATAAGCATTGCCATCCAGCGTGGTAATGCGGCCAGTATGCTGGGCACGCTGCCCTCTGGTAGTGGGCTGGAGTACTTAGATTATCTTTAGGCTTTTCTAAAGACTTCTAAGTGCCCCTTTTTTGTAGTAGTTAGTAGTAATAGTATGTTTAGTTTTATTCCCTTGATTTTATATTTTATTATTGTAAATAAAAACCATTACTAAGGAGAAATGACTCGTGTGTATTTTTATAAGGTAGGTATTATTGAATAAAAAAAATGAAATTAGTTGCCAACTCAGGTGTCAAAGTTTTCAAACCACTTTA
Organism: Macaria notata; assembly: GCA_927399415.1. Lineage (NCBI taxonomy): Eukaryota > Metazoa > Arthropoda > Insecta > Lepidoptera > Geometridae > Macaria > Macaria notata. Next base: position 2,116,121 of record OV656748.1, on the reverse strand, counting down.
AAAGCCATTGACATGACTGCCGTACTAGACAAACTGCTAGAACCTACAATTTAACGCGTCATCCGACTTGTGGACGCCCTCAATGGAATGTTACTCTTTGGTCACCCATCTGAAAGAACTGACTACGTCGACATTTGCTGATCTTCAACATTAGTGATCGTATGCGATTGCCTCCGCTAGCTGAGCTAAGAGCACTTAGAGATGTTAAGCAAACAAAGTTACAGGGTGCTCGACTCCTAGTGTGAGATGTCAGTGTATCCCAATGCACCACCATTATATGTATGGCATGAACGTACATTCATTTTAGTTTATAAGGGTGTAACTTCAGTTTTTTTTAAATAAAATATTTTGTATTTGTAAAGACCAGTACGACATTTTACCTCAAACAAGTAATAAACTTGTATCCTTCCCCTAATTAGTCTCAAAGCAAGGTTCAAGTGATCCAAGTTACACCAACTCAAGTTTCAGCTAAGTTACGATTAAGTAAAGGAGTGGTAAGTGTGTTGTGACCTACTTAATGGTCGAGTTTTACTCTTCTTAAAAGCCTGTTTGATTAAGATGTTGTTGAATTGGTCTGTTATAACCGACTTCTCAAAAGAAAGTTTTACATTTTAGCAGAATAGTAGTAAATTATAGTATACTAGCTTCATAATGAAAGTTAATTCGCATCATTATTATACTTCACATAAATTATCTAAAGTTAGTTTACATTACCAAACCAATTTCGAAAACAAAATACAATTTTCTTTAGCTGTCAAAATAAGTAAACACAGGTGTGACCAACATATGTACCTATATATGTATATCAGTAAAATACTCGTAACAACATGTTATTTTTGTTTGACTTCTGAAATGACTTAATTGTTGTTTATTGTAGCTAATTTAATAAATAAATTCCAAATAATAGATACTACATGTACATGCACATTCTATTTCCGAGTTTACCTCGCCCACTCAAAGTAAGTAACAAATAAATAGAATTATTGTCAAAATGTCAAGTATCCACTCACAATGTCAGATTTTATTCTACAAAGTACCCGTCTTGACTGACTATATAAAGTACTGATGAAATATTTGTGTAAAACTACTTAATATTTGCATCGCATTAAACAAACAATTCTTAGATGTAAAATTATTTATTCAAAATAAGTTGAGTTAACTGACAAAATCACTGTCACATTTGTAAAAATAAAACAATTCGATGACAGTGTGAAAATTTCGACACTGCTTTTCATAGAATATTAATAATCAATAATACTCTTCATTCATTTTATTATATTTTGTCTAGTCCGGCAGTCGTTAAGCCATGTCAGAGGCCCTTAGGCCGCCAGTTGTGGCACTATATTTTTTTTTAAGTCTTGTGTGTTTCTGTTTGTCTTTTTTTGTCAATGTGTGTTACAATAAAGAGTTTATCTATCTATCTATCTATCTATCTTAGGGCGGTTTGATTAACTCGACACCAGAGTTGGCCACTTTCATTCGATAAGAAGAAGAATTTTATAATAACTGTTGTAGTTACCTCGTAAATTTGGTTAGCATTTTTTTAAGATTAGAAAAATGAGTAAATTATAATAGTTTTATCGGTATTCTTTCAAACTAAGTAGATCAGGAGCCGACCTCGACTGGGGGATAAAAATAACTAAAGATTATCTTAAAATATTTTTATTATTTTAAGTTAGAAGTAAGAAGTCTTAAGTGTTTTTATTCTAATTAAAACTAATGCATTTAAAAAAAACAATGACCAGAATTGGAACGACATATGTTTCCAAATATATTTAGCATCTAACAAAAAATAAAAAACGTGTGGTATAGTAAAAAAATATTTATTTATAAGCAGGAAACGAAACAACATTTTGTATCGCGGCGCGGCAATTTGACGCGCCGACGTAATATTAATATAGTAAGAAATTGAGTCGGTTGACGTTGAATTGAATGAACGATTTCAAGTGGATAAGGATAGTGATAATATAATAATAATAATAATATAAGAACTCTAGAACCGTTAGACTTAAACTACCCTACATTACATATAAATAATTGCGCATACGTAACAATCCTGTACTACATTATGGAAGAAACAAATTTAGAACTTACTATCATGTTTTTTCGTAAACAGCTTACTCTAAGATTTTTTCTCTGAAAAAAGTTAAAAAAAAATATTCTGATTTTGTTTCTTACCTTTATTGAATAAAATATTGCAAAAGCTTAATCTCGTTTTATTGCCCATACATTCAGCTATCAAATGATATTTTTTTAAAATCTATATGCCCTTTACATAATAAGTAATGACTAAATTAATACAAGCGCCCAAGGGTTGGTGTCGAAAATAACAAAATGGCTGCCATTCCACCATGATGACGAAAAAAAAGTTAAGAGCTTGATTGGTGATAAAATTAATCATTATATTTTGCCATTTTAGACTCCGACACAGGTAGACAAACACATTGTATAATGAGTTATTTATATATTTATTCAATGATCATTTACCAAACTTTACCATTTTCCATAAAAACATTCTGAATACTAAAAAACATTCATGTTTTGTCAAAGTTTTGTGCACATTTTGTAGTTATCGTGTTTGTGGTCTTGACAGCGATTCGTACCTATAGTTTATCACTAGTATACTTATATATGTCGGAGCAAGGAAGCTGTTATATCGATTGCAGCTTAGTCATAATTTGTAACAATGTCTAAAATGAGATCTTACTACCTAGATAGCTATTATAAATCAGTTAACGAATTTACAAAACTATTTTTACATGATTGTAATGATAATGATAACATTGTATCATAGCACATAACGGCACGGAAATGTCAGAGGAAGTTGTTGAGTTGACTGTCGCTTGGTCATAGTTTATTACTAATTCTTAACGTTATTGTTTATAGTCCAATTTGATTCGTAAATTCATAAAGGGATTAGAATAGGATTTACTTGATTTGTCCTAAGTGTTTTTACAAGTTTATTGAAGTTGCTAATGTAAAAAGTTACTAATATTATTTGTAACAACCAATTGGAGCAGAGCAGAGTCTCGAGTGGGGTCGAGGCGCCATCTTGATGTAAAGCCAGTATAATCGATCGATGTGGACGGTGGCTCCGGGAAGTAGTTTAAGTTGAGCTTTGAATTTCATGCGATGTGGTCGAGTTGAACCCCGGTTTTTATGGTGCTGGGTCGAGGTCGGTGCCTCGAACCCACTGCTCATTTTAAAATTTTAAGCCAGTTAACCATAGTTGGTATTATAAGTCAAGTTTGTGAAAAGTGTAATAAACGTTTGTGAATATTTCTTATCAGTGTTTAAACTAGTATTTTACCCAGAATACGCTTAAGCTAGAGTAGGCCCTAATTCTGATGTCGTCACTGAGCGACTCCCCGGTGGTGGTCGCTCCGACATCAGATTTGGGATAGGACATAAACGCCTGCAAAGAGTGATTAAATTTCCTGACATTTTGCAAAACTGTGTGCTTCGATTACGGCGAGCCTGGTCAAATCACTGTCCGCCATATAAGCGGCGGCGAGCTGGGCTACATCGCTGTCCGCTTACGAGTGGTGGCAGCGTCCGGGCATTTGTCCGGTGTACGTGAGACGGCGCGGCGGGCCGAGCCACACCGCTGTCATGTACGAGTGGCGGCGGGCCGGGCTACGGCGCGGCGCCGGCGCAGTGAGCGGCGCGTGGTGAGCGCAGCACACCCAGAAGGCACACTTGCACAGGTGAGTTCGTTCTGAGCTACAGTTCTAGCGCTGCATACTCGTAACTTACTTTCTTTAGTTTTATTGTCAGTTTAGTAGTCGCTGATTAAGGGTTTTGTTTAGTTTATCAAATATTTTTTTGATCAGCACTTAAGATTCGTTTGTGGTAATAATTTAAAAAGTCTGTAATGATTGTGCTATGACTGTTTTTGGTCAGATACGAGTAAGTATTCAGTACAGAACAGATTTTGTGTTTATTACGATTAACGACCCCTGTCTCAAATTTTTGATACAAGTTTTGACCGATAAGTACTAGCAAAGTAAACCTTTTAATGTCACGGGATTTTACTGCGACTTTTCTTGATGATTACGGCAACTAACGTTTCGTTTTATAATATTACTAGCTGACCCGGCCACGCGTTGCTGTGGCTAAAATTTAAAAAGTGGAAATAATTGAATTATACGGTATTTCGTTCACTAAAAAATAAATTTAATTAATTTTATAGCGTCAACAACACGTGGTAATTATTCTGTTAAAATGTAGCTTATATGACACGTTCGTAGATTTACCATAGCAGCGCCATCTATTGATTACTTACTCAACCCAGTCGAAAGGTATCGACATCTGTTAGAATCATTTGGAGTTAACAGATAATTGCGACCGTCAAATAATAACAGACAAATAATTAGCAATAAATTAAAATTGCGACTATAATTTGAGATTTAAACTATCCTATCTCTCAAGTTGGATCGAACTGCACATGATGTGCGAATTTTATTATAAACGGTTAAGTGGTTTAGGAGTCCATTGAGGACAAACATTGTGACACGAGATTTATATATATTAAGATTCGTGTGAATCTGGACTACATAAAGTTTGCCCGGCGTTTTGACTGATATAACTGATTGTAATGAACGTTTAGTAATTAACAGTTGATTTAATAAGCTTTTCTTTTCATAACCGGTATTTCAATGACTCTATAAGACCGTTATTACTTAATGATGTGTAGTAGTGACGTTGAGACATTGTTGTTGACGAGATATAAATTAGGTAACAATGAAGTGCGCATATGTTGGATTTCTGTATTGATGTGATTATAGCAAAATTGACTATACCAATAAGTATCACTAAAAATTTTTGCAATTACTAATTTAGAGAGTATGTTGATGTTCATAGTGCTGAGGTAATGACGCCCTAACGGTCATGTGTTAGTGTGTGGCCACAGGGATGGTTCACAGGAGGTTATCATTTGCGATGGATATGTGTATCGAAGTGGGTTTAGTTGGTGAACCGTGACGTTGGAGGTCGTTTACTCAGTGGTTTCCTTAAACTTGGTAGGAATGTTTTAGCACGAAGTACGTGTGCAATTGATGTTATAATGACAAGGATACATGGCTATGGTATTTGGACGTAGTGATTTGGTGTGACTAATGGATAGACGTTTGACTATTATGATAATGAATTCATGAATAGAGTACTGAAAAGTATACCTAATGACGATTCAAATGATGATGGGTAAGGTCCTGAATGAAATAAAAAGTAGATCGCGTTATAAGTGGCTATGCTTAGGCAGTGGTTATTAATAAAAAATAAAATAAATAAATATTCCGGGACATTGCACACAGCGCCATCTAGCCCCACACTAAGCAAACGCTTGTGTCGTGGGTACTAGATATACATACTTATTATATATACAAACGGCCAGACTCGACACAAGTAACTACAAATTTTAGTATGTCATAATTACTTGTCTCATGCGGGAATCGAACCCGCAACCCCTAGATTAGAAGGCAGAGTCAATACCAACTAAGCTAACAGAGCAGTCAAATTATTTTGACCAGAATTGAGTTTGTTCATGTCAACATGAAACATTAGATTATGATGGCTAGTATCTACTGACATGCCATGAGTTGTGATTTAGTATGAAAGTCACTCAGGCTCTAACTTGTTTTCTTTGTTTTTTAAATAGCTTTTACAATTTATAAAGTACTTAGTGTCTAGATCTTGATCTTTTTTCAATCAGATATGCTAATTTTTTTTAACAATTTCATGTAACAAAACTTCAAAACCTATATAAAACGTAAAAGTCGCTCAAAATGAGACTACACACTACTTTTGAGCCTACGAGACTTTTACAGCCTAACAACGTGTACAGTCTTTATTCACGATGCAATTCTGTAGCGCTTTGACATGTTTAGCTTCCATCTATATTCATACTCGTTGCCAATTCCATCTAGCACTAGATTAGCTGCTAAACTGAAACGACAAAATATAATGTTGCTATAACAATACTAGTAGCCTTAAATTGGACTGGTTTAAACTGAAAATTTGAGGGGGTAAGGGGAGAACGGAATTAACAAAGATCCGATCCCTACTGTCAACCTCACCTGCACGCGTCAGTGGTCCTTTTCAGGATAGCTGGCGGCGGACGATCCTTAGGTCGCCGTGGTGCCCCCTGCCAGATAACAGACGAGGCAATGGCGACCGAGCATAGGCGGTATAACCTTACGCCCGTCTTAGGATGGAAGAGGCTTCAAGAGCCTTGGGGAATAAATATCCTCTAAAAGTGTTTCCGGAAAGACGTGGGGCCCCACCGAGTATCTACCCAAGAAAACTACCACCACTATGAATACAAGAATAAGAGAATGCGATTTGTTGGACGATCCGACTGACACTCGGCGCCATTCAGTGCCCGGGCTGTTTGGTGTGAAATATGCTACCGATGATCGAGGTGATAATATCACCACCACTAATGGAAGCACGAAGCTGGCCGACAAGCCAAGAACATCGTTACGAGCCGAACATCGTATCGGTACCTGGAATGTAAGAGGACTACTGCAACCAGGGAAGTTAAGCATTGTCGAGAAGGAAATGGAGCGCCTACACCTGAGCATACTCGGCATCAGTGAAACGCACATGCGTGCAAATGGACATTTTAAAACCACCTCTGGCAACTATATGTACTTCTCAGGATGTGAAGATACAAGCCTTCATGGAGTCGGGATCATAGTACCAGCCACTTTAAACAGATTCGTGCTTGGCTACAATCCTGTTTCAGAGCGCATTATTACTATGAAACTGAATACGAAACCGTTCATACTGAATGTCATACAGATATATGCTCCCACAAGCACAGCAAAGACATCAGAAGAGGAAGTCGAACTGCTATACAACCAGTTGGAAGGAATTTTGGATGCAATCCCCAAGCGAGAAATGACCATGATATTGGGCGACTAGAACGCTAAAGTAGGTAATACTACAAATGACGATCATCTGCGCGAGGTCGTAGGCATGCATGGCTTGGGTACGAGGAATGAACGCGGTGAGCGGCTCATAGACTTCTGCACGAGCAGGAAACTTAGCATACTGAATACTCGATTTCGGCATCACCCGCGACGTCTATACACCTGGATATCTCCCGGCGATAGGTACAGGAATCAAATAGACTACATCATTTTGAATTCCCGCTGGAGCACATCGATCCGTAACGTAAAGACGTTTCCGGGGGCAGATTGTGGTTCCGATCATAATTTGCTTGTAGCATATTTTGAGCTTCGTTTGAAATCCCCGAGAAGGAAGCCTAAATCAGTTCCCAGGCAGCTTAATCCTGCAGAAGCAATTGTATTCCGTCAGGCCCTTGAACATAAACTCGTCTCCGCTCCGGTTCATGATCAGGTATCGGCTGACGCGCATTGGACTTACCTGAAAATGCTGATAAATGATGCTTTAGGAGGAATAAATAAATCCTACATTCAGGATCCAGCAAAAACAGCTTGGATATCTGATCGCACTTGGGCCCTCACTGAGCAAAGAAGAGAGCTGAGATCCCGAGGTCTGCAAAACCCTGAAGTGAGGAAGCAATATAGTCGTCTCTGTAAGTCAATTGACGCTTGTTGTAGAGAAGACAGGAACAACTACATTAACGGAATTTGCCTCGACATCGAAACCCACTCGCTGAAATACCAGACTGCCGACCTTTTTAAGAAAGTTCGGCAACTTACTAACAAGTTCAAGCCAAAGGCGTGGATAATTGAAGACTCTGATGGACGACTCCTCCATCAGTTAAGTGAAGTTACCGAGAGATGGCGCTGTTATTGTGAAGAACTGTACAAGGAACCCACACAAAGCGGTCTAGACAGTATCTATAATGACACGGATAAGGAACCGGACATTCTTCGCGATGAAGTTCTATCGGCTCTACAGATGCTCAAAAAGAAAAAAGCACCAGGTCCTGACGCTATTTCTGCAGAAATACTCAAGGCCCTGGGAGAAAGGGGTATTGGAGCCTTGCACACGATCTGCAACAAAGTATGGAGCAGCGGAGTATGGCCTACCGATTGGACTCAGTCAATTATATTACCGTTGCACAAAAAGGGTTCGACAAAACACTGCGACAACTACCGTACCTTGGCATTGATATCTCATGCCAGTAAAATCCTGCTTCACATCCTGAACACCCGAATCCGTCATTTTATCGACCGCCAGATCCCACAGGAGCAAGCAGGCTTCGTGAAGGGTAAGGGGACACGAGAACAGATTCTAAATGTGAGACAGTTGATTGAAAAAGCCCGTGAGTATAATGTTCCCATGGTAATGTGTTTTGTCGACTATAGTAAAGCTTTTGACTGCGTTAATTGGAGATCCCTGTGGATGGTATTAACAGAACTGGGTGTGCCAAGACATCTTATATCTTTGCTCCAATCTCTCTACTTCGGGAGCCAAAGTGTCGTCCGGATTGATGATGTACTGTCCCAGCCTTTTTCCTTCGGTAAAGGTGTCCGCCAGGGCTGCATCTTGTCACCTATCCTGTTTAATGCTTATGGCGAGTACATCATGCGCCAGACGTGCGATGATTGGCAAGGAGGCGTGCGCATCGGGGGTGTGAAGCTCACAAATCTCCGGTATGCTGACGACACAACGCTGCTGGCCGCTAATGAGATGGAAATGACCCAGCTTCTTAACAGAATGGAGAGAATAAGCAATAATTTGGGCCTCTCCATCAATAGGTCTAAAACTAAGATCATGGTTGTAGATCGCGCGAACACCCTGACTCTTACTAGTGCTCTCTGTTTGGAGTGTGTCGATACCTTCGTCTACCTTGGTTCTAGCGTCAGAAACGATGGTTCTTGCGAAACAGACGTTAGAAGGCGAATCGGTATGGCGAAGAATGCCATGTCTCAACTACAGAAAATATGGAAGAACAGAGGGATTAGCTTGAAAACTAAAATAAGGCTCGTGCGCACCCTCGTGTTTTCTATCTTTCTTTACGGAGCCGAGACGTGGACCTTGCTGGCCGCAGATCGCAAAAGGATTGACGCATTCGAAATGTGGTGTTGGAGGCGTATGCTCAGGATACCTTGGACAGCTTTTCGAACCAACGTGTCCATACTAAAGCAGCTCAGGATAAAGACAAGACTTTCCACCATCTGCCTTAAGCGAATCCTTGACTACTTCGGCCATATTGCTAGGAAAGATGGTGGAAACCTGGAAAAGCTAATGGTCACTGGAAAAGTCGAAGGCAGGAGATCCCGTGGCCGCAGCCCGACACGTTGGTCCGACCAAATTCGTACCACACTCGATACATCAGTGTACGGAGCGCTGCATGACGCTGAGGATAGAGAGAGGTGGCGAAAGATCATCAGAGACAGGCTCATGGATGGTGGCAGTCACGACCCTCAGATATGAGGAATACGACGCAAGGAGGAGGGAAACTGAAAATGATTTTTCAAATGTATATTCAATTATATGTAAAGTGGTTGCCAACGACCCCACCGACCGTTATAATATGATCGAAAGTAGCATATAAAACTATGCATTTTATTCTGAGACAGTATCCATTTACATATACAAAAATTATTTTAATATACAGAAAAAAATACACACAAAACAGTTAGTATTAACACAAAATTTAGCACACCATCCTAACATACTCGTATAACTGTTGACGTGTAACAAATAACAATAATAATAGGTCTTTACCTATGAAATTGCCGATTTGTATGACGAAATTGAGAAAAGCGATATTTCCGTACAAACATTTTTAATGTTTGTATGGAAATGTCTGAACAGATTTAGATGCAATTGCAATAATTATAGTTAGATGGAAAAAAAGCCATGCACTGCGTATATTAATTTCTCAAAAACAGAGTATATGATAAAAATATACCTAGTTAAAGTAGTGAAACCGACGACACATTGAAAGAGGTGTTTTCAATGACTTCCCTATAATTAATATGCACTAGTAATAATTTATTTTTATATAAAAGTTACATAATTCAACAATTAATACAATAAAAATTGAATTTGGAAAAAATATACCTAGCTGTACGTAAAAGTTACAAACAGATTAAAATGTAAGAAACAAAAGATAATTTCATAGGTAAAGATCTATTATATATGATATACTACCTATATAGTGAACTTAAATTTAGATATCAATAAAATTTATAATTATGAGTATCTCCGTTGTTATGGCGTGAGAAAAAATAGATCAAAACCAAGTATTAGTTAAAAAAAAGAATAAAATACAGTTATTGTAACATGAAACATACAAAAGGCGTTGACAAAAGGACACAAATAAAAAATAAAAGAAATATGAGTAGATTACAAAATTAATTAAACTTTTTATTGGAAAATCAGCGAAAATAATCACAACCGGCAGGATCCGAACCTGCGTATTTCCGATCATCGTCCGGAACGCCTTAACCATTAGGCTACGGTCTACTAACTGCCAGGTGCGAAAATCCACACTCATTTCCACACACTTCAGACTGAGCGGCTGATCAACCATAGTGCAGGTTTAGCACTTAATAAATTAACTCATTACAAAATTCATGTCACAACCTGGCCCCAACTCAGCATGTGCTGAATGCAAGCATCCAGTGCTAGTCTTCCGTTGGGACTGTTGGGGTTGGGGTATTTCACTAAAATCTTACGGTTTGAGACAATGTGGCAGTTACTAATCTATCTCTCTTTCTCTCTCTCGTCGTATTTCCTCATAACTTTTTTATACAACGGCAAAGAATCAACAATCATTACCAAATAAGATAATACAAATTAAAAAACAATGTATACTCGCCTTAGCACACTTAGTTTTAGTTGTACTAACCCTTACTAGTTTTAATTTTCATAGTTTTTAGTTTACTAACACATTTTCTGGATCTATTATGTTGTCCGAAATAAAAACATTTTATTTTATTTTATTTTATTTATTTATAAATTGTTTCACCATCCGACTCATACCTGGCTACTTTTATTCCATTTTCCCTGAGTTTAGCGCCTTTTAAATAACTTCATCAACTTCGCGATGACTAAAGATTTTAATTATTGTTTAAAATCCTTTCGCTGTTAGCCTTTGCGGTGCGTGGATTTATTTTTAGGAGGATTTTCGAAATGGGGTTAAGATAAGTACTTTGGCTAATTTTGTTGATATTGTGATTTAGGAGCGATTTTATTCAAGTAGTCATTTTAATGGGGTATTTTAGTAGACATAAAATTAAATGTCTTTGTTCCATTGATGTATGCAAATAAATTTTGAGATTTGTAAGTGTGTATGGTATATTCTCCATACATAAACGATTTTAAACAGCATTTAGTATAGATAATAAAATAAAATAAAAATAAAAAGCCTTTATTTCTATCACATTATTTCACACAACTTACATAATGTAACATGTATGTAACACTCGAAGTTAGGGACTACTTACGCCATCTATGCACTAAGGGTGGAACCATGTATTGCGTCATGGAAACTTGGGCCCGCGTCGTTCGCTCTCTCTTTCCCACTCGTGGTCCCAGCTCATATGCGTGAGCGAGAAGAAGGAGGCGACATGCGGCGACCGCCATGAAGGTCGAAGGATGATCTTGAGAAATAAGACAGATACTGGGGAGAAATCGGGATCGACCATTTTTACTCGCGCTAATGTAAATTGTGTAACCATGAAAACTGGAATAGTGAAATGTGCTTTTACCTTACACTGACTGTTTCATTACCCAACCCGTAGGTTGCGGCAATAACCAATTTCATAAACTTATACAGGCATATCTTTTATTTAAAATAAATATGACCACTATGTTAACACACCCTTAACCAATTTAACTGTAGAATATTTGAATTTTGTACGTGACAGGATTGATGTTATAACAAAGAAATATTTTGTTTGCAAAATTTCTTTTAAAACTTATACACTTCCAATTTCTTAGAACCATTTATGTTATAATAATTTTACAAATTTACATCACAAAATCATCACAACACATATACCTCCTGCAATCTATACATGTATTATTCATTAATAAGAACTATTTTCGGTTGTGTTTTACAATTTCATCTAGTCTGCTAAACAACATATGATACAGTTCTATTTTGTAGACATGTTATAACTAAAGATGAGTTATCTCAATACTCTTACTTAATTTTATTTTACCATTAATTACAACTAATTTCAAAATGATATACAGTTTAGAATGGTTTATTATTTTAGAACAAAGTATTACAGATTGCATAATACATGTTTTATATATCTGGGCAGTATGTTGTTGTAATAACAAACATACTAATGCATATATTGTTTTCATGGTAACTTGATTAAACATTCTTAAGTGATAGTCGCTGTTCTAGCGAAGGCCTTCCACAAGCAATGATTTGCTAAACATATCAATTCGCAATGATTACATTGCGAACTTGAAATTATTACCAAACAATTATATAAATGTAATTTATCTACACTAATGTTGTAACATTCTACTTATGTTTCCAATACTTGACTTCAAATTACTACTGTTATAGCACAGACAACAAAACACTCAATTTAAGCAATTTCACATCATGCTATAATATCCACATCGATATCGTAATAGCTCATTATTACATCGGTAAAGCGCGACCAACCTGATTGCAGGGCCAATCAGGTTGGTCGCGCTTTAGAGATAGTTAGATTTTAATGGCGGCAAAATTACTGTGACAATACACGTATGCGTGAATTTAATGTTTCGCAATGTGTTTTGTTTTTTAAATACAAATTAAAAGTTAAAAATGGATAGCGACGATGATATTTGCACGCCTCTGGATATTCTAGAATTGGCAACAAAAGTAACTCACAATCTTTTGCCAGAAAAATCTAGAAAATTATATGAAAAATAACTATTGTCAGCTTTTACTCTTGTTGTTTGATTAATTGCATTAGTGAAGATAAAGTAGTGTATGCAACTGCATATAACACGGGTATTAAAACACGAGTGTGAGTTTATGAAACGAGCGCAGCGAGTTTCATAATAGTAACGAGTGACTTCATTATATGACAGTTGCATAAACTACTATTACATTGTAGGCTAGCGATTGTGTTAAGTTAGCATTAGTTGTTTATGAAAATGATATTTTTATTATTGCCTATGGGGTTGAGGTCAACTATTCCTCCACGAGGACCAGTCGGCTTGAAGGCAGTGCAACAGCTTTGCTTGTGTGCTTTATTGTAAATAGTTCCTCGTTTAACCACTGTACTCGCAGTTACCATGTACCATTTGAAAGATTTTTACGCGAATAATATCGCAATGTTCTTTACCGTATTTACTTTCTAACATACATTTTGGCAACAGTGTAGAACCATATTATTCGTAAAATATTAGATATGGTTACAGAAAAAAACCCGTAATATTTCTTATCTTTCGTAATTTCAATAGAAAAATTACAGAAAAAATTTACAAGGTGTATTCCAAGCTGTAGATTCCGAATCTGGAATAACACGAAGAACCCCGTAATAGTATATTACCGGTTTATTCGTTGGGGGCGTCGGATTATACTTTTATTATAAATGAAATTGGTAAAGTAAGCAAGTGTATGTGTATGTATTTCCTTCTTGCGATGGAATAAAATATTTATTAATGCTGCAAAATAATCGTTTTTTGCGTTTATTCCCTAAATTTTGCCCCTAAATTCGTGAAAAAAATTGAGGAGGTGTATTCCTTAACGCTTGATTTTTTGATTTAATAAAAAAAAATGACGCAAGTGTACTTACTGCTTTCTTCCAGGAAGGGTGCGATATCTTATCGGCCTATTATTTAAAGTTAGAAGTAAAAAGTCTCAAGTGTTTTTATTCTTATTAAAACTACTGCACTTTAAAAATAAAAAACCGGCCAAGTGCGAGTCGGACTCGCGCACCGAGGGTTCCGTACAAACCTACAAGGTTAAATATTTTGTGATGTAACTAAAAATTTATAGTTTTCGTAATTTTTCCTTTATCTATGCTATAAGACGTTGCTTCGTACCAAATTTCAAGATTCTGAGTTCACGGGAAGCACCCTGTAGGTTTTGATTCCCTTGCAAGTGTCGAAAATTTGCGGCATAAATGGCTGTATCTTTTGATTGCGTTGGCTTAGAAGTTTGATTTTTTCACAGCTTCAAGGGACAGTAGACCTGAGTAATTGATATAAATTTCAGCTTCATACCTCTACGCGTTCCTGAGAAAAAGGGTCTTGACAGACGGACGGACGGACGGACAGACGGACAACAAAGTGATCCTATATGGGTGCCGTTTTTTCCTTTTGAGGTACGGAACCCTAAAAACGAAGAACAGAATTGTAACGACATATCTTATCGGCCCTAGTAAGTATTCTATACAAGTACACTCAAAATATCTCCTTCACAATACGCTTTGTCCGCTAAAATGTCACAATAATGTCGAAGGTCGCGCATATTTCACTAGTTTTGCATATTTTTTACTTGAAATATTACTCCTATTGTAAACGTATAGAATAAACGTCGAGATTTGTCGGAGTTTGCAGACAATACAAAAAGGTCGCCTGTTTTTGTATTGAATGTCTTACTTACGAAATTGTAGTGGTTTCATATACAAAGAAATATTGTTATATTATGTAAATCTACAAGATTACTGTTAACAAAAAATGATTCAAAACTAATATCAAAGATCTTGTCGTTTCAGGAATAAAATTGACAACAATTTTATTTACCCACTAGCTGTGCCCACGACTTCGTCCGTGTGGAATAGTTATTTTGGGCGAAATATTATTTTTTGCAAACAACCTCTTTAGCTTTATAAATTAAAGCTGTTACCCACGGTTTGAACCGTTTTCGCAGCGCACGTAACAGAAGCCCTCAAAGCTGAATAATTTTCCGTTTTTTCCAGATTTTCCATTATTTCTTCGCTCCAATTAGTTGCAGCGTGATGTTATGTCCTCGATAAAATGGTCTATTTAATACAAACATAATTTTTCAATTTGCACCAGTAGGTCCTGAGATTAGCGCGTTCAAACAAACAAATTCTTCAGCTTTATAATGTTAGTATAGATTAGTGGATACCCGCGGCTTTGTTTATTTTTTTTTTCTTTTTATTAAACGGGATAAAAACGGTGGTAATTCGGTAGCCTATGACACTTCCGAGACGTCCTACTACCTATATACTCAAAATTATGAAAATCCGTTCAGGCGTATTTGCGTGATGAGCGTTTAAATAAACAGACAAAAAATCTATCTGAAATATCTCATTTTTTTTTATATATCTGGTTCTTTTTTTATATGGTTTATATCTGGTTTTATATTCTATGTTCAGACTTTTGACCCTCTTTAGCTTTATAATAATGTATAGATAGATATAGGTAACTTTATATCCCATATTTACCTACATTATTTACCTGCGGAAATGGGGATGCTTACAGGAGTATTCCCCCTCTTCTATACTCGCCGATATAATATTTACTTTACTCGTCAAAAACATGCTAATGCGTCTAATGATATTGGTACACGTATACAGACAAAGATGACAAGCCTACGTGTTGTTGTGATGAATTACTTAGTTATTACTATCACTAATGACTTAAATCGGTGTAAAACTTGTTTTATAAAAATATATTATGTATTGATCTAATGTACTTAGCCGTTGACTTGTACCCACTAACGTATAAAGAATGTTCAACGGCCAGTCATATAATATTAACTATAATAATAAAAAAATCGCAGTAACGGACCCTAGACTTGGCACGACCTTGTCTAGATTTCATTATTTTTTAGAGATAAACAAGCAGCTCCCTCGAGACTTGGCTAGTTTTTTGAAGAATGTTTTTGGTGGGATCGTTATTTATAATAGTTTTTTAGCTAAAATTAAAACCCATATTTTTTTTGTTGTGATAGGAAGTTTGGGGAGACCTTTGCCCACAAGTGGGACAATAAAAAAATAGGAAGTTTATTGATCATATTTTTGACAAAATAGATATATAGAAATTAACACACACCGGTAAATTAACCTAACCAAAAACATTAAATTTATGGAACTATTTACTACGGAGTAATATTTTAGATGGAGTCTTTTGACTCACAAAAAAATATGTTTTTTTTTACATTAGATAGGCTCACGCTTGTCTACAACTTGCCTTCAACTTCCTCAACAAAACTTTTATTTGTCAGTTTTACTAAACTTTCATGGTGTTATTATTATGTTAAATTTTAATGCAAACATTTTTTTATTTCCCATAAAATTATTTAGACACGACTGATAACAAATTTTAATACAAATCACAAAGCCAGAGAAGGTATTATAAACCAGTCAGATAGTTTCCAATTCACGACAAGCGCTAGCTTTGATCAGTATTGCCTCAGAAATGGAAGAAATGTTCATTCCTCAAGAGAAAATATTGCAAAATGGATGCCAGATTAAAATAGCAACTCATGCTTGTTGCAGTGACTCTTCGTGTTATACATATTACTAGTGGACGCTCGCATTAAGAAGTAAATCTTGCATCCTCTATTTAACCCCTTTAAAAGTGGCATTTCCAAAAATCCTTTCTTAGCAGAAGCCTAGGTCATAACATCTACCTTCATTCCAAATTTCAGCCCAATCCATCCAATGGTTTGGGCTGTGCGTTGATAGATCACTATATCAGTCAGTCGACCAGTCAGTCAGTCAGTCACCTTTGAGTTTTATATGTATAGATTATTTCTGAAAGCAATTATTTACGGAACGAAGTGAGATCTATTAATTCGTATAATTAAAAAAATAATTAGTTTTAGTATTCTAAATAAATAAAAAAGAATAAACTACATGAAACTATTATTATATCAAAAAAATACTTAAAACCAATTTGATAGCTAGAAGGCTGCATAAATGAAATACTTTAACATCGCGTGAGATAAAAAATAACAAATATCAAACGTATAGACAAACTTTCGGTTTTACATACAATAATAAAATAATATAATGACCAATTTCTGAGCCGTTTAGTTTTTAACATGTAATTTTAATTCATCTATTGATGAAATGTGTATGATTATCTGACTATATATCATTATAGAATGATTTAAAGATAAAAGAGATAAACAATAATTTATTTGCACTAAAACATGATGTCATTCTCACATTATATAAAAGTATCTAAATTAATCAAATTCCAATTCAAATAGGGGTCCAGTCTACTGCTTTAGGATTCCCTGTATTGCAGTATCCAGTGTTTTCATTTAAATTATAGATTATTGATATAGATTATAAATATAACATCTAAAACGATGTACTTTACACATTTTCCTAAATTACCCCATCTTTTGGCTTCTATTTGAAACTTCAGCCGACCCTCTTTAGCAGAATTCATTCAAGACACAAATAAGTCAAGTTATGAATGTTTCTGAACTCGCTTTCAGCTTGGTTCTGTGGCACAGTGTAGGTTTGCAGGAAGATAACTTAGAATTCCGCTAAGATAAGTTTGAAGTTAAATTAGTATCTTTGAAGTGTGTCTGTTAAATAGAAGATTTCATGCATTTTATGCTAATGCAGAAGTTGCGACGGAATCGAACTTTGTGTTTTTGTGGGTTGCATTATTTAATAATGTAAGTATTTGTTCGTCGCCGTATGGTTAATTGTATTTTTACATGTAAAAATAAAATAAATACGTTCTTTGTTGAAATGTTTCTGTAGAAGAAAAACCAAAAATATATAGAAAACGATAATTAAGGTCGTCAAAAACCCAAACAATAATTATGAAATTGTTGTTTTGGTGTTGTGAAATTGTTCTCAAGGTATTTATTTACTGTCTACTAATTTAACTAGAATTTTATTAATACTTATGTGCCACTTATTATTTTTCCATTTTGGGCGCTTCCGTGGGTCGGATGACACGTTAAATTGTGGGTTCCGGCTTTTTTTTTCTAGTTAGGCAGTCGTTAAGGCACGTCAGAGACCCTTAGGGCGGTTAGAAAACTCTTGACACCAGAGTTGGTCACTTTCATTCGATAAGAAGAAGAATATTTATGTATCCGTAGTTTATTATCATACTAAGATTTTCTTCTACTTCTGCTTACACTATGTACAAACCCGTAACGAGCAGAACCTTGACATATTCAGAAGGCTGTATGAGATCTCTGCTTGCCTGATTATGTAGTTATTTTTGGCTTAACTTCCACATATTCATACATGCATTGATTTTTTTATAGAAAATATAACAAACAAATATATTCATAGGTATATTATGTTTTCACATGCAAGGATTTTCTAAAGTTAAATAAAAAAAAAACCTTTTCAGAAGACTTGACAAACTCCTTTTTCGGAGTCTGTTAAAAAACGTACATGTAATTTTATTTTTTATGTGTATCTTATTATTTATTTGTTTACATAGTCTGACAATCTGAATATGAAACAAAGAACAATAAAAGAAATTAGATTAAATGTATCAATTGAATAGCTTATTCGTTAGATACAAAATGTCACAAGATTATTTCTATTATCATTATATAACCTTACACAGGTTTACCTGAAATAAAAGACAAAAAGCGCCAACTTATCACAAAACCCCTTTCATACCCCGGGGATGTCAAAAAATTAACATAGCAGTATTTCAAGCTAAAAAAGCCACATTTGTGCGCAAACGTCTGTGCTTATGTTAAATTCACGGAGCCTTATTCTAAACCTTCTACTTTTTCACATTTTCCTTCAAGTCATTTCTCGAGAGGTCTCAGTGCCAAGTAGATACTATCAAATATTCCAACTCATTTTGCAGGCAAACTTATCCCTTATGTCAACGGGATAAAGTCTAAAATTGATGTTTGTTTGTATTTTTTAATAATACATAATTGTCAAGTGTAAGGCTTCTTGTAGTAGTAGGCCTTTTTACATGGATCGTGGTTGAAATACTACTTCTAAAATAGTAGTTTATGCAACTGTCATTTAATGAAGGGTATTAAAACACGAGTGTGAGTTTATGAAACGAGCGCAGCGAGTTTCATAATAGTAACGAGTGTTATATGCAGTTGCATACACTACTTTATCTTCACTAATGCAATTGATCAAACAACAAGAGTAAAAGCTGACAATAGTTAATTTTTCATATAATTTTCTAGATTTTTCTGCCAAAAGATTGTGAGTTACTTGTGTTGCTAATTCTAGAATATCCAGAGGCGTACAAATATCATCGTCGCTATCCATTTTTAACTTTTAATTTGTATTTAAAAAACAAAACACATTGCGAAACATTTAATTCACGCGTACGTGTATTGTCACAGTAATTTTGCCGCCATTAAAATCTAACCAACGAGAGCGCAGCGCGACCAACCTGATTGGCCCTGCAATCAGGTTGGTCACGCTTTTTCGATGTTATAATGAGCTATTACGATATCGATGTGGATATTATAGCATCATTTGAAATTGCTTAAATTGAGTGTTTTGTTGTCTGTGCTACCTATATAACAGTAGTAATTATAAGTCAAGTATTGGAAACATAAGTAGAATGTTACAACATTAGTGTAGATAAACAATATTATTAAAGCATTATATTAGATATCAGACAGAAGTGACAGTTTCTAAGTTCGAGTTCTGTGCTATAATATTTATTTAAAAAAGGAGTTCGTCCAAATTGAAAAACCGTTGTCACGCATTTAATTATGATATATATATAAATATATATTATTATCTTCACCAGTAATTATAATAATGTATTGATAACGGAAAAATATGTGTTTATGTACAGTCCTGAGTCAAAGTAGTGCTTATTCTTCTTATATTCTTATCGAATGAGAGTAGCCAACTCTGGCGTCGAGAGTTCATCAAGCCGCCCTAATGGCTAAACGACTGCCGTACTAGACAAACAGCCGGGACCTACAAATAAACGTGTCATCTGACCCACGGAAGGGTTAAAAAGGGAATTCCACTTTTCACTCACCCATCCAAGGACTGACCGCGTCGACCTTTGCTTAACATTGGTAATCGCATGCGATTGCCTCCGCTAGCTGAGCTACGGACGCTTCAGTGCTTATTGACTTATCATCACAACCACTTTCAAAACCTTACACCAAGAAACGTACATAACTTATACTCCTAGACAAGCAGCTAACTTTATAATATGTTTATTAAATCTCCCCATATGTACAAATGTCTAAGATTATGAGCGAACTTAAGGGTGCCATGCAAAATAATTGGCAATTGCCAAAAGGGTTATACCATGAGGTGAACTGTTATGGGAAGTGGTACCGTGGATTGCAAGTAGTATTGTACACCATAACTTTGCCATTCTATGAGGTTATGGGATTTTTATGCACATATGAACATATGATCTTATTATAATATATCTATATGTACAATGTATATATACCTAGTCAGGTCATAAATTCTGTCACATGTTTAATATAAAATAATTGAAACAACTTTATTCTTTATGTAACCATTTATATACCAAAATGAACTTAACAAAACAAAGATTCTTATGACAATAAAGTTTATTCAAAATGACCTCCGTGATTTTGAATACAGGCCTTCAATCTGCGCGGCCAGTCGTCTATCGCTGCACGAACGAGGGTCATGAAATATCGGCGGCTGCCTTTATCAAGGATGTCTTAAGTGACTCCAAATTGGGATGAGGCTTTGAGCACGCCTTTTCCTCCAAGTGTTGCCATATCTTGTAATCTAACGGATTCAAATCTGGACTGGAGGAGGGCCAGTCTTCGTGCCGGATGAAGTCGATTTCACGCGCCGCCAGCCAGTCTTGTGTGCTCTTCGCTCTATGAGCTGGCGCCGAATCTTGTTGGAATACCCAGTGCTTGTTATTGAACATGATATGAGAAACAGGTTCCACAAGGTTCGTCTGGACTGTATTTTGATACACAACTGCATTCGTTTTTACACCTTTCTCACAAAAATGTACCTCTGTTAAGCCCCAATAAGAAACTCCCAACCATACTGTCACATTTCCAGCATAAAATGCAAATTGCAAAATGTCAGAACGTGTTTGAAATGCATTTGGTTGTCAAAGAATTGTAAAATCCTGTTCATTCTGGTTACATACATGCTGGACAACACGGTCGTGGTATGTACCTAACTATATATATGTGTGAAGTATTTTGACCTACCCAATGAGTTCTGCAGGGGAGTCACGACCCTCAGAAATGGGGAACATGACGTAAGGATGAGGATATGTAAAGAAAGAGTGAGGAACAAAGCGATAAGAAGAAATATTAGCGAAATAAAAAGGAGTGTAAGTAAAAAGTTTTTAACAAATACTTTGAGCATAATCATCTTTAAACGCATATTTAATTGATAACCGAAATATTGAGTCGTTAAAAAATGTAAAATATATACAAACATTACGGGTATGCCTCAAACATTCCTTCTTCTCTTTTTTTTTTTAATATTTTCATAAAACTCATAAGCAAATTTCTGCTGCTTAGTGAGACTTCACAGTTATTAACTGTAAAAGTAATTTAGCACTTATTATTTCTTACTCATTTCTACGATAAGAAAATAACAGCAAACATCAAAGTTCCTTCATAAAATATAATATAGTATTCTGGAATTCATCTATTGTTCTTCGCGCAGTAAATGGTCTGTGTTAAGATTTTAGTTGTTGGTTTACCTTCTTAAATATATTTAAATTTATTCAGTTGAACATAAACAGAGATTTTAGATGTATTGTTGTTTTCTTTTCTTGTTTACATTTTATTTTAAAGCTTGAATTTAATGACGCCATTTTGGTTGAGATAATGCTTGTATTTAGATTAAGGTTTTTAATATAAAGTGAGCAGTGCAAGTTTTTTTAGAAGCATTTTGTTGAGATGTGATTGAAGTTAGTTACTTTATGTATGTATTTTTATGTAAATTCACAAAAGTCTATTTATTTATTTACAAAAATAACTAACTCATTTTTACACATATACCATAAGTATATACAAAAATGACTTAAAAATACAGAAAACGTATACAAAACAGATATTTACAAAAAGTTCAGCACACCGTCCATGTTGTCGCTGTGCGGCAGGGAACCCAGGATGCTGGCAGTATTTCCTCTTTGAATGCAAAGACAAACGTTGAGAAAAATATTATGGGAATAATACTTAATGTATTATACTTCAATATTTTTGTATAATAGTCAAAAGCCAAAGTCATTTATTACTAAGAAATTTCTTACAAGTCAGATAATGTAAGTAGTTGAATTCAATTTGAACCCCAATATATAATAACAAACAAAAATAAGCACCAGTTACTTGAATGAAATTGTCATAACATATCACACTAGAAACTACTAAATAGCCCAATAAATAACTTGAGAAGATAACAGCAAGCAAACAAACAAACAAACCAACACAAACAGTGCACAGCAAGCAGGGCAAGGCAAGCAAGGCAAGGGGCAGGGGTGGGGGCAGGCTGTAGTCAAACGTAAACCTATCACACGTAAAAAAAAAAAAGATACCGCAGCTAAAATGAGTAAAAATTCTCCTTTCTACCAAGTATAGGTATTGTTTTCTAATGTTGTTGATAAAATGTCTCATGAAAGTTTTAATATGAAAATATTTTTAATATATTTTACTAGTTCCTTACAAAATCCACTTGTATCGTTCAATCTTAGTATAGATAATAACAGGTCAACAGCGGATACAGTACCCTCTAGCGTAAACAACACAACCGCCCGCCCTCGCCGGCGCCGCCTAGGCGACGCCCTCCCAGCGCCTTTAGATAGGTATAAGGCTCTGTAGGTAATGTTTGTGACAATATTCTTGTTAGTGTGTGGAAATTATTACCACCTACTTTACAGATTGATTTTAATCATACAATTAAGGCTTAAAAAATCACTTTAATAAGTTTTAGCACTATATGATGTGGTTATTGGGTACTTTAAAATTGATAGCTGTGTTTCCTGCGAACTACAATCCAGGGGTCTACAGTCAAAAAGAAACTTAACTATATATAATTTAAACGCGAATCAAAGTAAAAAAGGTAGTTTTTGTTTCAAACTATAGCAAACTTCAATCAACTTTAGGGTCCAACCTGGGTGAGGTCTGCACAAGATCGGAGGCCTATACCCAGCAGTGGGATCCCAAGGGCTGTGGATGATGATGATGATAGCAAACTTCATAATGTAAAATATTTATAAGACTTTTGGTACGACTAATGGCCTTTTACTATAACGTAAGCATAACAAAATAACCTAGTTTAAGATCCATCACCACACACTAATACACATACTCGTATATGTATATTAGAGGAGGCGGCAACTTGTACGCATTTGCATAAAGCACTCGAGAGCGTAACCATAATGCCAGCCACCCGTGAAACTTGGCATGTGGAATAACAACTGCGGTGTATCAACTTTGAAGGTTTTATGTTTGACAAATCACCAAGTTAGTTATCTATATAATATATAAAACTCAAAGGTGACTGACTGACTGACTGACTGGTCGACTGACTGATATAGTGATCTATCAACGCACAGCCCAAACCAATGGACGGATTGGCTTGAAATTTGGAATGAAGGTAGATGTTATGACGTAGGCATCCGCTAAGAAAAGAATTTTAGAAATGCCACTTTTAAAGAGGTGAAATGGGGGATGCTAGGTTTACTTCTTAATGCGAGCGAAGCCGCGAGCACCCACTAGTTTTTTATATGAATAGGTACATTTGCGTTTGTTAATTATCGACTGCGTCGAAACGTTTTTAACAGTTTGAAAGAAGAGGTCATTATGTATGCAAATGCCAGCTATACGTTTGATGATTGGATACAAACTTTACTGTCATTGAAATAATTTTTGCAGGCCCTTATTTTTAATCAGTTGTGATATTATTGACAAATAAAACAAATAAGCTAAAAAAAATTACAACTGATCAGGTCAACAAAAATCCAGGCCAAACCAAAAAAAATACAGAATAAAATTTACTACTGTTTTCCAAGGCACCAATTTTAAGGCCTCCAGCAATACTGGAAATACTAAGGCTCAAGTTACCGCGATATTGCTAAAAGGAATATATATGTAGGTACTTCCACATAATAGGTATTAGGTTGTATTAGCAAAGTGAAAATAGAGAGATAGAATAAGAATGTATGTGAGTGTGTGTGTTGTGTTTGAATGTATCTGGTAATTATTTTAAACAACTCAAGAGCAGTCTGATATACAAGGTGTAACAGAAGGGTGTGACAATATTAAAGAGTATACATATATATCATGTAAGGAGTCATATACCAAAATATGAAAAAATAAATCGCATATTTTTTTTACCATACAAAAATTAAATAATATTTTTCACTTGATTTTGTGGCAGCCCTAGCGAGTAATCACTGACCGAACGAAACCGAAATAAGCACACATTCTTTCATCCCGTTCTAGCATTAGTTTTAACGCAACGTATTCTCTCTCTCTCGCGCTCTCAGAGAGACACTGCCGCGCCGTGTCATTTGATAGAGTCAAAAGTCAATGAACGCTCAAAATGATAAGATGTAGGGTTGCAAGTCTTAAAGTTTTAAATGAAAGTTCAACTTATGATTACTCGAAATCTATGAATTCTGAAACCTAGTGGGCTGTATTCTATATATACATAGGTATGTATAGTATAAGTATTGTCACACCCTTCTGTTACACCTTGTATACAAATATAGACAAATGACGACGAGATAACTGGTTTCAAGGGTTTGAAATTACCTAAGAAGTCTGCGCCATATTATTGAGTCTGGTCGTTTCTATGTAAGTATATGTATACATATTTACAAAAGAAGAGTATGTATGTATTATACCATAATCTAGTGCCCATGATACAAGCGTAAGCTTAGTATGGGGCTAGATGGCGCTGTGCGAAATTTCCTGAATTATTTAGATGATTTATGGCTCTATAGATGTCGTGCAAAACTACGCAGATGTATTTTTTTGTTTACATAATTAACTTATTTGTAACGGCTTAGTTCAATCAAATCAACCGTTTCAATTTCAGAAACCGTAAACGAAAGTCTTAAAAAAAATATCGCCTTTTTCATATATATATCAAACCAGTTTTGGTGTCTTGATTGCATCTTGATTATAAAAAAAATATCATTATGAAGTAACCAAAATAAAAAAAAACTCTAATCGCTTTGACCTACAAAATTCCAGACAAATTGGCGTAACTTGAGAAATAAACCAACTTACTCTTCTCAAAGACTTGGAAAGTAGGCTCCAAAGGTGCGAATCATTTAGCCTTTATTGAACAACTTAAAAACTTTTTGAAAATAATTTCCTTTGAAAGTTATCTTAAAGTTCCTTGTACGATTTACATTGAAAATGAAAATTATTTTGCTTTTGCATAATATTTTTGTACTAAATAATAGCAGCTGTCTCGCTTTTCTTCTGAAATAAAATATAATAAAATTCTTTGATATATAAAATGAATTTCTATAATAAAAATAAACTAGTTTAAAAACGATTCAGTAACCTGTTTTTGTAAAGGTTTATAATAATCAACGATCATCCACCGCAGCATTGCCGGTTGAAAAATTAACAAACAATTATTGAAAAAGCAGCAATTGCCGTGGTAACTTGTGCAAGATTTGAGTAGGTATTCATTCTGAAATTTCAACTAAACTAGCTATGGAAAAAGTGCATGAATTATTTCTAAAATTCCCTTAAATTTAGCCCCAGTATGACATGAATAAAACTCACTATAACAATAATATATCTGCCAATAAAATCTGGCATTTTGCAGTAGCACTAAGTATTTTCCGCAGTAACTCTGAGAGGGTGCCAATCCAGTTATTCAGAAATCTTTTCCGAAAAGGTTGGTATTGTTATTTGTCATAGACTACATATATAGATAAACGACACCTTAATAAAGTCCGGTTGCAAAACACCAAACCGTTAATGCATGGCAACGGTATTAAGGAATGTCATGCTTGATAGCATGACATTTATTTTAACCACCCTGCCAATAATATATTTGTTCAGCGTGGCTATAGCTAACAAATAAAATAGTGGCCTACTAATTAGCATTCAATCCTGTCATGAGTCATTGAAGCGACAGATCAATCTATATATATAAAACTCAAAGGTGACTGACTAACTGACTGATATATATATATTTTTTTTTACATTAGATAGACTCACGCTTGACTACAACTTGCCTGATGTTTAGCAACGTTGCAATCTACGATCTAGCGCGCTTGCCTAGAAGAAACCGGTTAATAGTGTGTAAGTGAAGGGAAGGTTGATAGTGATCTATCAACGCACAGCCCAAACCAATGGACGGATCGGGCTGAAATTTGGAATGCAGGTAGATGTTCCGAGACGTAGGTATCCGCTAAGAAAGGAGTTTTGGAAATATATTAAATAAATATATTTAAATATTTCGGGACATTGATGATCAATCAATCAATCAATCAATATAACTTTATTGTACACCAGAAAACAAAATACAGAAACAATTTATAGTAAAATTACTTAACCTAGGTACATTGGGCGGCCTTATCGCGTAGAGCGATCTCTTCCAGGCAACCTTAGTAAAGATCGCTAGGAAAGAAACATGTAAAAGTCGGTGGCGTACAAACAACAACATAACAGATACCTTAAGAAACAAACATACTAAACACTAAATTATTGCTAGGAATACACATAAAAAAAAACAAACAAACAACTAACAATGTAAGCAAAGGGAAAATAAATACATTGTCTCATAAAAAGAATAAATATATCACTCAATTAAATATAGGATAGCAAATCATACCTTGGATAAATAGTAATTATATACCAAACCCTGGAAAACTGAAAGAGATTTGGCTTGCCGGATGTGAAGGGGCAAGTCATGATGATGAGATCGAAGCCGCGAGCACCCACTAGTTAAGTATAAAATACCAACTTCTAACTCGTATGTCAATATGTATCACTTGATTCATATTGACATATGCCAAACACATACACATATGTTTTGGGAATATAATTTGCGATATTCAGTCCTCTATTGCGTCTCTTATCTTTGTTATCGATAGAATAAAATCGGGTGCTAAATGAAAGGTAGTCGTTTAATTTTATTAGAATTGTATGAACGTGAGTGAAAGAAGCCAAACGGTCTGTAAGGTTCAGTTCAATTTAGTTTCAATGGTTATTGGTTATATTTAACTTTTGGCTGGGAAAGCGAGGTCCCAGAAGTAAGCCTACTATTATTGAATAAACCAGTTATTTTTCTATAAAAAAGAAACAAGCCTACTATGGCTAAAGTAGAAAAAAAATTGGTTGCCTGTAAAGTCGGTATACGGGCGAAAGTTTTACGTGACAACGACTTTTATGTCTGTCTCTCTCGCTCTTAGGCGGGCTAACCATGCCCGAGTGGAAGGGACGCGAGCCTCTCACTCGCTCTCATTGTGAGCGCATAACGTGAGCGGAGCGTAACGCAGTTTCTTGAAGTGTCACCCGGCAAACCAATTTATAAGACGTTGTCACGTCAATAATAAATGTGCAAATTCAGATATTTACTATGCAAAAGTTTCCACATTTTTTTTAAGGGAGTGTTTGATGTTATCTCAATTACAATTCTTAAATGTTCATTACTGTAACATTATATGCAAGTGTAGCCTTAATTTTACACTAACACAGTTTTACACTTTGATCTAACTGACGGTATGTTTGGTAAACAGTATTTTATGGTCTAATTTACAAAATAAATAGTATTCTTTATTCGATTTCGATCGAAAGTTATTCGATCTACTCGATTTATTTCAAACATATCTCACTTACTTTGCTAATACCGCTCCATAAATTAAAAACCCGCCCCTAACTTACCTCATTGAAATTTTATCTGAACAAAAGCCATTCGATTGGTGAAACACAATCGCACTCCATGTGTCGATTGCAGCCGGACATAAATCGTTAATTTTATCGATAATTTGGCCGATATCGAGTTGAAACTAAGGCTTGATGACTTTCAAATCAGGAAACTGCGGATCTCTATATCCGATTCCTTGTTTCCCTATCTAAAATATATAAAACTCAAAGGTGACTGAATGACTGACTGATATATAGTGATCTATCAACGCACAGCCCAAACCACTGGACGGTGAAATTTGGAATGAAGGTAGATGTTATGACGTAGGCATCCGCTAAGAAATGATTTTTGAAAATGCCACTTTTAAAAGGGTGAAATAGGGGATGCAAGTTTTACTTCTTAATGCGAGCGAAGCCGCGAGCACACACTAGTGATAGAGATCTTCCTCGCCTCATAGTCCTAATTACTGAGGGTCGTGATTCCCCGCATTTTTATACGTACTTTATTATTTTGTAGTAATTAAAAGTAGCATGTTTCGTTTTTTTGTCGTTGTAGTAAATAAATAAGTTGTTATGCCAACATTTGTCAGTTATTTCTATTTCTACCTCAGTCATAAACAGTATTAAAACCGAAGATAAACTTAAGTCCTTCTATAAAATAAAGTCTTTATTATTCACACAATGAAAAGAAAATGTCGTTAATAAGCAATTCACACGCATTTTGAGCCTAATGCAATTCCACTATAACATAAGAGTGATCCATAACATTTATCTCAGAGTGGAGGACATTTTGGCGTTTTATTGCTAAGCCCATTGTTGTTGCTTACAATATTAGCCAAATGTCTTATTGCAATAACTATTTCTTACTAAGAAATGTTCTCGGTTGTACTATTTGTATATGAATTTTATTACTTAATTAAAATTGAATTAAGTTTTCATTTTAGGCGAGTACGTCTTCCTATTTATTAATCTTTAATTTAAAGATTGTTTCATGTCGAGTTTAGTCTTAATAAAGTATGTTTCGTATATTGTTTATTATTGTTATGATGATTTGAAAACATTCAACATAGTACGTAAAGGATTAATGAATTAGATATGATATAAAAAAATTAACAACCTAATCTTCTTTTTCAAAGGGCTGCGTACCCAAAATGCTGGCTGCATTGCCCCCTTGAATAGCTAAACTAATCTTTTGGGCAAAGTACCTAATATGAGAATAATTCACATTATTATAAGCAAAATTAAAAATAATTAATACAATTTTAATCAATTAACCAAAGTTAAAGTCAAGACAAAGATTTTAAATGATAAGTTGATTCTTACACGTAAATTTTTCAATCTTTTTTTATTTTATTTCTATTTTTTTACAAAAAATAATAAATAAATATTCCGGGACATTGCACACAGCGCCATCTAGCCCCACACTAAGCTAACGCTTGTGTCGTGGGAACTAGATAACGGATATAATACTTATATACTTTTGTTTGTAAATACATACTTATTATACGTACAAACGACCAGACTCAACACAAGTAATCATATTTTTTTTAAATGCATAAATACTTGTGTCACGCGGGAATCGAACTGGGTTTGCACTTGATCTTAATTTGTCTGATGGTAAGCAATCATTACCTACGTCTAGAATGGATCGTGCTTACCCAGTAAGAACCGATTCACTCTCGCTTTGAAGATCTAAATAAAATTACAATACATGTACACAACTACAAAGTTAGAAATCATTATTTCTTGAAATTATTGCGTTAAGTTTCATTAAATATTTTCCTGATCATTACATTAGTAAGCCCCGACCTAAGCATTAAAACAACTCCCACGCAAAAACTTTTGTTTATTGTTCATCAATCAAAGTCAATGAAATGTAAGTAAATTGCTTGAACATAATTGATTCCAAGAAGACTCAGAACATCGAACCGACTTTACCTGATTTCGTCGATATCATAGTCAGTAGATGGATAATAATAATAAAAATTAGAAGGCAGTAATCCTTGATACGGCGCGTATTGTCCGGAGGTTCCTATCTTTGTAGCCTCTACCACCGGTAGCTTGGGTCCTGCCCCGCTGCCGGCGGCATCACTAGTTTTAAGTTTTTTATGATATTTGTTTTATACGTACATATTTATATTGTAAAAAAAATAAAAATAATTGTAAATAAATGAAAACGAAAAAAATTTTTTTTTTAAAATGTGTTTTAGTTAGTATGTTTGTTTCATTTTTACGTCACAAACTATAACGGGAAGACAATATATCATTAAGAGTTAAGATAACGCATGTGAAAGATATCTTATAAGAATAAATATCCGAAACTTGTCCGAACATTTCAAATTAAATGAAAAAAATATAATTTTGTTCTAGTATAAGAAAAATAGATTGGTTCGCCTATTTATATAAATACTTTTCGTCATAATTATGAAAGTACTAGTGGATGTTCGCAGCTTCGCTCGCATTGGCATTCTCAAAAAAATTGTTTTAGCGGATGCCTACGTCATACATCTACTTGCAAACCAAATTTCAGCCCGATCCGTCCAGTGGTTTGGGCTGTGCGTTGTTAGATCACTATGTCAGTCAGTAAGTCACCTTTGAGTTTTAAATATTTAGATTAATAAGAAAACCACAAAAAGCACTTGGCTTCTGCGCAGGATCAGAACTAGGAGCATACTAAAATAAGGCCTACGCTCAGCAGTGGACGTTGACGGGCTGAAATTTATGATGAAAATATCAACTTCTCCTTATCGATTGAGTGGCCAACTATGGTGTCGAAAGTTTATCAACCCGCCCTTAGGGCCTCTGACATGGCTTACCGACTGCCGTACTAGACAAACAGCCTGAACCTACAATTTAACGTGGCATCCGATCCACGGAAGCGCCCAAAATGG
Organism: Macaria notata; assembly: GCA_927399415.1. NCBI lineage: Eukaryota > Metazoa > Arthropoda > Insecta > Lepidoptera > Geometridae > Macaria > Macaria notata. The sequence goes on along the minus strand of OV656748.1, from coordinate 2,085,569 downwards.
AATGCCAGATTTTGGTCACCCATCCAAGGACTGACCGCATCGACCTGAATATCTGCATGATGTTAAGCACCACTATAGTCTAAGATGTAGCACGCTTGCCTAGAAGAGACCTATTTACTCTAGATTTGAAGACCCCTGGGTTATAATTTTCTGGGAACAGTGCTCCAGGTAGATAGTTCTATAGTCTCGCTGTCAATTAAGAAGTCTTTGAAATATGTTCTTTGCCTACCTCCGATCAAACTTGGGCAAATGTTCTAAAACAAATCAATTATTTGGAGATGCTTCCGACTGTCGCATAATGAGATATTATCGACTGTTGAATGAACAAGTTCAAATATTGAGGGAAACTTAAGGAACAGGCTGTTTTCTGATAACATTTGAGGACCGTTTCGGTTTAGAGTATTCTTGTGTTAAATATGGTAAGAGATTTTGACAAGAATTGAAGAAGCTAAATATTTTCTGTTTGTTTCATCGTTGGTTGGTTTTGGTTAAAGTTTGTCATATTGGGGTTTCTTGTTACGCTTATCATTTTCCTATCTCTAGGTTTCTGTACAGAAAACAATAAGCTAATAGTAGTATGACACTTTTTTTAATAGAACGGGTTTGCACCTGACCATAGTTTGCCTGATGGTAAGCAAAGGCTAATATGGCCTTAGATGGAGCGTGCTTACCCGATAAGAACCGATTCACCTCGACATACATATACATCTATACTGATGTCATACTTCATAGAAAAACATATAATATATTAAAAACAACAAAAATTAATAGTAACACTTCCAAATAATAATAAAAAATAAACATTATATATACATCATAAAAAAAAACTAATCTACATTTTCAAAAGGTAGCGTACCCAAAATGCTGGCTGCATTGCCCCGTTGAATAGCTAGACTAATCTTTTGGGCAAAGTACAAGCCAGCATTTTGGTCACGCGAAGCCTGATAGATATTTAGTATTATAAATGTAGAAGTGTGTTTGTTGATCTGTTCGTCCCACTTTCACTTCGTAACGGAGCGACGGATCTTAGTGATTTTCAGTTTAGAGATCGTGTGCAAGCTTAGGCGTGAAATAAGATAATTTTAATGTATTTTTTATAGTATGCCTTTGGCATCATTTATTATGTTCTAGATTTGACATTCATAAGTGTGCAAAACTAGTTTTAACCCAAATGAAGAAATAAATGAATATGAATATAATATGATGATATGATGATATATCTTTCATAAGTCATTCGCAGTACGCGCTGTAACCTTATGGAATACATTGCCTCTTTCTATTCGGAAAGCTAAATCTCTACCCATTTTTCAGAATCAAGTCTTTCATCACTTTATGTCTATGACAGATCTATAACTTCTTTGTAGATAGTAATTTATGTAAGTAATTCTCTTTGTATACATATTTTTGGTATTGTTTATAATTATACCTAGGTATTATTTTGATAGGAACATGTGTTTAAATAAAAAATCGTTATATTTGTAATTAGTACACCTCTGACCCGGTTTTCTCTACTTGGCGTGTCCATCCAAAGGTTGCCTGGAAGAAATCGCTTAAGGCGATAAGGCCGCCCATTTGTACGTGTTTATTTGTTTATTTTTTTACTTTGTAATATACACTTGTGTTGGTGTGCAATAAAGAAATATATTATTATTATTATTATATGATATCGTTTATTTTGTAACAACGCGAGTGAAGACAGATATCTACTAGTATTATATGTGCCAATATTTCAGGTTATCCAGTAATATTTCGTTGTAAGCGAGTGTGGCTCAGCGGTTCCAGTGTCTGCTTTTCATCCAGACGCACCCTGGTTCGAATCCGCCCTACACCAATGACTTGTATTTTCAAGTTATGTGTGGATTTGCACTCGCTTAACGGTGAAGGAAAACATCGTGAGGAAACCGACATGTTTGAGGACCACAATATCCGTGGACATGTGTCTTCCGTGGAAGGACGTGGGCGCCCACCACGATGTATCTGCCCAAGAAAACTCCCCTAACGAATTAATTCTGCGGGGGAGTCACGATCCTCAGTCATGAGGAAATACGACTCAAAGAGAGAGTAATATTTCAATTTTTTATTTATTTCAGGTACAAAAACACTGGATTGCCTCCGACCACAGCAAACGCAACTAAATGGATTGTGACCACATTCATTTAGCAGTTGTATTGTTTTCACAATATAAATATTGAATCAGTTTCATAAAGTAAAAGTGGAAAAAGCCTGTGTTATTTTTTTAATCGAAACTAGCAGAGTTACCCATATCGTTTCGAAATAAAAAAATAATAAAAAGTCATAATTATGTACTGTCATTCCACGGGAGTCAAATGTACTTCGATATTGTTATCCTCAAACATTTCGGTTTCCTCACGATGTTTTCCTTCACCATTAAGCGAGTGCGAATACACACTTAACTTGAAAATACAGGTCATTGGTGTAGGGCTGGATTCGAACCAGGGTGCGTCTGGATGACAAACAGACACTGTAACCGCTGAGTCAAACTCGCTTATTATTTTTTTAAATGTTTCCTAGTACATTTTAATTACTGGCTTTTATTCTACTTCTTTTACTTATTCCTTACTTTAACCCTTACTCGACAAAGGTGTGCAAAGGTCGTTATTAAATTCTCAAATATTTAAAGTTAACATAATTAACTTTAAACCGGTCCCGAGGGGTATTTCTGCATCTTTATTACGCACTGGAAAGGTCACTTTTGTTCAAATAATAAGCGGTAACTAAAATTATACTTGAGTGGTTCTATTTTGTATTTATTTTTATACCTGTAGTGGGTGAGGGAGAAAGAGAGAAGAAAGGAGAATAAAATAAGTCATTTGTATTTATTTCTTTTATCATATTGCTATTTACATCAAACAAATGTGTTTTTGGTAATATTAATACTGATTTTTATAATAATTTCATGGTAATATTTTTTATTAGTGACGAAACATTGAGTATTTGGTAAGATAAAAAAAACATTTATTTCAGGCTTAACCCATAATTACTCAAACTAATTTGGACACTGTAAAGGACCATGTTAACTAAAATTACGTCTAAGATAGTAATCATAAAAATTACGAATCCGTTGCTTACTTTTAAATGTCTAATAAGCAAATATGGGGTCAGACAGCGGGATTCAACTAGGTTTGATATTATGTAGTATTTATTTAAGTAATTAATTTGGTTATAGCAATTAATATTGTACTTGCTACTTACGAAAATTAGAATTGTTGAGTTGCCACAAAAAAAGTGTAAGTAGTCACAAACCACCCAAAAAGATTTTCTAAATGTTTTTATCCCAGTGTATTTACCTGAAATAAAAAAAGACAAAGGTTAAAATACATAAGTAGTATAATAAATCTGTGAACTTAATACATTTACACACAGCGACATCTAGCCTTACACTAATTTATAATATTAAAATAGGATTTCTATAAAACATAACATTTACAAAATTTGAGATCTTTCTCAAAACTCATACATTTAATAAAACCGACAAAATAAAATGTATATAAAAACTTGCAATATTAATCTCAGGACATTTCGCGACTCGTAAATTGCGGCGAATTGCTCTGCGGAACCCAACTCGAATTTCAATTACTTTTAGAGTTCCTTTGGCGCAACATTTCACCAAATAGACATCTTAAATGGCATAACTCGTTTTTTATTCAATATAAATTCTCTTCTTAGTCGTATCCCTCACTGATGAGGATACTAGTGACTGCTTTTGATCTTGAGGACTAGTTCTCGCTATTTGTTGCGTTCTGGTGGTTAGTGAATTGAATGTTGCATGTTACTTAAATCACGCACACGTTTTTTATACCTACAAATTTAAGTGTTGTCTCGAAGCAACTTGTACACAAGCGGATTTCTTAAATCGATAAATAAATTTATTTTTTTATTCTGCATAAAATACAGTATTGAGCAGCTATAAGTAATTAAAACTTACATAAATTACATCGGTACAGATAAAGTCATGATGAAGTTTTATCGCGTGCAAAGCCGCTGGAAAAAGCTAGTAGGTTGTATTTAATTAAATTACGAGTCCATATGTTACTTGTTCGATGAACTAGTGTAAGGAGAAACTCCCTAAGGATGCAAGTCGCTTTTCTTAATATGTACTTAGTAAAAGCTATTTGAAAGAGTACTGCTTGTATTAAACTTATTAATTTTAAAATGTCAAATAGCGACGTCTCATTTCCTGTTTTGTTAGACGTAGAAAATTAAATTTAACACATCTAAATTGTAATATTTTCATACTAAGTCTTACTAGATATTTAAAAGTTTATTTTTATGTTTTAATCGGTTAGAAAATAATTAATATTCCGGGACATTACACACAGCGCCATCTAGCCCCACACTAAGCTAACGCTTGGGTCGTGGGTACTAGATAATGGATTAAATACTTACAATACTTTAATAGTTATATTACTAATTTAAATACTTACAAGAGTCTCCTGTAAAAGTAGTTATTTTTTCATCCCAATGATAACTATTTCAATAGAATAAAACAATGTTTCTAAAAGACTTAAATTAATGCCATTAGAAGCCTAAAAACTACATTAATCAGAGATTTTATAGTCAATTTATTATTTTATTTATCAATTACAAATGTTTGGGACAAGTTGTAATAAAACCTTAAATGTAATTTACTTTGTCCGGTGACATTTTCTGTTCTTATCAGGATTGAATTTAACTGAAAACTTTAAATGACTGAGCAAACCAGTCTGGGAATAATAGTAGTTTATGCAACTGTCATATAAGAAAGGGTATTAAAACACGAGTGTGAGTTTATGAAACAAGCGCACCGAGTTTCATAATAGTAACGAGTGTTTTAATACCCGTGTTATATGCAGTTGCATACACTACTTTATTGTTGTTTGATTAATTGCATTCACTAATGCAATTAATCAAACAACAAGAGAAAAAGCTGACAATAGTTAATTTTTCATATAATTTTCTAGATTTTTCTGGCAAAAGATTGTGAGTTACTTTTGTTGCCAATTCTAGAATATCCGGAGGCGTACAAATATCATCGTCGCTATCCATTTTGAACTATAAATCTGTATTTTAAAAAACAAAACACATTGCGAAACATTAAATTCACGCGTACGTGTATTGTCACAGTGATTTTGCCGCCATTAAAATCTAACCTGATTGGCTCTGCAATCAGGTTGGTCGCGCTTTATTGATGTTATAATGAGCTATTACGATATCGATGTGGATATTATACCATCATGTGAAATTGCTTAAATTGAGTGTTTTGTTGTCTGTGCTATAACAGTAGTAATTATAAGTCAAGTATTGAAAACATAAGTAAAATGTTACAACATTAGTGTAGATAAAATAAATTACTAAAGAGCTAATGATGATTGATCACATAAAATAACAATAGAATTCTGCATCTAAAGAAGAAATACTAAGTGCCAGTCAATCTTATATATATGTTACGGTAAATGTAAGTAGTCGGTAATTATGTATAATTACCGGTAATTATACATAATTACCGCATTATCCACTTTTACCGTAACATATATAATACTCAAAGGTGACTGACTGATTGACATAGTGATCTATCAACGCACAGCCCAAACCAATGGACGGATCGGCCTAAAGTTTGGCATGCAGGTAGATGTTATGACGTAGGCATCCGCTAAGAAAGGATTTTTGAAAATGTCACTTTTAAAGGGGTGGAGTAGGGGATGCTGGTTTTAGTTTCTAATGCGAGCGAGCCCGCGAGCACCCACTAGTGTTCTAATATTATTGAAAAATATTTTTCATACAAGATTGTTCTTCTTTATATTTTCGAAACCACATAATGTGATTATAGGTGTCGATTGATTGATGGGGTTTTTTTCAAAATTATAGTAATGATTTAACATTCAAATGTTACAAAATATCTGGCTAGTCTTTTTTCTTCTTATCAAATGAGAGTGGCCAACTCTGGTGTCGAGAGTTCATCAAGCCACCCTAAGGGCCTCTGACATAGCTTAAAAACTGCCGTACTAGATAAGCAGTAGGGACCTACAATTTAACGTGTCATCCGACTCACGGAAGCGTTATGTTATGTTATATTATATTATGTCCTAATAAACAGCATTAAATTTCCATTTTCTAAGTGTTAATGGTCCTTATCTATGTTTTTTAAGTGCTTATTATCAATTGTAATGTTCTTCGTCTATGTTATTTTAATATGCTATACAATACCACACAACGCCCACAATTTGCTCTAATTCTCCGCCAGAGTGCGCAAGTATGGCGATACTGCGAATTAAACTCTGCCATTTATTTTATTACACGTTTCATGTCTATGTCATGGAAGGATTGTGTGTGCGGAGTAGATTATAAACGGAGATTTAGGTCATAAAAGTATGTAATATATAGGTATTTACTTATTGTTAACAGGAAGGGGATAAGAGACAGAAAACGGGAGAAAATCCAGGTAGGAAATTAGTGCAAAATGTCTAGAGAAATATTATCCAATCGTATTAGAACCAAATCAGCAACGTTTACTTAAGAAAAAGGTTTTTTTTTGTAAATAATAGAAAGTATTTCAAAGTTATTTTATAAATATAACAAAATCAATCTGTAAACCTATATAATACTCATTTTACAATCCTGCTATATTCTGATTAGTAAAACAATCAATCAATCAATCAATCAATATAACTTTATTGTACACCAAACAAAATACAGAAACAATTTATAGTAAAATTACTTAATCTAGGTACATTGGGCGGCCTTATCGCGTAGAGCGATCTCTTCCAGGCAAACTTAGTAAAGATCGCTAGGAAAGAAACATGTAAAAGTCGGTGGCGTACAAACAACAACATAACAGATACCTTTACAAACAAACATACTAAACACTAAATTATTGCTAGGAATACACATAAAAAAAACAAACAACTAACAATGTAAGCAAAGGGAAAATAGATACATTGTCTCATAAAAAAGAATAAATATATCACTCAATTAAATATAGGATAGCAAATCATACCTTGGATAAATAGTAATAATATACCAAACCCTGGAAAACTGAAAGAGATTTGGCTTGCCGGATGTGAAGGGGCAAGTCATTCCAAAGAAGGACCGCTTTAACAATATGATAACTAGACTAATATAAATTAATGTGGTCAGTAAAAAAATGCACTGTTCTCAACTTTTACGAATACTATATTCACAAATAAATGTTGCAATGCACCAAGCAACAGAACGGAACCGATGGCGACAACTAGTCAACAGTATCAGAAGGAGTCACGATCCTCAGCAGTGAGGGACACGACTTTTTTTTTTTTAATAATGGACTGGGACACGACTTAGAAGAGAGAGATTCATAATATGGTCATTTTGATGCTCTGATTATACTTTGTGTCAATGTCAATTCTGCCAACTTTTACTGACAACTGTTCTAACTTTTTTTATACGTAACTTATCCTCTGTAACTTACCTACTCCTCGTCATGTAACATCGTCAGAGCATTCATTCGTTTAATGAATACATCTAAATGCTCGGAGTTTGAAGAACGGAATGTTTGCCAACTTTCGTATCATATGATGAGTTTTGTTTAATAGGTCAATATGCAAGATACTAACTGTATGAAAATGAAGACGATTATCGAAACGGTATAGAAAACATACAATATGTATAAATAATATGACCAAAATGCTGGCTTTTTTCTGGCTCAACGTTGCCATCCAGCGTGGTAATGCGGCCAGTATGCTGGGCACGCTGCCCTCTGGTAGTGGGCTGGAGCACTTAGATTATCTTTAGGCTTTTCTAAAGATTTTCTAAGTGACCCTTTTTTGTAGTAGTTAGAAGTAGTATGTTTAGTTTTTCTTCCCTTGTTTTTATATTTTATTATTGTAAATAAAATCCGGATTATATTACAATATGTTGTACCCAGGATTTCTAGTTAATTATTCATATCAGTTTAGTTATCTGTCATTTGGAGTATTTCAAATTTTCAGCCAAAAAGAACGCGAAGATATTGATTTGATAGGAGAATTGAAATCAAGGAATAATCTAGTACCTATATAAAAGCAATGAGCAAATTTACCTACATACATACTCATCACATAAAATATTAGGAGCAGTAAGCAAGAATAGTTTTATTTAAATTCATTGTTCAATTTTAGATCAATTCAATTCAATTCAATTTTAGATAGACTCACATTATATTATTTCAACTACCTGTGCCTGCGACTTCGTCTGCGTGGAATAGTTATTTTGGGCATTCATTCGTTCACACATTTTTTTTTGATAACTTGAACCGTTTTCGCAGTGCACGTAACGGAAGCCCTCAAAGATGAATAATTTTCCCCGTTTTTCCCACATTTGCCATTGTTTCTTTGCTCCTATTAGTTGCAGCGTGATGTTATATAGCCTAAAACCTTTCTCGATAAATGGTCTATCCAACACAAAAAGAATTATTAAATTCGCACCATTCACATGCACATTCAGTAGATCCTGAGATTAGCGCGTTCAAACAAACAAACTCTTCACCTTTATAATATTAGCATTGAGAGTATAGATTAGTATGCACATTTATATTAGTACTGTGGTTCATATCAACAAAACTTCAAAATAAAGTCAGTAAAAAATAGCTCTTGATGTTAAACCCATCAGTTCAAGAAGAATTTTCTTTATATTTCAACAAACATCCAATTTATTCAAAAGATCCTTCAAGTGTCGAAACAATACTTCCCCGTCGCTCTTCAAACAAGAGAAAAGTCTAAAAAACACTTTAATTTAAAGAAGCGAACAAAATAAACTTTTGCCGTAATTAAGGATCCATTCCATCCGTTTATCCGCAAAACAAATATATACAAACAGACGGTTTTACATCGAACTGCCGGTAAAAGGCAACTAATGACGCGAGCGAAAAAAGCGAGCGATAAAAGGGCAAAAAGCGAATCGAGCGGAGCGAAAATGAATTATTTCCAGTTTGTCGCGGAAGTTCAGTATTGGATCTCGATCATGGACAAATAAATCACTCGGATATACCATTTAGCTGTTCTTGCTTCCATACTGCCAACATGTTTGCTCCAACACGAGCTGTCTGGTAAACAAGTAGAAATAAAACTTCAAGCGTATAGTGCAGACTTTCGGTTGTTGTGTTTTTTTATGTTTTTGCGAGAAGACTAAGCAAATAATTGAAGCGAGTGTGGCTCAGCGGTTCACGTGTCTGCTTTTCATCCAGACGCACCCTGGTTCGAATCCGGCCCTACACCAATGACTTGTATTTTCAGGTTATGTGTGGATTTGCACTCGGTAAAGGAAAAACATCGTGAGGGAACCGACATGTTTGAGGACCACGATATCCGAGGACATGTGTCTTCCGTGGAAGGACCTGGGCGCCCGCCACGATATGTCTGCCCAAGAGAACTCCCCTAACAAATTAATTCAGCAGGGGATTCACGACCCTCAGTCATGAGGAAAAACGACTCAGAGAGAGAAAAGCATTAATGGTATTTTATGACTCTGTTGTACAATAAAAATATCATTATTTACGATAAAGGTTTACATGTTAAGGGCATATATACCTATCGATTGCTTCAGTAGGTAGGCTAGAAACCTGCATTGAAGCAACCAATGAACCAACCATACCAGAGTAGTGTTTTCTTAATAGCTTCAGTTTCAAATATATCGACGTCATTTAAATTTGTAACAGCTATCAATACCGATTTATGTTATTTAGTTTCGAATAGATCTTTACCCATGAAATTGCTGTTTTTTTTTTTACATTTTAATCTGTTTGTAAATTTTACGAACAGCTATATTTTTTCCAAATAGGTACAATTATTATTAAACTTTTAGTGGAAAATAAGCGGAAATAATAAATAAAAGTTTAATTTAAACAACCATAGTACAGGTTTACCACTTAATAAATTAACTCATAATGATTATTGTATCAATTGTTGAATTATGTTCCTTTTAGATAAAAAAAAAATGTATTACTGGTGCATATTACTTATAGGGAAGTCATTGAAAACACCTCTTTCAATGTGTAGTCGGTTTCACTACTTTAACTACGACTATTTTTATCATATACTCGGTTTTTGACAAATTGATAAACGCAGTGCATAGCTTTTTTTCCCCTTACTATAGTTATCAATTGCATCTAAATCTGTTCAGACATTTCCATACAAACATTAAAAATGTTTGTATGGAAATATCATTTTTCTCCATTTTGACAAACAAATTGGCAATTTCATAGGGAAATACCTAATATTAAATTTCCGATGAAATTTATTCCTACTCATGTAAAATATTTTTTCTTTTACCTATAAACTTAAAATAAGTACCTTTTTTCAAGTCCAATAAACCTTATTACCAATGATCAAACGAATAAAACTCGCCACAAACACGAGAAACCGAACAATATTTTGAGGACAACAAACTTCTAGGAATCCAAAATGGAGAATAAGTTCAAAGACATAAAAAACCAATTAGGGTCGAGAGATATCCGCTTTCATAAAGGAATTTCCTAATTTTTCTGGTATTTTTATTTTTGAGTAGACGCAATACGATTATAAAGAGACAAGGGGAAATAATAAAACAGATCTTGAGTTTTCTTAACACGTTTTTTTTTATAAATATGCTTTTATTTGATTTCCTTTTACGTGAATAGTAGTAATAATACTTTCATTGTATGACAAATAAAGTTTCGTAAATTTGAAATAAAGGAATATAAAACTCCAAACTACTACCTAAAACTAATTCAAAAACAAAATAACATATTTACAAAAAAAAGGTATAAGTAGGTATTATATCCGTTATCTAGTACCCACGACACAGCGTTTGCTTAGTGTGGGGCTAGATGGCGCTGTGTGCAATGTCCCGGAATACTTATTTATTTAATTGAATGTAATTCTTACTTCCAAAAACCGTTAAAACTAAAATACATTAAAATGAATTATGTGTATTGGATACGATAAAGAATTCAAACTTTGAATTTGTTTATTATATATTTTAACAATATCAAACAGATTCAATTTCTATTCAAACATTTATTTTGAACATCAAATAGCTTTGAAACATTTGAATGCCTTCAACTGCGTTTCGTTTGATACATCTTGGCCTTTCAAAGTTGCAAGTCAGCACATCAAAGGAGAGATCTTACAGTACTCATGTATGAAGAATTCATGAGGCAAATCAGACGCTTTCTATGCCGGAGTCAGAGGTGCAGAGAGCAGGGGGGAGACACTCGGGAGCACATAGGTAGTTGGATTGATGCACACTGATAGGTAAGGTCATAAGGGTTGTCATTTCAGTACGAAGTTTACGAATGGATCGATTTATTCCTAATATCAAGTAACACTTTTATAATTAAATGTTGGACAAAAAGACGTAAACATTTTTTAATTCGTAATGACAATGAACAATATAATGATTCAAATGGTCGGTAAGCTTTGATGCTTAGTTTTTATGTAGGTGCTTTGAATTAGATTAAAGATATTATTTCTTGAATGTATGATGATAAATAGAACCTAACTAGTGAACAAATTCACTGTGTGAGTCTTATAAAATGTGTACCGAATTTTGGAACCAACGAAATGCAACAACAAATAAAATTTTATTGCGTCAGTTACTTAACAAACTAAACTTTTGCTGCACTTTTCGTGCTTAACTTGAGGTATTTCCTTTCAATTCATTCTCAAAATTTCAAAGGAGTAATGCAATACTTACTTCTAAATATGCGCCTTCTACACAAAGTTATTTTATAATCTACATCAGGGCAGGGAATATCAAGCCTAAATATTTGAGGTCGGTATCTCGGCGCATATAAAATTTCATTTCCTCGTCCGAGCTTAATGTTTATTTAATCATGAAAGCTAAATTATTGTGGAGGGGAAGGGGTAATTTGGGAGGTCTGACCTTTGATGATTCTTCAGATGAGTTACAAAATTGCTAAAAGGAAGGTGTTCTGCTAGAGAATAGGTATGCAGCGTAAGTTAGCGTTGGTTAGTTGTTGAAACGTTGATAGTTTATCATATACTAGCTGTGCTCCTGACTTCGTCCGCGTGGAATAGTTATTTTGGGCATCAAATTTATTTTTGCAAACAACTTCTTCAGCTTTATAAATTACAGCTGTTACCCACGACTTGAACAGCGCATGCAACGGAAGGCCTCAAATATGAATAATTTTTACCGTTTTTTCCACATTCTCCATTATTTCTTCGATCCTATTAGTTGCAGCGTGATGTAGCCTAAAGCATTCCTCGATAAATGATCTATTAAACACAAAAAGAATTTCTCAATTCGCACCAGTAGTTCCTGTGATTAACGCGTCCAAACAAACAAACAAACTCTTTATTTTTATATATAGGTATTATTAGCTTTATAATATTAGTATAGATTTGGATTAAACATTTTGAAAACGGCACGTAAAACACTGACTGAATATGAAATAATTATACAGAACACAGCATGTTAAGGTGTACAGAATTCTTATAAACATGACTGTTAGATATTTTAACTCCAAGTTATCTAAATGTATGCCCAATGTGGATCATACTGTCCTGAAAAAATAACTGGTTCCCTAACGAGACTGCCGGTATACATCGTAAGGTTAACGTTCTATGGTAAATTTACTAAATCATCATCATCATCGGTGCCATCTTCATATTGAAGTTTGCTTCTGTTAGATGCGGATAGCTCAGTTTTGTCCACCTTTTACTAAATACTCTTTGCTATAAAATCAATATTCTCATTGATAAACATGATTTAAAATTTTAATCAAATTAAATCAATGGAACACGTAAAGGGAACTTTTTAGAATTAAATCCCCAAGTTATCGGAGTACCGTAGCGGGAAGAAAATTGTAATTCTGCGAGAGTTTCGCGTTTGGGCCGAATTTTAATTTATTACCTTCTTTTATTGACTCCGGGGAGTAATGGCAACCGTACACCTCTTTCGTGAAGTCGGTTAATTAGAAAAGTTTGGAGGTTTATGACTGATGAATCAACTTTCTGATTTGGTACGTGTATACCATATACAATATACATGTATACACGTACTGCAGAAAACTATAAAAGTCTTATATATGTATAGAATCTACCTAATAGAATTTATTTATTTAATCTAATCTACTCGTATGAGTAGTACATAAATGGATCTATAAAGATAACACCTTGTAAGTTTTTCAAAAATATATACCTAAGGTATTTAGTATAAAATATATATATTCGTTTATCGCTATAAATATATAATTTATGCTTTAAAAACTACATTTAAGACAGCCTAGTAAACATTGTTGTTTATAGGTATATAGGGTACGACTATTATTGGTTATTGCATTTTGATATAATATACATATACAATATACATCATTATCGACTGATTATATTTTCGTACCGCTTGGCTTCGAAATTTTTGGTCCGTGGGGGTAAAAGCACGAAGTCTTTTATAAAAAAATTAAATAAAATGTTGATTGACATCACTAGAGACAAGAACGCTGGCTGGTTCCTTGCGCAAAGGATTTCTATAGCAATCCAGCGTGGGAATGCAGCCAGCGTTCTTGGCTCCATACCACATGTAGATTGTTTAAATTTAGTTTAGATGTAAATACTCTTTTTTAGTTCTATTAGTGTTAATATGTGTAAATATTGTTTCTTATTATTTTAATAAATATATATATATTGATTATTTATATCAACAAAATTAATTGTGAAACTTTTTTTTTCTAAAACATGATCTATGTTGATGTAACCTTTGCTTAAATACAGATAGGTATCAAAATAATATGAATACTTAGATTTAGATTTTATTCCTAGTAGCAAATAGTTTTAGTCAGTTATTTTCTTGCTTGAAATTGGTACATTCCTGCTTAGATAATCTTGTAATTATTCCTGTATTTCTTATTAAGCAAAACATTGTATATAATATAGATCCTATATATTATGTATATGATAGTTTCCTATCATTTATGTTTAGATTTCCTTTTCGAAGAGCATGATTCCCACGACACAGGGTAACCTAGTGTGGGGTCACAGTCAACATCATTTACCCATTGTTATATACCCTGTCTGATCCAATTTCTTTCTTCTTCCTTATAGATGAAAGTGCATTTCACCATTTTATGGAAGCCGTAAAATTTTATAGTTCAGTTATAAGTTGTTCCATAAAACTGCAATAGGGAGAGATTCATGCAGTTATCGTGAATGCATCTATACTAATATTATAAAGCTGAAGAGTTTGTTTGAACGGGAAGTACTGGTGCGAATTGAAAAATTCTTTTTGTCTCGAGTAGACCATTTATCGAGGAAGGCTTTAGGCTATATATCAACACGCTGCAACTAATTAGGAGCGAAGAAACAATGGAAAATGTGGAAAAAACGGGGAATATTATTCTTCTTTGAGGGCATCCGTTGCGTGCGCTGCGAAAACGGTTCAAGATATAAAAAACATGTATGAAAGAATTAATGCCCAAAATAACTTATTCCACGCGGACGAAGTCGCAGGCAACAGCTAGTCTTTATATACAAGTTTACTGATAACTAATGCGTTGTTCATTTTTAGGGTTCCGTACCTCAAAAGGAAAAAACGGAACCCTTATAGGATCACTTTGTTGTCCGTCTGTCCGTCCGTCCGTCCGTCTGTCAAGACCCTTTTTCTCAGGAACGCGTAGAGGTATGAAGCTGAAATTTATATCAATTACTCAGGTCTACTGTCCCTTGAAGCTGTGAAAAAATCAAACTTCTAAGCCAACGCAATCAAAAGATACAGCCATTTATGCCGCAAATTTTCGACACTTGCAAGGGAATCAAAACCTACAGGGTGCTTCCCGTGAACTCAGAATCTTGAAATTTGGTACGAAGCAACGTCTTATAGCATAGATAAAGGAAAAATTACGAAAACCATAAATTTTACGGAACCCTCGGTGCGCGAGTCCGACTCGCACTTGGCTGGTTTTTTTCTAAGTAGGTTTATTATGTTCATAAAGGGCATATAAGGGCAAGCAAGCAATTGCATCTTGAATCACAGAACACAGAGTCGTCATAGAGTATCTTAAAATTACGGTCGGTTAGCAAGATTTTAGATTTTATAACCAATTATGAAAAAAATAAGTAATTTTTTTGCTCAAATTCTGTACGCATAGAAAATGTAAAAGGAATTACGGCTCCTGATTAGCACAAACTAAGTTGAGAGTAACTTGAGACCAGCAATTTTTATGCGTGGTTCAAAATCAGGTACAATTTAATACTTAAAACATTATTAATTAATATATTCATGATTACATTTCTTCATTTTGAAAAAAGTTAACGATCAAATATGTATCCGAATTGAAGTTTTATTTCTATCAAAATCAAATAAACTAAAAACTAACATACATACAAGCTCACTCTACTTTCGCCACTTAGCATGATACTCAAGTCCCTTCATTAACCAGCCATTGGTCCGGGGCCACCAATCTCGTCCAATCAGGGCCCGCTCCCGGCGGCCGCATTTGGAAGGCAAATTCTTCGATAAATCCCGCAGATAATGGGAATTTATGACCAAATACGAGCCGATTGGGATCAGAGGGCAGGGGGCTGAGAATGTAGACTTTAAGTGGACTTGTGTTCGAAAATTTCAAAGCACCGTTTTGTTTGCGTGAAGCGCTTGAGATACAGCCATATTCGTTTTGAACTTAATATTGTAGTCCCAAGTTTTTTTTAAAGTTTTAATTATTTTTTGAAAATAACTTGACAAAAACTCACTAACATCGTTGCAATACACAATATTACTACTATAACCAGGAAAATAACAATTCACTGTTGACGTAAAGACTGATAAAGTATAATAATATAAGTATTAGTCTTTTAAAACGTATGTAATAATACATTACATTATCATATTGTAAATAATAAGGTATTATTTTATACTTGTGGGTGCTCGCAGCTTCGCTCGCATTAAGAAGTAAAACTTGCATCCTCTATTTCACTCCTTTAAAAGTGGCATTTCCGAAAATTCTTTCTTAGCGGATACCTAAGTCATAAAATCTACCTGCATGCCAAATTTCAGCTCGATCCGTCTAGTGGTTTAGGCTGTGCGTTGATAAAACACTATATCAGTCAGTCACCTTTGAATTTTATTATACCTATATTTAGATTGTCGTAGAATAGCTACGTGAGTTCTACGTTTAAATGCTACGATAAACAAGTAATTTCATCAATGCATCGTATCTATTATAATTTAAAGTTTATGTTTATACATTATAGAATAAAACCATCTTTTTCCTGGCTGGCAACATTTTTATCTCTTGTAATAAATGTACATTTTTTCATAAACTGTGTCACACCAATCTCTGCTTGTTGTTTCATCCTCCGAGATCTACTGATCGTGTATTCACGCCACGTTATTCGCAATCAGCGTTTCTTATCGCTGTTTTTGTCGCGCCGCGTGTAGCTGGCTTTAGAAAAACAGGATGGTTTGAGGTCAAAGGTTTTTATCGATTTGTGTTACGTGCGAAGATGGGATGATAAAAAATATTAGGTGAGAGATTGGTGTTTGACCAAATTCGTGATAAATTGCGATAAAAATAACGTAACTAGTAATCTTCTTCTTATCGAATAAGAATGGCCAACTCTGGTGTCGAGAGTTTTCAAACCGCTCTAAGGACCTCTGACATGGCTTAACGACCGCCGTACTAGACAAACAGCCGGAACCTACAATTTAACGTGTCATCCGACCCACGGAAGCGCCCAAAATAGAATGCCATTTTTCGGTCACCCATCCAAGGACTGACCGCGTTGACCTTTGCTTAACATTGATAATCGTATGCGATTGCCTCCGCTAGCTAAGCTACGGACTAGTTATTATTTTATGATTAAACAAAAACATTCCTATTTATATTACGTACTGCTCAGTTTAAAAAAGAAATAAAAAAAAATAAAAGATGGGAGGATGATTTACCGAAAGAATGGAGAAGTTTAGCTCGGAATAGAGAAGAGTGGAAGAGAAAGGGGGAGGCCTATATCAAAGGACAACCTGACCAACAATCTGGTTGCTGAATCCAAATTAAGTTTTATTTTATCATATTCTTATATTTTCTATGTTAGGGTAATAAGTTAAAACTGTAAAATTATGGTCAGAGAATAAAGGCTTTATTATTATTATTACTGCTCAGTTTGATTTCTTTTGAAACCAAATGAACAAAATACGAAACTTTGCAAAACTACTAAGTAATATATAGTATAGTAACAAGAAAGCAAGCTGGTGCTTGGTTATTGATGGTTTTTTTTAAAGCAGTTAAAGTGTATTTTAAGGCGAAAGAAAGGAGTCATTATAAAGCCATACCTACAAGATTGCGTTTGTCTTACATTTAAGTATTGGCTGGTATAAAGAAGACAAAAACCAACCGTTTGAAAATAGCAATATAATTATATGATTCATAAAAAAACATTTTAACAGCCACACAAATCTTATTCAAACTTCAGTATAAAACGACGCAATTCTGCAACAGTTTTCAATACATATTTTCCACATAACAAGCGAAACTATTTTCTAAAACTTGTCAAAAGCGTTACACAACTTTTCAATGCTGGATGTAATTTTAAAATTCCGAGGTCTTATGTGAAAGCAATAAAAGTTCTGTGAAATGCACTGAGGGGTGTTTCTCTTCAGTTGTGGACATAACGCAGCAAACTTTTATACGAGTCAAGTCTAATTGTTCAAGTTTATTCCACTTTATTATTGTTGTATAAACCTTTATCACCGAAAAGTGGCATTCCATTTTGGGCACTTCCGTGGGTCGGATGACACGTTAAATTGAAGGTCCCGGCTGTTTGTCTAGTATGGCAGTCTTTAAGGTTTGTCAGAGGCCCGGGCGGTTTGTAAACTCTCAACACCAGAGTTGGCCACTCTCATTCGATAATAAGAAGACTGAAAATGAACTTTGTTTATGAAAGGCACAGCATTACCCTATTTTTAAGCATATAAGCTCACGTTTGCCCACAATTTGCCTGATATTAAGCATCGTTGTAGTCTACAATCTAGCCGAAAAGCCCGATTAATTTTCGTCTTAAATAACGATAAAATGGTTCAAGATATCATTCTATAACAAGTCTAACAGTGCGTAATTTTGTGAAGTATTTTTTTCTCGCACGACCAGCTAATTTGGACGTCAATGATTCTATATCAACAGAATTTAATTTTTAATTAACAAAAAATTATAGGAACGACATTTTTTTGTGGCTTGATGTGGTCTCATATTAAAAATTGCTACTATTGTAATAAATATACATATATTATATCCTTAAAACTATATATACAAATAAAATAACGATACCTCATTTGTGGACAACATACAGTCACGGTCAACTATATCAGTATAATTGTACAATTGTATAACACTTTAGTGTTTTGGTATTGAATATATTTTAAAACTCTATGAGATGTAACGTTCGATAGCAGATACATATTCTATATTTCATAATGATTTTGCTTTCGTTTAGTTTTAAGTTTCGTAGTTTAACGTGACTCTCATATTGAAAAAAAATAGCCACCGTAGTAACTATGTAGGTACCTATTTATGTTAATAAAAGTTATATGATGCACACTGCATGCACAGTGGAGTGCGAGACCTCATTTGTGGACATAATGCAGCCACGGTCAACTTTTACAGTCTAATTGTGCAAGTTTCGCTACAACTCTGTTATGCATTTTGTTGGCCTTGTGCTGGGATTTATTTTTGTGTAACATGTGGGGAAAATTGCACTGTTTGCAAAAATCTATTTTTATATAATTCGGAATTTAGCTTTGCTTGTTAAATTTGTTTACATTTTTTATTACAAGACAAAATTAAATAATAAATAAACTTCGAACTTAAAAAAATATTATAACTCGTAATATATACAACCTAATCTATTTTATCGTACCCAAAAAGCTGGCTGCATGGCCCCGTTGAATAGCTGGACTAACCTTTTGGGAACTTTTAGGCAAAGTACAGCATTTTGATCACGCATGGCCTCTTTTAATCTTTTTATGTGCTTGCTTGTTTATTATAAATCTATATTACTTTAACTACCGCCTGGTTATCTAATTAATCAATAGTCTCTTATTACTTACAACTTCAACTTATTTTAAACGTACCTTTATCCACATACAACAAACATTTTTAAAACTGTTCGTCTTATGTATTGGTTAAATCTATACTAATATTATAAAGCTGAAGAGTTTGTTTGTTTGTTTGAACGCGCTAATCTCAGGAACTACTGGCGCGAATTGAAAAATTATTTTTGTGCTGACCAGACCATTTATCGAGGAAGGCTTAATAAGGCTATAATCACGCTGCAACTAATAGGAGCGAAGAAACAATTGTAACGGTAAAACGTTACATGTAGCATTTATTTATTGCGCCTACATAAACGCGATAGCAAATTTCGTTCCCTCGTATTTTGTGCTTTCTAGCGGAGGAGTAGCCAGTCGGCCTTCACTATCTGGCCAACGCATCTCGTTGTTACTTTTTGTTAATTAACGATTTATTTCGCGATTTGCTTACTTTCTAAGTATTTCGATTCCATACTGTTAGTGCAGTGTAAATCCCCGATTTGGGTAAGTGTCCAACTATATTATTTCTAATAATCATCAATTACTTTATCCTAAAACACGTGTCGGCACCACGCCGCCAATTTTAATAATCCTTGTAATTTCACTTCAGTTTTTCACAATTTGTCATTGTAACTCCGTTCCGGCACTAGCCCATCATCATCGAAATGTTTTCTAGTAACTTTCCTTTCAATATGGTGAGCTAATGTCGGAAATGTAAGGTTAGCCCACGACTCATTATGACCTTCGATGGCTTTCCAGGGACCTAAGTACGGGATCATATCCCTCCTATGCTCTTCGGTCGCAGCCTCGCACCATAACCGCAAGATTACGCAAGATTAAGGAGGCACCTTCGAAGAACGAAGGGTACCTTCGTATTCGCAGTGGTTGCTGAGTCGCGGGCGCGAGACCACCTACACACTCGTTCTCCGTGCCACCTCACGCGAACAACTCCACTCTCGTGAACTCCGGCCCAGACGCCTACCGGTGTCACCTTCAAGGGAAGTACAACGATTTTGTCTCTGAACGCCAACAGTGACCCTAGGCATCGGACCTAAATTAGTTTTTTAGTTCTGTGGCGGACACAAGCGCGCACGGTGTGGCGCCGTGCCCCTGGGTGGGTGGACGGCTCGCGGTTCCCGTCTTGAAAAAGACGTCTGCGCCGGTGCGAACCGTCCCTACGTCGCGAAACTTAAACTTGTGTGCGAGATGCCTTGAGGAGGCCTAGTCGTGAGAGATGCCTAGATAGGGTACTAAGTCTATTGTGGGTTGAAAGCAAAACCAATGTGTTGAATGTAGGAAACTATGAAACGAGGAACGGTACCACTATCTAACACCCCCTACGCTCGCGACCCCAGTCCAGGTTCACAGCAGCTGCCCGCGGTGCGGCTTCTTGTCAGCCCCTTGATGTCGCCGCGGTGCTCACTTCTTCGAGCAATCTGCAGGCTGGAATCCTTCTTGGCTGGGGTCTTGAGGTCACTTCTTCTTTCTTGATTTAGACGTCGGCTGGAACTACTACATACTTTCGACCGATCTTCAACCGCGGCACTGGAATTCATCGTTACCGCAAAGAGAGCCCCATTAAAATTCTCTATACTTTGAAGCAATTTCATTATGAGTGGCACCATTTCCCGTCCATATCTTTATTGATCTTAAAGTTACACACATAATATTTACACCATTAGAAAGCCCTTACAAAACTCTATTTATACATATAAAATTTACACAGATCAACCAAGGACTTTAGACACAATCAGCAAAAAAATGGTGAATATTTACACAAAACGCAACTTTCATCATACATTTTCGTTAATTACAAACTAACTACGGTCGTGATCCGCGAGTATCATACCATTCTAATTAGATCTCTTCACGCAGCATCTGTTTCACTAATGATACTCGCGGAGCGTGGACGAAAATGATACATTCTCTTAGTTTGTTACGCGCACTCACTTTCACTAATTGAACTCGAACAAGGCATGCGTCGCTGACTTCACTGTTCATATTAGTTCTTTTCATACATTGTCCACATGTCAGTGCATGCATCGCCGACAAGTTCTTTTTGAGTAAAAATTATTTGTTTGATTATTTTTTAGTAAACATACTGTAGATTAACGTTGCCTTTTATTTTAACAATAAAGCCTAGTAGGCACACTACGTTACACAATGGAAAATGTGGAAAAAACGGGGAAAATTATTCATCTTTGATGGCTTCCGTTGCGTGAGCTGCAAAAACGGTTCAAGTCGTGGGTAACAGCTATAATTTATACAGCTGAAGAGGTAGTTTGCAAAAATAAATACGATGCCCAAAATAACTATTCCACGCGGACGAAGTCGCGCGCACAGCTAGTAATTCATAAAAAAAATAGCGCCAGATATTACAAACACATGTTTTAAATAAACGTGAATTATGAAGCAAGCAATCTTGCATAATGCTAATGCAAAAATCTCGGCATTTCCCTTTACGAGAGTCTTGTATAAAGCCATAAAAATACAACACGCACTCAATCTGCGACCTCCATAAACTCATAAATATAAAACGCTTCATTCGCATCATAAACACATAAAACATCATTTTCGGTGCGAATAAAATCGCTAATTATATGTACATATTTGTATGATATTCAAAATAAAATACTGAAAAAAGGAAAATATTGTTATAGTTATTTGCATACAAATGAAACTGAAGAGTGGAATTAATTTGTTCAACGCAGATCTGAACAACGGGCCGTGTGTTACAAAGCTTGGACAAAATGTCCTTACTATATTATGTTAATTAAAATTATACCTTTTGTTTTTTAGTCAAACTTTTTATCATGTCAATTATATCTATAGTTAATTTGGTCTGGTCGTTTCTATTTATATGTATATATTTACAAAAAGGCAAGTAAGTAGTATAGTCCCCACGAAACAAGCGTAAGCTTAGTATGGGGCTAGATGGCGCTGTGTGATATGTCCTGAAATATTTATTTATTTAGTAGTTAAAGTATAGCAACTGTTACGTTAGTCAATCGTTGGATGGATAACCGTTAAATAAAAATAAAGAGGCATTTGGATCTGGGTGCTATAATAGTAGATTCCCGTTGCTCATCATCATCATCATCATCATGGTAGATTGGTCAAATCATGACGGTATGTAAACTCTCAACGCTAGAGAGCGTTACTCATAAACTCTCTCTTTTTTATAAAGTTTTATCAATTTGTCTAGTTCTGTAATCATTTTGCCATTATACCTATAAATATTTGAAACGAAAATAACCCATCATTTCCAAATTGAAAGCAAAAGCTAATAATATATCAATACATAAATCTGTCTAAATTGGTAGCAGCCTTTCAATAAATTCTCTTGAGACATAATATCGACTGAAACCTTTACAAATAATGTCTCTTTCATTATAATATTTGAGCGATTCGAGCGAAATCTAAAACGTCCACATTTGCTCTCTCGTTCGAGCTCACTTCAAATAATCGACGTATAACAGAAATAGACTGGGCAAAGTTTTAAACTAGCGAAGAATTCTCAAAGACTGTGTAACTCACTCAACATTCCTTCCATTCCAATATTTGTGCAAGAGAAAAAGCAAAGATGCTGTTAACTAACACAATAAAACATAATTGACAATAACCAATATAACCATACAAGTATCATCCATATCAAAAGCAAAAACGATTGTTACACGAATTTTATAAAAAAAAAAAACTGTTTCTGTCAAAAGTTCATCGTCCTGTGACAAATATTTTATCGCAAAATATCAAAACTCTAAAAAAAGTTGCTGATTTTGAAATACTTAATTTGTCCTGAAGGTTGGAATGAATGGAGTTGGAGGCATTACTATCTAGGTATCCTGATTTTTATGTTAAAATTGTTAATTTTCAAATTTAAATAAATTTACGAATTGAAACGATTACTGAAATGATTTCATTTTTAATGTTATTGTTTTCATTTTACTCTCACAGACAGCGATCACAGACACCCGGGAAAATTGTTTAAAAACAGATTAAAACCGTACTTCAGCTAGCAAATGGACGGATTAACACAGTTTAAAGGTTTAACCTCGTTATTTGTTTATTTAAATAAAAAATAATGGACCCATTTAAATCCGAGTCGTTAAGTCATTTTTGTAGCTTTCTCGCTATTTATTTTGAGTCCCAACAAACGTTTCTTGGCCTTGAGTGAGGCAATAAAATGCGTCGCAATCGTAAAACCAATATGGCGGCGGCGTTTGGGTACAGTGCCATCTGTGGTTGTCCTTGAGAACTAGTCGAGATTTGGGACGTTTTATTAGGGTACAACTGGTTAGGCTCACACTTGATTATTGGGTTGACTAAACTCGAAATTATGTATGACATGTGTGTACCTATTACATTAAAGAATAATTAATTCTGCAATAGCATATAAGATTCGTTTAAAAAACATAATAAATGAGCATCAAGACCACCTTTAGTCAAGTTATTTTAGATAATAAAGATACATTTAATTTGGAGCATTGGTCAACTATGTTGTTTGTTTTCATTTTGTTAGAAAGATTATAAATATTGATTTAAGAATTGCATAATATAATTCCTGCAGCCCCATTTTACCATCGTACGAGTAGAGGTACGGCAAGAAGGCACCGTTATACAGTTGAGGTTCCAAAGACTCGCACCAAGCGGTTCGCTTCGACTTTTATCGTGCGAACAGCCAAACTGTGGAACTCCTTGCCCGATTCTCTATTCCCCTTGAACTATAATTTGTCGGTCTTCAAGTCGAGAGTAAACCGGTTTCTTCTAGGCAAGCGCGCTAGATCGTAGATTATAACGTTGCTTAACATCAGGCAAGTTGTAGTCAAGCGTGAGCCTATCTAATGTAAAAAAAAAAAAAAAAAAAAAAAAAAAAATTTCGATAGATGCAGTGACTAACTTTCTATCTTACGTTTCATTTTACATAAAAATATTGTGAGCAAGTTCACCACAAACCGCCACTAGATGGCGTAGTTAAGTGGAAGCACAAAAATATGAGCTCTTTACGAGAGGATTTTGCTATAAAATTGTTCTAAAACTAAGCTTTGTCTTTCTTTTATGGTGAAGGAAAAACATATTCTCGGTTGAGTATGCATTTTATGAGCGAGTGGAAAAACAAAGTTTTCTTTTGCTTTTAAATTTAACCTTCCTGTCTCTTATGCAGAGTTTATTTTATATGCAAGTTTTATAGTACTTTTGTTATGGGAAACCTTCAATATCTTGGGTTACAATGAAGTTTTAGAAGAATGAGGTAATATAAAATGCATCACGTATATTTTAGTAACGAATTTTTATGCCTGTAAAATGATGTACCTCGAAATCTCACGTACATTTTGGTTTACAAAAGAAAAATTACAAAAAATTAATTGTCTTCTTCAATCTTCACAATGTAAAACAGATTTACCTGAAAATACTTGTTTTTTGGCGGATATTAGACCACAAGTTCATCTAAGCACAAGAATAACTATGGCCAAAGGTCGGACATTTTTATACCTGGCCATACTTTTATTTTAATCAATGGCAACACATATTTTCGTCTACCCTAAAACCTGTCTATTGTATTTTTATTATTAGAAAGCGCCAGTCAGCCCGTGACAAAAGGTACAAACTCATTGTACTTGCTTCGCTCTTTCAACCACGGTTGCACGGAATGCCTTTGTGCCCAACATTTAGACATCTGAATGAAGATGGAAGCTAGATTCTTCGGATACCGATATATCTAGTGTTCCTAGATGGCTAGGATAACTAGCAGCCTTAGATTTTGAGAATAGCTAAAGTGTTACTTCAGCTAGATACTAAAATAAGGTTAAAATATATGCAATAATAATAATAGGCAAAAAAACCTTTGATAGATGGCAAGGATAGCAAAGCACCTTAAATATTTAGAATATCTAAACTGCTATCAGATAGGTACCAAAAGCTTTTGACTGAAGGTGGGTAGATACTAACTTCCTACCAATTTTGTCTTGAGTGATCAATTGATGAGCAAGTGATGGTTTCAAAAAAAAAATCAACTTTTTTGCCTAGATATACATACCTTGTACATACATACCTATTTACATAACACTTAATTTATAAACTAACTAAGGAGAAAGTGTTAATTACATCATTACATAGTTTATTTACAATTTTGAAGTAATTTTCGTTTTTCCTTAAATAGTGTCATGCGTAATCGAAAATTTAAAAAAATAAATAAATGAAAATGAGGACAACTATTACCTTGAATTAATTTGCTATATCCAATTATAATATATTCAATTTAAAATGTAACATAAACGTAACTATGTACAAAGAGCTATTCAATTACATTAAATAAGTACTTGCTCTAGCGTCAAATATTTTTCTCCCAGAAAAGCTTGGCATAAAACTACTATGTCGCAAGTTTACCATACAAAGTAACTTTGTTTAGTATAAGTCTGTACATACCTATACAAGGTTATTTCTTGAGTAAAGTCGAAAAGAAAAGCGCCACAAATATTTTATTTTAGAAGGAAATTTTCAATGCAAAATTTGTTTTAATATTACTAATTTTAATCGTATGATAATCACATTTAAAAAAACAATATTTTTATGATATATAAATCAGAATAACAATCTATTAATCATATTACAAGCATATTGCTAGTTATTAAATGGATTTACCCACCTTACTTATTATAAATGAATCAATGCTCAAAAAGTTGCTAGTTTATCTGTTTACACTTTAATTATTTTATAAGAATAGTGGTTGACTTTTAATGCAACATTTAAAAAAGGAATTTTCCTTTTAAAAACCACGTATAAAAATATAAGTAACCCAGTATTTAATATATGAAACAGCCCCCACCGCGCGACATTCCTTCAAGGAAATAGGTTTTTGCCGCCGGTGACGTCATTTCCCGTCTCCCCTCTATATTACCTCGATACCCTATCGATGGAAGTCAAGGCTTCTTAGAAAGTAGGTACTTGGCTTTCAAGGTCATGCTGTATTCTTGTATAAGTGACAGTACCAAGATTTATTTAAGTTGACATATTGTATGATTACATACATACCTATTATTATGTTTGACATGATTTTAATAACAAAAATTTTCATTATTTTATTAATAAAACTAGATATATGTAACTTCTAAAATTTTATAAAAGCTAAATGTAATAAATTAAATTTGACGAGATATTGTAATTTGTGTAGCATATTCTGTGATATTAGTACTTATACCTATGTATGTTACAATTTTACATTATCAATAAAGATTCTTTATCTTTATCTTATAGGTATCAAAGAATGATTTTAGCCATCTAAACGTGAAAAATTATTTGAGGTTATATCATCATCTGATGATACATATGTATGTATATGTACCTATGTTTTTTATTGTGGTAGGAATTTTGGCCGAAGAATGTTGTTTATGATAACTGAAAAACTATAAAGTATATATTCTTAATCTCCAGAATCACAAATAGATTTCACTTTATCTTTTTGGTTCTACAAATAAATTATCAATCAAAAGTTTTATCACAAAGTATATATACATATGTACAGACAATTGTTTTGATAGGATTATATAAACATTTAAAATTATCGTTTAAAAAACAGAGGGTTAAAGTAATAGTCATACAAAATAATTAAAACAAATATAATAAACAAATTGAATAAAAAACAATTAAAAAAAAAATAGTCTAGCTCAAGCTAGAAAGCTAGCTTTGGTTTTATTACAATTTATTGAAGTTAACTTCCAGCATTCTAGCGTGATCTTCAAAGCGAGTGTGAATTGGTTCTTATCGGGTAAGAACGCTCCATCTTAGGCCATCATAGCCTTTGCTTACAATTAGGCAAACTATGGCCAAGTACAAACCCGTTCTAGTTAAAAAAGCGTAGTAAAGTTTGGAAGAAATGTTTTTCCAATTTTAAAATACTCCCAAAGGGCAACCTCAACCAATCTCGTTCCGTTATTTTTAGACATTTGAAATAATTCCAGAAAGTTAGAACTTTTGATCCAATAAGCAAAGA
Organism: Macaria notata; assembly: GCA_927399415.1. NCBI lineage: Eukaryota > Metazoa > Arthropoda > Insecta > Lepidoptera > Geometridae > Macaria > Macaria notata. The sequence continues at coordinate 2,058,553 of OV656748.1, read as the reverse complement.
CGGAATTCTGCTTATTATGCAACGACATCAAAATCTGTAGACACTTCATTGTGCAAAAAAATAAGTCACAATACCTCATATTTTTCAAATTATTTGTTGTATTCAATGAATGAAAAGGAAGAAGATCTTTTAAAACTTTTCTTCATAAGTCTATAACACAGCATGATAGCAATGAAGTGATGATAAAAACTGTCGTTTGACGATAATTCATGATTAGACGTTTAAAAATGTGCAAAACACAAAATATTTATTGACATAATAAAAACGGGTAACAATAATTTCGTGAAAGCTCTGGCCTTGTGCTAGTCGTTAGACTGTGTTACAAGGCCAGTGTCTTCTCCCAATTGTGAGGCTGATATTATTATTACGTCTTGTATTAGGTATGTGTGTAAAGTGAAAAAAAAATGTCTGTTGTCAAAGATTTTCGACGTGGTTAGTCTCTGGAAGGGCCAAAAAGATAGTTAAGTTGAGAGGAGCTATTAAAGCATATAATATCATAATACATTATTAGGTGTATCTTCATTAATATGTCTCTAACATTATGGGGGTTGATAAAACTCATTGCCCCCAGGGTATGGTGAAACGAGAGCCGCAGCATTATGGTTTTCAATCCCCAAGGGTCTGAGGGGGGAGGCGGGGGGTGAAATGGGGGGGTTTATTTGATTTCCGTTGTGTGCACGTTTCAAAATGATACCGTGAAAGATAATCCGGAAAGAATGGGCGTGAGACAATGATAACGACTTACTTCCTTATCTTGATGTCTTTCGTTTGTTTCTGTTGTTTTTTGTTATTACTAACTATAAATTGGAACAATGTGTTTGATGTTAGAGTACTGTAATCTGTGACAGAATGTGTGAATATATATATACACACACACATAGTATTGTGTAATTTGTGATGGGAACATTAAGTTAAGTTTACGTTAGTATCTCCAATTTAGATTGGGTCTGATTGATTTACAAAATTTTAAAAATGTTATAACGTGTTTTGTACATTTTGAATTGCAGTTAACGTGTTGTTATACGTGTTAATAAGACACACAAAGTTGTTTTCTTAAATCTATCTCAATAACGATGTAACAGAATATACTTACAAACATTAAATGTAGATTTACTACTTTTTTGATTTACTTGACTGTACTTGTTGATAATGTGTACCACCTTATTATGAAAATGACTTTGATTTTGTCCTGGTGGGTGATTTAAAAAAATCAGCAGTACCTGAAACAATAATAATTAAATCAATTAGAATTTATTCAATTTTATTACATTTGGTGATCGGAAACAAAAAATAAATATAATCATCTTGTACCATTCTTCACATTAAAATATGAAAATCTAGAAATAAACAAAAAACCATTTTAAAAGTTAAAATTTAATACATAAAATCTGTAAAACTACATAAAACGACAAACCATTTTCATAAGTGCTCAAGACTACTTCAGAATACAAAATGCGAAAAGACTTTAAATAAAATTATAAGCTGTAAAGTTGGTTCTAGTATATTATAGAGCTCAGAAGAGGTATTCTTTTAGACATGACTGTAGACTCGAGCGTGATTCGAATTGCTGAGATTTTACTCTCTATGTAGGTATAGAATCGGCAAAGAGATAGTTGATAACCTTTGTAAGGTTTCTCAGATAGTAAAAACTAAAAGAAGAATAACTTCACGATGATATGATTTAATTGTTGGCTTATTTTCAAAATATACAGTTCTTGATCAAATAATATTTTAATTGAAATTGTATAGTTTTACTACGGTTTTGTTTATAACCTTGCACCTAAACACAATTGAGAAGCTTCGCTTGAGATGAACTGAGAGCTTTAGTTGGTCATATTTTGAAATAATTGAATCATGTCTTAAGTATTTCCATATTTTAGTAGTTTGCTTTCATATAATAGGGAGAAAAAGAATATCTAATTTTTCGTAGACTAACAAAACTGATCTAGTGCATTGCTATTTCACTACCAAAGCAAGCAATTGTTTTTTTATAGCATTTTCGATATCCATGACGGAATCAAAGGCTTTCCACATGGTGTTTTTACATTGAAATAGCTAGTGTTTTGTGCATTTAAGTGCTAGCTTTCGTAGTCTTTAGGTAGCGTATTTAAAGGAAGATTTTATTTATATTTTATTTCATTTAAAATCTTCCATTAAATACGCTTGTAAAATAAATCTCAGCCTCCTCGACTATCCCGAGCAGAGTGGCCAGTGTATGCACTTCAGATAAAACACAATTGCCAGTTTGTAAAATCCTCGAATACGTGCCGACTTTGCTCTCTATACAGGGTAACATATAGTTACTGATTTGAACGTGCATATTACAATTTTATTTAAGAAAGGGTGAATCAAAATCAGTATTATACACAGGTTTTTACAAACATAATAGAAAAAAAATACGTTATGGTAACTAATATTTTTTCACTGTTTTATCAGGCAGGTCGCGACACTTTAGTCCAGGTTGAAGCATAACTATGCTAAAATGGAACTGGCTCTTAAGCGAGACATCTAGAACATACCTAATATTAATCATTATAAGTAGATAGGTGCTAAGCCAGAGTATTTTTGGCATTTAAGCTCGGACAAACATGTTTTTTTGTAAGGAAAAATAAGAATACAACATATTTACTTTGCATTAACAGTAACCCTGTATCAGAGTACTGTAGCCTGTCTACGATATTTATAGCTCTATATCGGGAGCTTTAACGTTTCCCTACAGGATGGAGATACTGCTTACTGGTTATGGATGAAGTGTTTTACACTAAAGGTGTTTAAGTTACATATTTGTGAAAAATTGTTTGTAAAGTTTACTGTTGCTTATGTTTTTTTAAGTAAATAAAACTTATGATAAACATGTGAATTAGTTAATAAAATAAATGTCCGTCTTTTGAGTTGCCTAGTTTGGGAATGACAAATACCATCAAAAAGTCATCACAACTTAAAAAAATAACATACTGGTCAAAAAGTAACTTTTAGGATACAGTTTTTTCTTAACATACACGTTCCGTCTTCCTTTTTAACCGCTGATTTATGTATCTTAAAACAACGTGTCGTGCAGTTAGCCACGTTATTGTAGAATAAAACAATATTATGAACATGTAATATTATAAACAATTTGCTAGGAATTGCCGGTGACTTCACACGCGTAACTACATATCAGCATTGAAACTTTCTTTTTGAACCATTCTATCTATTGAGAAAACCACACCAATATCCGTTGTGTAGTTTTAAAGGTCTAAGCATCCAGACATAGGGATAGACGCGACGCGACGCGACGCGACGCGACGCGACTTTGCTTTATACCATGTAGTGACGGGAACTTCATACCTACCAAATATCATAATTCTAATTCATGTAATGTTTGTTTTTGTACTATCCAATGTAATGTGATGGTCCATAATATAATCATACAATATAATATTAATCGTAGTAGAACCTCAACAAATGGCAGACGTAACAACATTATACCCACTATCTGCAAACTAATCTCATAAAGACGCAAACATCCGAAAATATCGGTCGGATGATTACGTTCCGATGCACGTAGCAACGGGACAAGCTAATAGACTCCTCTATGTGATTCAAAAAAACAATCAAAATTATTTATTGGTGTAGAAAAAAGAATATACATAAAGTAGCAACTCTAGATACCAAACTAGGCGTTAGCCTGTATCTTGGTACCTTGTTCTATCCAGATGAAATATTTTGTTTGTGTACATATCACTTAAAATTGATTGAATTTAAAATTGACCTGTGATGTAACATAATCCCAAAAATATATATACTCGTATGTTACATGCTCATTGAAACGTAATGATGATGATTTTATTTTGAGTACAGGTGAATAATCTAAAATTATAAAGCTCAAAAGTGACTGACTGACTGACTGATATAGTGATCTATCAATGCACAGCCCAAAACACTGGACGGATTGGACATAAAATTGGATTGATAAAATTTGGAATGAAGGTAGATGTTATGACGTAGGCATCCGCTAAGAAAGGATTTTTGGAAATGCTACTTTTAAAGGGGTGAAATAGGGGATGCAAGTTTTACTTCTTAATGCGAGTGAAGCCGCGAGCACTCACTAGTATTATATATTAGTAATAATTCAATATCTTGTTCTTTCAAATGTAAAACAAGTTGTTTATCAGGTGTATTTACCTAATATTGCCTACGCCTGCACGTAGCGCGCAACTTGTTTCATTATCCATAACTAATTATTCTTCGGTCCGGCGCGCGTGATCTGAATGCGTGCTGAAACGGGGCTCGATTGAACCGTGCTGTTTCATTAAATTGTTGAATATTTTGTATTGAAAGGAGTGGAATTGAGTTGTTTTTTTTACAAGGAATGGGTTTGCACTTGGCCGTAATTTGCCTGATGGTAAGCAATCATTACGATCTACGATGGAACGTGCTTACCCGGTAAGAACCGATTCACTCTCGCTTGGGTGGAGGTGTTTAGTTAAAAAACGGATGATCAAAATTTGTTTATAATTGGCGGAGTAATCAAGTTACATGTACCTACAAAAAAACATATAAACAAAAATTGAGAATTGCCGCCTCTTTTGAAGACGGTCAAAAGAGTGCCCATAATATAAAGATTGAATTGAATTATGAAATGAAATGAAAATTATTTATTTTGCGACGAGATATTACGTACGAACGCATTCAGGAAAGTAAGACAAAGACATTTTGCACATACACAATTTCCTGTAATTATACGGACAGGTCAAAGTTAAACAAAAATGCAATGTTGAAAGTTATGTTATTATAACGGATGATGATTAAAATATTTAGATTTCATAAAAAAAAACAATTAGCAATTCTAAAATCAAAACAACAACCTAACATACGGCATACTTACATATACATATGTTTAAAATAAAATAAAATAAAGATGGCCGTTCTTGAAATTCTGGTGGCTATGACAAGCTATCACGGTGCTGTCAGCATGGGTGATTAATGATGCTAGCGCGGTTGTGAGCATGCTGGTGACAGGCGGGATGATGAGGTTAGTTGGTAAAAATTATACAAATTTATTTTGTTATGTGTATAAATTTTGAAACATTAATATGGTGGGTGGTGGGTGCTCGCGTCTTCGCTCGCATTTAGAATTAAAACTTACATCCCCTATTTACACCTTTTAAAATGTCATTTCCAAAAATCCTATCTTAGCGGATGCCTACGTCATAACATCTACCTGCATGCCAAGTTTCAGCCCGATCCGTCCAGTGGCTTGGGCTGAGCGATGATAGATCACTATATCAGTCAGTCAGTCACCTATGAGTTTTATATGTATATTTAGATTAAGTCCATAGTACTTCATTTCAATCAACCGTATTATGATTACTAATTAGACTAGTTGTTTAGTGTACTTAATATTGAAATTTATCGCGAAATGTAATAATCAGATAGCCAATCGACTCAAATAACACCTGCATAAGGGATATTGCTGTTTATTCTTAGAATTGCCTGTAATAAAGTTTATACATATTATAATAAACGAATACTACTCAACTAATTACATCAAAAAGTAACCGTTTTAATTATTACGTTTGAGTACATAAATCTTTATAACTTGCACAATTTTTATTATTGGAAGAATGTATATCTAAAGAAAATATCTTCCTTTTACTTTCAAAAATACTTTAACAGACCACTCAATTTGACGACCGTAAAACATTAAAAGCCTTATTCTTGTATTTAAAATTTTTATTCCCCTGAACATAAATAAAGACCTCAACCCTAAACAGGAGCGGCGACATAATCTCTTTCAAAAGTGACGTATTAAAAGCTTTCAAATTATTGTCGCTCAAACGAAAGTCTTTTAAAAGGTATCGCTGAAATTCTGAGCAGATTTCTGGAATCTTCTTCGGAATAAAGACATGATGGATGTGTGAAGCGGAGGGATTCTGGGAACATATTAAATGTTGTTGAGAGATTTACATATCACAGCTTTACACGAAAGGATTTTGTCTAGTTATTTTTGGTTTTTCTTCAAATGTCAACATAAACTAAACGTTAAAAAGTATCGTGTTGACAGTTTATTATTATGTAGTAATTAGTTATTCAACCTGCATATTATTTATACATTTTTAAATTGATAGAAAAATGAGATACTTAAAAAAAATTTTTTGTTTCAAAATGATGACACATTTATTAAAAAAAAATGGTGTGGCAGCAGCCAATTGCAGTTATTTCAAAACTCTGTTAGGGACACAATTATAATTATTATTTCTATATATAAACTAAAGTACAACTAAAAAAAATAACAAATTTTAAAAATTGGAAACTGACCCCAAAATTTAGGATATGGTTAACAGACGAACAAGTATATAATGTTTCATATAAATGTATGTTTTCTAATTTCACAATACATTGAAATACCTTTTAGAATTAAATGTTCTCAAAAGTAGCATGTTTTTACAACATTAAAAAGTATTTTAACACAAAAGCGTTGGACATAAAACGACAATGTAAAGTTAATCGTCTTCAATAAATTACTTAGTAACTGGTCAATTAAGTTGGACGTAAATATCGCTGTTAACTTAAAAGCGACTATTTCAAGTGTTTTCAAACTTTAATTTGTAATATAAATGTTACTTAGTCTTGGACAAGCCGTTTCTGACGAGAGGCTTTCAAAGTATTTTATTTTAATGATGATGACTTCTTTATCTTTATCTTTAACGTATTTACTTATTTAGGTAATAAATACATACTCAGATATTTTCATTTTTAAGTACTTAACTCAAGGGAACTGTTATTTATTTATTTATTATTTTATCGTATGGCATTTTTTTTAAATCTAACTGTTCAAAAACATTAACATAAAGTTAGTAAAAGTTTAAGTAAAGTTAAGTTTAGTTAAAGTTTAATCAGAGCTGTCACTTTGGCTTATTAAATTACTGTGTTTATTTTAGGTAGAAATATAATGTTGTTGTTCCAGATGATATTTACGATAAATTTTTTAGCTTGTTTCTAAAACATGCATCAATTCTTATTTTACTTGACTGCAGATCATAATAGTAGTTTATGCAACTGTCATATAATGAAGTTTCATAATAGTAACCAGTGTTTTAATACCCGTGTTATATGCAGCTGCATACACTACTTTATTGTTGTTTGATTAATTGCATTCACTAATGCAATTAATCAAACAACAAGAGAAAAAGCTGACAATAGTTATTTTTCATATAATTTTCTAGATTTTTCTGGCAATAATAGATTGTGAGTTACTTTTGTTGCCAATTCTAGAATATCCGTAGGCGTACAAATATCATCGTCGCTATCCATTTTTAACTTTTAATTTTTATTTAAAAAACAAAACTCATTGCCTAACATTAAATTCACGCGTACGTGTATTGTCACAGTGATTTTGCCGCCATTAAAATTCTAACCAACGAGAGCGCAGCTGCGCGCAACAATAAAGCGCGATCAACCTAATTGGCCTTGCAATCAGGTTGGTCGCGCTTTATTGATGTTATAATGAGCTATTACGATATCGATGTGGATATTATACCATCATGTGAAATTGCTTAAATTGGGTGTTTTGTTGTCTGTGCTATAACAGCAATAATTATAGGTCAAGTATTGGAAACATAAGTAGAATGTTACAACATTAGTGTAGATGAACATAATTTTGAGAACCCCTATTGTTAAAACAAGCGGTTTCATAGCAAAGTCGACTTGCCAGTTTCTTAAATACTAGGGCTTGGAATGTTCTCAATGAAACTATGTGTCTAGTTGTTATTGAAAATCTAGTTATACAGATTTATTGGTACTTAATACTTAACATTTTAGTATTTTATTTTATTTTATTTTACACGTGCACGTAGTGTGCTTATATTCTTTTTGAATTTAAATCATTCTAAGGACCACTCGCAAATTGATTCTTAAGCTCATGTAACATACAAAATATAAAAAAAAAATAAGAACAGTTGTTGCTTTTGTCCATTCACGAAAACAAAAACAGCTATTCCACAAAATAAGTTGTTATTCAAGAAATATGATGGCTCAGTGTAATATTTCTTACGAGTAGGTATATCTAACTATTTTATTTCTTAGCAAATGCATGTGCCATGGGAACTAGATAAAGGAAATATTAGTTATATATGTACATAAGTAGGTACACGCGGCTTCGCTCGCATTAAGAGTTGCATCCCCTAATTTACTCCATTAAAGTAGCATTTTCAAAAATCCTTTCTTAGCGGATGCCTACGTCATAACATCTACCTTTATTCCAAATTTCAGCCCAATCCGTCCAGTGGTTTGGGCTGTGCGTTGACTGATCTATCAACGCACAGCCCAAACCACTCAGTCAGTCAGTATCCTTTGAGTTTTATACTTTAGATATAGTTTTTTTGTAAATAAATAAATGAAATGCCTTAGAAGTTACTAGTTTCTAACCCTGTATTCTAGTTAAAAGTCGAGGGCTTTCAGACTTCATAAACTTTGGGGGACCGAGATTACAACTAACTTATACTTTAATATCTGTTTGTCACGTTTGGTCTGCAACATGAATAACATTACAAAAATGCTAAAAGTTTTTGGATAAGTTTTGAACTTGGAAGATATAGTTTTAGGTAATTTCTATTCTAGTGCAAAGGTCTTCACGGTGATTAGAAAATTGACACCAGAGTTGGCTGATTTTTTGTTTACTTTAGTAGAATATAATAACGAAGTTTACTATTATTATACTTATAACATGTTTATATGTATGGACGTTTATTCGCCTACATGGCTACGCTAATACTAACTTACAAAACAAATCTATTTATTTATTTACAAAAATAACTAACTAATTTTTACACATGAAAATTTTATTATTATTATTATTTAATTTTACTATTTTTTTACTTATAACATGTTATAATGTATATGTTATAGTTTTAGTTTTCTACATTTAAATCGTATTTGTTAACGATTAAAACCACTTGGAAGAACCTGTCTTTTGCAAAACAGTTTCAACTTAAGCAAAACTGTTTACTGTTTGTTTTTAATATTTGTCTAGTACAGCAGTCGTTATGTCAGAAACCCTTATGGCGGCTTGATAAACTCTCGACATCGGAGTTGGCCACTCTCATTCGAATATATATAATTTATCTTTACTTGAATTTTTGACTCTCTTCAGCTTTATTAAATGTATAGATAGAAAGATACTTTGCTCATTTCAATTGAATTTAATAGTTTCAATATACGAAATTGTACACGGATATTGATTTAAGTAAAAAAAAACTCTGAACAAAGCCGCGGGTGTTCGCATGTAATACAATATATTAGCAAGGCAAGGGGGTTGCGACCTTCTACTATCGATCCTTGGCAACCTTGTCGTGGCTAGGCCCGCCATGGAACACAATATACACTGATTTACTCACACAGATTCCGATTGTAAGACTTTTTTATATATTTACTCCTCAATTTAGTGTGGACCAATTGTCATTTATGAATAAATGCTTCTATTTTCAGTTGCAAACAAAAACTACTACTAAATGGTGAAAAACTACCAATTATTACATTGTTACACAGTGTTTTATTTATTATCATTTCTTGATCCGTTTCGTAATAGAACACATTCTTATGTATCCATTTATTCATAAACAATTTGGAATTTGTTCAGTACGAAATCGAGCACCAACTTTTTTTTTTAATAACACGACAGACGAGTGAAGTAAGTTGAACTGACATCTGTCAAAATTTGTATTGTAACGGTTGTTACCGAAAATGGGACATTTTGGATTATTTAACTTATGGAGAATGTAGTAACGCTTATTCTCTACTTTCTTAATTTGGTAGTGATTGTAACTTTTCTAGTATAGCTATCTCTTTATTCTAAGGACAGCCAAACTGTGGAACTCCTTGCCCGAATCTCTATTCCCCTTAAACTATAATTTGTCGGTCTTCAAGTCGAGAGTAAACCGGTTTCTTCTAGGCAAGCTCGCTAGATCGAGCCTATTTCATGTAAAAAATAAACGCAACGCTCCGGTGGAAAGAATGAAATACATTTTTTGAGACACAAAAAATAGAACACAATAAAATAGAAATATAGATACAAGTTTCGTGTCACAATACGCCCCAACTCAGCATGTGCTAAATGCAAGCATCCAGCACTGGTCTTCCGTTGGGCCAAAAAAATGCCACGTTCTCATGAAGGTTATTGAAGTGTTCAATGAACTTTGATCAATATTGCAGAATCTATTTGAAGTAATCACTCTGCATAGTATTGTAGAGTAGTATTGGCCGGTGGGCAGCGGCCCCCGGGGACAGGAAGCCAATACTAAAGTAGTATAGCTGCCGGCAGCGATGAAAAGAATTGGCTATTTGGATTGTTTTATGAACTCTTTTGTTGTTATGTAGGTGAAACCTGTGAATGTGAGCTTTTTGTGAAAAAAAGTTTATTCTATGAATTAAAACACCGTGTTTTAACACAAACTGATTATTTTGTATGCTTTTTTCTACGTGAAATAGGCTCACGCTTGACTACAACTTGCGCGCTCACTTAGAAGAAACCGGTTTAACATAAGCTCGCCTGGAGTAAGCCCATATTTGACATTGTTACCATAACTAGGGCTTTTTAATATTTTTAATGCGTGCTAATTAAGTTGAGAGCCATATAGTTATTTATTATACGAGTATGTTAAAAAAAAAGAGTATCAATAAAATCTGCTCATATATTCATGATATTATTCTTCTTATCGAATGAAAGTGGTCAACGCTGGTGTCGAGAGTTTATCAAGCCGCCCTAAAGACCTCTGAAATGGCTTTACGATTGCCGTACTAGACACACAACCAATACCTACAATTTAACGTGTCATCCGACACACGGGAGCGCCCAAAATAGAATCATCACCCATCCAAGAACTGACCGCGTCAACCTTTGCTTATCATTGGTAATCGCATGCGATTTAATTTAACTTTTTGACGGATTAATAATTAATTTAATACAGATATTCCTTAATTGACTAATATGCAATATTGTGGTGTTTGTTTGTATTATTAAATTTATTTCTATATTATCATTAGTGTAAATCGTAAACGGTGCTAATTAGAATAAATGAATTTGAATTTGATTGCCTCAGCTAGCTGAGCCACGGGCGCTTCTTCGATATAAGGCTCAATATAATATATATATGTAATATTTAAGATAATGAGTCAAATTTCTTATCAAATATCCTGTTTAAGTTAGTTACTAAGTACCTATACATAGATAGTTTTACCTGAAATCCCCACGTGTATGTAACACGGGTCTAACAGGCACTTTATAATTACCTGGTTGCCTTACATCAGGGTTGTACTAAGGATATCGAATAGAAAATTTTGTTTATGGAAATAAATACATTTTGTTATCAGTAAACATAGAATGTTAGTTTGTTGGGTTTGTGTTTTATGTGCTTATATGATATGGGAATAACATAAGACCCAAAAGTGGCCAATTTTTTTTTATCTCAAGCAGTGCAAACCAAGCCGCGGTCTTCATCGATCTATAAATAAAATAACAATAATGTTATAGTAATAAAAAACAAACTTATAATTAAAAAACCATTACCAATAAAATTGTTAGTAAAGTGCGTTTTTAATAAATAAATATTTTGAGATTTTCTTACAAAATTAATTTTTAATAAATAAAAAACAGGACATATCACACAGCGCCATCTAACCCCATACCTACTAAGCTTACGCTTGTGTCATGTATACTAGAAAACGGATATAATACATGTGTAGGTACTTTTCTATTGTAAATATATTTGTTACGATAAGAAATTGCTATTTAGTTTCTTTTTGCAAAAAAAAACATTCATATATCCTTATTCCGTATCTATCTTAACTCCATCGTATAGTTTCCTTCCCTACGTAGTTGATTGTCCTATAAAGCTGCTAGTATAAATCACCGAGCAAATATAGCCTCTATTGCTGACGGGTTAAGGACCATGGCGAGTTATAGGGGTTGAAGGCAAGATAGGGCTGGGGAGGTTGAGACAGTGATTAAGGTAAGAGATTTTATTATTTACTTGAAATTTTAGCTGTTGATTTGTTCAAATATTTAACACATGGTATTGTGAATTTCCATAGCAGTATCTGACCCAGAGGCAGACCACCAGCCCGATGGTCGGATAACATTTCATAACAAGTAGGTAGGTAGTGGAGACCGTACTATGTGGCACGTTGGAGAGGAGGCCTATATTTAGCAGTAGGTGAACACGGGCTGACATGATGATGATGATGATTATAATTTTCAGCGTATATGTTATTGCATCTTGTATTTTTTTTTCAATATTATAATTAATACATTAACGGGAAATGCAGCCAGCATTTTGGGTACGCTACCTTTTGAAAATGTAGATTAGTTTTTTTTTATGGTGTATATATAATGTATATTTTTTTTTATTATTATTTGGAATTGTAAGTAATTTTAGAACGCATTATTTTCATTTTCATATATGTATGTTTATACATTAACTAAACGGTTTTCACTCACGTGTAAATCGCGTAAGTTGTTTACGCGTTTCGGATGGTTATGACATAAAATAATTTAAAAAACCAAAGGTTTGATAAAATGTCTCACGAAAGTTTTAATACCTATTAAAATATTAAAATTAATGCTAGAATATATAAAAGTTATTTAAATTACATTTTCAAACGATTTAGGCATCAGTCGTAAATAAAATACGAACTTATATTTTTTGAATATGATATACATATATGATATACCTCTAGAATAAATAGTCACGCAGTAACGAAACAAAACAGTTATTAAAAACTTAAAACCGACACTACGGTGTTAATTTGGTTTCAGCTGATATTTGTGGTAATTAAATTACCATGACATCAAACTTTACATTGAAATACACTAATTATTTTACTAAGTTTAGGTACTGCTCAACACAGTGCTATGATAGAGGTCACTTTATAACCATAGATACGGTTTATGGCAATAACACGGCTAGTGTAAAGCGGTCTCGAAGATTTAGCACTCCTTTACTTAAATCCGCCCTTAGCCCTGCGCTGGGATAGCAAGATACGGGTCTCATCTTAATCTATATACTTCATCAATAAGGACATAGGATACATTTAATACCGTTATTTTTAATTTTTTTTTCAGGCAGGCTGTAGTCAAACGTAAACCTATCAAACGTAAAAAAAAATAAAAAAAAAAATATTTGAATAAAATTCAAAATCTGCTTATTTATTGCCTCTAAAGCGGAACAGAGTTTTCTGGGTCAGCTAGTACATAATAAATAAAACCATATGTCAAATTGTTTCTTCGACGAATTACTTTTCTATGCAAGGTTAAATTGACGTAGACACTAAAATTATTAAATACGTGAAAAACAAGTTCTTACTCAATTGTATTGCTAATCATCATCATCTAAAGCCTGTCTCTTTCCACTATCGGCTTTTTAATTTGCCAATGGTAATAATCATTCATTCATTCATTCATGGTTTAGCTTAAATGACACCCCTATCACCCAAGGTCAACTTGGTACTCTTTCTGTAGCTATAATATCATTCGACCATCTTGAAACCGTCCGACCGATATTCTGATGGCTAATATTAAAATAAATAATTAAAATTCAGAAATACCAAAAGCCAACTAACCGTTTAGTCCGAGGCAATAATTTACAGCAAATCGCTTGGAATATTCACTTTGAAACTTGCCCCCATTTCCTTTCTGCATAAATCAAAGTAAAAACTTTATTTTATATCTTAAAGTTCATTTTATGAGCTGCGTTTGAAGGTTTTAGGAAATTGCATTTTTAATAGTTATTTCAAGTTAATGAATAGTTTATGCTAGTTTAAAAAAAATATGTTTTAGTTCTTAAGTTGCATTAAAAAGCAATTCATTGTAAGGCTTACGTGGTTTTGTGATCTAATTTTCGGTCTATTCCTTGATTCTTGATAAATAATGTTAACATATTTAATCACCATTATAAATAAGATAGCTATTATATTAAAGTCCCCTAGCGGATTAATTCTGCGGGGGAGTCACGACCCTCAGTCATGAGGAATACGACTCAAGAGAGAGAGAGAGATGAATAAGATTTATTATATTATATTTTCGACGTATAATGCTGTAGCTTAGCTAGCGGATATATTCGCATGCAATTACAAAAGTTGAGAAATCGTAAGCGCGGTCTTTTTAGGATGGGTGTCCAAAAATATATATAAAATAAATGTTCCTTAAACTGAAATGTGTGAGTAAGAAACTTCATAAAAGTTTTGGTGGTTAATATAATCGATTTTATACAAAATATTAGTTTCCGAGAGTTTTAAGGATAATTTTAACTGACTCAACTTTAATAAGAGTTAACCTAAATAGTTAAAGTAACTCTTGCTTCTTGACCTCGATCCGTGAATAAAGAGATTATTGCTAAACTTTCTTAAGTTCAATTTGCGTCATACGCGTAACGGGTACGCTATATGGGATAAAGCTTTAGTTGGAGAGGAGCTTAGATAAAATAAGACTAAGATAACCGAATAGAAATATTGTAATAAAAACAAGCTTTGGTTAAATAAAAAGGCATATGCCTTGGTCTATAATTGTGCATTTTATTATTTTATATGTGTAAAAATATTATTTACTAATAAACCATCATACAGCTTTTAGACAAGCTGAAATACATAATTCTAAAATGCATAGAGAAATAATTATTTTTATATGCATACGTAGTAGTATAGTCTTCTCTACTCTAGATATATTGCTAGAAGTCCCTCTACAACACGAGTTCGTAGAGGGTACTACGCCACGTCTACGAGCTACGAGCCGTTACGAACGCCAATATGTGAGAATTTGACAAACAAGCTGCGACCTGTCATTTGTCATCTCGACGGGTTATGAAATGGGTAGGTATTATGAAGTAGGTTTATGGATGGTTTAGGTTAGCTAAGCTAGTTGCTGAATTTAGTATGTTTATACTACTTTACACTTGATACCTATTATTATTAGTTCCTGATGTCTCTGAATTTACTTGTGTCTTAAAGAAAATACTAGAGCTGGTTTATCACTATCAGGATCCGCGATATAGTAATGAAGCGAGTAAAGAAAAAAACACGCTATTTTTTATTGGTATTATTATAGTGGACGGTGGCTGGACGATATAAGAAAGTTCGAAGGAACAGCGCAAGACAGGGATTATTGGTGTTAGAGGCTTAAGCCCTGCAGTGGGTCTCGTTAAGCTGATGATGATGATGATGAGTGGACGAATACACATACAGGCTGTGAATATGAATAAGTAGTTCGACCAAATATTATGAATCTTCACAATGTTTACTACTAAAATACTAAGAATAGCTCCTTAAAGCCAACATCCATACATATAATAAGGCTGAAGAGGGTCGAAATTCTGACCTACGAAGATATTAAAAATAATAATAATAATAATTTGGAGATACTTAGAATTGATAACAGAACATGTTTCAGGAATGGGTATGGTAAGCTGAAAACACCTAAAAGTATCCGTTATAAAGATTGTGTTCTGAAAGTTTCAGCGGGAAACCAGCAATTTTTTGTTTCCATACAAAAGTAGAAAATTATTTTTTATCAAAAAAATAGCACAACCCTAAATTACTACGATCAAAGAAACAAGATGGCCTCTGGGATAGCTCAACTCTGCGCGTGGCTTCTGTGCGCCTAGTAAGTTCATTAACATTTTTCGTTCGGTACGCGCCGCCTCCGACTGGCGCGCGCCGAAATCAAGCCCTCTACGCATTTACCTATTTTACGTTTGGCAAGAAGACATTTACGCTAGAAGACAATCGGGTACCAGGGCTAAATTATTGAATTACAAAAGAGGTATTACCTTATTTAATACAAAATACTTAGGCAATAATAATTTACACCACAAATCAAATTAATTTCTGTATCTGTGCAATGAAAAAATGATAAGAATGAACATACCTGCTTGTTTCATAGTAGCGGTTTAAAGTGGGTCCCTTGCACCTGAATACAGAGCGCAGCACGGCGTCGAACAGCACCTGTGGCGCGGGCCAACTTGTCCGGCGACGCTCGCAATTGTTCGAATGTTGCGTAAATACGAGCTCGCATGTCTTCTTGGGTACTGCAATCGTCTGCGTAAACTTTATTTTTGACGTAGCCCCACAAGAAGAAGTCAAGGGGCGTGAGGTCGGGCGAGCGGGCTGGCCAAGCTACGGGTCCACCTCGGCCAATCCACACCGGGAAGCGTTCGTCAAGGTGAGCCCTGCAAGAGCGGGCGTAGTGAGCTGGCGCGCCGTCGTGCTGGAATATGACACTCCTGTACTCAGACAGCGGCAGCTCGTCTAGCGCGTCCTCTAGCTCTGTCTGCAGCAGCTCCAGGTACTGAGCAGCACCCATACTGCTAGGAAGAAATATTGGGCCAATAAGGCGCGACCCAATCATCCCAGCCCACACGTTAATCCGCCACTTAAACTGGAATGCATCCTCCTTCGATACATGGGGATTCTCGTGCGCCCAGTAATGTTCGTTATGGATGTTGCCAATCCCGCCCCTGGTAAAGGAGGATTCATCCGACCACAATATTTTCCTACCGAAATGTTCGTCCTCACTGACTTGAGCCAAGTACCACTCACAGAAAGTGGTTCGCTGAGGGTAATCTGGCGCAACAAGTTCCTGTGTAGGCTGGAAGTGGTACGGGTACTGGTTGTCATTGTGAACGATAGTCCACGCTGCGCTCTGACTTAAATTAAACGCTAGACCGGCTTGGGTAGTGCTGCGCCTCGGGTCCTCTCTGAAGTATTCCAGCACTTGCTCTTCCAAATCAGTTCGGCTCCGACTAGCCGGAACTGGCCGCCCTTCAGATTGCGATGAACGCACGCTCCCCGTCGAATAAAGACGGCTCGTCAAACTGCGGAAACAATTGTATGACGGTAGGGGCGAATCGGGATACCGTTCCGCGTACAGTTCTCGCGCACTCGTAAGAACGCCGTCACATTTACCTACGCACATTATCATGTGATAATACTCTGCATTCGAGTACATCACCATTCTCACTCTCAACAATAACAAGGAACTACAAATAAACTAAGTAACAAAACAAAAATATCCGGAGCTTTCAAAATTCGCGATCCGCACGAACTGATAGCTAATAACAGACTAACAAGAGAAACAAGTTGAAAAAATTAAATGTTATAAATAGGAAATAAACTAGCTGCATATCGCGGTTTTGTCCGCTTCAATCCAGGATAAAAATACCCAAATTTCTATCCAATCTAAATTTGTTTCCATACAAAATTCCTTCCAAATTGGTTTGATCGTTCAAGTGTGACAAGGTAACAAACATTTACGTAAACACAAACTTTCACATTTTGATTACTATGAATATCAATCTTACAAGCACTTGTTTTCGAAAATTCCGTTATTCAAAGAAGGCCGCCTGCGTCGGTTTGTTTTTTGAGTTTTCTATGATGGTACCGATTTCTTTGATGTGCGCAAGCCGACAAAGGTCGGCGGTTTCTTTGGCGGCAAATCGTGCGCACCCGACAAAGCTCGCGCGCGAGCTCGCGCGATCTCGATACCAGGATTCCATAAGTTATAAGATAGTTAATAATTATTTGAAACAAAATCAGTTTTGGAAATATGGGTAAAATTGGTTTATCAATTTGTTGGTTTTATGGGTTTTTTTTTCAAAAAGTACTGAACCGAATGAAAAACAATTTTTATGGAATCATATCGGTAACTGTCTTCATCGAATAAAAAAAGAATTTTTAAAATCGGTTGAATCCCCACAAAAAAATATCTTTTAGTAGACTCCTTTTTTGGAAGTCGGTTAGTAAAGGACTCCTCAGCTAAGCGACACACGACACTTTTTCATAATTTATTTTACGTGCTCGAGCGAAATACCAGGACATCATAACTTATGAGATGGTTGTAAAAAATAAAGGCGAGTACACAATTTATTTGACATGTTAGAATTAACAATAACTAGGTCAACAATTTTCATCAAACGAGTTGATGAGACCTATTACGTGAAAACATCAATTTTAGTAATGAGTATCGATTGCGTAAAAAACATAATTTTTTTTGATGAGTATCGATTGCGTGAAAAAAATCAATTTGTTTGATGAGTATCGATTGCGTGAAAAACATCAATTTTTTTGATGAGTTTCGATTGCGTGAAAAACATCAATTTTTTATGAGTATCGATTGAGTGAAAAACATTTTTTTATGAGTAGTGATTACGTGAAAAACATCATTTTTTTATGAGTATCGATTGCGCGAAAAACATCAATTTTATTAATGAGTACCGATTGCTACAATTCTCAATTAAATTTCAAGTAAGTGTCAAAATCTCATGCTTGCTTGCTTCCCGTTTGAGTAAATTATCTTCTATCCAAAATGTCGTAATTATGTTATGTGTGTTATCCGACTCCAGTGTGTATTCAGCTTAAAGCCGTCCTGCGGGCAGAGCCAATCCTGTGACATCAACGTATGTTTGTCTCTTTCTTTTTAAAGTTTTATCTCTTTCTCTTTAAAGCTGGTTGACATTTCTTGTTCATTGATAAATGCGCGAGCGCGGGCGTTCGTAGATACAGTACAGCAACTTACATAAAATTGTAATAAATGCACGGAAATCAATGTTATCGCTAAAAAAAGAGATCAGTACCTATCTTGTTGTCATATGTTACTGACGAAACAAAACATGTTTTTTTAACGAAAAACAAAAGACTGAAGTAAGTAATGCAATTTAAAACAAATAATAGTAATAATAAACATAAATTGAAACGTTTTATTTATCTTCCTTTCAACACATAATTTCCTGATTATTCGTTAATACTAAATAAATAAATATTTTTTATTAACAATAATTTATTTAGCTAGTATTTTGATTTACTACTATTGTATGTGTGCTTTATTTTCTTCAGCTGTTTCTCTCCCGGTACAACATATTTAGTTATGTTACCTCAGTTACGTATGGCAAGAAGATGGGCTACTGTCTGTTTCTGTACTGTCACAACCGCGCCCAGCTGCACGGGCGCGGTTATTGACCCGAACATTAGGGTCGCAAATGACGTTTTTTCATGAAAACTTTAGAAGGCTTTATTTCAAAAACTAAGAGGCTTTTCGGGAAACTGCTTGAACAAAAGTTGTTCAGAATGATGTGTACTATAGCGTGTTTTCAGCTTACCATACCCTTTCCTGATAACCCTATCTCTGTTTGTCTGTTTATTTAAACGCTCATCACGCAAATATGGCTAAACAGATCATCATAATTTTTAGTATGTAGGTAGTATGATATCTTAGGACTGTCCTAGGTTACTTTTTAACCCAATATAATGCGAGTGAAGCCACAAGCTTCCAGTTGTAACATAATATTTCCGTACATACTATGCAGTATTACAACCTGTATAATATATGAAACTAATAAACATTATCGTTTAGATCGTAATCAGCTGTAATATACCTGTGAAATAACCTGAACCTTGGCTCGACAGTCACAGAAATAAGGACATTATTACAGCATTATTAAGGTATTATTACAGCATATATTATACACACATAATATATAATATATAATATATACATACAGGGTAACTGGTAACTAACGCATAACCTTTTAAGGGTGGCTTTAGTTCATCTATACCAACAACTTTTTTTTTTACAACTATTGGAAATTCGTGAAAAAAAATCAGCTTTATGTATATATTAATATACTAAATGAGGGTATTTTATAGGATCTAAATAAAGCCCGTGACTATTATGATTTAGTCAGTGTTGGAATTACTAATGTATTAACAGAAAAACATACGTTATTTTTGGATATATTATCTATTTCACTATGGAAAAGATAGATATTTTATGATTTGATCTGATTTTTACTATTTTAAGGTTATATATACAAAACTTTAATCGTGCGAACAGCCAAACTGTGGAACTTGAACTATAATTGGTCGGTCTTCAAGTCGAGAATAAACCGGTTTCTTCTAGACAAGCACGTTAGATTCGTAGATTATAATGTTGCTCAACATCAGGCAAGTTATAGTCAAGCGTGAGCCTATCTCAGGTAAAAAAAACATAATAATACGGAAGAACTACCCAGTGTAATACTTTTGCACAAAACATTTAAAATTAAATAAAACATTAAATATAAACATTTCTTTCTACGTTTTAACTAAAGATACAGTTTTCTGTTTCTTGAAAAAAACCACCAATGAGTAATGAGTACAGGTAAAATGGTAGGATTTAGCATTTCATCCAAGTTTAATATATAAGAGTTTCTTCAAGACAAACATGTTATATTTCACTTGTGTTTTACATTATTCTTCATTTCCTTCAAATAACAATCCAAACCACTTATATACTCACTCACAATATCATTATTTTAAACCAGCTCCATAATTATTCTTCGACAGTTATATAACATAATAATGTAACGAGCAGTTTGATTGTTTGTCTGTGAGTAGATCAATATAACTGAAGCCTGCCAAGTGTAAAGTAACCTACATTCACCAATTATACAATAAAATGTACACATAATATGTTTTGTATTATATCCGCGGGTATTTACAAATAAAACATTTTTTTTTATTTGTAAATCCTTCCTCCTCTAGGCGATAGCTCAATGCTGAGCATCGTGATGACCCCGACCAAAATTATGGACCATTAGACGCCATTTGTCACGATCGGTAGCTTCGTGTATGGCAGCACTTGCTTTGGCGCCAATGTGTTCAGCCACCTGATCGGACGGTTTATTTGTGAATACACGCGGATTTATTCACTTTGTCTTGGAGCAAAAAGTGGACTAAGCATTTAACTCAAATAAAGATGATCTGTCGCTCTAAAGCGGAACCAATATAATATAACTTACAGACACACTTTCACCTTTGACATAAAATAAATAAATAAATAAAGCCATTTATTTCCCAACTTAAGTAACATTCAGGAGTTATTGGTTCTAAGTTAGTAAAGCATTATTAGTTAATATCAAATTTCAATTTCTTTTAATGTTTTATTGGGCACCCAAATTTGAGCATAGGCCTCCTCCATGCGCTGCCAGTGTCTTCGGTCGTGTGCTTGTCTTGTCCAGGTACTGCCCACTGCCTCAACAATATCGTATTCACTTTGACATAATAAGATAAAATAATAGTATAAATAATAAAAGAGTACTATACCAATTTTATTTTAGTTAACATATTAATTTTGTGGCAGTAGAATAAAGGCTATTTTATTTTTATTTATACCAATTTTATTTTAGTTACTTGCGTATGTAATGTCATATGAGAGTGGCCTACTTTGGTGTCAAAGTTTTCAAACCGCCTTAATGGCCTCTGACATGGCTTAACGATTGCCGTATTATGGACTAACAGCCGGGATTAGCGGCATGGAAACTCTTAACCAAAACAAAAAAAAAATTGAAGACTGATATCGTCTTAGTCACTATAATTTCTTCATCTATATGGAAATTAACACATTAATAATTCCATTATATTGTTTCTCTAATTATGTCTATCTCGGTTAATTTATTGGCTATTTGTCAAACAATGTCTGATTGAATAATATAACCTATTACAGTCCATAAACCACCTTAAATCTAAAGCCATAAGGTTTATTATAATATCTAAAGGTAAGGCTTTGGTTAATCTATGTTAATAAGGCTAAATACATCCTTAGAGCTATGGATATAAGGTCGGAAATGGCTTGGTGTGACGTTAGTTAATAATCTCGTAATGTTAATAACATTGCTTACTGAACAATATTATCTTTAGTTAGGTATTGGGAATGTTAAGACCACCTGCCGCTGAAGGGTTAGGTATAGGATTCTGGGTAAAATAGGATTTGATAGAAATCACATAGAATACAATTTTATATGTGCCAAACTAAACCTTTTTGTTATACATATAATGGCTTGTTAACTATGAAATTGTGCTACATCTACAAAAAATATATTAAAAAACATTTTTTTTTTTTTTTTTTTTTAAACTTGAACGGGTTTGCACTTGACCATAGTTTACCTGATAGCAAGTAAGGCTATGGCCTAAGATGGAGCGTGCTTACCTACCCGATAAGAACCGATTCACTCTCGCTTTGAAGATCGCTGGATTATAGTGCGTGGGGAACAGAGAGCCAGGCAGGGAGTTCCACAACCTAGCGGTACGAACAATAAAGGTGGAAGCGTACCGTTTCGTGCGGGTCTTAGGAACTTCCACCATAAACCGACAATAACATTAACATAACATATGGTAACAATAAAAAACAAAAAAAAAACTATTGTTATTTTCTCTTTTTTAGTTAGTTTGTTGGTCATTTGTCGATTAACTGAATAAGTTACTTGATATAACAAAATTAAATTACCTATATAACTAAGAGAGTGTGGCTCAGCGATTACAGTGTCTGCTTTTCATCTAGATGCACCCTGATTCGCCTGGTACGAATCCGGCCCTACACCAATGACTTGTATTTTCAAGTTATGTGTGGATTTGCACTCGCTTGACAGCGAAGGAAAACTTTGTGAGGAAACCGACATGTTTGAGGACCCCAATATCCGAGGATATGTAGTGTCTTTCGTGGAAGGACTTGGGCGCTCACTACGGGAACTCCCCTAACGAATTAATTATGTGGGGAATAACGACCCTCAGTCATGAGGAAATACGACTCGAGTCTCAGATAGAGAGAACATAATAAATACATGCAGTTAATATTTACAATCATCTTAGACAGACTGGGTGAAATCAATAAACGAACTCAATTTTCAGCAGGGGTAGATAAAATAATTATGATCATGATGATTACATTTAATAACGATTCATGTTTGTTTACAGCCATAAATATTTGCTTTATAGGTAAACAACATTTCTTTTCTAAACACAATTCTTCAAATTGTTCTATCAAATTATACAAGTCTTCATTTTATGTCATAATAGTAGTTTATGCAACTGTCATATAATGAAGTTACTACACTCGTTACTATTATTAAACTCGCTGCGCTCGTTTCATAAACATACACTCGTGTTTTAATACCCGTGTTATATGCAGTTGCATACACTACTTTATCTTCACTAATGCATTGATAATTTATTAAATTAAATTCACGCGTACGTGTATTGTCACAGTGATTTTGCCGCCATTAAAATCTAACCAACGAGAGTGCAGTGCGACCAACCTGATTGGCCCTGCAATCAGGTAGGTCACGCTTTTTCGATGTTATAATGAGCTATTACGATATCGATGTGGATATTATACCATCATGTGAAATTGCTTAAATTGAGTGTTTTGTTGTCTGTGCTATAACAGTAGTAATTATAAGTCAAGTATTGGAAACATAAGTAGAATGTTACAACATTAGTGTAGATAAACAACTTTTTATATTCAATACGCACGTAATACCAATCACTTACTGAAATAAACAAACAAACAAGCGATCCAATCAGCCATTAATAAAGCCAAGTATCTCTCCACACTGTGATTACAGCTAAAGAATCAATTCGCAAAGAAACATTACAACGGTGTTAGTACAGTTGTAATTGTAATGTTGAATGTGAATCTTGGAGTGATTCATATGTTTGACATGGGTTACGTCAATTCACGTGACTTTTTCAGTTTTCATCTAAGCCATTTTAAAGTTTAAAACGAAAACAACTACTAATTAAATATGGGTTTTTCTTGCAGTAAAAATGTGGGTAATGGCTTTTTATTTCGTAATACCTTATGGCATACTTCTTTACTGAAATGTAACATTTTGCCGTGTTATTAATTTTACCAAAATGTACTCGGTTTCAGATATAAAAAAATGTCTGTTTTAAAAAACAGAGTATATTGAAATAAAAAAAAAATACAGATAATATATCTAATAGCTAAATCTTATAAAATAATTCATAACTAATGCGTTTGCTCAGCGTGACAAATTAAACAGTGAAATATTACTTGATTTTGTAACCATGCTATTTCCACTGCTTCCGTGCTTCAAAGCAATGAGGGCCGCAATGCGATGAATTTATCGAACAAAGTGATTCACTTGTTTCCGATATTATTGGCTTTCACTCGTAGCACCGCTATGTACTTGCTACGCGTGAGCTATGCCGCTACGAAGTTCTACGAAATATGCGCTAACGATAAAATTAATAAAAATACTAAATAAAGTTTTGTTTATTTTTATTTTATAAAAAGGAAACTATGTCGTTTTCGAAACTATAATCTATATATATATATAACTCAAAGGTGACTGGCTGATTGACTGACTGATATAGTGATCTATCAACGAACAGCCCAAACCACAGGACGGATCGGGCTGAAATTTGGCATGCAGGTAGATGTTATGACGTAGGCATCCGCTAAGAAAGGATTTTTGGAAATGTCACTTATAAAGGGTTGAAATAGGGGATGCAAGTTTTACTATCTAATGCGAGTGAAGCCGCGAGCACCCACTAGTATACACTAAAGTTCACACAAATCCTTCACTTCATAAACTCACGAATCTCCCTAAGAACAAAAGTTCTCTTGGGCAAATTTATCGTGGTACGCGCCTACATCTTTTAACGGACCTTTGCTAGAATTTGTGATCCCTAAAAACAAATCTTTACTGTATTTGTAATTTTTAAAAAATAAGCCTTCCCCGAGATTTTAGCTTGAAAAACTAGTCATTGATCTGTATTCCACCCATCCATCTGTTTTTAATTTAGGAATAATTATATACAGAGAAAAATTTAAAAAAAAATCTCTTCTCTTCCGGGGTAGGATACCATATACATACGTGTAGTGTATAGAATGATTTTACCTCCCCTTTTCAGTGGCATTACCCCCCTTCCCTCTGTGACCACGGGACGTGATTCCGACATTAGCGCACGAATCATGCACCAATATACAGAATGCATCGGGAAATATATAAACTATACAGAGTTTTGTGGAAAATAAGGAGCAGATAATAATTATAATAAATTATTATGAACTATAGTTGGGAGGCAGAGAAACAGTTCCCTATTTTATCCTTTGATATATTCAAGACCATTAAGATTTTTTAATTAACTGTAGTCGTTGTTTGCTACTACATATATTCAAAGATTGTCATTTAAATGTTTAATGGAAAAAAATGCTAAATTGAGTGTTGTAAGGAGGGCTATAAATAAAACCTTAAGGATACATTAGGGTATTTATATTAAAACGTAAGTACAAAGCTGAATAATTTATTTGAAGTTTGTCTGGATGTGTCTAATTGTTATCAATAAGTTTTTTTTAAATAAAACATTGATATTAAATTGTAATTGTTTTTTTTATGCCGGCATAAAACAGAGTTAAACGAAAACGGGAGCATTCCGTTTTCGTTTAACTCTGTAGTTCATAAATATCGACAAATATGTACCAACAGTTTCCGACAACAGATGGTTTTGGAACGTGCGGCCGATTATTGCAGATTGATATTGCGGTTTGTTCTCGATATAAGCTCCCTATGTAGTAAAATAGTTGTTTTACGTCACGAAATATTAGTAATGAATAAAAGATAAAAGCTTTATTCACCTTATGACGTCACATCATATAGGGCAAGTCAGTTTACATATTTTTCTTAAATACTAAGTAATATCTCATTATCTAATTAATTTATTTATACAACTATAAGTTTTTGCATCTAAATTACAATACCAGATAAAATATGATCTCTGAATATTTGCTGTAATCGTTTAAAAGCGGGATAATTTTGAAAATATTAGTAAAGCACATTTAGTAGGCTTAAATTACCGCTTAAAATTAATACATTTTGAGGAACCTATTAAGTTCTAATGTGAACAAGTACTCGTACACATAATATAATAATACATACGACAGTTTCGTATGTGAGTGGCTAAAATTAAATCTCGAGTTTTCAAATCACCCTAGGGGCCTTTGACTTCGTGACTGATTTATTGTAAATACAAAAAAGTACTAGGTATTTACTTCTAAGCAAACTTTGCTTTGCAATATCTTCGGTTGCACGGTAATTTATCTAGTTAAAACTATTTTTTTACTGTCAAAATCGGTTCACACAATCGGTTAAGCATTATATAAAAGACAATTGAATCTTGAAGCAAACCTAGAAACTAGACGCAACACAGCGAAAATCCTATATCACGAACATCCAAAATATTAGATTACATACCCACTAAATAATTTGAAGTGTCAGCTTTTCATTTAAGGCAATATTTGGCCTAAGTTTGATTGACAGCTTCAAATTATGTAACAAGTGCTTACTTTGCTGACTTTAAGGATTAATTTGACAGGATAACCTATTTTGGGGAACAGCTCGAGTAGGATAAATATTCTAACAGCTATATTCACGCAAACTATTAGTTCGGCTACATTTTATTTAATAACAGAAACATACAGAATATAAACGAAAAAAACTAACAAATATTTACATATATTTCACAAGTATACACAAAAAAGACTTTATCTACACTAATGTTGTAACATTCTACTTATGTTTCCAATACTTGACTTATAATTACTACTGTTATAGCACAGACAACAAAACACTCAATTTAAGCAATTTCACATGATGGTATAATATCCACATCGATATCGTAATAGCTCATTATAACATCGAAAAAGCGTGACCAACCTGATTGCAGGGCCAATCAGGTTGGTCGCGCTACGCTCTCGTTGGTTAGATTTTAATGGCGGAAAAATCACTGTGACAATACACGTACGCGTGAATTTAATGGTTCGCAATGTGTTTTGTTTTATAAATACAAATTAAAAGTTAAAAATGGATAGCGACGATGATATTTGTACGCCTCTGGATATTCTAGAATTGGCAACAAAACACTCGTTGCTATTATATGACAGTTGCATAAACTACTATAAACATACAGATAACTCACAAAAAATAGATATTTACAAAAAAAAACTGCACACCTTCCATGTTGTCGCTGTGCAGCAGGATCCCAGGATGCTGGCAGTATTTTCTCTTCGAATGGAAAGACTCAATCGTTGGGAAAAAAAGCTGCCAGCCCTGGGATCTCCTGTGGCAAGGACCAAACGCTTGCTTATCTGTTCAACAAACAGTTTTGTGTCCGAGACCACGGGCCAAAAGGCTCAACAGATAGCGCAAAAAAATCATAATTTGACTATAAAATATTGTACAGGTATATAACCATAGCAGTACCCTTATTTGTTACAAGTGGACGCCTGTGGCTTCACTCACTTTCAGGATAAAAAGTAGCCTATGGCACTCCTAAGACCTCAAACTACGTACATACCAAAAATCATGATGATCCGTTTAGCCGTTTTTGCGTGATGAGCGTTTTAATAATATATAGGCAAAATAAGACTCAGATAAACAGAGCAACACAAAAACGGACAAATAGATAAACATACAAAAATCTTAAATTTATATTGCAAATATTTTCTAAATTGGGATTTCTGACCCTCTTCAGCTTTATTATATGTATGTATATCATATCTATGTATGATTGAGAAATAATGAATTTCTCTGGTTTCACATCTGCTCAATATATTTGTGATTACATTACAGCCTCCGTCGAGCCTTCAAAGCCTTCCTTCTGAAGAAATAACCACATTTAAACGGAAATTGGTTATTTATAGGATTTCGCGTTTTGTTTCGTTAATATGAGAAATTTGGTTGAATTAAATTGTGGCATACATGTTATAGGAGATCTGTCTGATATAAGAAAAGAGACTGTATGTAAATGGCAAATAACGATTTCAAATACGGCTTAGCAAGTGTTAAAATGTGATGATCAAATATTACAAACTACTTGATCACAAAATAACAAAAAAATAATACATTAAACAATATTAATCTCTTTCAATGACCATGTAAAGTTCGTAAGAGTGATTAATTCTGATATTTAGCATTTTCAGAACGCCCTAAGAGCTTGGCATCCTTCAGTAAATATTTTTTTTAATGAAAAACGCTTTAAGAAACTTTGTGAAACGATTTAGTGAAGAGAATAACATTGAGTTTATCAGCAAAGCTATAGGTCTACAAGTTTGTAAACAAATAAATTATTTTACTAAAATACAATGGCCGCCCAAACTTATCAGCAAACTATTCTATCCCCGGTCACAATACTTTACGACGATGGAAACCTTCCGCTTGGTGACTCGGGCTGAAAGACCTTTATATCTACAGATATTGAACGTGACCGACAAGTGCTATAGCCGACTAAATTACATTCTTAAAGCTTTCGTATCGTATAGGTCAAGTAAATAATTTATCCGTTCACTATTACTAAAATATGCAAATGAATTGTTAATAAAGTAAGTATCTTAGGAAGAATGACCATAAAGACACATTTATATGTGTTTTTAGTCGCTACAAAAAATTTAGACAAATGGAACAGAGATTTTTTTGAAATAACGGCCTGACGGACGGTTAAAAAAGTTCCACATTAAAGTTTTATAATCTTAACAAACTTACCTGTTCTTTTAATTTGAAAACTAAACGTATATAAGAATACTGCAGAAGCTGTGTTTCCTGCAAACTACATACAATTCAGGGGTCTTCAAATATAGGTATCTTTTAGGTAAAGTAAATTAGGTATCTTTAAGGTAAAGATGTATCTAGGCTGCAGCAATGCTTAACATCAGGCTGGCTGTAGTCAAACGTAAGCCGTAACAAAAAAAACAACGCGTGTTTTCTATGTGTCTAACACATTCAATCTCTGTACGTATAAAGATACTTTAACGGATAACGTGTAACGGTGACTGCGTCGTTACCGTTACTGCTCCGATGGGTTTATTGTACGATTACACGCCTGTGGTTTATAGCGGATAGCGGCATGAATATGCAAGAGATAAATTACTTATATGATAGAGAGTGTCAGTTTGGTGGTTTTATTTTGTAAATTGTATCTTATAAGCTGTAAGAAGGTAACATATTGTCATTTTTAGGGTTCCGTACCTCAAAAGGAAAAAACGGAACCCTTATAGGATCACTTTGTTGTCCGTCTGTCCGTCCGTCCGTCCGTCTGTCAAGACCCTTTTTCTCAGGAACGCGTAGAGGTATGAAGCTGAAATTTATATCAATTACTCAGGTCTACTGTCCCTTGAAGCTGTGAAAAAATCAAACTTCTAAGCCAACGCAATCAAAAGATACAGCCATTTATGCCGCAAATTTTCGACACTTGCAAGGGAATCAAAACCTACAGGGTGCTTCCCGTGAACTCAGAATCTTGAAATTTGGTACGAAGAAACGTCTTATAGCATAGATAAAGGAAAAATTACGAAAACCATAAATTTTACGAAACCCTCGGTGCGCGAGTCCTACTCGCACTTGGCCGGTTTTTTTTTTAAATACTACTGAAATAAATACTTTCATTCGATTGTAGCTAAGTTAGCGAAGCTATTCGCTAGCGAATCTGAATCCTTTTTTATCACGAAATTGGCTTACGTTTGATTACAGCCTGCCTGATATTAAGCACCACTGTAGTCTAAGATGTAGTACGCTTGTCTAGAAGAAACTTATTTATTACTTAGCTAATGTTAACACGTTCAGTCTGTGGTTGTCCAATAATTAATAAGCAGGATTCCATTTGGGTGCTTCTGCGGGTCGGATGGCACGTTGCTAGTGCTGGCTGTTTGTCATAGTGAGGCTTGTCATATCAGAGACCTCTGGGGCGGTCCGATAACTCTTACACCAGAGTTGGTCTCAGTTTTTTAATAAAGTTTTTAATATAACGTTGATACAAAATAACCGTTTACTGATAATTATGTAGGTACTATAATACAGTGAATTATGTACACGCTAAAAATGTCACTTTGTATTAAGAAAATCTTCAGTAGTTAAATATGCTACTAAAAAACTTTATTTAATCAACATACAATATATAGTAGGATAACAACGTTTTTGAAAACAAAGTTTAACTGGTTTATGGTGTTCCGTTTAGTGACTTTAAGTACACGTCAAAAATGACACTTTGCATAACAAAACTATTATTGAAATTACTATTTAAAAATTGATAAAATCAACCACAGACTATAAATAGCAGAATAACAACAGTTCTCAAGTTATTAATAGCCTCGTTGTGCTAGTCTGTGGAGATTGAGCGCTGTCCCAACTTGTAATGGGCTCACATTACTAACTGGGGAGTTAGGTAAAAGAAATTCTTTTAAACACGATCTGAGACAAAATTGCTAAAGATTTGCTATATTTTGGATTAAGTAGTAAGTACCTTTTATCTTACTAAATTAAAGTTACTTACCTCTTTTTTACCCTTTTTTGTAATAGAAAGTCTAGCGTTTGTAATGTATTGAATTAGTAATTGCCACACATAATATACAATTAAAATAACATTCACATACAAAAACTTGCAATTATACTAGCATAACAACTAAACTAAAATAGCACTGTGATTAATAAGTGGTTTATACTCTATTGATAATATCTTTCAGTAAAAAAAACTGATCAATCATGTAAGGTATTTTTTTATATTATTGAGATGGTTTTAAACTTATAATTTTTAAAATGAACACTCCTGTCACACCACAAGTTTATATTTAACTTTGTTTTGGTGTTATTCTTATAAAAATAACAAGAGTATTTTTATGAAAAAAAAACCTAATTGGGAACAAAACTACCTTTACAAAAGTTGATTATACGTCATTCAAGAGTTGTTTGTGCTGTGTTATGGCAGCAAAAGAATATTTCTATAAAAAAAACTAATTTTCATAACAATTGTCATCAACAACCATTTTCCACCAACAACCATTTTCCACCAACAACATTTTCTTTTAACCAAAACAATTGAAAACCTCACAAACCTGAGAGTTTACATACATACACTACGCACACACACACACCTCACACAGCTTACAGGTATCGCTAGCACAGCAATATTCACTTGATCCATGCAATGTCCTCTCACATTTATCGTGGGCGGCGCTTTGACAGCACAAAGCGAGCCTATACCAGCCCATATATATTCTGAACGTGAAACCTGTGTGCATAGATTACTTAACTATAGATACCATAATACAATAAATTTGACAAAAACTGGCAATATTATAAATGCTTGAAATTATACAAAGAATTTGCTTTAGAATATATTTACGTTTGGCAACCGATCTTACACACACACACACACATATTATGTATATTACCCTGTTTACAGGTATCGATAATACTGCAATATAAATACTTAATGTAGTGTTTTTGTTAGTAAACATAGAAATGGTACTTCCACATTTTATTTTCATAATGAAGATGAAGAGTGAAGAAGGAACCGATAACATTTCACACACAATTTGATTTGATAAAATATAAATATTAGCATGCTCTCAAACGAGATCTAAATACAATTTAAAGATATTTAGCTACAGTTTTTAACATACTTTATACTCACTTCTCTCAGCTCACTCAGGCAAAGTAAAACCCAATCTCTCTCCTCCACAATATACTATTCAATTAATTTATTCATAAGCACTACTACTCAATATCTATACCAAAACACCGTGACTTTTCCGTAGCACAACTGCTGCGCACAACTGGGTTTTGCTAGCGGGAATTAAAATTCCCGCTAGCACAACTAGTTAATCCATAGGAAAAAAATCGAACCGACGACACCAATGACCAACTTATTAGAGTAAAATTCTCAGATTACAAAATGCTTTATACGATACGTATGTATCTGCCAAAAGAACTGATCTAAAGAATTAATTCTGCGGGAGTCACGATCCTCAGGCATGAGGAAATACGATTCAAGAGAGATATTCGATACAATATATGACATCTGTAAGATAATCTATGACCAATAACGTAGCCTAGGTCCGCTAACAACGATGTCGAAGCTGATATATAGCTGCTACCGACGCCATGAATTATTTACCTGCAATAATAGAGGCCTGAGGGGCGGGTGGTGCAAACCGCAGGGTTGGGTAAATATATGTAAGTGATGTTGAGAAGATTTTTTAATTTTGCCCCCAATTCCTTTTAAAAATATTCGATATATTATGTTAGATTTCTATGTATATTTATTTCAGTTTTGTATGTAGGTATATAAAAATATTCAGCATAATAAAAAGCACTTTTTTCATCAATTATTAATTAAATGGAAAATACTGCACATCCGGATTGGAAAATCGCTGAAATTAAAACTCAAGCCTCTAGGGCCTACCACTATCCCCATGCCCAGTCTACCGGGAGTACTAGGGCATCAGAAGTGGCTTGGAGCCAAGCGGCGGCTGGCGACGGGCCAGCTCCATCGATCGCCGCCGCAGGGTCAACGCTCGCAGTACTCGAACACAGCCCGCGATGGATAGCAATCGACTGTCACTACGCGGTTTAAAATATTAAATATATTTGTTTTTATGTGGTCCTAGTACTTATTAGTAGTCTTCGCGTTCTACGGTCACTTGCGTAGGTCGAATGACACCTTTTATTGTAGGTCCTGGTGGTTTGTCATACGACAGTATGAGTAAGCAGTATTTATATCATTTATTAATTAATGTATGAAATTGTATTAATATCTGAATTTGTGATGACTTGTTTATATTGGCTTAATCTTTCTTATTGAATTGAAATTGTTAATAGTTGCTTAATGACAAAAATGTGATTTTTGCACACCAGAAATGGTAAGATGTAAGATACTATAAATATTTATGTACCATGATTCTCACTACATCTTTGCAAATAAATGAATTTGAATTTGAATTTGTAATTGGCTCGCGCCGTTTTAATTAAATTGTAAATAAATAAAAATACAGTCGTCAGAGGCCTCTAGATGGTTTAAAAATTTTAACCCTAGAGTTATGAAATCTCAAATAATAAAATAGAAGAATATATCCCGCATATGAGCTATACATTGTTGTTTCAATTACATTGAATAAAAATGTAATAAAATAATAAAGCCTTTATTCAACTACACATTTCATATTTAATTTCTTTTCGATTACATACATTAGTTAATTCCATAAAATGTTATAATTGGCGTAAAATAACTACCTACTCAAATTACATTCATAGACAATTTACTCAACCATAACGACGTAATCCAGCGACATAAGCCTATCATAAAATCCATCAACGTATAGCGTAGATCATACCTAAATATAGACCAATAGCACGCAATTATTCAAATTACTAATTCAATACTTCGGCTTCTGTACCCATTTCATAGAATATATAATAAACAGAGAACCTTCTAAATATCAGTTTTCGATTCCTTCATCCATATTGTATATCTAGGCTTTTCTAAAGATTTTCTAAGTGACCCTTTTTTGTAGTAGTTAGAAGTAGTATGTTTAGTTTTTCTTAGTTAAATTGTAGGTCCCGGCTGTTTATCTAGTACGGCACCCGTTAAGCCATGTCACAGGACCTTGGGGCGACTTTATACACTTGACACCAGAGTTGGCCACTCTTATTCGATAAGAAGAAGAAACTGGATCAATCAGCAACCAGATTAATCGCGTCAATGAAAACTGTCCAACCAGCACCGAGGACATTTATGTCTTCCGTGGGCGCCTACCATGGTATATCTGCTCAAAAGAACTCACTTAACGAATTATTTCTATGGTGGAGTCACGACCCCCAGTCATGAGGAAATATGAATCAAAAAGAAAGAGAGAGAGAGAATGAGAAAGATTTTTATTGATACTATGAGGTATCTACATGTACTGTAACATCGCTGATCCATACAAAGCCGAACATTCCACAAATAAAAGCTCGCAGGTAGAGCAGAAAACCGATAATCTGTACCCTAAAGACACGACCGAGCAAATTACTCATCTATCTCTTATCTAATCCATGCCACTTCAATGCCCCAATTTACATAGACCCCCAAGCGAGAGCCCATTCTTCACGAAAGCGGGTCAAGCTAAATTGGAATTTCAAAGAGATTTTTTGTCTGCGGAACAGCGCGAAATCGTGTTACTATTACTCAATCTGTAACGGCCAGGCTAGCAAGAGCTCTCTAGCTAGTGAAAAAATATAGTAAATAGAGCTCATTTAAACTGGCTCGATAAGGAACCATTTTAAAAAAGCCCTACGTAGCGAATTTAAAGTTAGAAATGAAGGTTCTTACCTGTTGGTCGTGTTCTCGGAAGAAAATATTTCGATAAGATCGGGAATGTGTAAGATTTTCCGGTTTAATAAATTTAAGGCGAGGCTTAATATTTAAAAGAGGAGCTGTGACCGCAAAAAATGGAGGAAATTACTTCATATCATGTTCATGAGATTTTCTAGAGCTTTGAAAGATTTTCAGCTTTTATGCTGACTTTGTAGGGTAAATTTCCTTGAAATTTAATTTAACGGTAGGTATATAATATAACGAAGAGTTATATATAAATTTACTAGCAACATTAGAATTTCAGACCTTTCAGGCATCTGTGGTTTAACTAACACATATATAGTATCAGGCAGAGATAAAACCTTATTAAACTTGTTTCAGAACAAAAGGGGTTTGACCTATTTGTTCGAAAGTGGTAGTTTAAACTAGGTTTTTCCAATGTCACATTATTGTCACATAATATGTGCTCGTTATTGTACACCCCGTCTAGACTTTTTTTATTATTTCCTCTCCTTCCTACGGTTGCCTGGAAAAGATCGCTTTCAGTGATAAGGCCGCCATTTGTGGCATTAGATTTAATTTCTTCACGTTTTGTATAATGATGTATTTTTCATGTGAGTGTCCAATAAAGTATTAAGTAATCAATCAATCAATCATTAGACACACCTACGTACGATATTTGATGTACTTAATAGATAACCTTATTTTTTAAGTCAGTCAACATAGACAGATACAAAAAAAAAATTCAGATGACTTGATAACCTCTTTTTTGAAGTCGGTTAAACCAGTGTGAAAGAAAATGAGGCTAAGGTACTTGACAGATCTCTATTAATGGAAAATATATTGCTTTAATTTATGAAGTAAATAAGTATTAATTCAAAACTATTTGTATTTCAGACAAATTATGCAGCATGTATAGCCAATACCGAGGTTGAATGCAGAAACGATAAGGCCGCCCAATGTTAAGTAACCTAGGTTAAGTAATTTTACTATAAATTGTTTTTGTATTTTGTTTTCTGGTGTACTTACAATAAAGTTATATTGATTGATTGATTGATTGATGTAAAAATTTTACATACTTAGGTAAATTTCACCAATTATTTCGGTATCGTCCAGCTTTAAACGTAGGCCTCCTTAACTTATGTATTAGTTACCACTAACCCAGTATACATACATATAATATACGTACAAGACCTTACTAAATATCTGTTTTTATTTCTTTCAGCGGTCTGTTCCGGCTCCTCGCCTCTTAGACTGATAAAGGTAACCGTCTTATTCATAAATATTGTCTAAAACAGGTTTATAACGCTATTTAGTTAAAACGTTCATTAAGCCTAATACACGTATTTTAAAATTCATGATTCATAAACGTTCGATAAACCTACTATAACTATGTTAAGTTTAAGATACACTTTAGCGTTTTCATTAAAACTTTCATCAAACCGCCAAAAAAAATTAAATGGTGTCATTTTTTTTTTAAATTTTACGTCAAACTGACAGTGACAGCGGTTGTCATTGTCATACAAACAGGGTTTCTTTGGAATTTTGGAATTGGAATCATACATCTGTGAATTTTTGCGGCCGTGGTGAAAAAATTCGGAAAAATTCAAAATACTCCATTCATTAGACACCAAGAAATGGAGACCAAGAATAAATTACCTCAAAAGAGGCAAAGAAGTGAGAATTGGCTTGGGGAAGATAAGGTTAGTAAGCAGGTTTCTCAATACATGTATTATCAATTTTCCGAGGATATGGTCCCGGCTGTTAGGCCACCTGTTTTCGGCTCTTGGTGTAATAGGCACCTATTACCTAGTATGATATATACCTCATGTGTTCTGAGCTTGTGAAATACCCACCAGCAGTGTGGTGTTTATGTGTCAAAAAATTATACCCCAATAAAATTAAAGTAGTAGAATGTTACAGCCAATTAATGAATTATACTCTAAAAACAGCTTTTGTTTAATTATTGTTACTATAATAACATCCCATGCATTTATTTTCCCTAGCGTATACCTACTAATGGACTTGGTGAAAGAGAGGGTCAACGCCATTGAAAATAAAAACACCGACAGCAATACAAATGCTAAAAAGTTAGCAGCATGGAGTGATTTGTGTAGCAGGTAACTATTTACTTAACACTACCCTATGAATATTTTAAGTTTATTTGCTATTTTCTTCAAGGCTGAATCAACGTCGACGATCAAAGTCCTACTGAACCAATTTTATCCCTCTCATATAACCTTTCTACCATAATGTGAGTATTGTCATCAACATATCTTTATTTTCAGTTTCAACACTATGTGCAGTGGTGGCCCTCGCACTCTAGCTCAACTAAAAGCGCAATGGGGTACAATTAAAATGTCAAAAAAGAAAGATAAATCTGTGCAAAGGAAGCAGCTTTTTATGACTGGCGGAGGACCCCCACCTGAAATGGACCTTGAAAATGATAAAGACTTATACTCGTGTTTGCTCAATGAGTTTATAATAGACTCAAATGAATTTGATTCAGATCAAATAAATCAGGTAAGAGAATTAAATAACATAATGTGCTCCTCCTCCTCTCACTACTCAATCACATGAATTGAAAAATGTACTTCCTTGTTTTCTTCTTTTAGAAGAAGGTGGTTGGATCTTCGCCAAAGAAAATAAAATTGGGTTCGAGTACTAACCATGTAAGCATTTCCTTTATATTAATTACTAGCTTTTCTTTGTGATTCTGTCCATCTAGTTCTGTAGACTTGAGAGTGCTTTACGCCATACATACACACCCCTGTTGCAGTTTCCTATGTAGATTAAATAAAGTATATATTTTCTGATATAAATACCCATTTCTTTTCAGAACATTGAAGATATTCAGGTCCAAGAAATTACGATACTTCATAATACACCAGATGGCAATGACCAAACAACAGTAAAGAAACCTCAAATAGTAAAAAATGAGGAAAATGTAATGGTGGAAGTACATGAGGTCGCTCAAGAGATAAATGTCACACAGGACCAAAATACACCAAAGGTGAGTAAATTCAGTGATAAGTGTGTTACTAGTCACATAACATTTCTCCTATACATAGATTATATACAGTGATACATATAATAAATAATATCCTGGGACATTGCACACAGCGACATCTAGCCCCACACTAAGCAAACGCTTGTGTCGTGGGTACTAGATAACGGATATAATACTTATATACTTTTCTTTTGTAAATACATACTTATTATACATACAAACGACCAGACTCAACACAAGTAATTATAGATTTTTAAAGTGCATAAATACTTGTGTCATGCGGGAATCGAACCCGCGCCCTCTAGATTAGAAGGCAGAGCCACTACCAACTAAGCTAACAGGCCAGTCGAATATGTATCAAGGCAAGTAGGTATGAGACTCCACAATCCAGCATAAGATTATTTTAAGATTACAAGTAACAATAAAATATATTTTCCACACAAACAGAATTTTATTTTTTGTTACAAATCTCATCCAAGCACACTTTTATAAAGCGTCCATCAGTGTCAAGGCAACATCTTTCGAAGGCACCTGGTAAGCGATGTTAATTGGTACATTTCTACTTTAAAATCTTAAAATACCTTCGACATTAAGGGGGGATACGAAGCGAATGACGTTTGAGCGTTTCGCGGCGACACACGCGCCATCTATCGAAAATATCGTGCGTTAGCTCGTACGAGTGCGCTAGTCGTAGTAACCTTTAACTAATCTGTGGCGCTAGCTCGATTGCAGAGTAGTGAAAAACAGAGAGCACACCATTTACTTCTAAAGTATGTTTATTTGTTGGAATAGACATGAATTCGTTAAAAACATTTTCTTTATATTATTAGTATAGATTATTATAAGTTTTGCAAAGGAATAGGAAAAAAGAAAATAATGTAAATTCCTATGAAAATTTCCACATAATCACAAAAAAACATACTTTGTAAAATTATTTTTAAATTTATTTTAAATAAATGAGAGGTAAAAATAATGCGAATTTATATTATTATGGATGTAATTGAAAAAAAAACGATTTGAATTCTTACTTGTTACAATGTTAATTCATAGCCACAAATAACTGAATGATAAATAAATAAAAAAACTACATCACGTGGGCAATTTATTAAATGAACAAGTTATTACGTCGTACATTTTTATAATTTTGTTTTCTTAGCTTCTAAAACAATTGGCTCTGCTTTTCGTTTTTTTTCCTGTTTTTCATTTTTCGCCTTGATTGCGTCTGTTATATATTTTGGGTCCCTAATAGGCATTTTTCTTGGGAACCTAGGATCTATTAGCTCCGGAAGTAAGCAATCTAAATAAAAATCTTTTAGTTTTTTTTCCATTTTTTTGGACCAAAACAGGTCATCTCTTTCAAAGATTTCCGTTTTAACTGGAAAATTTTCGCCTGACCAAATTGCAAAAAGGCATCTCTTTTTTCTTGTGACATGTAGCTGTCCTTGCACTTGATAGTACCATTGATGTTCTTGGTTTATTTTAAGATTTCCATCGCAATCTTTTTTATAAAATTTTATCTTTTTATTATCGACCGCTGCCTCTAAACCGAAATTAAACGAAGTTTTAGGGCATTTTATTTCCACTAAAATTCCTTCGTCGGTTATTCCATCCGGTGATGCTCCAAAATATGGAACATCTGGATCAATGTACAATCCACATGGTAATATTTTAACATCTTCTTGTGCCGATAATTGCTCCAGTGCCAACCTTTCACTATCTTTTCCGTGTTTAATTGATGGAACATGTTCGATGGACCTTTTGTACAAAATATCCTTAACAATATTTTGACATCTTGTGTCTAATCGTCTTTTTATAACGCGCCCAAAATTAGACGCAGTTAATATATTACGACGTAATTCCAGCCACTCGCTAGATCCACTTTGTAGAACAGTTTCCCGAGCTATTCTTTCTCTTTCTTCGAGACTCTTTTGCAAATTTTGCAAAAACGCTTCTTTTGACTTTAACATCATGTCTTCATCTATATCTGGTCTACTACAGTCTTCTCCATAATTTCTGGAATCATATTTTTCAAAATTTATCTTTTTCTTTATGTGCCTTTTGGCAGACTTTAATTTTTTGGCTTTCCATTCTTCATATTTGCTTATATTATTTCGTGGACTTCGACCTACGATTGATTTATGAAGAACTGATAACGGTTTTCGGGTGTTGAACGAAATTGCGGCAGAATTGCAACGCAGCTTATATTGATATTTTTGGCTGAAGTTTATTCTTTTGCCACCAACAAATTTGGCTACGATACTATGATATCTCTCCACAGAATTACTGTCTACGTCCTTGATAAGGCTTCGAGAATGGGCTGCCAGTTGACCAATTATTAATTTTATTCGAAGCCAAATGCTGTTGGAAAACAAGTCTACATCAATATTTTTGTCGTCTTCATTTTTTAAACAATAATAGTTTTTGCATTTGCTGTGTCGACCAAACGCATGTTCGGCAGCATTTGTGATGTCTTGATGGAGACTTGATACGTTTCCAGTTTCTTTGTTGGTTTTTATTGCTTGAACAACCACTTTTCTCATAGAAAAAATCCTTTTTTTCGTAATATAATTTCTAAATTTTATTGGAAATTTTGTGTCTGTGGTGATAGCCACTAATTTGTTACAAAAATTTCTGAGCAGATGGTTTCGGCATTCCACTTTCTCAACCGTGAAGTTGTCATATGGTCTCGCTTGGAGTATTTTTGAGTAGGTGTTTGCGTCGCCATCTGAGATTAATCTTCCATAGATTAAGTTATGCATCTCTAAGCTCCTTTTAAAACCCTCCACTAATATTTCTGACTCCATTCCAGTAGATGGACCTGAAAATAATTATAAACAATAATACAAAACCCATAATATTATTGTCATAAAAAGAGAAATGAGAGACCTCCTACGGTGGCAGTAAGATAAAACAGGTTAAGAATGTTATGAAATGAACGTCCAATTAGTATAATAAGAAAATTTATGTATGTACATATCTAAAAACTATAAATGAGTACATTTTATACAACAATTAATGATACCTAACATACCTGTAGAGAAGAGGAACTAAAAATAGAAATCAACAAAGAAATAAGTAAACCTATTCTCAGTTATTAAAAAAGTTACATAAAACAAATATGATACATGTCTCCGAACAAATCCTTATATAAACAAATAATTTAAAAAATGCCTGAAATATTACTCTCAAGAATTGCTATAACCACTGAGATTGGACAGCTACAATCAGAAGGAAAATTGGAGGAGGCTTTTCCCGCCACAAGCGGACCTAACACCATGAAAGACACAACTCAACTAACCAATAATTTAATAAAAGTAAATCTTAAACAAATTAACTAACACAAATGTAAATACTCTGTTTGAAATTCGGATGTTAAGGAACTAAAAGCTTTTTTATTTTATTTCTTAACATACCTGTATAATTTTTGTAACAAACATGATCTTTCGTCTCTACTCCTTTACTTTGTGACACCGCACAAAAATGGCAATATTTATTTTTGATTCCTAAAAATAATATTTTATTTGTTCTTCTCCCAATAATGGCAGCGGCTCCGGACAGCGAAGAATAGTTTTTTTTTGTAGGATCTTTTGCCATAACATCCATCTGCAATAACGTCAATAACCGGAATTCCGTCAGAGTTGACCCTCCCTTCTTTGACTGCCATATCATGCTCTTCTTTAGCTGCTTCGCCCAAAGATTTCTTTAGTTCTTCTTCCCATTTCTTGTTTACAAGGTCCATTTTTGTGGTATATAATTTATCGCTCATAGGAGCGAGACCAATAGCACAAGTTAATTCTTTCAATTGCGAATGTCCACAACCAATGGTTATAGAACCAGCAACTGCGCTGGTGTTGATATCCATTTCATCTCTGGGATTATCAGTTGCTATAATGAAGGTCATATTGCACATCATGCATTTTAATTTAAGTTTGGAAATAAGGCCAACACGAACTTCTGACACAATTTTTACTGGTGTTAAGCCACAATTTTGAGGACCGTGAGCAGATATTTCTTGAAGCTTTTCAAAAAATTGTGTTACATGAGTAATCCGTCTACCAACTTGTTTTTCTTCGCATATTTCACTGTAACAATGTAGATAATAGAGTGTGCAAAGTTATCATAAGTGCAGTTGGAACCATTGAAATTACGATCAGCTGCATAATTATATAAATAACTTTTATACAACTTCATTAAAATATTTGAAACCACCAAATCGATTTTTGACGACTACTTGGACAACACATGATTAAAAAATACACACGGTTTGTGAAATATAGCATATTTGTTTTTATGTTCTTTGTTTTGTACAGTTACAATTAATGTAGGTTTACATAATATACATATTTATGTTTATTGCAACCTCATTGTAAGTCAATCGGAACATGTGTACATCGTTAATATGCCAACTCACCTTGTACTTTCTGGCACTACATTGAATTCTACATTATTTATTATATCTGTGCCCGAAAAACTTAGGTCGTCAATATTTGACTCCAAATTGACATCTAATTTTTCAGAATCTCTCACCTCACTGAAACCATATAAATAAAATTAGTTTCATTTAATAACCGGTAAAACAAATATTTTTAGTGATTCATTAGTTTTTTAATACGACGTTATCTTTATAAATAACATGAATAAAAAATGGTCTGATATGCTTAATATCATAAGCGTGTCAGACCATAATTGATATATGAATGATAATTTAGACATAATATACAAATCTGCGTAAAATCAATAAATAAACTTAAAAAAATGATAAAAAAAGATAATGAAAGATGAAGTGTTGTAGTAAACTAACTAAACGAGTAGTTTTGAGTTAACCCAAAATTAAAATTTCTGTTGTTTACTTACCCCGTACTATCGGACAATACATTGACTGAATTATCATTTGCGGTCTCTGTACTTGCACTACTCTGTGCATTAGTGTTTGCCGACTCAGTCGTATTTGCTTTTTTGGAGTTTATCACTTACCTAGAAATATATAAATTACGATGAGTATGGCAAATAATGTAAACTAGCAGCACCCCGCGGTTTCACCCGCGTTAATTCTGAATTAAAATAGCTCAAATTTATTCATCAGAAATAATGTAGGATTTCAATGGCAAAAGAATTTTTAAATCGACACAAAGACACGAAACAAATAAAAATCATCCTCTTTATAATATTATTACTGTAGATTAGTAAAATGCAGGCTATTATTAGCAGCTTCCCAACAAAAAATACCTTACATATCAAAATAAGTAACCTAACAATGGAACTTACCACATTCTCCCAGCATTTTTGCGATACTGTCTTTTTGTTTTACCACTTCGGTAATATTTATTCCTTTTACTACCCATCCGTCACTGTTATATAGTCTCTTAAACACAAAATAATCGATTTTAAATATTATTAACACCACTGACTGTTGTCACCTCACGATAAACCACAGACTGTCGAAGTGCCTGATTATTTATACATAGCAAACGTTGTATCTGCAATACTAAATATTGGTAGGCGTTTACTAAAAAAAACGATTTATCTCTACAATAGTATTGTTGTATCTAAAACGAAGAAGGGCGGTACTTTCGAATTCATAATACGAATATCTTTGATCAAACATATTTTCTCTTAAACTTATATTTGCAGACTTATGGAAGAAAAATGTTTTGCTTTGTTGTTATTTCCTAATATTTTTTTAACGTTCTATTAATTTAGTTTAGAATTCAAATAAAGGGGGCACCTTGTTAAAGAACTGAATAAACCTAAAAAAAATGTTTTAACACTTAGAATCATGTCAGGTCAACGTTCTAGTGATCAGAACTACATGAAATTTAGACTGTTCTCTTCGTATGGCGCCTTAAAGCTTTTGACATTCCAGTTTATACAGAGAGACATAGTGATGCCATGACAAAGACAAAGTGACATCAAATGATGTAATGTGAATTTTAATAGGGAAATAAAGGCTATTTTTATTATTTATTAATTAACACACAAGTTTATTAGGGCGGTTTTGGTACGACAATAGCAACAACTATTGTTTTACGACTTTAGGGAATTCGCGAAAAACATATTTTGTTATTCATTTAGGAGTATTTTGTTAGGGCTCGGTGAACTTTTGTAAATTAATTGTGTGTGTCGTTTTATTAGTTTATTCAATAATAATAAACAGTTGTACACTTATATGTATACACTAAACTAAAAAAGAGTACCTATGTATTAAGTATACATTTAACCTTAATTTAAAACATCCACATGTGGTATGGAGCCAAGAACGCTGGCTGCATTCCCACGCTGGATTGCAATAGAAATCCTTTGCGAAATGAACCAGCCAGCGTTCTTGTCTCCAGTGATGTCATTCACCTTTTATTTAATTTTATTAGTTTTTAGTAACCCTGTAAATGTAGTTAGTTGGATTGCCTTTATTTGAGACATACTGCTTAAAAACTTGGTCTGATCGAGTCCTTTTACTCGTACCTACATGTTTAAAAATAGTATGAATTAATATATAGTACCTAAAAATACAGGGACAAACAAGGTGCCCTTTCAATTAGAGGGCTTTTATACAAAGTTAATAGATTAGTTTTTATTTATATAAAATAAACATATATTTTGTTAAAAACTAATTTATAAAACTAAATACTATCAATAGATTAAAAACTTCAACTACTTCTAAAACTAAAATACTTCATCTAAAATGCCTGTAGTAGAAAGAAAGGTCCCCAATATGCTGGTGGCATTTCCGCGTTGTTGCAATGCTCACCTTTTGAGCAAAGTAGCAGCCAGCATTCTGGAGACCTGTATCTTACTATTCCACAAATTCCCTCTTGTTCGTATATATAATGGTGAAATTTTTTGGCAAGCGTAACACTTACAAAAAATAAATAAATCTATGCTTAATTCTTC
This sequence comes from Macaria notata, assembly GCA_927399415.1. Classification (NCBI taxonomy): domain Eukaryota; kingdom Metazoa; phylum Arthropoda; class Insecta; order Lepidoptera; family Geometridae; genus Macaria; species Macaria notata. The sequence goes on along the minus strand of OV656748.1, from coordinate 2,014,728 downwards.
ACAATATTATAAAACGTATCGTTCATATATTGCCAAAAATAATTAAGGTATATCACATATTCAAAATTCAGCTTCCTTCAAATATTTTAAGCTTAAGTTCGTCTTTTTTTTTAAATCCGTCTGTAAACTGCCAAGCATTTTTGTCAAGCAACAATGTTTGTAAAGTATACCTAGGTACCTTCACTTTCGTACTAGATTTTGTCCAAGATAAATTTACACATGTTTGGCGGCAGCACTTCTGCAAAATCTTACGATTAATAGACAAAAGAGTGAAGTTCCTATTTTATACGCACGCAGAGCTTTTGGTACCTAGTACCATTTTAGTACAGCGTTTTTCAATTAAGCTTTTGAGAAATAGCTTTAGGTATATTCTAGATTTGTGAACATTTTGCTCTGAGCTTAAACCAGAAACCATTTTAATCCCTAAAAGCGAATCAGAGTATGAATTTAGTTTCCCTAAAACGTTCAATACTTTTACAAGAAATACATTAACACCTACATAGTATATAAGTTAAGGTATGACATGTTAAATTGTAGGTCCCGGTCGATAGTAAAGTACGGCAGTCGTTAAGCCATGTCAGAGGCCCTTAGGGCGGCTTGATAAACTCTCGACACCAGAGTTGGCTACTCTCATTCGATAAGAAGAAGAAGTTAAGGTATAATATTATAAGAAAAACATTTTCGGGACATTTCATGCAGCGACATCTAGCAATATTCGCTAACAAGCAAGTAAAAATACCCGTGTTTATTGCTAAAGTTAACACTTAATTTAGAATCTAGAGCTCATTGTATGTATTACATACATTAAAAAAATAATTTAGAAATATGAATTGTATTTTTTATATACAAATAATATACAAACTAAACATGATTCAACATCTAAGCGTTAAACAATTTTAAAATAAGACAATCACATACAAAAATATCAAATCTCTAGCAACAGTTTTTCTTTACCAAAAAATATACATTTCAATGTAAAAAGAGTTTGACTAGTGATGTTACATGCTTTTATGCACGTCAGAAGTTGTCAATCAATTCAAATGAATTCAATTGTACATTCAGTTCTATAGTGTTGTTCTTGTATTTGTGACAATAGATCCATGACCAACTTGAATTGAGTTTCAGTTTAGTTACGTGAATATGCATATTGATTTATTCGTAACACTGTTACAAGTCAAGACTGGCCTGTTAGCTTAGTTGGTAATGGCTCTGCCTTCTAATCTAGGTTTGGTGGTTTGACTCCCGCAAGACACAAGTAAAAACAATAAATTTTAAAATTGTGTTGAGTCAGGGCGTTTCTATGTACATATAATAAGTATGTATGTATTTACAAAATAATAAAATATAAATACATATTATATCCGTTATCTAGTACCTACGACACGAGCGTTTGCTTAGTGTGGGGCTAGATGGCGCTGTGTGCAATGTCCCGGTATATTTATTTATAATTGCCAAAAACAGATTGACTGAATTAAGGGAATTCTCGTAAAATTCTTCGAAACGCCCGTTTCTAATCTCATTTGTTAAAACAAGTAAGTATACTTCGGATCTTGTTTAGTTAACTCGATTTTTGGCAAATTGCCTCAACTCCGCTTAAATTGATTTAAAACTTTCTTACAGAACTTACAAAAAAAATATTAAAGTATATTGTGCTTTGTAAAAGTATAGGTAGTATGACATTGTGTTTCTATTGTGTAATGTAGAATTTAATCCAATATCGAAATGTTAAGAACACATCTATGATCTTAAAATATATTTTCATATTTACACGTAAAGTAAGGACTTTACGTGTAGATAAAAATATGAGCATACAGGGTGATTGGTAGAGAGTTAGACAAACTTAAATGGGGGGTTTGGGGCCCCAAGGGGAAAATACAATTTGGCCAAAAAAAATCCCAGACCTGCCATTTTTTATTAAATATTTTTTTTGTGATTTTTTAGAATTCTGCCGTAATTCTACCTATTAAGTACCACAACTTAAAGCCTAATATACAAATTCTATGCCAATGTATATTTAGCTTACTTATCTAAATTAAAAAAAAATAATCATGAATGTTCATTTACTAAAAGTATTTGTAAACAAAAAAAAAATGTTAAATTGTGTTTGTTATCTCGCTATTTCAGTTCCAATGGTTATTAATTTCTCTATCTTTAACTTAATATCAAAATCAGTCCAGTTAACAAACATACCTATATATCAATCAATATTATGTATATAAAATATCAAAGGAGTACATAAGCTTCGTCCATCATTATGTAATCTTGTTACACCCCTCGGGGTAAATATGTAAGAGGGAAAAGAGAGAGGGAAGTAAACAGAACTCTTTTAGGGAAATATGTGAAAAGTCACAACATTCTGCGTATTGGTCCCTTTGATCATTAAAGGCATTCAATATTGCAAGCTGGTGAACTTGATTTAATAGAAACAGTGGCAGTATGTATGTTTTGGTGTAAGGCATTTTGGGTAAATAAAATATTGTACTAACAATTATTAAAATTATTGTGAACGTCGATATCTGCCATAGAAAAAAAAAACCTATGGAGTAAACATGTTGCATATGAAAACAATGTGAACAACGAATATATTTCTTTATCCATATAATATGAGTTTATACATCACGAAATAAATAATTGTAAGATTTTTAATTTAATTACAAACCAAATTCAAGCAAAATTTTTTTTTTCATCATTTTTACTAAGAAAACGGAAACAGTGTAAAGTACATAACTGTAAATAGCAGTTGGTTAGTATATTGTTTACATAAACAAATCTTTTACAGTTAGCTGTCCAAATTTTTACTTTATTCTCTATTTCTCTAATATTTTAATCCCTAATAAAAAAATAAGTAAATAAGGTAGTTCAAGGTACATGTGTATTAATTTGCTCTAATTAACGACTTTTCTCGCGTTCCTTTTTGTACTAAGTACAACCTTACATACTGCTATTTAAACTACATTGCCTCTAACCTCGAGGCACCAGCGACTTCAAAAGCAGTGAAGTACACAGGAAAATGATGACACGGTACAAAAATATAATATCGAGCCTTTTGTAGAGGCTTTATTTTTGTACCGCGCCACTTTTGAAGAAACGCGGGCTGTAAGTTTGTAAAATGTCAGCGGTTTTGATATTTTCTTGACGTTCACTAAGAAATAAAAAATATGAGAAGCTTTTTGCTGCATTAAGCTGTTCCTAACAAAAATAACTTTATTTACCTTCTATTTGCATGAGGTATATTTATGAATCCATCAGATTAATAAAATTTGTTTGTTTTAAGTTTTCATTCACTATCACAATTATCATTATTTGGTATGATCATCACACATTTGGGTCACATCAGGTTTCGAGAGTTTTCGATACGCCTTTAGGGCTTTGATCTAGCTAAGCATTATTCATTGTATAACAAACAGCTAAAATGAAAATTATAAACAATAATGTAACTAAAACGGAATAATCTGTGTTTTAAAACGCACTAACAAACCAAGCTGTCAATCTAAGTCAATAACTTGTGTAGTTAGAGAGAGGCATATACCCAGCAGTAGTACCGATATAAATAATAATTATAATGAACAAAAAAAAAGCGCAAAAAAAGTGCGGTGTTTGTAAGATCTTTAAATCCACGGAGGCCACGTTGGTTAGGAGGTTAGGTGTGGCGGTGGTATATGGAGGAATACACCTAAAAAACCATAAAGTTTGTTGTTTGATGTCGGTTAAGAAGCAGTCGCAGCCAAAAAACACTACATATTTCTCCAGAGTTTCAGTAACAATGGATTTCCGCAAAGTAACGCCTGATTTAATATCAAATCATGACCTATCAATCTAGTATACCAAGCAAATTACGATCAATATAACATCACCATCAATACACCAATAACAATAAAGCAAGCGTTTGATCAGATTTCTCGCACACATAATATCTATCTATACAAAATGACAGATAGTGTAAACACAGGATTACAGCAATCTCGATATTATCAGATAAGTTGACATACATCGATAATGCGGGTAAATAATATCTTATATATATATAAAACTCAAAGGTGATGTAGTGATCTATCAACGCACAGCCCAAACCACTGGAAGGATTGGGCTGAAATTTGGAATGAAAGTAGATGTTATGACGTAGGCTTCCGCTAAGAAAGGATTTTTGGAAATGCCACTTTTAAAGGGGTGAAATAGGGGATGCATGTTTTACTTCTTAATGCGAGCGAAGCCGCGAGCACCCACTAGTTATATTATATTTATCGCTACGATAATATTGACTGTATTTATTGTGTGTGTTAGTGTTTTTATAGGTTTGATTTGTTTTTCTTGTATTTGTGTAATACTGGTTAGAATTGATTCATATTAAAGGCGTGTAAAGTAATTTGGGTATTTTGTTTTGTACAATTTCACAACTCCTATGAGAACTAGTGGATGCTCGCGGCTTCGTTCGCATTACGAAGTAAAACTTGCATCCCCTATTTCACCCCTTTAAAAGCGGCTTTTCAAAAAACCTTTGGTTAGCGGATGCCTACCTCATAATATCTACCTGCATGCCAAATTTCAGCCCGATCCGTCCAGTGGTTTAGGCTGTGCGTTGATAGATCACTTTATCAGTCAGTCAGTCAATCAGTGAGTCACCTTTGAGTTTTATATATTTAGATTTGGTTGCAAGAATACGTATATTGCTCAATATGGACAAAAGCAACTAAACTGAAATTTAATGGTAGAGATTCAACATTGCAATGACTATATTTTGCGAATAGCATACCACCAACGACCTACTTTATAACACAAAATAATCATCTCGAAAATAAGTTAAAATGCTACATTTTCATATTATTACTTGTTGCTTATTATAATCGTTAACTTACCAAAAACAAAATTCCGAATATTACCTCCAAACACGAGCTTATTTTACGGCGGCAAGTAAGGTTGGCTACAAAAGCTAGTGCGGTCATAAAGCAGGCGAAAGAAAAGCTTCGTAAGTTTCGCGTGAACGATACTATATGCGAGCTTGCACGTGGGATTAGAGGTGGTATTACACAGGCAGATAGTATTCTAAAGGCTAGTTATGATAATACATTAGTTGATGTGTTTACGCCTGGTAAAAAGCGGTTTTTGTCATGGTGGTATTATAGGAACCCGAAAAAGGCATAAACTTGTTTTATACAAAGTACAAACTAATACAAAGCAGGTAAAACTGCACGCAACTACTATATTCACATGTAATTTCATACAACAGTACACAAAAGTAACAATATTAAGCGATATTAAAAGGAATTGAACCTTGAACCGATTGGTTCAAGCGTCTCTGGCGTCAAATAAAGTGTACACATAACAATACACATTCAGTAAAAATATAAAATGTAAGATGGGTATTGAGTGAAAAGTTTTAGCCAAACAAAATAAAAAGTTACTCTAACCAATTTGATTATGGCTTCACATCTACGCTCCACATCTCATCTACTCTGCCTAATATAGTTCAGTAAGAAGACACGCACCGTATTGCAAAATACTTCCCGAACCACAGAAAAACACTATTCACGGATAAAATCGAATCTAAAACTCAACAAATAAACACACATTCTTATATTATTATAAAGATATCCTTATTTCATTATATTCTTAGGTATCATTTCTATGATTAGCAAGTAGAGAGGTTTATGTCGGAAGTGCCAAAGTGTGGAACAACGTCTTGCCTCTACATTTATATTACGGACGGCAAAGCTTTGGAACACTTTACCGGAAGCTGCTTTTCCTAAGAACTACAGTCAATAGGTTTCAAATCTTAAGTTAATAATAATAATATGTCTTTATTGCACACCAACATGAAAGAAATACATGAAAGGATAAATTTATGATGACGTACATATGGGCGGCCTTATCGCCTTAAGCGATTTCTTCCAGGCAACCTTTGGATGGACACGATTAGCTGAGAAGAAAAGGGTCAGAGGTGTACTAAAACAAATATAAGGAATTTATAAATACATACAAAAAAAAACCTAACTACAACAACAAATACCTACACAATCAAGTAATTATAACACATACACTACTTACATACAGAATTATAAATTACAGATTTGCCAAAGTTAAAAAATGGTGGAAAATTTGATTTTGAAAAATTAATAAGGATTTAGACTTACGTATAGAAAGAGGCAAAGCATTCCATAAGGCTACAGCATGTACTGCAAACGACTTATGAAAGTACATATTAGCCTGAGTAGAGGAAGATGTTGGAAATGACAGAAGGAGAGATCGACTAGGACGTAAGGAGACAGAATGTGTGGGAGTCACAAAACTGAAATATTCTTTCAAGTAATGAGGGGTGACAGGATGGAAGAGAATTTTGTAGAGAAAGGAAAGAACATGATAATAGGTACCTTTTAAGCGTGTAACAGCCTCAGCTGCACAAATATATAAAAATAACGCATATATAACTCACTTTAATTTAAATTAATTGCATATCCTATCAGGGTGATTGTTCAGTGTTCGCTTTCCACGTTTTGTTGGTGTAACTGTGTAAAAACTTTACAATTTCCAAATTAAAAACTATGACTATTACATCGAGCAGACTGTAGTCAAACGCGGTTTTCAAAATCGGTTTCTTCTAGGCAAGCGCGCTAGATCGTAGATTATAACGCTGCTTAAAGTCAAGCGTGAGCCTAAATTTAAAAAAAAACTCTGCCACGTAAAAAAAACGAAAGTGCTGCCGCCAGTTTTGCCTAAAATTATTTAGGTCTACCTCCACGCGTCAGAATAACAAAAGGCTCGCTACACAAAAAACCTTTTACTTGAACACGCAACTTGTACGGCCTACGGACAAACATAAGGACGGACAACTCAATTTTTGCCGAATTGTGAATTTGTAAAGGTACGGAATGAAAGTTTTTGTTTGATGTATCAGTGCTATGTAAAATAAACAAAAGTAAGTTAAATTACTTTTTTGTGTCGAGTTGAGGTCAAACCTTTTTAAAATAAAGTTGTGAGAAGTACTGACTGAGGCAGTTCTTGGATGGGTGATCAACAAAGTATTTTAGCGTAAACTATACGCTTATTAATTTGCTTGTAATACAATGTTGATTGACAACTTAATTATATTCGTATAAAATTATTCGAAGAAAAAAACAAGCAGTAATGCATTTAGACATATACCTTAATTTAGAATTAAGTATAAAAAATTGTTTATAAATATAAACATATTAATTAATTACATAATTATAAAGTTCTATAAATTGTTACCCAAACAACACTAAGAAACAAACTGAAATCAATCGAGCGAGCTTTTCCACGAAGGTTACGTTCTACCTTCAAAGAATACATAGTGTTGCCCGAACAAAAACAGGCTTTTCCCCAAAAACGGACTGCTTTGTGCTGGGGTTGCCAGGTGGGACATACAATGGCCTGCCACTGAATTACTTACGATATTACAGTGGAGAAAAAGGTTAGGAAAAGAAAACACTAGATCAAATAGAAGAGTTAGCTGAATATTTTCTTTAAATAAAATACTTTGTCGAAATTCATCAATTGGAGTAAACTGATTAAAACTTGACTGTGTACGAATCATTAATTTATAACCACTTTTAGATTGTATAATCTGATGAGCAAACTGGTCGCACACGAACAAAGTTTGCACTTGACCATAATTTGCCTGATGGTAAGCAATCATTACCACCTAGGATGGAGTGCGCTAACCTAGTAAAACCGATTCACTCTCGCTCTGAAAATCGCAACAGATCCCATAAAAAGTTCTGACAATTATGTTTTCTTGATAATTTAGGAGTAAAAAAAACACAAGTTATTAGTTTTGATCATGAAAAAATTGGGTAGACACTAAATTTTTGAGACACTAACTCCATCTATAAAAAGAATAACTCTTTTTTTTATAGGAACCAGGTAACTTGGTATAGATTTTCAGTCGTTAAGTACGGGACCCTTCCAAACAATCTGTGGTACATGATAAATGGCGCAACTCTGGGACTACCCCAACTGAATTATAGCTGTTCTGTTTGCTGCGGTTATGCGAAATAGCCTGGATGTTTTTGAAGTAAGAAGATAGTGTCAAAAAGTTTGTAATGATTTTTTTTAACGCTAAACATTATTTAGTACTCTGACTTTTATTGAAAAATGAGCGAAAATAATAATTAGCGGAAGTGTCTGGAAATGAGTGTGGATTTTGTGGTTAAAATTCGAAATCCACGCAACGCAGGTTCGAATCCTGCCGGTCGGGTGTCAAATGTATTGTGTTTTAAATGTGACGATATTCGAAACGAAATAGAATATTTATTTATTTACAACAAGAGAGCTACGTGTATTACACACACACATACATGCACTTATACCATAAGACATAATAATATGGAAAGAAACAAATAAAGATGACTTTCTATAAATGTATGCTACACGTATCTGATAACACATACATATGTAGTTGGGTATGCTTTTCTAGTTGGTTTTTGATAGTTTGATGATTTATGTAACTAGACCGTAATGGTTGCTTACCATCAGGCGAATAACGGTGAAGTGCAAGCCCATCCCTTGTTAAAAATATAATATGATATAAGAATCCTACAATGGTTTTAAAATTAAAGAAATGGCTGGCTACATATGCATATGAGGAGACTGAAAAAATACTTAAAATTGTAATTTAAAATACACATATATATCTATATATATATATATATATGTATACAAACCCTCTATATATATATATATACACATGCATATAATATATACTCTTATACATAACAGTACTTTACAACACCAAACACATTTCATGTAAATATTTATTTACCTTAACCATCTTAAACTGCTTATTATTATTTTCATTTTTCAAAGTACAATTCTGCTTAGTAAGTACTACATCAAATAATTTAAACGAAATTAAAAAAAAAACATGAATACTTCAAATATGAATAGTCAAATACTTCCTATTATGTAATCCATTTATGTCCACATCAGTAAACCGCGCCAAGAAACGGGTTAACATATCCGACCCACCGCTTGCGCCTCTGGCTATTTATAGATTCAACTTGTTTACTATGTTGCACCTCGAGTGTTTCAATATCATGTCTTCGTTTCTCTTGGTAAATTAACCCTACGATGTATTTGAATTCCGAAATATAAGAAATCAGTGACTAAGTATTTATTTAGTTATTTATTGGTACTCGAACAAATACGAGGCTTGAAATTTAAACACTAAATATTAAATTTAGCAACTTTTTATTTCTAACTACGTTAACTTGTTAATAACTAATTTATTAAACTAACTCTCATTCGTAATTTTACTATATTGCTACATAACAATATAACATGTATAACGGGAAGACGTTGGTATCCGGGATACAGATATTTCTCGTCCGGATGCCAACACACCGCGTGCAACTTTGTAATTAGATATAAATACATCTTTTCTTAGTTTTTAAGTATTGTATGAAACCAATAAAATTTTTGAGTTTGAAAAAAAAAAAAAAAAAAAAATGGTATTAACAAGTATTACTCTACTCAATGCTCTATTAGCTCACAATACTGCTATAAAATTCATCAATTGATGTATTTTGTTCAAATTACAGAATATTTCATGATACGTGCATACAAATTTGTCATTCCTTTGTTAAAAAATAAAATAATTGTATAGTATCTTTTCGTCTAATCCGTGTTTATTTGTTTTTTTTTTTATTCAAATTATATTTATTACTGAATAACCAGTAACAATAATTACAAAAAAAGTCAAAAATATGTTGTATGTTTTGGTGACATAGTTTGTAATTACAGCATGTAACTACATAATTTAAATAAACAAATGGGTTGAATAATATGTTTGTATGTTAATCTTAAGTCCATTATATCTTTAAATAGAAATAACTTTTTTTTACACGAAATAGGCTGTACGTTTGACTATAGCCTGCCTGATGTTAAGCACCGCTATAGTCTAAGATGTAGCACGCTTGCCTAGAAGAAACCTATTTACTCTAGATTTGAAGACCCCTGGGTTATAATTAACTGGGAACAGGGCTCCAGGTAGAGAGTTCCATAGTCTCGCCGTCCTTACTACGAAGGTATAAGCAAAGCGCTTCGTGCGAGTCGGTGGAACTTCCACCATGAACCGGTGACGCCCTGCTGACTTCCTGCTTGTTCGAAGGTGGAATGGAGAAGGAGGAATTATGTTGTGAAGCACCGTTGCACACTCACCGAAATGTAACCGATAGAAGACCGGCAGGCTAGCAACCTTGTGACGATGTACTGAAATTATTTAAGTTAATCTGTTTGAGCGCGAGGAAGAAACTAATACATAAGCTTTCTACTCAACAATGTAATGTATAATAAATGTGATAAATAGCCCCGATAAATCCCTATCTTCACCCTCAAACCACCAAACAACACCTACCATACATCGAGCAAAGTCGGGGTAAGACAGATGTGCTGGCAAAATCCCGTAAATTATGACGCAACTTCCGGCGTCGGAGAGTTTTGTCAACAACTTCCGGTGTGTTTACCTTCCGTGATAATGACTGCACATATATGGTAGGGAAGGCTTGTGTTTTGTTGATGATCATCATCCGCAGCCATTGGGATCCCACTGCTGGGTATGGGCCTCCGTATATGCCATCTGCGACGATCATGTTCAGTCGTCAATATAACAAAAGCAAGGGTTTGTAAGTTTGTATCATGGGAAAAAGCTGTTGAATTATATTTTTCTTATTCACGCATAAAAATGATGCTGATTATTAAGATGATGAAATCGTGAATATTTCAGAAATACGATATAAGTATATATAAACTAATAATATTCTTAAATCATTCCATAAATATTTAATTGTAACATTTTAACATTGTAACCGGTTTCTTTTAGGTAAGCGCGCTACATCGTAGACTATAACGTTGCTTAACATCAGGCAAGTTGTAGTCAAGCGTAAGCCTATTTCATGTTAAAAAAAAAAAAATTAAATAAAACTGATTTGCCATTGGCCATAGTTTGCCTGATGGTAAGCATCAAAGGCTATGACCTAAGACGGAGCGTCCTTATCCGATAAGAACTGATTCACTCTCGCTTTGAATATGGCTGGATTATAGTGCGTGGGGAACAGGGAGTTCTACAACTTCATTATATTATATAAGTACTTACTTAATTTAACTTAATCATTGCATGCCTTTTAATATGTAATAAGACCGTTTATGTAGAAAATATGTATGTACCTAATGTGTATAAAGACCGTTTCTATACAGTCACAAACAAATAGCAAACCCGTGTTAATAAAAGCGGCACATTAATCTACTTGTGTAAATAATATCCCCGTTCATTCGAGTGAATGCCAGGGGTTAGGTATGAGGGCGGGTCTAGACTTGCTATTTGTCTGGATCTAGAGCACGACTGAGCCGTCGATGTAGAGAGCTAGGCTTAAGGTAGGGGTTTCATACAAATGCATGCTTTGAACTTGGTTGAAGCTTGGTTGAGCGATTAATTTTCTTTATGAAACAAAAGAGGTGGGTATTACCCCTTCTTTTTAAAAATAAAATAAAAAGATTTTTAAAAGTAAACAACGGAATTTACAGTTAGTTTTTTAATACGTAGAGTGATTTAAAAGGAAGGTTTATGTGTTAAATAACGTGGGCGAAGGCGCGAACACAAGTTTATTAGCTGAGCATGGTCCAGGATAAAAGTGGGCTAGTCTATTATATCAAACTAGTGGGTGCTCGCGGCTTCGCTCGCATTAAGAAGTAAAACTTGCATCCCCTATTTCACCCCTTTAAAAGTGGTATTTCCAAAAATCCTTTCTTAGCGGATGCCTACGTCATAACATCTACCTTCATTCCAAATTTCAGCTCAATCAGTCCAGTGGTTTGGGCTGTGCGTTGATAGATCTCTATATCAGTCAATCAGTCAGTCACCTTTGAGTTTTATATATATAAGCTAAGAAGATAATGATATTGGGTTTCAATCCTGCCTATTTGGTAATATAATCCTATAGCAAATTACCTATTTGCTAGTTATTACTATTTTTGATTGAAGAAGGAACATGCCCCAAACCGGGCAAAGAAAAATCCGAAGAGCGAGAGAGTGAATATATTTGCAGATTAAATTAAATGATTTTAAAATAATTACAGACTAAATATACTTTGTATTTCACAGAATAAACAAAATAATTTTTTGTGCGTTATCAAGACGCACACACACTCACATCTCTCTCTGCTTTAACTCAGGGTCAGTTTAAACGTTAACGGAAAAAGTAATAAATAAACACAAACACACTGACAAACTTTCACGTATATAATATAAGTGTGATTTGGCAATGATTTTACACCGCAGCAGCGACAAATAGCGACAACAAACTGAATTTCCCACTGACATTGTATATATACATTATAACGTACACTGTACAATGCAAGAGCAAGGAAATTCCGGCAAAATATCGCTGAAATCCTTCCTCGTAAGGAAGGAAGTCTTATCTGATGGAAGGGTGACAACTTTGCAGAAAATACGAGTACGAGGATAAATAAACCTACAGGCAAGATTTTAACAAATGTGTCGAGAAGAACTGCAAAGCACAAGGGAAGGCAAAAGTGTTCGCATAATTTGCTGATGCCAATTTGATTACAGACAAACTGTAGTCAGTCCTTGAATATAAGACTAAAAACTGGTATTCCATTAGGGTTCTTCCGTGTGGTACATAATATGTACATTAATTTGAATAATGTGGTTATGTCCCTCTTGTAATATAATAAAAACAGTTTAGTAACATTTAAGCACTATACGATGTTTTTAGCTCTACAGTACCCATGTCAATATGCGCTCACTTAGCGGAGAAGGAAAATATCGTGAGGAAACCGTCATGTTAAAGGACCACAATATCCAAAGACAACAAGTGTCTTCCGTGGAAGGACCTGGGCGCCCACCACGATGTATCTGCCCAAGAGTACTCCGCTAAGTATTAGTTCTCCGGGGGAGTCACGACCCTCAGTCATGAGGAAATACGACTCAAGAGAGAGATACAGACCCCCAATCCCTTTCGCAGGAAATATCCTGCGACTACAAGCCAGATTAAATACTAATCTAGAGTATATAAGTTTCTACTACGCAACAGGACTATATCTTAGACTACAGTAATGAAGCTTAACATCAGGTAAACTACAGTCAAACGTAAGCAAGTAAGTATAAAGTTAAGTAAAGTAAAGTTAAGTAAGTATAAAGCGTTATAAGACAAAACATTTAGAATTAGAATTTAGAACTTATTTATTTCTTACCTTAATAAAAGATAACTTAATTAACAGAGTTTTAAATTTTATTTCAATTGACCTTAATGTTCTACATAATTAATGTTAACATTGTACGAGAATATGTTTGAACTCTGCAACTTAAAAATAGCACACGACTTCAACACATATTTGAAGGTTCCAATCCGACATGTGCCTAAACTATGCATGGTAGGGTTTCCAGCGCGGAAATTAATTTATTATTTACACTTGACCGGTTGGAGCTCGTTTTAGAATACCCGTTTAAAAATATGGACCGGCCGTGATATGAATTTTGGAATATTTTTCTGAAGGCTGACGCGCAAAGTTAGGTTTTGATGATATTGTTTTGATTTGGGCTTTTGAGAGAATATCTAATTATATAAAATTCACAGGTGACTTACTGACTGACTGATGTAGTGATCTATCAACGCACAGCCCAAACCACTGGACGGATTGGCCTGAAATGTTGCATGCAGGTAGATGTTATGAGGTAGGCATCCGCTAAGAAAGGACTTTTGGAAATGCCACTTTTAAAGGGGTGACATAAGGGATGCAAGTTTTACTTCTATAAGCGAGAGAAACCGCGAGCACCCACTAGTATAGAAATAAAGTTTAATAGAAGTCGAAAAGTAAGGGCTTTTATGTTTGTAGACCTGTTAGTTTTGCTTTCACGTCTTAAGGAAGAAAATTATTATACCAAGTGATTTTTGCTATTGAGGTAGTATTGTGTCTCGAGAAAGATGTACATTTTTCATACCGGTACACATGGAAATGTGTATTATTTCTTCGCATATTTTTTAAGTTTAGTATCCAATCTATTATGCAGAAGAAGTCACGAGCATTTGCTAGATAAAAATATAAAATAAATAAAAAAATATATATTCCGGAACATTGCACACAGCGCCATCTAGCCCCACACTAAGCAAACGCTTGTGTCGCGGGTAATATAACGGATATAATACTTATGTATATACTTTTCTTTTGTAAATACATACAAAGGACCAGACTCAACACAAGTAATTATAAATTTAAAATTTCATAAACACTTTTGTCATGCGGGAATCGAACCCGCAACCCCTAGATTAGAAGGCAGAGCCACTACCAACTAAGCTAACGGGCCAGTCAAATATGTTAATACATGTACTGTTTTCATACCCAGTAACAAAATAAAGAAAACCAACCTACCTTTTATTAAATTCAAACTTACGTGTCTGGTTTACAGAACACTTTCTAGATTCTAGACTCTTCTGTACAAATGAGATTTTATTTTCGTAAGTATTTCTTTTTCTATTTGCTTGGTTTGTTATTCAGCAGGTCTGACCCTTTTCGTTCAATGAATGAGACGTATTTAGTTGATCAAACAACTTTTTTGTCCTGTACACGCCTACCTGATTCCTTGTACATATATAAACTTGTTTATGTTATATTAAGCGAGTGTGGCTCAGCGGTTCTAGAGTCTGCTTTTCATCCAGACGTACCCTGGTTTACATCCGGCCCTACACCAATGACTTGTATTTTCAAGTTATGTGTGGATTTGCCCTCGCTTAGCGGTGAAGGAAAACACCGTGAGGAAACCGACATGTTTGAGGACCACAATATCCGAGGACATGGTGTCTTTCGTGGAAGGGGCGCGCACCACGATGTATCTGCCCAAGATAACTAACCCTAACCTCTAACGAATGAACTCTGCGGGGGAGTCACGACCCTCAGTCATGAGGAAGCAGGACTCAAGAGAGAGATATGTTATATGTATTTATATACTTATACGAGTACATAGTACATGCACCAAGTTAAACGGAACGAAAAGCTACTCGTGTACTACCTATAATATATTTTTATTTATTTAAATGATTTTTTACCGAATATAAATTTAATTATCTGTAATTTATTTAACAAAAGAAAGGTATTCAAATATTTTATTCCGATATCTAGTACCCATGACACAAGCATTTTCTTAGTATGGGGCTAGATGGCGCTATGTTAATATACCGGAATATTTATCGAAGGCTGGGCGCTTAATGACAGATTTTATAATCAAATTAATGGTAGCTAGCAAAACTGTGAGAAATTTCAAATACATGATAATTCAGCAATTACTATTACAAGATAACGATCAAAGTACGACTTGCTCGATGTAATGTAATTTTCGATGAAGTAATCATGTTAATGTGAAATCAACACAATTTGCACAAATATCTCTACGTGGAAGGAACTAGCTACGAATTTCGTGTTCGTTACAAAATTGTAGTGTTTGAACGAGTTTTGGCATGTCTGAGATTTTATTTTGTTTTATTTTTAGGAAGGATTGTTGTAGCAATATTATATCATTTCTTCCCTATGATTAGAAAAACTAACGAATTAATTCTGCGGGGAAGTCACGACCCTCAGTCATGAGGAAACACGACTCACAGAGAGAGAAGGTTGAAGGAAAAATTGTTGTTACATAACTTACATGTATGAGAAACACAAAGTTTGATAACAATCTGTCATACATTAATATTAGTACAGAAGCAACTGAAAATAAAAAAAAAGTTTTTACATTTTTAAAAAAAGCTAGTTTCTTTTAACCACAAAAAGGTCTGCACTTGACCAAAGTTTGCATGATGGTAACGAAAAACTATGGTCTGAGATGGACGCTTATCCAATAAGAACCGATTCACTCTCGCTTTGATGATTGTATACATGTAGTTCGCGGGGAACAGGGAATCAGGCAGTTGAAGTTGTACTTTATTTACCGATCGGCCCTAAAAAATGCCAGTTTTGTACCGCTGTAAAGATTTAAGCTAACATGAGTAAGTAATTATAATATTTGAAATGGATTTTACTTTGCAAACTAAGCTTTTCACAAGATATAAATAGATGACTTGAGTTCGGTTTATTGAGGTGTTTTAACGATGGGTATAATTATAATGTTGGTGCTGAAAATAAAGTTCTACAAAATTAAATATTTAAGAACTAAAAAATTGATACTGTTTCCGCACCAAAAAGTTATGAAGTTTCTACTGTGCATTCAATAAAACTTAAAGTAACATATTCTTCTTCTTCTTATTGAATGAGAGTGGCCCACTCTGGTGTCGAGAGTTTATCAAGCCGCCTCAAGGGCCTCTGACATAATTTCTATGATAACGTCCCTTAGTTTTCACATTAAATTTCTTCTTAGAACGTTAAAAAGAAATATTTAACACTAACAAAACTTCGAGGTAGGTAATATTATAATTTTGCGATCTTATCCCAAGTAACCTCAACTACCCGTGGTTACTCACGCGACCCTCTATCACGATATAACTGCCTCCATTTCCATCACGAACCATTCCGACTTACAAAATATGCTCAAAGCACAGACTTTGACGACTGCCGACTGACCTCAAACAACCTTAACCTGACCCGTACCTCTCTACAATTGTTCAAAACACCGAGCTCAGCTTACACTGGACAGTTCAAGACCTACCCCTAGAAAAGCAAACTTTAATTGCGCTCACAATTACGGCAGTAATCCCGAGCTAAAACCGACCCTATTGTGTTAGGTTGAAAGATTAGTTTAGCGCGAAGGTGCGAGGTCTAATTATGTTTTATAATATTCATAGTAGGAGTAATTGGTGTGAGTCGGAGTTTCAATTTGGCGCGTTTGATGATTTTCCGAAAGTGCAATTAAGTTGTGCGTTCATAGTTAAGGGCGCGAGTCTTTTATGGGAGATATGTGGGATAAAGCGAGTGTGGCTCAGCGGTTCCAGTGTCTGCTTTTCATCCAGACGCACATTGGTTCGAATCTGGTTCTCTACCAATGACTTGTATTTCAAATTATGTGTAGATTTGCTCTCGTTTACCAGTGAAGGAAAATATAGTGAGGAAACGGACATGTTTGAGGACCACAATATCCATGTGTCATCCGGGGAAGGCGCCCACCACGGTGTATCTGCCCAAGAGAACTCTCCTAATTAATTAATTCTGCGGGGGAGTCACGACCCTCAGTCATTAGGAAATCGACTCAAGAGAGATGTGGGGTAATATATGTCTAGGTACATACATACAAATTTTTATGTGAGTCTTACAATTTACTTAAGAATAATTTTAGTAGTAGTTAGTAGTATATGGCTCAAATAAACGTCTAACTTATAAACAGATGTACCCAGGTTCAAACTTCCCATAAAGTAATGACTTTTTTTCAAGATAACGTGTGTATTTGACTCTCGCAAAACATCGTGTGGTAAACGACTTGTTTCAAGATGGCATAGACTTAAATTTTAACAGATATTCTTGATCTTTAGAGATGTGGAATACAATTAAAAAAGGAGGAAGAAAATAAAATATGACAGGTCTTATTTTATTCTTAGTATTGGGGTTTCATTAAAAATGCTTATTAAAATAATATCTATAATCTGTAATGGACTTTTACTTAATTAAGTAAAATGACTAAAATACGTGACTTACAAGTTCGAAGTTATCAATTTGGTAGAATACCTTAGTGAAAAGCAACGACATCACATGCAAAAGACATCACACTATAGGCCAAAAAATGCAGACTAAAAAGATACGCGTGATGGATCAGTCATAAATATAAATTCTTTTATAATTTTGTATTCCAATTTGGAATGTTACTACTGGCTTGACTTGATGGTGATTGCCTTGTTAGTACTGTATAAATAACATTATTGTAAATGAAAAGTTCGCCCAGAAAACAAGGCTTAACTGATTAAATGAATCGCGACCGGACCACAGCGTTAAATTACATCATACTACCGCCGATTTGGCTAGCCGTTTCCTTGTATACCGAAATACAGTTTCAACTTATGTAACGCAAATTCTAAAGTAAGCTTACAACAATCTATATAAAACCATTTAAAAAAAATAAAACACTGTAACCACCACTTTCATACACAATTTCTTAAAACTATCTGGCTATAAATTCTTGATGAGTGTCATTACTTGAAGAATATATTAATATAATTTCAATGTATGATTAAAAATATGCATGAATATTGTACATTTAGCTTAAGTTTATGTAAATAAAGATATTTCGAAATTGAAATTGAATTGATTAAATAAACCAGTCCAGGCTGGCAAAAATTACTGCTTTTGTTTCAGGTTGTTTTAAAAATATTATTTGTAGCAAGTTAAAGTAAGTAAGTTAAAGCAAGTGTCGTTTCGTTCGTAAATAAACGATTAATTTAGTGTTAGATGTCTTAAAATAATATTGTCTATAGTGAAATGTGAGACAATAGATATAATGGAATGGAAGACAATTGTGCCAATTGCAGCCGACAGAGGGCGACAGTCGCCGCATGCTGATGAGGAGTCAGGGGCGGGCGCTAGTGTTGCCTGTAGTATAGAAAAATAATGTCTTAGCCAACAAACATGAACATACAAGGCTACAAGCGTAAGCTTAGTATGGGGCTAGATGGCGGTGAGTGATGTCCTGAAATATTTTATTTATATATAAACACATTCTACATTTCTCATTTCTGCTTTATTTATTGATATTTTGCATTGTTTAAAAAGCCACAGCAGTCATAGATTTGTATGGTTTGTATTGTAATTGTTTGAAAAATATGGCAAATATCATTTTAAAAATTTCTAGATGAGATTTTGCGTGCTAGAAAATCCGTTCGTACATATTTGCAAAATAAATGAGTTGTGGTATGATTCAAAATTCATCATTAAGGTTAATTTTAATTTTTAGCAAACAATGTAAAAAGGTTTGATAAGAAGAATAAAATAAGAATTCAGATTCGAAACAAGCAGCAAGTTAGTGTGAAAGAGTTATGCTATTATTGGAACAGCTTGTTAAACCAGTTGACTGCGTAAACAATACATGTACAACTAGGTATATTCAGCATACAGGAAAACTAAGGTATCTCCCCGTATGAATATCTACATCACAACCATATACATATATATATATTATGTATCTACATATTATACAATATTATACGTAGTTATAACCTTTCTTAGTTAAAGGAGACAAGCGTCTATTGTATTGACTTACAAAAAGGTTCATTCATCTGTCATTTTGTGTCTTATCTATTATGCAACAATGTAGTTTGTTATTTTTAACCGACTTCCAAAATAAGAAGGTGATCAAGTCTTCTGGAAGTTTTTTTTTGTAGTCTTTAATTGGTTAGTCCTAGTTATTGTTAACACTATATAGTCCAGAATTTGACCATCAGATCACGTGAGGAGACCATCTGTACAATTGAACACTGTGGACCAAAATCGATAAAGCTTGCACTGAAATGCAACTGGTTTCATTGAGATTTATCACCGATTTCAATAATTTTTGTTCTGTTCTACTGCCCTAGTTGTCTGCTCTTTGGAGAAAGTGACAGCGTTGTGAATTGTTACTTTCTTTCCATGGAAATGTAATTGATATGACAATTAAGGCAGGCACTTTTATTCACTCTCTTAAAATAAGAGATATCTGTAAAAGTTTAACAACTAAACGAATATTTTTCATTCGATTATGGTTGGAGACCTGACTTTGATTGAAAACTGCATAACTATTTGCCATTAGCGATACTACTTTATCTTCAAAATTAAAAAGTCACGTACTTTGTGTCATTCAATTTACATGCAATTTATTGATATTGATAAATTCAACTGATTTACAAATTTAATGTATGTATCATATGCATCTTATAAACGAAATCTTACAAGACGTGCAAAGATAAAGAAACAATAAATAAACAGTATGTACCAGCAAATCGTAATCGAACAAGACTTTCCCAAGTTAAAATAACATTGGTCCAAACTTCCCTAATGAAGGAATGCATCTCCATTTTTTCAGTGATAATATATAATAGAAACGATTAGGAGAACTATAATAATAAATATTTCTCATAAATATTTCAGGACATATCACACAGCGCCATCTAGCCCCATACTAAGCTTACGCTTGTATCATGGATACTAGATAACGGATATAATACATATATACTTTTCTTTTGTAAATACATACTTATTATACATAGAAACGACCAGACTCAACACAAATAATTACAAATTTAAATGTTCGTAATTATTTGTGTCATGCGGGAATCGAACCCGCACCCCTAGATTAGCAGGCAGAGCCACTATCAACTAAGCTAACAGAGCAAAACTAAACCTTTACATTGATTACTTTCACAAATTTAAAGATGACTGATGGGCAAACAAAAGAATAAATGCAGATATAATAATACACATGTACAAACATATATTTAAATAATTAATAAAGGGAATGAAACAGAGGAACAGTAGCTACCACGGCACCACCATCGAGCAAAAGTTTCCCCAATAAAACTAGCATTGGTCAAACAACCCTAATGAAGGCTAAATGAAGGAATGCATCTCCATTTTCGCAGTGATAATAGAAAGGAATGGAAGAAACCCTTATCATGATAAATGGAAGTCGGATGGTAATGTGCCGCTTGCCGAAATAAGGGGAAAATAGTAAATGGACTTGCTTCATCTGGCTTAAGTTTTGTATGAGCAAGGTTAATGCTGCCAAGGGTTTTAAGGATTACCTACTCTTCTCTGATGATTAGCAGCTACATTATATAATATAAGATTTGGAAGTAGATTGAAATAAATATATACTGCGATTATTAATTAACAAAGATAAATTGTACGTATTTAGTATAATATGTATTAGGATGTATGTCTTTATGTTTATGTACATTATAATTATGTTTGAGTATATAATTTATCCTATCGCATCTATTTCTGTTGCACACCACGTCCTTTATAATCCTTTAATTATTCCTTTCCATCCAATGATTGCTTGGAAGAGATTGCTTTTAGCAATAAGGCCGCCACTTGTGGCAGTAGAGTAGTTTATGTAAGTAAGTTTTACTAATTTTGTTTTATATGGTGTGTGACAATAAAGAATTAAGTATCTATCTATCAAAGACAATCTCAAAACACGCTATTCATAATGTATGGTATCCGATTTTGTTCATACATTTATCAAAAAATAGTTTTTGTATATTAAAATTATAACAATGCCTGAAAATTATGAAAATGATTAAACTAAAATTAGCTCTTCTATTTTTTTTTCAAAAATGCATTTACTCCTCGTCATACTCACTTATTTTGAAGAATATATCCCTGCCAGATTGGTTGCCTGGAAGAGATCGCTCTTAGCGATAAGGCCGCCAATTAAAACGCAAATTTTATTTTCTATGTTTTTTGTATTGGTTTTTTATGTATGTGGTGTTTTAATAAAGAATTTATCAATCAATCAATCATTTTTAGGGTTCCGTACCTCAAAAGGAAAAAACGGAACCCTTATAGGATCACTTTGTTGTCCGTCTGTCCGTCCGTCCGTCCGTCTGTCAAGACCCTTTTTCATAATAAAATTGATATACAGTAACTAAATTCACGCAAAACAAACCTTTTTTATGCATTAAATATTATTATAAATGTATGTATTAATACAATTAGAGGAAACTCTTATCAACAATGAGTCCAAAGATAATGGTGAGGTTT
Source organism: Macaria notata (assembly GCA_927399415.1). NCBI lineage: Eukaryota > Metazoa > Arthropoda > Insecta > Lepidoptera > Geometridae > Macaria > Macaria notata. The sequence continues at coordinate 1,993,050 of OV656748.1, read as the reverse complement.
GAATTCATGCTTATAGTACTAATTTTAAGCATTAATTAAAATGATGTGATTAATCACTAATCATAAGTGTGGTAGTGTTGATAAACAAACAGACGACTAATTTTTATTTGCTAAAAACACTTTCCTTCATAGATATTTTTACAGTCTTTTTCTTGTTTAGTTTTATGAGGTTTATGACAACACCGCAGAGATAATTCTTTAAATGATCTATTTTTTTAGCAGATACATCGTGGTGGATACCCAAGGTCTTGCACAGACGACACAGGTTTTCGAATTTTGAGCTCCTCAAACAAGGCGTTTCTTTTTAACTTGAACGGGTTTGCACTTGATCATAGTTTACCTGATAGCAAGTAAGGCTATGAAGGCAAGTATTTTCAATGTTTTCCTGCACCACTAGTTGACTACAAATCCTCAATAAACTTGTAAATGAAGTTCATTTCTTTGTTAAGCTAGATTCATACAAGGGCGTGTCAAATTGTAACCTGAACTCCTTTCATTTCTATTCTCTTACTAAGATTATACCAGTAGCAAATTTGCTATTCAGGTCTTTCTATAGACATAAAAGTAAGTAAGCCATATGATATATATACCTACATATGTATTACAAGCCCCCGTGCCGCCGTGCTTGCGTGGGCGAGACTTTGCATCATTAACTTACCTGCCTTCATTTACCATTCCGCCTATCTTTACACTCATTGCTTTATACTTTGCAATTGTTTCGTGATCTTACTCTGGTGTACCTGTCTTCATTTACCATTCCGCCTATCTTTACACTCATTGCTTTATACTTTGCAATTGTTTCGTGATCTTACTCTGGTGTACCTAGTAGCGTAGAGAGAGTTTGAGAATATTTTTCATTTGAAATGAGCCTATAAAATTGACATGGCTAAGGAGCAGAATTTTCAGTACCTTTTAAATTAAAGAAATGAATTTTACATGCAAACACTTTGGCTTATTTACTTGTTAAGTATTAAGTGAAATCTAATCGTTAAATATTCATGTTTGTTAAATTTTGTCGTACCAAGACAATAAAAAACTAATATTCATTAAGATAATTACAATATTCTAAGGTGACCTAAGAGGTTAATTTTCAATAATTGGTGCAGTGGCAATGATACCTTACAGTGTGAACCGATTGTGGTTCTAATGCTGATAATTGTAACGATATGTCTATTTTCTAGTAGTATAATGATGATGATGATGATGACACGTTACATTGTAGGTCCTGGCTTAGTACGTCAAGTCATGTTAGAAGCCCTTAGGGCAGCTTGATTAACTCTCGACACCAGAGTTGACCACTCTCACTCAATAAGTAGATTGAGTAGTATAATTATATGAACATTATTTATTTCAGACCCTATTACTTGACATGGCATGAATAATTTAGGACTTATTCTACTAATAATAAAGAAGTCTTTTCATTTTTTTTTACATGATATAGGCTTACGCTTGACTACAACTTGCCTGATGGTAAGCAACGTTATAGTCTACGATGTAGCGCGCTTGCCTAGAAGATACCGATTAACTCTCGACTTGAAGACCGACAAATTATAGTTCAAGGGGAATAGAGATTCGGGCAAGGAGTTCCACAGTTGGGCTGTTCGCACGATGAAAGTCGAAGCAAAGCGCTTGGTGCGAGTCTTTGGAACCTCAACTGTATAACGGTGCCTCCTTGCCGAACCCCTACTCGTACGATGGTGAAATGGCATTCATCTCATAAATCTACCATTTTGTGATAGAAATTGAAGTTCTGTGTCTGACAATATTAAATCTCGTGTTTATTTTGTGTAGAGATTACGAAACATTTATATATTATCACTTAGTGCATAGACATACATAGGTACGTTGTCAATTAAAAGTCATGCATATAAAAAGGTGTCTTGTTGGTTAATTGGTCTATTGTGTTTTGCTATACAGGTAGCATGGGGTCTTGAAAGTGACATAAGTGGACTATATATCCCGGTAGTCATTTATACTAGTCAATTATAAAACGTTATTTCATGAAAGAACAGCTCCACTTTGTTTTAATTCCTATTCTTTTCAATTTGACTGGCCTGTTAGCTTAGTTGGTAGTGGCTCTGCCTTCTAATCTAGAGGTCGCGGGTTCGATTCCCGCATGACACAAGTATTTATGTACTTTAAAAAAAAGTATAATTAATTGTGTTGAGTCTGGTCGTTTGTATGTATAATAAGTATGTATTTACAAAAAAAAGTATATAAGTATTATATCCGTTATCTAGTACCCACGACACAAGCGTTTGCTTAGTGTGGGGCTAGATGGCGCTGTGTCCATTGTCCCGGAATATTTATTTTGTTTATTCTCAATAAAGACACTTTATGTTCCATTCCATACTTTGTAGTCCCAGTATCGACCTAATTACCTACAAAGGCAACACTGATACAAATGTCAAAGCTATCGAACGATGTTAACGCACAGATAAGAGACATCGTAAGATAGCACAACAGAAGCCGGTACAATAGACTAATCTGATGGTATCTTACGTGAATACTCTACCTTTGTTATTGTTAAGACATGAGGTAATTTAGGTCCCGGCTGTCAAAGTATGATGTTACGCTATGGTGTTATTATGTTTGGTTCTATGACATTGCTCTTAGGATCTTGCTTTATGCTGCTTTATTATGTTTTATGGATGAGGTCTGCACAAGATCGACGCAGCTGGCACATTCAAAGAGAGGCCTATGCCCAGCAGTAGGATAGAGAAGGCTGTGGATGATGATGACTATGATTTATTGCTAAGACATTAAAAATGTAGTTTTATGTCTGTTGCAAGACTGTCGCTAAGTCATGTAACAAGCCCTAAGGGTGATTTAAAATGCTTAAAACACGAGGTTGGCCCCTTTCATATGGTAACGAAAAAGAAGAAGACATAAGGTTCAAAATTGGCCATCACATGACAGAAAGAAGACATAAAGATCGTGATAACTGCTTATATTGGCTGGTTAGCTCTACACACACATTGTCAAGACTCACAGCTCAGCTAAATGAGGTATTCGTACGCGATTGTCAAAGTTATAGTGATGACGTTTTAGTTGATTTTGGACGCTTTTGTGAGTCAAATGACTCGATAATAATTGCTATTGGCTGTTTCTGATATTATGGCAGTCAATAAGGCATGTCAGATGCCCTTAAGGCTGTTGGAAAATGTTTCACACCGCTGATCACTCTCAATTTGCTTTACTATTAGAATAATTACAATAATAGCTAACAAAATGACGTCACGGTCTCACAAATTAGCATAAAAAGCGCACAGGCTTTAAAAGCAATTAGGAAAATGTTAGGAAAGAAAGCTTAGCGAGTAACAGGATAATCTGTTCCCCCTTAATGACGCCAGGAGGGAAGAAATTTTGCCGCCATTCAACATCCTTCCTATGATAAGATACTTTAGCGATGACGGCGTACGATACTCCAGAATACATATATTACCATAAGTGCGACAGAATAAAAAACAACGCCCCGAGCCTTGCTCTATTCCGCAGCCAACATTATTTACCCAAGCGCCTAACGCAATTAGCGGGCACTACATTCAACATAACTCGTGTCCGAATCGCACTGCAGGCGTCAATCAGCTGTATATACATGAATCATCCATTATACAATAATACTGGAACAATTACTCCAGCTTTTCGTTTTCAACTGGCTTTATATAGACAAAGCTGAGTAATATAAGCAATAGGTAATGTTTTCAGCGATATATCTAGGTACCTGGGTATTAGGGTGGTGCGCGCGGAGAGGCGGCAGCAAGAAGCGCGGTCGCGACACGTGTGTTACGCTCGAAGGCCGAGCGCCGACTGGCCGCGTCGATCGATAGCGCGCCATCGCTGCGACGTTCCGATCCACGCGAGCATAGCGCCGATCCAAGAGCGACGTGAGGAACGCATGCTGGAATCGTAGGCTGGAATTGAGCAAATCGAGGAAAGTATGGTTGTACATAGTACCTAAGTCCTTCTTTTTAACTGTTAATTAGCTCATGATATTTTTTTTACACGGGGTAGGTTTGCGTTTGACTACAGCCTGCCTGATGTTAAGCATTGCTGCAGCCTTGGATGTAATTGTGAGGAGACCCAAACCATGGGACTATGCAAGACGAAGAAAACGAATCAGCTCATTGGAGATCAAGGTGTGTTGTAGCAGCTTAGTGAGCAGTTCCATTCCAGTTCAGGTAGTTCATATTCTGCTCCATCTGGGATCAGAGTTTTATCTGATCAAAGGTTGCTTTCGCCGAGATAGTGTTCCAATAGACACCTATCAGGTGTGGAGTGATCTTTTTTTACATGATAAACGTTTACGCTTGACTACAACTTGCCTGATGTTAAGCAACGTTATAATCTAAATGTTAATAGATTTATTCGTTATCTTCTTGTAAACATCTCTCTTCTAAGCTAGTACCTATATACAAGAAACAGATCAATGCTACCCAATCAGTTTCAGAGCAAATGATAAAACACAACAAGAGGTACATACGTAATGCAGGTAGAGTACCCAAATAGTTGGTAGGAACCCAATACATGCATCCTCCACCCTGTACAAAAATGTTGGCTTGTGCAAGTGTCGCTTCAGATGGCTGTTTGTCAACAGGTCTAGACAAGCGGCAACCAGTCCGTATCTATTCTCTTCCTATCACGGTTTACGCTGCAGCGTTTTCGCTAAGAATTTGGAAGCCAAACGTACAAATAGTTTGCGCATGCTGCCTCTATTTCTGCTTGACTGCTCCGTTAGCTTAGTTGGTAGTGACTCTGCCTTCTAATCTAGGGGTGCGGGTTCGATTCCCGCATAACACAAGTAATTATGAATATTGAAATTTGTAATTACTTGTGTTGAGTCTGGTCGTTTCTATATATAATAAGTATGTATTTACAAAAGAAAACTATATATGTATTATATCCGTTATCTAGTACCCATGATACAAGCGTAAGCTTAGTATGGGGCTAGATGGCGCTGTGTGATATGTCCTGAAATATTTATTTATTTATTTATTTATTCGTTTTAAACGCTAACGCTAGAGTGCGGGGATGCGTAAATGCATTTCCTCCACGAAAAAAAAAAAAAAAAAAAAAAGGGTGATACTGAGTGCACGGCTCATAATAACACAAACTAACCTCTAAAACGTATTTTTGGTAACTACACAGCAATGTATGAGTATGAGTTACGTGTAATCCTTTAGGTATATAAATAAACGACATTCTAGTAAGTATGATTTCAGTGCACTGAAAGTTTAGTTTTAAGAAGAACACGACACTCGTTACAGAAACACATGCGCTAACAAGCAGGTGATGTTAAGCTTGTGGAGCGTTGGAAGTCGCAGCAATCATGCATGCTTAGTCACTAATTGGGTATTTCTGTAATATTTCCTGAATTTTAAATCATTACAGAGAGCATAATATTGACTTGATTAGTTTACTTATTAGTCATTGATTTAGTTTTCTTTATAAGCAACTCAGATACAACAAGTACAAAATATATTTGTTTTATTCTATTTCAAGGTTTTTTTATATTATTTCTAATGTATATTCTTATCTTATGGCGAAGTTAATACAGCAGAAGACTTCAATAAAATACTTATCGCATAGAGTGATCTTTTCCAGACTATGAATGTACATGGGTTGTAAATCTTAAGCACACAAAAGTTTTGGTGGAAACTGTTAGTAGATATAGTGTCTACGACACACTATATCTCTGTGATAATATAGCGTACAAAAGAAATATGAATGTCTAATTATCGATAAGTAGAAGTACATGAAAATTTAAGTACTACGTAGATTGCATCAAAATAATGCTGGACTACATAAATCAAGACCTTAGAAACTACTTCTGTAAAGTTACTAAGTTCTCTCTCTCTTCGAGTCGTATTTCCTCATGACTGAGGGTCGTGACTCCCCGCAGAATTAATTCATTAGGGGAGTTTTCTTGGGCAGATACATCGTGGTGGGCGCCCAGGTCCTTCCACGGAAGACGCATGTCCTCGGATATTGTGGTCCTCAAACATGTCGGTTTCCTCACGATGTTTTCCTTCACCGTTAAGCGAGTGCAAATCCACACATAACTTGAAAATACAAGTCATTGGTGTAGGGCGGATTCGAACCAGGATGCGTCTGGATGAAAAGCAGACACTGGAACCACTGAGCCACACTCGCAACTAAGTTAGTACTATCTTATTACATTTGGGGTCATTGACTCTACTCCATGTGGCCTACAGCTAATGATATAGATTCTTGGCTTCCATCCACCATAATGTTACTATGGCTCTGCAGTACGATAGTTCCTTTTCATACATTTACCGATAGACACTCGGGATAGTCGACAAATTTATTAAAAAGGTTTGAAAGTTCTATACACTAGGCTATTAAGATATAGTTCAACAGTACTAAATTTCAGTAATTACGTCGGTGCCTTTTATAAGGCTCGTTTGAGATCCTATTCCATGTTTTACCTCGAACCACAGAGCATCGCTTATGCGGATATTGCTTAAGGTTATCTTGTAGTTAAATCCCGGACTGTCTGTTCAGATGTAAAGCCAAAAAAATTTATTTATTTGCTAAGGAATAATAGTGTATAATGCTAGAGCTAACAGTACAATGGCAAGGCAAAAACTGTCGTTTGGCGCAAGAAAGCGGAGCCTAGAGAGTTATGGATGAATAAATGGGATTGTTGAAAAAGACTTGTCAGATTAATTTAAGTTTAAAAAAAGCCTTTGTGTGAATCAAGAGTCTAATCTATCTCCAACTGGAGTTCGTCTAATTCAGCTTTAGCCTAAACCTTGGTTTGTGCCTTTACCTATACGCACAAAGTGACAATAATCATTTACAGAAAATTATAATATGACTTGTGTTTCCCTGTTGTTTTTCTTTGCATTTGTTATCTGTACTATAATAATATTATAAAGCTGAAGAGTTTGTTTGTTTGTTTGTTTGAACGCGCTAATCTCAGGAACTACTGGTGCGAATTGAAAAATTATTTTTGTGTTAGATAGACCATTTATCGAGGAAGACTTTAGACTATATAACATCACGCTGCTACTAATATAAGCGAAGAAACAATGGAAAATGTGAAAAAAAACGGGGAAAATTATTCATCTTTGAGGGCTTTCGTTGCGTGTGCTGCAAAAACGGTTCAAGATATCAAAAAAATATGCATGAAAGAATTATTCCTCTTGAAATGATCTAACAAAATGACCGCAACAGTATATGTCTATCTTTTAAGGTTAACTCACTAGAACCGTTTTTATGGTAATAACTATTCCACGCGGACGTAGTCGCTGGCTCAGCTAGTGTCTAAATAAAAGTAACCTATACCACCTGAAAACCAAAAGTCAGGGAGATCTGCGGCTCGATCTGCGAAGACATCAACAAACCAAAAAACAATATTGGCTTCTGTTTCTGGTAGATATGAAGTGTAATTATATTACTTGCAATATGACGAGAGATGTGATAAAGATAAATAATTTGTGCAATCGCTACCTGATTATATGCTGACTTATGTACATTTTCGAACTACTGGCTGGAATCGATAGATACATTGCAGGGTACATCGATACAACTTCGCTGTGAACCAAAATAATTCACCCCAAAACTAACAAAATCTTAAACCTAACCGACACGTTCGAAATATGAAAGCGGATAGTTTGCTACAGCCACTGGCTCTCATCCAAAACACACAACAAAACGGAAATTTAACACCTAGTACTTTTAAACAAGGTTTAAATTCCCATGTCTAATGTGAGCAATAACAAAATGTAGCAACTGAAAATCGATCAAACTTCATTTGCGTTGGGAACTAAACTTGGATTCACTTGTGCGATGTTTTCATTAAATTACTTTGAAGGAAACTCGCTTCGGACCTTGTTCATGGATTCCTGTGTGAAGTTCAATAGACGATACATGTTGGAAGTGATTTTGATCTAACTGGCAACTCGCAAGGTACAATCTCTACATATAAAAAAGGTGAAGTGGGCCAAAAATCTGAACATATAAAATATAAGTATTTTTTTTAACGTATACCTTAAATATTAAACAGAACAATCCTCAACAAAACACGTTTCACTAGTTCTTATAATTTTTGTCTGTTTATCCGTTTTTGTGTTTATCTGTGTCTCTGTTTATTTAAACGCTCATCATGTAAAATCAGCTGAACGGACCATCATGATTTTTGTATGTAGGTCGTATTAGGTTAGGAGTGTCATAGACTACTTTTATCCATAGTGCGAGCGAAGCCGCTGGCGTTCAATAGTAGATATTGATGAATAGAATAGTCTATAACAATATGGTGTCAAAGCCTCATTGGTAGCAGCAGTTTAAAAACTCTTGTCGCCAGAGTTACATTCTTATGTAGATAGAGATGGATACAGACTGATAACATTGATAAAGAGATAGCAAGTAACATAAAAAAATATTTGTTTCAGGGCCCATACAAACTATATCTGCCCAGAAATACATGGATAGATACCAAATTTTAAAGGTGAAATGTGTTATAAAAAAGGAACAAGCAAAACCGTGAGCAACAAGAAAGTCTGTGTTTATTTTATTTTGACAAGTAGGTCCTAGTTTTTACAGACGTTTACACAATTAGAAACCAGATCAATATTTATGGTTGTGTTTGCAATTCAATACTTTTAAGATTTGCAAAGTTAAAAAGTGCTTTTTTTCTGTTTTTTGGTTTACAGTTGACGTGTAATTCAAAAATTTATAATTTAACACGTACGTTTATCAATACTTATTACTATTACGGTACATTCGCGAAATTACACGTGAGTGAATATCGTAAAAGTTAGGTACATGTTAAATTTAAAATGTGTGTGTACAGAGATTGAGAGCCAGCGTGAGCTGTGGCCTAAGATGAACCGTGCTAATCTAATAAGAATCGAATCGGTTTAAATTCGTTTTTAAGAAATGAATGATACACCTCACCATCCAACTGTCTAAGCTTTAGTGGTTTTTGTAAGTTACGGTACGTTACAAGTAGACGCCCGCGGCTTCGCTCGCATTATTTCAGGATAAAAAGTAGCCTATGACACTCCTAAGATCTCATACTACCTACATAAGAAAATTCATGTTGATCTGTTCAGCCGTTTTTGGCGTGATGAGCGTTTAAATAAACAGAAAAACAGAGACTAAGATCAACAGACAAAATATCTAGAAATTGTTGGTACGTGTTCTGCAATGAATAAGTAAGTAATAATAAGTACCTCCAAACAATTTTTTTTATTAATATCTTCAATGTTCACACTTTCGTCCCTCTTCAGCTTTATTATATGTATTGATCACTATGTTTTCAGACAGGGTTAAACAAGATGGGTGACTCCGTAGATTCAAGTTCAAGTCTCCAAGACCTGCAATCGTACTTGGTTTCCAAGTTCACCAGCTGGAGACCCTCAGCACCTGATGTGCTGATGAGGCGCCGAGGGGATGTGACTCTCACTTGGAGCCAGGAGTTGTTCGCCTTCCTTGGTGACCAGCTCATGTACCGACTGGAGAAGAATGATAAGATTCCTAAGTGGGTTGTAGTGTATAGGTAAGTATGTTGCATTTATTAGATTAGGGTATATGCATGGAACTGAAATTTAATTTTTAATCAACTTAAATAAACTATAAAAATATACCAATTGAATTTTTAATTCCATCTCTTTCTTACAAAACAGAATTTTCTATGTATTCATATGAACAGTATTTTCTAGGTATGGCGTTAGTGCCATGTGACGTCACAGGGCATGTCGGTCCTCTCTGTCTAATCGTAAACTAAAAACGTATACTATAACTGCGTTATTGTTAAAGCTAGTTGAAAATTAATTCCACTATGCTGATTGTCTATTAAAAGCTTTCATAGAAGTAATTAAAAAAAAGCTGTGCATATTCCCTATTGTGATCAACTCTAATGTAGAGACACACACTTTACCACAGAGGCCTCCAATAACTCAGATACAATATGACAAATATCTGCGACATACATCTAAATGTATCATCTCACGAATGCTGGTATATATTTTGTTGATAATAATTTGCCTTTTAATTGATTACATGTCCATTAACAAATATAACCTCATTAATCAGTTTCAATAATTGAAATTCAAAGATGAGCTACAAGTTGGTCATTGAAATGATCTTGTGTACCCATTTAAAATAAAGATAAAGAATCTTTATTGATACTGTAAAGCTGTAACATACATAATTATTAATTACTAATATTATAGAATACACAATAACAATATCTCGTCAAATTGAATTTATAACATTTAGCTTTACTAAAACTTTAGAAGTTACAATGTCTAGTTTTATTAATAACGCATGTATGTACATGCAATTAACTAAATTCAAATTCATTTATTCTAATTTGCACCGTTCACGATTTACACTAATGATAACATAGAAATAAATTTAATAGAATGAATCTGAAACATTATAGTTGAGTTTGATAAAACAAGCAGACTTTTTAAAAATAATTCAATTACAATAAAATCGAAAAAAAATATGAATGAATCAAATTTTCATATCATTTTCCTTGACACTAACGGTCGCACTGAATTATACGTAATTTTAAGACCCTATTCTACCTTCTCACCAAAATGTTATAAAATAAAATATAGGCACATAATATATCCCGGTATACCAAATGGTGACACTGATTACTAGGCAGGTCTCTACCATCCATTAATTACAACCGACTGCAGAGACCCAATTAACGATATTCATCACCAGTCAATAGCTTTATAACTATTTCATTACTGCCAGTGGCCATTAAATATTAATGTGCTCTATAATGTCTTTGTTTGTGTATTGGGTGATGTTTGGTTCAGTAAAAAAAATAAAAAAAAAAAAAAAAAAAATATTTATTTAAGTCAAACACTTATGAACTATAACAATATGTTCACTGCACTCCACTGTGTTGTGGAGGGCAGGCTTTGTTATTTATAAAAACATAACATATAAATTACTAATGGATGATCGCGGCTTCGCTCGCATCAAGAAGTAAAATTTTGGATTCTCTATTACACTCCTTTAAAAGTGGCATTTCCAAAAACCCTTACTTAGAATGCCTGCGTCATTGCAAATTTCAGCCCAATCCGTCCAGAAGCTGTGCCTTGATGGATCACTATGTCTGTCAGTCAGTCACCTTTGAGCTTTATATAATTAGATGTACATGTTTTGTTATATTAACTAGAAAGTCAGGTGTTGTGGCTGTAGTGAATGGAACTGACAATCAAACGAGGACTAATTTAATATCTGAAGAAAAAACGTGCGCGTATACGCAAAAAATTAATATTGATTACTTATTGTCTCTGGTAAAAGAATTATTATTTAGAGGTTCAGAAAGGTAGCATGAGATGGTATCCGATTGTTCTATAGAAGAGTAAATCAGTCTAGCTGTGCTTAGCCATTTTCGAGTGTTAGATTAGATGTTAAAATGTTTATATTCATCATATTTTTCCTTATTTCAGTGGAGGTAAAACCACAAAACGGATAGATGATTTGGCGCCACGGCATCCTCACAGGTTACTATCGCTTACTATATCAAAATTTGATTATACTTATGTATTGTCACAGCATTTATAATATAATTAATAAACAAAAAAACCTAACCATACTTTTCCACACCTAGTTAAAAGTTTCCCCTAATTTCCTATAAACGTTCTGGTTGACAGCTTATTCAATTATTAAAAGGAAACACATGAAAACGGTATTCCATGAAACTTAAATTATGATGATCAGAAATTTGATCACCGGGTGGCTTGAATGAATGAAACCTTTTAAATTTAATGTACAGTACACAACCATGCAAGTCTGATAACTGGCTTTATATTTTACTAGTGGTGCTCGTAAAACTTGCATCCCTGGTTTCACCCGTTTAAAAGTGGCATTTCCAAAAATCCTTTCTTAGCGGATGCCTACGTCATAACATCTACCTACCTTCATTCCAAATTTCAGCCTAACCCGTCCAGTGGCTTCGGGTGCACGTTGATAGATCACTATGTCAGTTAGCCAGTCAGTCAATCAGGCAGTCACCTTTGAGTTTTACATATATAAATTCTCATTTTCTAGGTTCCGAGTCCAAGTAATTTTAAAAGCCGCTACAGTACCTCACTTAGCCGAACTTGCAATAAAACATTACGGAGACGATAACACCGTCATAGAAAAAATAGAAGAACTCTGCAAAGAAATAGAGGATAAAGAAAACGAAAGCAACAAGCCAAAAGCCGAGCTCACAGGCAGTGGTAAAGGAAGTTTTGATAGAAAAAGTGATTCAGATTCCAATAGTGAAGCTAGGATGGAGGAACAACAGATGAAGTTGGAGAATATACGGCAGGTGGTAGAAGCTATTAAAGATGCTGAGAGGAAGAAGAGAATTGATGGTGGCAGGAGCAGGAATGGAGGGTAAGAATTTCAATTTAATTGGATTTGATAGCAAAACCTACTTGAGAGAGTCTACGGCTTATGTACATACGTAGCAGCACAAATACCACCTGGATTAGGTCTGCGCAGTTCACGGATGAAATGCGTGCAAGAAAAGAGACATAAGCTCAGTTGTGCGCAATAATAGGCTGATGATGATGATGATCAAGAACGAGAGACATTTTGAAATTTGATGCCGTAATTTTTATGTCCGTGAGTCTTGAGGCAGAGCATCAATGGTGCTTTATGTTTATTTTAGTGTCGTGTTTAATAACGCAGTAATCTATCTTATTATCCACTAGCGGTGCCTGTGACTTCGTCCGCGTGGAATAGTTATTTTGGACATTAATTCTTTGAATTTTTAACCGTTTTCGCAGCAAACGCAACGGAAGCCCTCAAAGATTAATAACTTTCCCCGTTTTTTCCACATTTTCCATTGTTTCTTCGCTTCTATTAGTTGCAGCGTGATGTTATATAGCCAAAGCCTTCCTTGATAAATGGTATATTCAACACAAAAATATTTTTTCCATTCGCAACAGTAGTTCCTGAGATTAGCGCGTTCAAACAATTTAACAAACTCTTCAGTTTTATAATATTAGTATTTTGGGCATTAATTTTTTGAATTTTGATCCGTTTTCGCGGCAAACGCAACGGAAGCCCTCAAAGATGGATAACTTTCCCCGTTTTTTCCACATTTTCCATTTTTTCTTCGCTTCTATTAGTTGCAGCGTGATGTTATATAGCCTAAAGCCTTCCTCGATAAATGGTCTATTCAACACAAAAATATTTTTTCAATTCGCACCTGTAGTTCCTGAGATTAGCGCGTTCAAACAAACAAACTCTTCAGCTTTATAATATTAGTATAGATAATGTGATATTGCAACTTCCTTGATTATTTGTTTAAGAAAAAAAGAAATCTTTTATTGAGACAGATTTAACAGAAAAACAAACACGAGTAAAAACATAATATACAAACATAAAATTTGCCACAACACAGCCCCAACTCAGCATATTGATGGTTATTGGTGGTTTTACATATCATGTTTTTTCCAGTGGCGACTGCCCTAGATGGTTGGAATCACAGTGGTCTAGTGAGACGTGGACCAACACAGATGCTGATGGTACATCCCCTCCTTGCTTCGCCATGGCTGTGAAGTGTGGCTATCTCAAACAGGTGAGTCAGAGGCCCTAGGGGCAGTTGAAAAACTCTCAAAGTGCTTTAGCTGTTCATAGTGTAGCTTTCCTCAAACGTCAAAGACCCGCTAAGCAATTAAAAGGTATTTGGGAAATAGATAGGTACACCAAACGATAGAGTTTTAATGTATCACACAAAAAGAAAATCGTCTTATTAACATGTATTTTATGAAATACTGTACTTACTGATTAATAGAGCAAAATTAAACAGGTTGAATACAAAACACTAATATTGAACAAAACCTTCTTGTCTAGTTAGTACGAAGACTAAAATTCATTACCTATGCAATATGGAGCTCTACCAATAATATATACAAACAAATGACACGAAACAGAAATAATGTCCAGTAATAAACATGCAATAACAATTCACACAAAAAGCTATTTCAAATTACAGTTTCCTTCAGATAGAAATAAATGGAATCAATATAACAGAATCCGGAAATAATTAATTTTGCATCGAGTCGAGAGCGCTCGCTGCCATATGTATCTTTGAAGAAACAAGAACAAAACTACTGATAATATAACTTTTTCGATTTGTGCAAATAATATTTTCTGTCTCATCGTGGTTTGAATATTAGCTAATATTAGTCAAAAACTTTGAATAATAAAAAGTCGATTCTTGTTGTTCAAACATTACATACAAACAATCAAAATGTCAACTTCAAATTAGAACGTTTATAGACAATTAGACAAATTTTGAACAACAAGAAAGGACTTAATATGTATAGCTCTGAATGAACAGTTAAACCACGTTTTGGAAAAATACCGTTTCTTTTAATTTGTGTTTTTTTATATTATGTAAGTACCGTTTCATAATTGTAGTCTGCAAAAGGTCTAAAATGTTTATCGAATATTATATTATCTTAAACAAACATCGGGCTATTTATTATATCGAAAAAGCGGTCGAATTGTAGTGTCTCTTACTTTTTTGCAGTCGGTTAGTTGAAAACTAAGTTCATTTCAACTAAGTTCACCATAAGTAGGTACCTATTTAAGTAAAGTTAGAGTGCATTAGATCAGTAAGTAATCCTAAGGAGAAAAGTAGTTTTTTTCCCAATATACGACTTTAAATTAAACCGCTATATTATAGAAGCTATACAATATTCTAATTCAATGTATAATGCAGGTGCAGACGATGGCAGAAGAGAGACCAGAGCTGCTGGAGATTGTCAACTCTTGTACAGGACACACACCACTCGCCACCGCTGTTAGGAAAGGTCAGTACTCAGTCTATTTAAGATCCATTCCTCGACCGAATTTCCTCACAAACAGTTGTTTTATAAAACTTAAAAACTAATTTTCCCTCCTCAAGCTTTTGCTTAGTGTGGGGCTAGATGGTGCTGTGTGCAATGTCCCGGAATATTTACTAATTTATTTCTCATGTTTGAAGGCATAGGCATAGAAGATGGTGGTTATTACCATCTTCTACTACAACCTATTTCGTGTAAAAAAAAATCATTCAAAAATCAATCATTCCTGTACTCGGCGCCACGCACTAAAAAAAATAAAGCATGTAAAAAAGCTCACGGAACACCAGAACGTTGAAATTAATAACAATATTTCGATCCCAATTTGTAATGAAACCGTAAAACAGCTGTTAAGCTGCAACACCATTAACAATCGCTCCAAACTTCTGGATTCAATTGTCTGTAAAATTGTTAATTAAAAATATTCGCTCGAATATGGACCGAGAAAATGCGCGCCAATGCAAGGCTATTAAATCTTGGTAATAATATAATGAGTATGAATGTTTTTTTTTCATCTGCGATACAGGAATGTTAATAACCTAATAATGAAAGGAAATGTTTGTGTTTATTTTGGACATGTTTTTCACTCAAAATTTGAACATTAAATTAGATCTTCGATTAACACTAGCCTACTTTTGATCGCGGATTAACATAGGTACTTCCGAGGGGTATCATTAGTATCTTATAAGTATGATGACGACAACATAATCCAATGTACAAGGAAAAGTGCCAAACTTAAAATACATTGTTATCTAGTACCCATAATACAAGCGTTTGCTAAGTAGGGGGCTAGATGGCGCTGTGCAAAATGTCCCGGATGTTTTATTATTACATTTATTTATAACATGACAGTGAGATCGTCGATATTGGTCGAGGCGTGGATCTTGTATGGATGAGGTCTGCACAGAATCAACGCAGCTGGCACATGCGAAGAGAGGCCTATGCCCAGTAGTGGGATAGGGAAGGCTTTAGATGAATAAATGAAAATGTGGGATGATTGTTAATGGATTTTTTCCAGGAGACATAGCGACAGTGAGGTTGCTGCTGACCCTGGGAGCGGAGGTGGAACAGCCATCACTGGCAGGACAGACTCCACTCCACCTGGCTGTGCTGTCCAGAGATATTGGGCTAGTGGAACTGCTGCTTGAGAAGGGAGCTGATATGAAGGTATTTATGTTTTTTGAAGTAAAACAGCTTGGCCATAAAGTCATATTAACGGGATATATAATTAAAATTAATACAAAATGTTCTACTCAAATGAAGCAAAGTCGAGTGATTGAGTTAGTATAATTTTATTATTGTATTATACTTGGGCAGATACATCGTGGTGGGCACCTCATTTCCTCACGATTTTTTCCTTCACCGTTAAGCGAGTGCAAATCCACACTTGAAAATACAAGTCATTGGTGTAAGGCCGGATTCGAACCAGGGTGCCGCTGAGCCACACTGACTTTTTATCGCTACTACTAAACTGTAAATAAAGTCGTTTTATTTTTTTTTTGTTTACAGAGTAAAGACTGCAACGGTCTTCGCGCCGAGCACTACGCGGTAGACTCGTACTGCGTCGACATGGTGCGGTATATACTCGACCACGGAGGCGATGTGACGGCTAAGGACAACAATGGATGGACACCGCTGTTTAGGGCTAGTGGGTTGATTTACATTAATTTCAATCCTACTTTCTTCCGACTTTTAGAAAGAAAGAAAGAAAAACATTTATTGTAGCAAATAATAAGCAAATAAGTACAAGTAAGAAAAACACACTGTGTGTAGGTACTTTCTTCCTTCTATATTCTTGCTTCCTTTCTTCCTAAGTATGAAGGAAGTAGTAGTAAGAAAATAGATTGGTATCCCATTCGAACATTTTTGCCTCTTTCATTTGCTATTTTCTTACTTCCTACTATCACATCTTTTCTAGTAATATTTAAAGCAAAACCTTCTATGTGTTTATCACTTCTTTACAATCAAAAGGTAAATGGAATGAGATTGGGTATGGAGGTAGGTACATTTGTACCTGTATTACTTGGTTACCTACTTATTATCCCGAAACAACACGACTCTCCTCGGAAGTCTACTATATAAATATTTTAATCGATGTTTTAGATTTTTGGTAGGAAAGTCAATAAAGGATAAGGAAGTGGTTTCATAGCCAATTTTCTTAGTATCTTATTTCTTTTCAATACATACATTTTGGAGAGTGTGCAGAGGAGCTACATAAACTGATTCCCTCAGCTCCCTTTTATAACCGAACAAGCAGAAAGTCCGCAGGTAGACATCGTTTTATGGTGGAAGTGCCGAAGTGTCGAACGCTTCTACGTTTATTGTACGGACGGCAAAGCTCTGGAACACTTTACCAGAAGCTGTGTTTCCTGCGAACTACAATCCAGGGGTTTTCAAATCTAGAGTTAATAGGTATCTTCTAGGTAAACGTGTTACACCCTAGGCTGCAGCAATGCTTAACATCAGGCAGGCTGTAGTCAAACGTAAACCTATCACACGTAAAAAAAAAAAAAAGTTATCAGATTACTATAAATTGTTTTATATAAATAGGTAGTTAAATAACATTAATTTTGTTCCAGTATGTCAAGGAGCATCCAGCTCGATAGTATCGGAGCTGGTCTCACGTGGCAGTGGCGTGGAGGTGGTAGACAGTGCTGGATTACCTCTCTTATCTGCTGCCAAGTTATTACGGAACAGACAGTAAGTACTTACTGTCTTTTTGCACTAGTGGGTGCTCGCGGCTTCGCTCGCATTAAGAAGTAAAACTTTCATCCCCTATTTCACTCCTTTAAAAGTGGCATTTCCAAAAATCCTTTTTTAGCGGATGCCTACCTCATAACATCTACCTTCATTCTAAATTTCAGCCCAATCCAAACAGTGGTTTGGGTTGTGCGTTGATGGATGACTATATCAGTCAGTCAGTCACCCTTGAGTTTTATATATTTAGATTTGTTTTCTTCTATTTTTTTAAAATAAATTTTTAATTCGGTTAGGTTTGGCAAGCGCTGACTACAACGTTGCTTTGCAGGCGAGATCTCTAACCCAAAACCTTTCAGTTGAGAGGTTTTGGGTGAACTCTGCCTAGTTAGGCAGAGTTCACTGCACTCATACGATCTTACTTTTTCTTTAATAAAACTGTTTTAAAATGTTTAAATACTTATTGTTTTCCAGCGGCCGTACCAGAGACAGTATCGTCAGGCTGGTTGACTCCGCATATCCTCGAGAGAAGGCACTCGCTCACTTCACGCGCGTCTCGCGAAAGATACATCACCTGCATACGATACTGCGCCTCAACTAGATCATCATTATCATCAACAATACCTTTATAAATAGTACTATTAGTAGCTATCTTCTAAATGAACTGTTTATTAGACATAAGCATAAATAATAGACCTTTCTTAAGTTTAAGTCAGACAGCAATAAGATTTTGAAACATTTTCTCACGCCAATCTTATTGTTAAAAGATTAAAATTATTGAAATTGTTCATAACCTATCTATGTAGATGTGATGGCGAGTAAACTACACATAAGATTGAAAACATGACTATCATAGATGTAATCATAAAAACAATAATGAATAAGCATACACTTAGAAAAATAAAATTAAAAATATATAATCAAACAACGGCTTTAATTTAAAACCTAATTTTATTAAGATAACGATTTATAAAAAAAATATTTACAAAACCCTTATATACTAACGGAGTATTGAATTGCATTGCGTAAGTGGTAACAGAGTGGCTTAATATAAAGTCCCAGATAATACTAGAGGAGAGATAAAATCACCAACGAAAGGCCAGACCGTAAATTCCGTACAATCAACATTACCGTATGAAATGCATTCCATGGCAAGGCTTAATTTAGTCCAATAAATAAGTTAGTTAAATAATTTAGAATATTCTCGACCGTAACATTAGTAATACTGTCGGGATCAATGTAAGTCTTCTTACGTTTGCAGAATTTGGTACTTTTTCTTCGTACTCGATTTGATTTCGCATTAGCGTGTGACCGTTTGTATGAACTTGTTCCACTTCACCCTTTTCAAACTGCGTTGTTTTACTTTCTCTCTTGTTTCTTTTCTTTGTTTCGTTTTCTTCTTCGTCTTCTTCCTCCTCCTCTTCATATTCTTCTTCTTCGTCGTTCTCTTCCTCGACGTCATCTGGTTTGACAGTTATTTCATGTTTTTCACTTCCATCAGCTGTTAAATCATCGACGGTCAATGCTTGCGGTCTGTGTAGGTTAACTAGTTTTAGTTTCGTTATTCTTGTATTTATGTCCGGTAATTTAATTTCAGGATCTTCGGCGATTTGGGCTGGGATTGGAGGCGGTATCTCTCCTTTGAATGGACCAAATTGAGGGGACTTAAGTAAAAGCTCAGTGTTTGCAGGAAGCTTAGAGGAAAATATTTTTGTCTTATTTACTTGTGGGATACTGGTTAAAGTTGCAGCAGAAACAGTTTTTCCGTCATAAGTGGTGAAGGTTTGTTCGCTAGAAAGCTTTTGAGAGTGCTCTTTAGGAAGCTTTGGGTCCGGAGGCAAGTACTGTGGGCTTACTCTGTCCGATTCCATCACCATTTCAGGGACATTCTTTTCCATATTCTTTTTACTGAATAGGGCGTTTAACTCGGATTCTTTAATGTACACTGGATGAGGTCTGTCTTCCTTTGCATGATTTTTGGGAAAAACTTCTTTGGTTCTATCATTGATTATGGGCAATAAATGGTCTTCCGGTGATGGTATGAACATTGGTTCAAATGTTTCAGTCATTTTTTCACTGGGGTATTGATGATTTATAATCTGTGGTGACTCCTCATAATCTTCTTCAACGTCTGTATCTTCTCGCCTGTTGGAAGTCTGGGAGTTGGAGTTTCCCTCATATTCTGCTATTCTGTCTTCGGCAGCCATTAAAGGTTCCCTTATTATGGGCTTAAATCCACTTTCTACTACTATAGAGTCAGGTTTGAAGCCAGTATTGAGCGCAGGTCGAATAGTCGACTGTTCTGAGGACTCTCCGATAAAGTCAGAAGACTTGATCTCATTTTGTGATTGATGTTGATGTTGATTGATCAACTTCACTCGATGCGTAGTGGATTGGAAGAAATGAGGTGGAGGAGTTGGTGGTGTTCTAATGCTCTGGGGCTTAGTCTGGATCATCTGTTGGTCCAAGGGCAACGGGTGCTCCATGGGTTTTCCCAAAATGATCTGTCCTGATTGATATGTTTGAGGAGAACTATGTTGAGCGATAGCGTCCAAACTGCCCGGTAAAGTGATCTGGCTTTTAACTACTTGATTCACAATAATGTCAGATTGACCCAAGCTTAATGTTTGACTCTGAGGCAAGGAAATTTGTGTATTACCTGAAATTGGTTTTCCTAAAATAATACCTTGTACAGGGCCAGATAATTTAGGAGGCTGTTTGTATTGCATTTGGTTAAAGGAAGGAGGTTTCTGATGTAAAGGCGGCATTGTTTTCATTGGTGGTACACTACCAATGGGTTGTCTGTTCATATTAGGTGGTGGGCGACTGTTTGGGTATTTTTGGGGCTTTTTTTGCATGGTATGTGGTCCATGACCATTAGGCATAGGCAATGGGTATCCGTTCACTTTTTGGAACATCGGTGGTGGTGGTGGTCTTCGCATCTTAATTTCTGGTGGTGCCGGTCTCCTGAACGGGGGTCGCATGTGACTTCCATTGGGCTTGGGTCCGTTTGGTCTCAACACTGATTGCAGAGTCAAAGGTTTCTGATTCGGTGGCAGGAAATATGTTTCTGGAACCTTCCCAGTTTCCACCACGTACTCCTCGTTCTCTACGATCGGCTGCTCCGGGATGAACATTTCCTTCACTTCTTCATGTACTTGGTACTGGCTCAGAGGTTTCAAGGTAGATATGTTCCTCTTGGCATCATCCTTCATCTTGCTCTCAATATTCTCGACGGCTTGTATGACTTCCTTGATCTGTCCGTTGGATATCGGCAATTCAAACTCCTGTTCCTTCGCATACAACTGGTTTCTGTCATCGTCGTATACCTCGCCCGTGAGGCCACTAGTGCCGCTGAAATTGTCATAATTGTTTTTCGTATTGATTATTTTTTCTAGTTTTTTCCTTTGGTCTAGCGAGTTTTGCGATGCGAGGTGGCTGTGTACCTGCACGGACTCGTCGCTGGTGAGGTCTGCTGGAGAGGCCCCGAGGGCGGCAGAGCCGGGCGCGGGGAGCACGGTCTCCAGGACCCGGCTCTCTTGGCCCTCGGCCTCGTCGCACTCATCCAGCACGTTGATCTTCCACCCCAGGTGGCGGTGCGTGTAGCACTGCAACATACACACACGTTACTACTAGCTCTGTAAGCATACAAGGAAAACAATCACCAGCAGATAGTTCAGAACGAGTTATCTCATGCACAGAGAAGACTTGGAAGGCTGAAACAGAAAACAGATGAAAGATTATATGTACATTAGGTAATGTGTAGATACAACATATTATAGTGTTAGCTCAGTCACCGATATATCTGAACGATGTGAAACTGATGCTTCTAGATGATGATCAGTCAAATGCCGTATTTTGACTTATAAAAATGTACAATCGAATACAGAAAGCTAATATTTTACAAGAAGATTTTTGTAGAGTAATAATAATTTAATAAAAAATACTTTAAAATGATATATTATCATGCCTGACGTATAAGAATATGACGTAAATAAATAATTACAATAGATCGAAATTACATGATCGCCCAATTAAATGGAGCAATTGATCAAACATATTTGATTCTTGAAACATACAATCATTTTTTATGTATTGATTTGTTTAAACCAACTGCTACATTCATGGGCTATTAAGTGGATTAAACGCATAACTTCATGAGCCCTTGAAAAGCTTGAGCAAGTAATTTATCCATTCGTGTTTCATACAGGTAGATTATTTTGGTTTTTCTCCAAATGCTCATGAAGTTTTACGATGAATATAGAAGAAGTATCTGATCATGCAGCACAGAGTGAGGGTCACCTGATAGTAGACAGTGTCAGGAGTATTCTCATCAGGAGTCCAGGTAACTACTCCTGGTTCGCCAGAATCGCAGACCAGGGTCAAAGAGCGCTGGTAGGCCCCAAAGGAAGGATACTCGTCAGCTTCTGGGCCTTGAGTGTCCGGGGTCCAGTTGCAAAGCCTGCCTATACCAGTGGGGATTAGTTCACCAGAACGCAACCGACGCACGCCTGCGTAGATCTCTATTCCCTGAAAACATAATGTTAAAAAATGTAATGCTGCATTTTTTTGAATGAGCTAGTCAAAGAGCAAGCACGATGGCCAAAAAGTTACGGTGCCTTGAAACTCATTCATGCGCTTCACGGTAATAAGCGCAAGTCAGTGATGTTGATTCTCAAGAATGTGAGTAAGATTTTAAGGATTTAGATATTTTCTTACTGTAAGAAAGTAGTAAATATTAACAGAAAAAAATATTTTGTGGAAGTTACTGTGGCCATTGAAACTAGGAAAATTTACCTTGAAAAGGTGTCTTACCTTCTTTTCCTCATCCGTCTTATGATAGTACCCTCCTACAGGATCATTAGTGATATAGAAGGGGTGGTATTTCGCTGGTATAGCCGGGTCCCGACCACCCTCTGCCACGAAGGTGTACGTCTTGCCTCGGACCACGTTGATTTCGGGGATGAGGAGGCCGTTGATGTACCATGAGATGCCCCAGCCGACGTGGCCTTAAAATGTATTTGAAATTAATGTTAGTTCAATCAGTAATTTTTTGAGTTTCTTTTTTCTTCTCATCTTCTGTTCGAATTTGACCCTTACTCTGCGCCTTGTGATAGACTTATTTTACAAAACAAATCGAAAAATTTTGCTTTTTTAAGACATTTAACAATTTAAATGTCTTTAAAAAGCAAAATTTACCGCAAATTCTGCATTTTAAAAACATTTTTTGATTTGTTTTGTAAAATAAGTCTATCACAAGGCGCAGAGTAAGGGTCACCACAATCCTCCCACACAATCATCCATCCCCATCATCACAATGATATCAAAGTATTTACTTTATTTTCATTAAAAAAGACGTCCGTGTCGATACAATTTAGTACATTCACCACAAAGTACTGACCAGTGATAGCAGAGTATCCCTGTTTCCCGCCAGTGGGTCCCATCTGAGCGTAGAACACTCCATCTTCAGGCTCGTAGCACTGGATGGCGGGGATGTCCCAGGGCTTGGTGCGGGCTACAGAGCGAGGAGGGGGAACCGGGTTTGGCTTGATGCGGGCGCTCTGCTGTTAATACAAACGTTATTTATTGGTAAAATTAAAACCGATTTCATTATAATTTAATTTTAATTTGCATGGGTGATCAAAAGCGTAATTCTATTTGTTAGCTTCCGTGGGCCTGATAGCATGTTAACTTGTAGGTTTTGGCCGTTTTTCAGCAGTCTTTAAGAGTCGAGGACAGCTTGAAAATTCTACGTGTTTCATACAAAACGAATACTTATATCACGAAAACTAAACAACCGACTTTGATAAAACTGAAACTAACATTTAACATGCCTACATAGGTAGGTACTCTATGCAAAAAAATCATATCGTTGAAACAAATACACACTCACGTGACACGTATTTGGAATCCTAAATAAATCTTCATGCTCAAATTGTATCCTACTCTACTATGTAACTCAAATAGCATCATGCAACACAATCTCGCAAAACATTACTCGTATTACAAAAAACTCACATTTTCCTTAGCAGGTTCCTTGTGCTGGTGATTATCGTGGTGCATGGGAGGGTGCTCGTCTTCTCCCTCAGGCATGGGGCAGTTCCATACCGGGGGCCGACCGAACTCCAAGAATTTGTCACCCTAGATAGAAATAAAACTGTATTAGATACATACATACATACATATTTTTTTAGAGTAAGTAAGACTTATAAGTTCGAAGCTTGTTCCGAATCCGAGGGTTCATATTCCGCTGGATACCTAGTTAGTGTAGCCACAACTGTTAGTGGAAGAAAAGTACTTCAAAAAATCTTAGCGGATTCAGTCGTATGGTCTCTGATCGTATCGTAAACTAGCATAAAACAAAGAGGTTCTTTCTTCAGGTACTTAAAGGTCAATAATATCATACCTTGGTAAAGTGATGATGATAAGAAACCTCGTCCCTGGAGTTGAGTGGTCCAAGAGCCCAGATAATTGCCTGGCTGGCATTAGTCAGCACTGGCAGGTCGAGTCTATCAGCAGCCTTCAAAGCACGCTGGTAGGTCACGATGCTGTACCCGTTGACGAGAGCAGCGTTTAACACGCGGATCGAGTTTGTGCCTTCCTGTAAAGGGAGAATATACAATTGATTAGCTATGGTTGTAGAATATCACAGTGACTTATTTAAAAAAAGGCATTTAAATGATAATAATGGTATAGGCGCAGCCATTTTGATAAAAAAAATTGGTAACTCAAACAATGGTTTTCTTTGCTGCTGTTGAGTTTTCGGTCAGGTTGCTCTGATTTTTCAGTAGGCGTTACAGCGAGTCCTTTGATATTTTTTTGGAAATTAAACTTATTTCTATAGTACGTGTATATAAACAGGGCAACTCTTACAATAGTTACACAATTGCGTAACATAAAAAATATATTGTAAGTATAGAAGTTGTTTAAAAAGGGAGGCCCTCGCCAAATTCTCAAAATTTTCTAAATTTTCAAAACAGCTTTCTATTAATCATTCACATAGTCGAAAACTCCAACATTTGAAATACCTATATTGTATCCCCTATTTCTATAAATTTGGGGAGCCTTACCTACTGCACTTACTAGAACTGTACTTAGTAGAATGTTGTCGGTACTGTATGCAATATCATACCTGTACCGTCAACATTCTACTAAGAGCTCAACTATGGCAAGTTTTTAGCAAAAGCAACATCCATCTTCAGCTACTGCTATAATATTCTGTACCGTGGCTTGACGGAATTCAATTAAGATGGCAAGTGGGCTGAGTATGGGAGACTATGCGATTATGTCGATGCGGGCACAGCCGGGATGCAGTTAGGACCTTAATTGCCCTTATGATAGAGCTGTGGGTTATTGCTTAGATGGAGAATGTAGCTTATCCTATGAGGTTGTTCGTAAATTTTCCATAAAATTACGACTTTGATAGTTTATTCGCAAAATATCATTTTGTATTTAATTGAAAGGACTTGTTTCTCTTTATTTAACCTTAGCTTGTTTGTCAAACTGGTTTATACAAAATGTAGGACTGCCTATTCCACAGTGTTTATCTAACGTACAAACCTTACATACATTATTGTCTGACGCATTAAGATCATGGCAAAAATGTGGATAGAATCATCTGTATTGGAAAAAGTACGAAAACATAAGTTAGAGTACTTACTAGTACTAAGACAACATAAACAAAAGCAGTTCTCTTCCCTCAAGTCATTCAACAGGACAGGAGCCACTGACATCAGCGCACTGGCTTTTGCATCGAGGCAATAGTCGACAGCAGCGCCTTTAAGGGTAGTTTTGATAAACTAGCGCTGATGTTGAATGACTTTAGTTGCGGGTACTAAAACATGGGAGAAAGTACTAGGGCCGCATAAACAAAAGCAGTTCTCTCACCACAAGTCGTTCATCCGGACAGGAACCGCTGACACCAGCGCACTGGCTCTTGGCATCGAGGTAATAGTCGACAGCAGCTCCTTTGAGGGTAGTTTTGATAAACTAGCGCTGATGTTGAATGACTTTAGTTGCGGGTACTAAAACATGGGAGAAAGTACTAGGGCCGCTTAAACAAAAGCAGTTCTCTCACCACAAGTCGTTCATCCGGACAGGAACCGCTGACACCAGCGCACTGGCTCTTGGCATCGAGGTAATAGTCGACAGCAGCTCCTTTGAGGGTAGTTTTGATAAACTAGCGCTGATGTTGAATGACTTTAGTTGCGGGTACTAAAACATGGGAGAAAGTACTAGGGCCGCTTAAACAAAAGCAGTTCTCTCACCACAAGTCGTTCATCCGGACAGGAACCGCTGACACCAGCGCACTGGCTCTTGGCATCGAGGTAATAGTCGACAGCAGCGCCTTTGAGGGTAGTTTTGATAAACTAGCGCTGATGTTGAATGACTTTAGTTGCGGGTACTAAAACATGGGAGAAAGTACTAGGGCCGCTTAAACAAAAGCAGTTCTCTCACCACAAGTCGTTCATCCGGACAGGAACCGCTGACACCAGCGCACTGGCTCTTGGCATCGAGGTAATAGTCGACAGCAGCTCCTTTGAGGGTAGTTTTGATAAACTAGCGCTGATGTTGAATGACTTTAGTTGCGGGTACTAAAACATGGGAGAAAGTACTAGGGCCGCTTAAACAAAAGCAGTTCTCTCACCACAAGTCGTTCATCCGGACAGGAACCGCTGACACCAGCGCACTGGCTCTTGGCATCGAGGTAATAGTCGACAGCAGCGCCTTTGAGGGTAGTTTTGTTGACCCAAGCCACTACCACGTCACCGCCTACCATCTGGGAGTGGTGGGGGGAGCCGGAGATACCGAAAGACATGTATTCGCCGTCCTCTGGAATATAAGAACGATAAAATTGATGATGATAAAATTGATAACTAATGAGGTAATATAAGATAGATAGATAGATAGAAAATTATTTATTGTAACACACGATAAAATTAAAAGGAAAGAAGAAAAAAATACTTATACTAGTGCCACAAGTGGCGGCCTTATTGCTAAAAGCAATCTCTTCCAGGCAACCATTGGAAAATGGAAATTGAATGGAAAGGAATAAATAAGAGATAACAGAGGACGTGGTATACAATAAAATAAATAAAGAAGAAAAGATAATTGATTAATTAATTTATAAGAGACTTTGATTTGGTGAAAAGGCGGCGCTAGAAAGAGAGAGGCTCGACTTATAAACTTATAATTTTATGCATCTTATTTTGATTCGAGTTTTGGTAATTTTCACATTGCCTTAGTTTGTGGGCACATTTTTAGACACGTAACTGCTTAAAATGCTTGTGACTTGTGAAAGACTTACTAAAGTTATATAAAATTGATCGTCCTGAAACTACGTGTACAAAGTCAGTTTTAATATGAGTGACCACTCTACCATGAAGAGCTTTTAACAAAAGTAACTGATGGAGTAAAAGCACAGATACAGTTGAAGACTAATTATTTTAATTATAATAGTTTAATTATTTCAAGAATGACTCTTACAATCTGACTGCCGGAGGCGAGAGAACGCCTGTAGAAAAACGCATAGTACGATGTGTGGGCGGGTTTGGATTCCATTGCTCAGTATTTTTTTTTACAAGGAATGGGTACACTTGGCCGTAATTCGCCAGATGGTAAGCAAAAGTTTTGTTCGTATCGTAACCTTTATCTATGGTACCTATGTAATAATTAAATTATTCTCCAAAACAAAGTTTTATAATCTTAGAGTGTGTTACTTTTGTGAATTTCGTGATATACCTAATGATAGAATGTCTCAAAGATTCCTGTCGCAGCACAACACAGGTCTCCACAGACTTAGTGTGCTGCGCAGTCATCTGAAGATGTACTACCTAAAGTAAGTTTATGTAAGATTCATTGTTTTTTTATGTACATACATTGTATATTTAGCATAATAAACGTTTATTATTATTATTTTCTTTATTTCACTTCACAGATTCTCGGGTCTTACGCCCGGTATTTTTAAGGCATCAGTGGGGCCGTAGCCAACACTGAGAGGCCTTTTACAATATTATACTTAAAATTAAGTAAAAAATACAGATAGAGGATGTTAGGTATATAAAGTAACTATTGCAGACATGGTATTAATGTTACAGGCTATTGTGTTGAGTTGTTCATTGACTTAATTAAACTGGTCTATTGTACGAGGAACGGCACCCGCCAGTTATGCCTCATTCATAAAAAATATAGCGGGTGATGACTTGCCACTCACTAAATGGGCCCTTCACAGAAGGCAGCCTAAGATGACGCCGGAAGGGCAACATTGGTGTGAGTGGCTTAGGGTGTCGAGAGGTGTGCTGCGCGTTCTCTGAGCGGTACTAGCGGCGTTATGCCCTTTAACACTTCCACCCTGGAGCTTAGGTACTTAGCTCTTGCGTCTTCCACTTCCGGACGGCCAATCAAGGCAAGCCGGGAGGCAGGGGGTCTCATTTAGCCCCCAGGGAATCGGGGTCCGCGGTGACACCACTCACCGACGACTCGCCATAAAGTCGCCCCTGCGGTATAGTTATTATTATTTATTTGGTACACTTTGGTGATCTCTCCCCCATGGGAGGTACATGTTGCACGGGCCGGAGCCAAGTGTTTCTTAAATCTAATAATTTTCTTATAAGAATCTTATATTTACAACTAGTAATTTTGGGCCGCGCATGCGGCCCGGAGTGTTTTTGGGACTGTGTTGGACTTAGTATTTTTTGTATAAGAAATAGAATAAGTATAAGTATTGCATTAAAAAAAAAATTGGCGCTAGTTAAAGGGTAATGAGACAAAATGCGGTAAAAAGTGGGCTGAGGATGATGATGATAATAGATAATCTGTAACTAAGAATAACCAAGGCAGTCGAATGCAACTAAAACTCAAACTAATCATCAATCTCGGTAGGTTAGATATTAAAAAAAAAACTCTTGTCCAATTTGTTTAGGGCTGTAGATGATGATGATGAAACATTTAGTTGAAATGTCTCGAAGTTGTAAAAAATCTGTGACTATCAAACGGATAAAATGTATAGGTATACAGATTTAAAGTAGTCGAAAGTTGGCTGAGGATGATGATGATTTGGTATGATTCAAAACATACAACCAGTTCTTATCATATATACTTCAAGCTCCAATCTTCTATCTCTAATAGTTTTCGTGTTCCCTGGGGTACTCCAAGATCTGATGATCAAAGAGATGGCGATACTCAGCCTTCAGCCTTGCATCCCGCTAACTTTGACGTCGCATGTACTGCGGCTCGGCCTTCGGCCTCACCGCAGCACTCGCTCCGTAGTTGAGTTCATCCTAAATTATTTGTATGAAATTTGTATTGAGATTTTTTTTGTATGAAAGCAAAAAAAGTTTTGTATGATTGGTAACATGCAAGCAGTTCTCATTAAATTTGGTTCAAACACCAACCCGCTATCTCTTACAGTTTTTGAGATCCCCTGGGGTACTCCAGGGTCTGATCGGTCTGAAGGTCGGTCTCCAGCCTCGCATCACTTTTACTTTTACGTCGCAAGTACTGCAGTTCGGCCTTCGGCCTCACTTCAGTACTTGCTCCGTCGTTTTGTTCATCCCTAAGAAAATGTATAGGATTTGTAGAAAGAAAAAAAAAATTGTATGAAAGCCAAATTTTTTTTGTATGATTGGTAACATGCAAGCAGTTCTCATCAAATTTTGTTCAAACACCAACCCGCTATCTCTTATAGTTTTTGAGATCCCTTTGGTACTCCAAGGTCAGTTCCACCTATCACCAACTTTTCATTTATTCTATACATTCTGGACCCAAACGTATACATTTGCACCAAAAACGTCAACCCTGCACCCCAGCAACATGGAGATCTACTCACCACCCCCTCGAAAATTTCACATGTATGGCGGCCATCTTTATTTTTTGACATTTCGGTATTTCGATTTTAGATATGGAATCTGCACCCCAAAACACCCCCGGATGCAAAAAATCAGCCCCCTGCGGCCATTTTGAAAATCGGCCGCCATTTTGACGACGCCATCTTGGATTTTTGCAACCATTTCCAAACGTCCCCCACGGCCCTCTATGACATTTGGTCGAACACCCCCCACCTATCTCCAACCGTTCCAGAGTTACGAGCATTTGAAATTTGTATGGCGGCCATGTTTTTTTGTATGGCGGCCATCTTGTTTTTTGGTTTTCTGGAACCTACAAGCAGTTCCTACCAAAATTAGTTCAAGCACCCCCCCTCCAAGTGTCATAGGTTTCGAGATCCCCTACCCTACTCCATGACCAGTTCCACTTTCTCCAAGTTTCGGATTTTTCTCGTGGTCCCATGAACCATACCTATACGATGACATATGACACATGCACCCCACGAAACTCCTTCCCGGAGAACTACTATGTCAGTCAGTCAGTCAGTCAGTGAATGGTAATCCAATTATATATAATATTGCGGCCTCGCATCCCCCTCACTTTGACTTCGCAAGTACTGCAGTTCGGCCTTCGGCCTCACTGCAGTACTTGCTCCGTCGTTTTGTTCATCCCTAGGGAAATGTATGGGATTTGTATGAAGAAAAAATTTTTTTGTATGAAAGCCAAAAATTTTTGGTATGATTGAAAACATGCATGCAGTTCTCTCCAACATTAGTTCAAGCATCATTCCCCTATCTCTTATAGTTTTCGAGATCCCTTTGGTACTCCAAGGTCAGTTCCACCTATCACCAACTTTTCATTTATTCTATACATTCTGGACCCAAACGTATACAGTTGCACCAAAAACGTCAACCCTGCACCCCAGCAACATGGAGATCTACTCCCCACCCCTTCGAAATTTTCACATGTATGGCGGCCATCTTTATTTTTTGACATTTCGGAATTTCGATTACAGATATGGAATCTGCACCCAAAAATACCCCCGGATGCAAAAAATCAGCTCCCTGCGGCCATTTTGAAAATCGGCCGCCATTTTGACGACGCCATCTTGGATTTTTGCAACTATTTCCAAACGTCCCCCACGGCCCTCTATGACATTTGGTCGAACACCCCCCACCTATCTCCAACCGTTCCAGAGTTACGAGCATTTGAAATTTGTATGGCGGCCATGTTTTTTTGTATGGCGGCCATCTTGTTTTTTGGTTTTCCGTCACCTACAAGCAGTTCCTACAAATATTAGTTTGAGCACCCCCCCTCTATGTCCTACCACTTTTGAGATCCCCTACCCTACTCCATGACCAGTTCCACTTTCTCCAAGTTTCGGATTTTTCTCGTGGTCCCATGAACCATACCTATACGACGACATGTGACACTTGCACCCCACGAAACTCCTTCCCGGAGAACTACTATGTCAGTGAGTCAGTCAGTGAGTGAATGGTAATCCAATTATATATAATAGTAACTAGTAATTTTGGGCCGCGCATGCGGCCCGGAGTGTTTTTGGGACTGTGTTGGACTTTGTATTTTTTGTATAAGAAATAGAATAAGTATAAAATTGGCGCTAGTAAAAGGGTAATGAGACCAAAAGCGGTAAAAAGTGGGCTGAGGATGATGATGATAAAAGATAATCTGTAACTAAGAATAACCAAGGCAGTCGAATGCAACTAAATCTCAAACTAATCATCAATCTCGGTAGGTTAGATATTAAAAAAAAAACTCTTGTTCAATTTGTTTAGGGCTGTAGATGATGATGATGAAAGATTTAGTCGAAATGTCACGAAGTTGTAAAAAATCTGTGACTATCAAACGGATAAAATGTATATACAGATTTAAAGTAGTCGAAAGTTGGCTGAGGATGATGATGATTTGGTATGATTCAAAACATACAACCAGTTCTCATCATATATACTTCAAGCTCCAATCCTCTATCTCTAATAGTTTTCGTGTTCCCTAGGGTACTCCAAGATCTGATGATCAAAGAGATGGCGATACTCAGCCTTCAGCCTTACATCCCGCTAACTTTGACGTCGCATGTACTGCGGCTCGGCCTTCGGCCTCACCGCAGCACTCACTCTGTAGTTGTGTTCATCCTAAATTATTTGTATGAAATTTGTATTGAGATTTTATTCTTGTATGAAAGCAAAAAAAGTTTTGTATGATTGGTAACATGCAAGCAGTTCTCAACAAATTTGGTTCAAACACCAACCCGCTATCTCTTATAGTCTTTGAGATCCCCTGGGGTACTCCAGGGTCTGATCGGTCTGAAGGTCGGTCTCCAGCCTCACATCAACTTAACTTAGACGTCGCAAGTACTGCGTTTCGGCCTTCGGCCTCACCGCAGTACTTGCTCCGTCGTTTTGTACATCCCTAGAAAAATGTACGGAATTTGTATGAAGAAAATTTTTTTTTGTATGAAAGCCAAAAATTTTTTGTATGATTCAAAACATGCATGCAGTTTTCTCAAATATTAGTTCAAACACCACCTCCCTATCTCTTATAGTTTCCGAGATCCCTTCGGTACTCCAAGGTCTGATGGTCAAAGTGGTGGTGATGCTCGGCCTGCGGCCTCGCATCCCCCTCACTTTGACGTCGCAAGTACTGCAGTTCGGCCTTCGGCCTCACTGCAGTACTTGCTCCGTCGTTTTTTTCATTCCTAGGGAAATGTATGGGATTTGTATGAAGAAAAAAATTTTTTGTATGAAAGCCAAAAATTTTTGGTATGATTGAAAACATGCATGCAGTTCTCTCCAACATTAGTTCAAGCATCATTCCCCTATCTCTTATAGTTTTCGAGATCCCTTTAGTACTCCAAGGTCAGTTCCACCTATCACCAACTTTTCATTTATTCTATACATTCTGGACCCAAACGTATACATTTGCACCAAAAACGTCAACCCTGCACCCCAGCAACATGGAGATCTACTCACCACCCCCTCGAAAATTTCACATGTATGGCGGCCATCTTTATTTTTTGACATTTCGGAATTTCGATTTTAGATATGGAATCTGCACCCCAAAATACCCCCGGATGCAAAAAATCAGCCCCCTGCGGCAATTTTGAAAATCGGCCGCCATTTTGACGACGCCATCTTGGATTTTTGCAACTATTTCCAAACGTCCCCCACAGCCCTCTATGACATTTGGTCGAACACCCCCCACCTATCTCCAACCGTTCCAGAGAAATTCACATTTGAAATTTGTATGGCGGCCATGTTTTTTTGTATGGCGGCCATCTTGTTTTTTTGTTTTCCTTCACCTACAAGCAGTTCCTACCAAAATTAGTTCGAGCACCCCCCATCTAAGTCTTACCACTTTTGAGATCTCCTACCCTACTCCATGACCAGTTCCACTTTCTCCAAGTTTCGGATTTTTCTCGTGGTCCCATGAACCATACCTATACGATGACATATGACACTTGCACCCCACTAAACTCCTTCCCGGAGAACTACTATGTCAGTCAGTGAGTGAGTCGTAATTACTTATTATATATAATTGGATTACCATTCATTCATTCATCTATACATATATATATATACTAGTAATTTTGGGCCGCGCATGCGGCCCGGAGTGTTTTTGGGACTGTGTTGGACTTAGTATTTTTTGTATAAGAAATAGAATTAGTATAAGTATTGCATTAAAAAAAAATTGGCGCTAGTAAAAGGGTAATGAGATAAAATGTAGAAATTTTTGAAAATTTTATGACTTTTTTTGTATGAAAGCCAAAAATTTTTTGTATGATAAGTAACATGCAAGCAGTTCTCATCAAATTTAGTTCAAACACCAACCCGCTATCTCTTATAGTTTTCGAGATCCCCTGGGGTACTCCAGGGTCTGATCGGTCTGAAGGTCGGTCTCCAACCTCGCATCACCTTAGATGAGACGTCGCAAGTACTGCATTTCGGCCTTCGGCCTCACCGCAGTACTTGCTCCGTCGTTTTGTTCATCCCTAGTAAAATGTATGGGATTTGTATGAAGAAAAAAATTTTTTTGTATGAAAGCCAAAAATTTTTTGTATGATTGGTAACATGCAAGCAGTTCTCTCAAATATTAGTTTAAACACCACCTCCCTATCTCTTATAGTTTCCGAGATCCCTTCGGTACTCCAAGGTCTGATGGTCAAAGTGGTGGTGATGCTCGGCCTGCGGCCTCGCATCCCCCTCACTTTGACGTCGCAAGTACTGCAGTTCGGCCTTCGGCCTCACTGCAGTACTTGCTCCGTCGTTTTGTTCATCCCTAGGGAAATGTATGGGATTTGTATGAAGAAAAAAAAATTTTGTATGAAAGCCAAAAATTTTTGGTATGATTGAAAACATGCATGCAGTTCTCTCCAACATTAGTTCAAGCATCATTCCCCTATCTCTTATAGTTTTCGAGATCCCTTTGGTACTCCAAGGTCAGTTCCACCTATCACCAACTTTTCATTTATTCTATACATTCTGGACCCAAACGTATACATTTGCACCAAAAACGTCAACCCTGCACCCCAGCAACATGGAGATCTACTCCCCACCCCCTCGAAAATTTCACATGTATGGCGGCCATCTTTATTTTATGACATTTCGGAATTTCGATTTCAGATATGGAATCTGCACCCCAAAATACCCCCGGATGCAAAAAATCAGCCCCCTGCGGCCATTTTGAAAATCGGCCGCCATTTTGACGACGCCATCTTGGATTTTTGCAACCATTTCCAAACGTCCCCCACGGCCCTCTATGACATTTGGTCGAACACCCCCCACCTATCTCCAACCGTTCCAGAGTTACGACCATTTGAAATTTGTATGGCGGCCATGTTTTTTTGTATGGCGGCCATCTTGTTTTTTGGTTTTCCTTCACCTACAAGCAGTTCCTACCAAAATTAGTTCAAGCACCCCACCTCCAAGTCTCATAGGTTCCGAGATCCCCTACCCTACTCCATGACCAGTTCCACTTTCTCCAAGTTTCGGATTTTTCCTCAGGTCCTTGGAGCCAAACCTATACGATGACATATGACACATGCACCCCACGAAACTCCTTCCCGGAGAACTACTATGTCAATCAGTGTATATATGTATGTATGTATATATTATTATGGATGAATGAATGGTAATCCAATTATATATAATAAGTAACTAGTAATTTTGGGCCGCGCATGCGGCCCGGCGTGTTATTGGTAGTTTGGACTGTATAAGTTATAAAAAAAATTGGCGCTAGTAAAAGGGTAATGAGATAAAATGAAGAAATTTTTGAAAATTTTATGAAGACTATTTTTGCTTGCTCTTATACTTGCTCCGTCGTTTTGTTCATCCTTAGGAAAACGTATGGGATTTGTATAAAGAAAAAAAAATTTTGTATGAAAGCCAAAAGTTTTTTGTATGATTCAAAACATGCATGCAGTTCTCTTAAATATTAGTTCAAACACCACCTCCCTATCTCTTATAGTTTCCGAGATCCCTTCGGTACTCCAAGGTCTGATGGTCAAAGTGGAGGTGATACTCGGCCTGCGGCCTCGCATTCCCCTCACTTTGACGTCGCAAGTACTGCAGTTCGGCCTTCGGCCTCACCGCAGTACTTGCTCCGTCGTTTTGTTCATCCTTAGAAAAACGTATGGGATTTGTATAAAGAAAAAAATTTTTTGTATGAAAGCCAAAAATTTTTTGTATGATTCAAAACATGCATGCAGTTCTCTCAAATATTAGTTCAAACACCACCTCCCTATCGCTTATAGTTTCCGAGATTCCTTCGGTACTCCAAGGTCTGATGGTCAAAGTGGTGGTGATGCTCGGCCTGCGGCCTCGCATCCCCCTCACTTTGACGTCGCAAGTACTGCAGTTCGGCCTTCGGCCTCACTGCAGTACTTGCTCCGTCGTTTTGTTCATCCCTAGGGAAATGTATGGGATTTGTATGAAGAAAAATTTTTTTGTATGAAAGCCAAAAATTTTCGGTACGATTGGAAACATGCATGCAGTTCTCTCCAACATTAGTTCAAGCATCATTCCCCTATCTCTTATAGTTTTCGAGATCCCTTTGGTACTCCAAGGTCAGTTCCACCTATCACCAACTTTTCATTTATTCTATACATTCTGGACCCAAACGTATACACTTGCACCAAAAACGTCAACCCTGCACCCCAGCAACATGGAGATCTACTCACCACCCCCTCGAAATTTTCACATGTATGGCGGCCATCTTTATTTTTTGACATTTCGGAATTTCGATTTTAGATATGGAATCTGCACCCCAAAATATTTCGGGATGCAAAAAATCAGCCCCCTGCGGCCATTTTGAAAATCGGCCGCCATTTTGACGACGCCATCTTGGATTTTTGCAACCATTTCCAAACGTCCCCCACGGCCCTCTATGACATTTGGTCGAACACCCCCCACCTATCTCCAACCGTTCCAGAGTTACGAGCATTTGAAATTTGTATGGCGGCCATGTTTTTTTGTATGGCGGCCATCTTGTTTTTTGGTTTTCTGGAACCTACAAGCAGTTCCTACCAAAATTAGTTCAAGCACCCCACCTCCAAGTCTCATAGGTTCCGAGATCCCCTACCCTACTCCATGACCAGTTCCACTTTCTCCAAGTTTCGGATTTTTCCTCAGGTCCTTGGAGCCAAACCTATACGATGACATATGACACATGCACCCCACGAAACTCCTTCCCGGAGAACTACTATGTCAATCAGTGTATATATGTATGTATGTATATATTATTATGGATGAATGAATGGTAATCCAATTATATATAATAAGTAATATATCTATAGAGTTAAAAATTTTCGAACTATTCTACATGTGTTTAATATGACTGCTTTTTGAAGTTGTTTGTATGTTGAAGTTGGTAGGTCAAGTGTCTCAAGGCTCTTAAGTAGATTTTTGGGTATCACACCTGTGGTCGAAACTATTATAGGTACTGTTCTTGAATTGTTAATGCGCCACTGTGTTTTTATTTCTATTGATAAGTCTGTGTATTTTGCTATCTTCTCTGTGTGTGAAGTTTGTAGGTTGTGGGTGTTGCAGATAGCTATGTCGATTAAGTATGCAGTCTTGTTGTTTTTATCTAACACTGTGAAGTCCGGTCTATTGAAGTGTATGGTCTTGTCGGTTATTATTGTCCTGTCCCAGTATATCCTGTAGTGTTGGTTTTCAAGAACGGAGTCTGGTTTGTATTTGTAGTAGGGCGTCATTTTATTTATGAGTTTGTATTTATGAGCAAGTAGTTGGTGGATGGTGGCCGCTACCTGGTCGTGTCTATGTTTGTAATCAGTCTGAACAATGGACTTGCATGCACCGGTGATATGTTGTATGGTTTCGGAGCTGCTACTACATCTTCTGCAAATGTCATTTGTATTGGGTCGACGTATAATGTGTCTTTGGTAGTTCCTGGTGTCAATAACTTGGTCTTGGATTGCTATCATGAAAGCTTCGGTCTCAGGGAATAGATCACCACTCTCCAGCCACGCGTTCGACGCTTCTCTGTCGACATGTGGTTGCTGAAGATCGTGGTAATGTCTACCGTGAAGTGACTTCCGCTCCCATGCTGCAATCTTTTCTTTAGAGTCGGTAATGCGTTCGTTTCTTTGTTCACTTGTATTGGATAGGTTTAGGGGTGTATACCGACTGTCAGACTGTGAGATTGCTTGATGCAGTGGTGAATATGGTGACCGTTCTGAGAAAAACTTTCTGAGTGTGGTAATTTGTTTGTTGTGAAGGTTAACTATGTCTATTATGCCTCTACCTCCCTGTTTCCTGGGTAGTGTCAGTCTCTGTACGCATGACCGTGGGTGGTGTTTCCGGTGTTTAGTCATAGATGTGCTGATATTGCGTTGTAATCCAGTGAGTTCAGTTTGAGTCCAGTTAATAATTCCAAATGTGTATGTTAAAACAGGGACTGCGTAGGAGTTAATGGCTTTGACAAGGTTTCGACCGTTCAATTGAGATTTAAGAAGTGAATTGAGTCTGTGTTGGTATTTACGTTTGATATCAGTTTTTATTTGATTGTGAGGAATTTGGTGGTTTTGATAGAATCCTAAATATTTATAAAAGCTGTTGGGTTCTATTGAGTCGATCACGTCACCGGTTTTGAGTGTGTATGAATAAGTTGTTTCGGATTGCTGCACTGCGTGTATTTTACATTTATCAATCCCAAATTGCATTTTTATATCTTCTGAGAAAGTTTCTGTGATTTTTGCTAAATTGTCTAGTGATTCCTTGTCGCTGGCATATAGTTTTATGTCGTCCATGTACATTAGGTGACTGAGAGTGTGCGTGTATCCGTTGTGTGTAATAGGTAAACCAACCCCGGAGTTATTTAGTAGGATGGAAAGAGGGTTCAAGGCTAAACAAAACCAAAGAGGGCTGAGAGCGTCTCCTTGGAAGATTCCACGATTAATGTTTATTTCATCAGTTGTAATGGAGCCATTGTCATTTTTTATTGTTAGTTTAGTGGACCATTGTTTCATCCTGTTGTCTAAAAATGAGATTATGGTTGGGTGAACTTTGTAGTGGTGTAGTATATGAATTAACTAGCTATGAGGAACGGAGTCAAATGCTTTGCGGTAATCTATGTACATAATTAGTAAGTCTTTATTGTTCTTCAAAGTCTGTTTCATCGCGACTGTGTCTATAATTAATTCTTCTTTGCAGCCTTGACTAAATTTGCGGCATCCTTTTTGTTCCTCTGCTAATATGTCATTGTCTGTAACATGTTTGTATAAGAGTTGTGATATACATGATGTGATTATTTTATATAGTGTTTGTAAGCATGTGATAGGGCGGTAATTGGCTGGCTTTAGTTGGTCTCGTTCTTTAGGAAGCATGTGTGTCAATCCTTGTGTGAGATAGTTGGGCATGGTCTCCGGACTTTCTATAAATCGGTTAATGTGATTGTGGAGCATGGGGTGTACGGTGGTGAATTTTTTGTACCAATAGTTGTGTATGTGGTCTGTTCCAGGTGATTTCCAATTATGAGCGCTATTGATTACATCTTTGAAGACTTGGACCGGGATCAGTTCATAGCTCATTTCTGTATATTTGTCGTTCTGTGTATCAGATCTGATCCATTCGGCATTGATGTTGTGTTGTATATCTTGGCTCCATATGTCCGACCAGTATGCGTGCATGCTGTCGGGTGTTGGCTTACGTGTGCTTCTGGTGTTATTTGTGTTTTGCGTGTTTGTATCTAGGTTTCTATAAAATCGTTTTTCATTTGTATAAAATTGGTTGTTTTGTTGCTTGCGTAGTGTGCAGTTAGTATATCTACGTAATCTGCTATTAGTTGCATTGAGTTTTTGTTTAAGGCTATCCAAGAATTCTTGATTTGTAAAATTAGGCTCTTCATAGCGTGTATGTATTTTGTATTTTGTCTTTATGTACTGTACATGTTCTATGAGCCTGCGGCCTCTACCTCCGGCTGCGTATTGTGTCATCCTGCCTATGTCTCGTCTCAGCGATTGTATTTTATTTTGTAGCCTTCTTTGCCAGTGAGGGATACTGGTCTTATTGTTCTGTGTGTTGTTATTGGTGGTGTGTGTTTGTAAGTCTTTTATTTTTGACCCGTTACATATGGCCGCGGTGTATGCTGCTGAGTATATGACGGTTTGTACAGTATGAAAGTCAGAGTCTTGTGTCAAATGAGAGGGTAGAATGTCGTTGTTTATATAGTTCACTATGTAGGATAACTTTCTAGATGTGCTCTGTTTGGGTATAAAGGGTCGTGTAGTGGGGCTAGTGACCATAAATTTTTCAAGTGTGTTTTGGAACACTTGTCCGATTTTGTCATTTAATTGAGTGTTGGTGCATTGTATGAGGTCTATGTTGATAGGTGAAGACAAGTTTGCATTTTGTGAGTTGTCTGTATTGTTCGAGCCAGTGCTAGATGGAATAGTCAGCATGTCATAGTCGTTGTTTATATCTCTCATTGTCAGATCAGTTGTGTCTGTAGGGATTGATAGTTCACGTCTTACTTCATCCCTAATTTCTTGTAGTTTTTGGTCTGTGACTAATTTATTCTGTACTATTACTCTCCTTTGGTCTGCTATTCTTTGTTCAGATACATGTGCCACCTGTGGAAATTGTTCTATAATAGTGCTGTGTAGTGGTTTCCGGTAAGCTGTCCTGTTTTGTTCTAGGTGTGTGATTTAATAGTACGCTTTTATTATTCCTTCGTTGATGTCATCGGTCCATCTTAGTCTAGTGTGTTGTGTGGCTGCCGTGTGGTGCTGTGTTTGAGTAGTGCTTGCTTGGGTTGCATCATTATTGTCAGTGTTTAAATAGTTTTCAACTTCTTGTCGTATCGTCTGTAGGGTTTCATCTGGTATCAGTTTGTTTCGTACAATGGCCCTCCGCTGATCTCCTATCCTTTGTCGTGAAGCCCCCATTTCTGATGAAGTGTTTGTGCAATTGGTCTAAGTATGCTTTAGTCTTGCTTTCGTTGTGTGTAATTTTTAGATATGTGCGCCAGATAAATTCATTCATCTCTGTCGTCCACTTTTTTCGCGCACGTTTACAGCCAGAAGCGGGTACAGACTCTGAGGCGAGTGCCTCATGCACAACATCCTCTGGACACGTTGACGTAGATGTAGATCGAGATCTAAGTCGCATTAGAAACGAGAGCGGGGAACTTGGTGGCGACTCAAAAAGGCTTTGTGTTGTATTATTATAATCATTACGGTCTAGGATGGAACATGCTTACCCAGTAAGAACCGATTCACTCGCTTTAAGGATCGCAAGGTTAATTAATTAATTTAACAGTAACCAAGGTCTCTGACTTGTACTTATACTCACCTAGTTTAGCGACAAGCTGCATGACAATGCTGTCTCCAGCCACTGCCCAGCGCACCTCGAACGCCAGCTCATCGTGAAGCACCTCACAATTTAACTTCGACTGGAAGTAAAACAAACAATATGGTTTGTTAATTGGTTCCTAGTTTAATTTCATGAAAGTAGTAATATGTGATAGTTCTAAGGCCTCTGAGCAGGCTTTAAAACTGTAATTAAGAGGTAAGTACCTGCTCGAAAATATAAAATATAATGTCTTCTTCTCGTATTTAGATTTAGGGTTTGTTATGTATTCTGTGATTTGGGCACGGAAACTATCACACTAATTGTCTAAATCCCATGCTAAGCAGAGGATAACACCATAATCCCTTAGAAGCAGTCGTGTGACTAAACCCACGATATCTAACTAGTGAAGCAGAGGGGACCCTTGGGTCGGTCGGTTTGTCTCAAGACATTTCACGGTACGTTTAACGGACCTTGGATAGCCGTGAATTATGCTTGCAGACATATTTTTTTTTTAATTTTCATAAATAAGTTCTTCTCATTGACACCGATTTTCTAAAATTACTCAACCAATTTAGATCTAATACAAAATTAATAGTGTCACATACAAACATATACCTACCCAAGTAAAGTAAAAGTAAAAAAGCCATTTATTCAGCTATTTTAAATTCATTTTACATTCTTGCACTCGGATATATAAATTTACACATTTTGGGTTTTTCATAAGTACTAGATTTATTTGATGTTATTATTATTTTAAATGTCGTGTTGTTGTGCGATTTCTCTTGTCCTTTTTATTTATGGTGTCATAGCTGTCGCCTCGTTGGCGTAGGCCTCCCCCACCTACCTAAGTACATACAAAATTTGGCTCACGTGTTTCGAAGCCTATATAACAACACAACCATCATTCTCAAATTTGAAAAAAATCTAATAATACCACATACATACATGCTGAAATTATATTTACCAACCACTAAACTTTTACATCTGCAGTAAACTTAT
The DNA here is from genome assembly GCA_927399415.1 of Macaria notata. Classification (NCBI taxonomy): domain Eukaryota; kingdom Metazoa; phylum Arthropoda; class Insecta; order Lepidoptera; family Geometridae; genus Macaria; species Macaria notata. The sequence goes on along the minus strand of OV656748.1, from coordinate 1,951,862 downwards.
TCACTATGTATTGTAAAATCAAAACCTTGTTCGCACAGGGTCGATCCGACCCGGCGGCGACCAGCGGCCGGCGGGTAATCGAGTGCAAGGGACATACCCTGTATAGTTACTACTACTTAGCAAGGGATATAAGACATGGTCTCTCTGCATAGATTTTATGTTCTAATGATAGTTTTGTTACTAACTTTGTTTCTTTTTGACATTCTAATAGTGTTGACACACATGAATATATCCGAGGACATGTGTCTTCCGTGGAAGAACCTGGGCACTCACTACGATATATCTGCCCAAGAGAAGTCTCCTAACGAATTGATTCGGCGGAGGAGTCACGACCCTCAGTCATAAGCTACAAATATTGTAAATAGGTAGATTTAAGTTCAATAAAAAAAAACTTTTGATTGATTGATTGATTGATTTGATAAGGAAATACGACTCAAGAGACAGCGTATCGACAATGAGTGAAATGACACAACAACTAAACTAAATAAGCTATTAAAATGAGTTAATTATTCATTTGTTTACAGTACACAGACAAGATAAATTTAAAATTGTTTGACATATAAGATAAAGTTTCTATTTTATTATAAGTTTTAGTTTGTAAGTTGTTTTTTGTGTCTGTAAATAAATAAAGCTTATTAAGCTAAAAACTAAGATAAACTAACATATTGCATCAGGCGTTACTTTGCGGTAATCCATTATAAATTAAACTCTGCAAAAGTACATGTAGCGTTTTTCGCAGCGGAAAAACTTTACGTCTTTCTCCAGAGTTTCAATTTAAGATAAACTTTTTTTTAACACGATATAGGCTTACATTTTACTATAACCAGCCTGATTAGCACCATTGTAGTCTAAGATGTAGCACGCTTGCCTAGAAGAAACCTATTTACTCTAGATTTGAAGACCCCTGGGTTATCCTTTATGTGCAGCATTTTATAAATATTATACTTACATACTTTTTACATGTATGACTTGTTTATAGTTCAAGGCAATAAAATTCACATAATCATTTTATGGTAACCTTTATTACCCATATGAGTATATATTTTACAGCTATCACAATGATTGTTATTTGTTTAAAATATTTAAAACAATAATTAGCAAAGCTTGAAACAAAATTAATCAAGATTAACAACCTTATATCACAGACTAAGTTGTACTGAGAAAATATATAATATGAGTATTATTTATTTATAATTTAAATGAAGAGAGATAACATCTTATTAATATAAAACTTATAAATCTAAATTGTTAAAGAACGCCAGGAATCGCTCTCACGTTTAAAATTTTTATAGTCTAAAACTTGAGTGAATAAATAGGCAAGATAAGGCACCATTCAATATTTACATAAATGAGTAAACTATACGTTTCTATACTTAAAAACCAAACTACGAATGTTGACTTTAGCTCCTAATGGTAAGAGTTAACAAACATTTTTTTTTCAAGAAATGGGTTTGCACTTGGCCGTTCACATTTACATCACAATTGAATACAAAAGCTTTTACTGGGCCAAAACAATATTACATCTAGGTACTTAGCTACAATAAAACATATTTATTTCAAAACAACAAAAATTAATAGTAACACTTCCAAATAATAATAAAAAAATAAACATTATATATACATCATAAAAAAAACTAATCTACATTTTCAAAAGGTAGCGTACCCAAAATGCTGGCTGCATTGCCCCGTTGATTAGCTAGACTGAATTAAATTTTAAAAATAGTAACTAAACACTGTAAACAAAAAACTTGTATGTGTAATAACATAAAACATCCGTTGTGATTGTGAATAAAGTCATCTAGTTTAAAAAGTTTTTTGAATGAAATGCAGCATTCCATAACTACATGATGTGCAAATAGGGTACTACTGATGTTATTGCTTACCATCAGACGAATTACAGTCAAGTGCAAACCCATTCCTTGTAAAAAAAACACTACATTTTGGTTTCTGTGTTGTTACTTCGTTATTCTCTGCTTCACCGCGATATTTTACAAGTTTACAAGAGTGTAAGTTTAACAAGACTTTACGGACAGTCTACTGTCCTGCAGAGCTTTGAGAGCGATCCCAGCGAGCTAGACTAATGGTAACTACTTACTGGCCTGGAAATGTGTTCAGGGGTTAGGTGCATACAGTATTTTATCTTTATGGAAACAGTCAAAAAACGACAACGTTTACTACTATAAAATAACTGCAGCGTTGCAACACAACAGCGTTAAAACAACAGTATTAGACTTTCCAACAATGACAATCAGGCTTCCACAGAACGCCATCATTGATTAAATAGGTACAAATAAAATAATTAGTAAGGAAACATAACGTGAGTTTACACATGTTATAGTGGGTTTTTTCGAGGTCAAAGTCAGCGCGGATAGTAAATACTGTATGCAGTATAAATATATATGTGTTGTACCTATATTGTATGCTAGCATTACTGGCCTAAACAAGCGAGCGGCAGACATAGAGGATGCGGGGGTTAGTTTGGACGCAAACAGGCTACCAACCATAAGCTACTAGAACCCAGCGAGTGCCACTTAACAAACATCCCTAGATAGATTGATTAGAAATGTCTAATCAATCTACCTAGCTATATATCGCTTTATTGAAAAAATATTGTGTCGTGCTGTGATTTTGCTAACTATTACTAGTCACTTATGATTTCTTGGAGTCACTACAGTCAAAGATATAATAATAATAATAATAATAACATAATATAACAGCAGGGGCGACTTCATGGCGAGTCGTCGGTGAGTGGCGTCACCGCGGACCCCGATTCCCTGGGGGCTAAATGAGACCCCCTGCCTCCCGGCTTGCCTTGATTGGCCGTCCGGGAGTGGAAGACGCAAGAGCTCAGTACCTAAGCTCCAGGGTGGAAGTGTTAAAGGGCATAACGCCGCTAGTACCGCTCAGAGAACGCGCAGCACACCTCTCGACACCCTAAGCCACTCACACCAATGTTGCCCTTCCGGCGTCATCTTAGGCTGCCTTTTGTGGAGGGCCCATTTAGTGAGTGGCAAGTCATCACCCGCTATAATTTTTATGAATGAGGCATAACTGGCGGGTGCCGTTCCTCGTACAATAGACCAGTTTAATTAAGTCTATGAACAACTCAACACAATAGCCTGTAATATTAATACCATGTCTGCAATAGTTACTTTATATACCTTACATCCTCTATCTGTAATTTTTACTTAATTTTAAGTACCTATAATATTGTAAAAGGCCTCTCAGTGTTGGCTACGGCCCCACTGATGCCTTAAAAATACCGGGCGTAAGGCCCGAGAATCTGTGAATATAATAATATATATCTTTATTGCACACCAACACAAGTATATAGTACAAAGTAAAATATGAACAAATAATAACGTACAAATGGGCGGCCTTATCGCCTTAAGCGATTTCTTCCAGGCAACCTTTGCATGGACACGACAAGTAGAGATAAACAGAGTCAGAGGTGTACTAATTAGAAATATAACGATTTTTTATTCAAATATGTTCCTAATCAAAATAATACCTTTATAATTATAAACAATACCGAAAATATGTATACAAAGAGAAATACTAACATAAATTACTATCTACAAAGAAGTTATAGATCTGTCATAGACATAAAGTGATGAAAGACTTGATTCTGAAAAATGGACATCAACATTATAGATATCGACATTCTCTTCCGAGCATATAAAATGTGGGAGCCACAGAACACTGGTGATAGTTTACTTCTAAGGCTCTTTTACAAATGTGGCAGTAGCGCGAAAGCCACAGATGCTAACAGTGGTCGGTGCTAGTTTGAGCCAAGCCTCAAGGGATAAAGGAATATGGAGCTGACTGCAATGGACTCACTTTGACCAATGGTTTAGTTTGCAGTGGCGTTTGAAAGTTGTCAAACCTATGCTAAGTTTTGTAATCTTTCAGATGCCACTGCAATAAAATTAAAAAGCTAATATAACGGTAGGTATTCTGCTATGCAAGAAAGCATAGCAGATATGCTGAAATTTTGGTTTCCTTCGAAGTTATTTTTTGTGGGAATCAAGTTCTTTCAAACTGACACACAAGACTGCATTAGACGACTTTTTATTTAACGTATCTTTACCCATCCTAAAAATATCTAGGTACATACGAGTAAGTATGCAAAATTCTACGTATTTTTTCAGTTAACATGGAGTGAAGCAATACAATAAAAACAAATCTACCAACTTTTCCCTGAACCAAAATATTGAATGTGAGTTAGAACCGCGGTACAATTACCAACTCCCTAACATATAACATCATGTTATAACACCGTGTTATAACATGGAATGGTGTTGTTTGCATTTAGATAGACTTGGGGAGAAATATAGCCTCATAATGGTGCCTGCAACCTCAAATATTTCATGGAATTTGCAGCTCCTATCCGTTACTTTATTCTACGATATTGTTATGATGTGACACTGAATGTTTATTTTTGTTTTGTTATTGAACATTAATAATATAATTTTATGCCCATATAGAGCAGGCGCGTTCCACAGTAAAACACAATTAATTATTAGCATTTAGCAAACTGAGGTTAAGTGCAAATTGTACTAGTATTAACATACTAATTAGTGAATCGTTAGTTTTTTTCTCTGCACTAATATCTGTGTCCACAACTTTTTTGCACGAAATTTCCCGAATGGTCGTTCAATCTTTACCTATTGGTACTATCATCAAAGATCGTGCGTCGCGCTTCATTATAACTAATTATTGTGATACCTTGTTCACACGATTGGCAATCAGATGTCAAACAGCAGAAATTAAAAGTACATAAGCATTATATCCGTTATCTAGTACTCACAATATAAGCGTTTGCTTAGTGTGCGACTAGATGGCGCTGTGTGCAATGTCCCGAAATATTTATTTGTATATTTAATTATTTGGCCAACAATAAAAGAGTGAACGGGAATTTGATGTCATTGAAATAATGTACGTATTTTTTTTTATAAATAGACTGTTGGAGGCATTTCACACTGCGTTATTTAATCCTCTATGCAAACGTTTACATTTTGGATATGAGATAACGGATATAATAGTAACTTACTGATCTTTTGTAAATATCATGATTTTTATACATTCAACAATAAAAACAACCAAATTCAACAAGTAATTGCAGATTTAAAATGTCCAGAATATAAGAATCGAACCTGCGACCTTTGGCACCGTAGGAATACAATCTCCTTACAGGCCAGTTATTTCTTGTTGTTGGCAAAGTAGTTTGACGTCTGATTGTGAAGCGTGTGGACAAGTTAATAGTTAATTACTGTAATATAGGTATGTCTGTTTATCTGTCTGTATGGAGTCGTGATGCGAACCGAGCGTGATTAATTACATCACTACACATTGAGAGCTTTGAGTATGCTTCGATGAGTACTCAGTGTTATAGCTATTTATGTAGGTATGTATTACTTTATTATACAAGTAGGTACATCAATTGGTTGACGCGACGCATGGCTAAATATCTGCCCTTTTTCTGATTCATCTCTTCACCGTTGCCACAAATACTGTGCGATAAACTAGGTATTTATTCTTTATTATTTCAAAAGGTCTCATAATTATTATATTATATTTCATGCTATCAGACCCTCCTAAAGACCTGCTAAGCAATGCTTGTCGACAACCCATCCAAAAACTGACCGCGTCCACAGTTGCTTAACTTTTATCACGCCTACCTCAATACGGGTCGAGTGTAAAGCAATTATCGTGTATGCATGTGTACGTGTGTGAGTGTGTGTATGTGTGCGTAGTCTAGGTTCAAATGTGAGTAGGTCGGCAGGTCGCGCCACTTACCAAATACTGAAGATAATATTAGGAATAGACTCCTAACTAATTTTTTTTAGTTAAATGTTCCGTCAATCAATCAATTGTCAGTATCAAGTTCAAGTTATAGGTCTAAAGAATACCTGATAATGAACATCTTTCAAGGGACGACGGTTTTAGTATATAAATGGTAAAAAAAAACTGTAGGTACTGTAGGTAACTGGTAGGTTTCTGTCACTATTCTTAGGTTTTGACATCCTTGTCAAATGGACAAATGCCGACAAAGGCGTCTTGAAATAAGGAAACTTGAATTTGCTTAATTTAAACAAAGTTTAATTATCTTTAAACTTAAGTTTGTTTGAGATCAGCCATTAATTTATTTACTAACAATATGTATTGTGTATGGATTTTCGATAGAATTAGGCGTCTATAAGATTAAATGTCGTTGAATTTCTCAACAACGGTAGGTATGCTTTCACTTCGCGTTGATAAATGATTGCTGGTGGATTATTGCTTATTGTTACGGAATAAGTAATTATGCTCAAATGTGCCACTTCTGTGTTTAGAACAGACGAAAATGTGGATGGATGGTGTGTTGAAGTACCGGCAAATTGAAATGAAATGAAATTTATTGTCCGGCACTAGGTTCAGGCAAACAGGTGGTCATAAAAACTTATAACATAATCTAGGGGCCAGACATGTTATAAGGCAAATGCTTGCCTTTTTCTTTCTCAACGTATCAGCATTGCTATCCAGCGTGCTAATGCGGCCAGTATGCTGGGCACGCTGCCCTCTGGCAGTGGGCTGGAGCACTGAAATTATCTTTAAACTTTTCTAAGGATTTTCTAAGTGCCCCTTTTTTGTAGAAGTTAGAAGTAGTATGTTTAGTTTTTCTTCACTTGTTTTTATATTTTATTATTGTGAGCCAATTAATTTTGAAGGCAAATGTTAAGTTAAGTTTTAAGATTTAAACAGAATAATGGATTCTGATAGCAAGAATTTTCGAAATGCCTTAGGAGCTTTTGGCATAACTATGGTTTAAAATAACCATATGGCATATGGTATATACCGCCTGTTTATAATTTTAAGTTATGTCCATCCAAAAGGTAGCCTGGAAGAAATCGCCTAATGCGACAAGGCCGCCCAATGTGCAACATTTTAATTTAAGTATATTTTTTCTGTTTTGTAATTTATGTGTCTTATGGTGTACATTTAAGTTATATTATATTCTATTCTATGGCGAATTATCTCTTTGTTTTATTTAAAGAAGTGGATTTTGGTCTATACCTATGTACCTACAAAAATAACAGTTTCTACGGTGGAATGCATCCTAACCGCAAATATTCGAACCTATATTATATGTTTTATATTTTATTGTATATTTCGAATTTCTGAATAGGCTAGATTGGATTCAAGGATTAATTTAAATTTACTAATCCAGACCACAGGATCAATAATTGCTCGAACATTCTAAAATCAGAATCTAGTTAAAGCAGACTTTATCTGCAGCTAGTATTCGACTACTGAATAAAGTACTTAATAAAAAAATTGCTTGACCACAATTTTGCTCAATAGTAAGCAGCAAACCCTGGTTTAAAAAAAAGTTCATCTGTCTACCTAAGCCCATAAAAAGTATACTTAGTAATGCAGTATGTTTAAAAATGTCTATAACAGACAATCTCTTTCAATATCTTACATTGCGCAAGACATACAAAAACATTATCAAGAGTCAGCCATTGCTTGCAAGAGGTCAGTGAAATGCCAAAAGGAAAGGAAAGGAGGATAGTCGCCGCATCGCTTGCACAATGTCCTTCAACCCTGGTGTAAAGGCCAAGGTCAGGTCAAGGTCATTCAGTGGGAGTATGGGACCAAACGGTACTGACGCGATCGCAACTGCTGGTTAAATAAAGCCTGCTCGTAAGCACGTTGCTGAAGAATCTGCTGGTTGTATAGAGGCGTATTAAACTGCTGCTGATCAAAGTTCAGCTCGGGATACACTAGCTCTTGACTCCGAAGTTGTTGGTAACTTGCTGTTCGAGGGAATTGGTTTTGAGTTTGTGAAATCACTTGAGGATTTTGTTGATAGTAATTGCTTGGGAAAGCTTGCTGGACGAACGAGACCCTCTGTGGTAGGTCCTGTTGGTATTGATGCTGTAATACCAGTTGCTGTTGCTGTAATGCTTGTTGTTGACGTAGATACAGTTGATCTTTGTGTTGCTGTTCAAAATCAGCCAATTGTACGGTCTGATGCTGATTGTATTCTGTCTGAGTGGGCAGTGTTTGTTGTACATTTTGTTGCTGTTGTTGTACACTCTGTTGTTGTTGTTCTACATTTTGCTGCTGTTGATACACAGTCTGTGTTTTTTGCTGCTCATTACTCTCTTGCTCATTTTGTTTCTCGTTTGTTTGTGAGCTTTTTGTTTCAGATACTGGCAAGGTCTTGTGATCATCATCAGATGAGATTAGTTGTGCTTCAGGAGGAGCGTAGGTTCCGGCGCGGCGGTGAGGCGAGGGGCGGGGAGCGGGGGAGTGCTGAAGCGCGGCAAGCGGAGCCTGCCCGGCGCGGAGCTGTGGCCTGTACGTAGTAGCGTCTGCGTTAGCGATGGGTCTTCTAGGACGGTCAGTCCGCCGGCCCGAGTCGCCAGTACTCGCTACCAGCTCCTTGTTGCGGCTCTGCAACAGGAAACCTGCGTTCAGAGGGCGGGACGGGACACGGCGACCTTAATTATAAGGGAGGGACCTTAAGGATACGGGGATCGGCCTACAGTGACCTCTGGTGCTGATTGACTCTTTCATGGCATTAGACGGAGATAAGAAAGAGCTTATGCAATGTTTGATTGAAAGAGAATTCTCTGTTGTAAAGTCGAGAGTTACCCTGCGGGTCTCTGCTATGGGTAGTATTTAAAAATAATTTATCATTATGATACCAACCTCTGTGTCTCCGGTTTGAAGTTCCCGTATTAAAAAAAAAATTATAGTTTAGAGGCTGTGCTTTGGATGGCGTGCCAACTTTACTCACGTTCATATTTTAATCTGAAGTACTGGCCTATTTAAAAATAAACATAGTTCAAATTATCTAAAGGTAAGACATACTAATAATCCATCGTGTAATAACATTTTATACTTAACAGCTTATAACGTAATAAGTTAAATGCAAGTAGATAGAAACCGTGTCACGATGTATGCGAGGTCATTGACCTGGCTTTCGAAAGCGAAGGTCACGTGCATCCTTGCACCTTCACCATACACTCGTGCATGCAACCTTTAAAGCGTTATAAAGGGTTACTAGTAACTTACAGGGTCGGATGACACGTTAAATTGTAGGTCCCAGCTGTTTGTCTAGATTGCAGTCGTTAAGCCATGTCAGAGGCCCTCAGGGCGGCTTGATAAACTCTCGACACCAGAGCTGGTCGTTCTCATTCGATGAGAAGAAGTACCTACCTTAAAAAAACTTAAAGCCTTGCATAGCTTCTCTTACTGCAAGTGTCCATAGGTGATGGTGACAGCTTACCAATACGCGGACTTTATGACTGTTTGTCACTCATTAAATAACACAAAAATATATTATTGGGTTGCTGTGATTCTGATGTTTGTTTTGGTCATCGCAACTGAATCCTATAGATGACATGGAAAAGCCTTTTTTGAAATTTAATACTTGAATTATATAATCTGCAGTTGGACTGAGTAAGCATGGTTCTCTCATCTCAAAAAATATTAGATAATTACAATAAAAAAAAATTGGTGTGGGTTAATTATTATTGAGTATTATAATATTCCTTATACTAGTGTTCATATATTATTGGTGTACAATGAAGTATTTTGATTTCATTTGATTTGATAATAATATACTTAACAACTTAACTACCTAATAATGGTGTTTGACTTTTAGTTTGTGAAAAAGATGAGTACTTAATATTTTACTTAAATGTTCTACGAATGTTTGCTTCTTCTGAAGGTGGCTCAGTAGTTGCCCTGTATAATTACTAGCGACATATTTGTATCACACAAGCTAAGCATTACGCGAGATCTTTCTTCTGAAGGTGGCTCAGTAGTTGCCCTGTATAATTACTAGCGACATATTTGTATCACACAAGCTAAGCATTACGCGAGATCTTTCTTCTGAAGGTGGCTCAGTAGTTGCCCTGTATAATTACTAGCGACATATTTGTATCACACAAGCTAAGCATTACGCGAGATCTTTCTTCTGAAGGTGGCTCAGTAGTTGCCCTGTATAATTACTAGCGACATATTTGTATCACACAAGCTAAGCATTACGCGAGATCTTTCTTCTGAAGGTGGCTCAGTAGTTGCCCTGTATAATTACTAGCGACATATTTGTATCACACAAGCTAAGCATTACGCGAGATCTTTCTTCTGAAGGTGGCTCAGTAGTTGCCCTGTATAATTACTAGCGACATATTTGTATCACACAAGCTAAGCATTACGCGAGATCTGTGTTTGTCACGATTTAGATTAAAATGGAAAACTTATTACTGCAAAGATGTGATAAATTGCGTACTAGTGCTGTAATAAATTATATGTATATAATCTATACTAATATAATAAAGCTGAAGAGTTTGTTTGTATGTTTGTTTGAACGCGTTAATCTCAGGAACTACTGGTGCGAATTGAAACATTCTTTTTGTGTTAGATAGACCATTTATCGAGAAAGGCTTTAGGCTATATAACATCACGCTGCAACTTATAGGAGCGAAGAAACAATGGAAAATGTGGAAAAAACGGGGAAAATATATTCATCTTCGAGGGCTTCCGTTGCGTGTGCTGCTAAAACGGTTCAAAATTCAAACAATTAATGCCCAAAATAACTATTCCACGTGGAAGAAGTCGCAGGCACAGCTAGTGAAAAACATATTTAGTAACGGTTACTTTTGAATGCATTAGTTACGTAAAAGTTTGTGTTTCCTGCGAACTACAATACAGGGTTCTTCAAATCTAGAGCTAGTAGGTGTCTTCTAGGTAAGCGTGTCACACCCTAGGCTGCAGCAATGCTTAACATCAGGCAGGCTGTAGTCAAATGTAAACCTATCTCACGTAAAAAAAATGTTAAAGGTTTTGTGACAGTGACAGAAAAACATTTGAACAGTTCGTGATATCCACATTATGTGATGATAATATCGATTCAGTTATTTTCTGGTGTTGAAATTTCAATATATTTTAACAGTGAAAGAAAAAAACGTATCTTACACTTTGAAAACCTTGATAGATAAATTTGTTGGTACACCATAATGTAATATACTAAACAAGATTCCCCAATTAAAACATCTTAGTAGCCTGAAAAAGCTTCATAGCGGTGTAATATCGTACAGTAAACTGAATACAACTAGTGTGTACAATAAATATACTTTATGTGTACAGTTTTCAATTGGCAGCGCTGTTGGCTCGATCCCAACTGGGCCGGGAGCGACCTTGGATGATATATACTGTCTCCGCCCTGGATTGCAGCCTACCCTGGGTTCATTTAGGCATAGAAAAGGGAATTATGGGCACTTTAAACGAGCAATAAATTAATAGTACTTATCTAACTTAGAAAAACCCTTCGACTCCAAGAAAGAATTAGGGTAATTAACTCTCTAAACAATGTTTTTACAAGTTAAATTTCAATAATAGGTAGATAATAGCGAGCAATATTCAAACGGCCGTACTATATTATATCGCTAGATCGTTGATTATAACGTTGCTTAACACCAGGCAAGTTGTAGTCAAACGTAAGCCTATAATCATGTAAAAAAAACATTTAAGTTACTTATTTTTATTGTTTTCTAGTTTCTTTTCTTTTTAGAAGCGCCTGTAGCTCAGCTGGCGGAGGCAATCGCAAGCGAATACCAATGTTAAGCAAAGGTCGACGCGGTCAGTCCTTGGATGGGTGACCGAAAAGTGGCATTCCTTTTTGGGCACTTCCGTGGGTCAGATGACATGTTAAATTGTAGGTACCGTCTGTTTTTCTAGTTCGGCAGTCGTTTAACCCATGTCTGAAGCCCTTAGAGTGGTTTGAAAACTTTCGATACCAGGGGTGGCCACTCTCATTCGATAATAAGATTGTATTATTTTTCATTGCTTACATAGTACCTAAATTTGTTTATTAGTTGAAAGTAATACTTTGTGCTGAAACTAGACCAGTTATCACTCAAGCAAGTGATAAAGGATAGACGATACTGCACTCAGCACTGCAATGGCCGCATTCTGGCCGAGAAACCAAACACTGCATTACATGGCTGAAAGCTTCTGCTAGATGCTAGGTTTTCTGGGAAGTTTATAATACTGGTTACATTTTCCTTTGTTCTTTTCTATGTTTACGGTTCACGTTTGACTGCAACTTAATATTGTTATTTTCGATCTTGCATATTTTGAATGTTCCACTTAAAACTTCTTCAGAATAGATGTTTTTCAAATTATATATAATTTTTGGTCAAATTGAAATATATTAAAAGATTTTTTCATGGGTTAAGGTAAACATTCCAAAATAAATATGTATATTTGGCTATTTATTTCTCGGAGATGACGATATAATTCAATCAGGGAAATAGTTATATATAGTGGGTGAGGATATAGTTTCATCAAAATCGTGAAATTCGTAAGTTAAAATAAACATAGGTGTCAAGCCAATATCTCTTTTGAGTCGTATTTCCTCATGACTGAGGGTCGTGACTCCCCAGCAGAATGAATTCGTTAGGAGAGTTCTTTTGGGCAGTTACATCGTGGTGGACGCCCAGGTCCTTCCACGGAAGGCAAGGCCATAAAGTCGGTTTAATTTGTCCAAATTACCGCTTCTTTCAATAAAATTTTATAAATAAATAGTAAAAACAAGCAAGTTTTTTTAACGCAGTGACCCGTATGCAGTCTCATACATGCAAGGTTTCAACCGCGCTTTGTTCTTGCGCGTTGCCGTGAACATCGAGATAACGCAATTCATATTATTATACTAGCTGTGCCTGCGACTTCATCCGCGTGGAATAGTTATTTTGGGCATAAATTATTTGAATTTTGAACCGTTTTCGCAGCGCACGCAACGGAAGCCTTGAAAGATTAATAATTTTCCCCGTTTTTTCCACATTTTCCATTATTTCTTCGCTCCTATTAGTTGCAGAGTGATGTTATATAGCCTAAAGCCTGCCTAGATAAATTGTCTATTCAACACAAAAATATTTTTTCAATTCGCACTAGTAGTTTCTGAGATTAGTGCGTTCAAACAAACAAACTCTTCAGCTTTATAATATTAGTATAGATTATGTAGCTGTTTCGACACTTCACGCTCTTAAATATACATAATAGGAGGATGATTCTGATGATGAAATTTAGTGTGATAGTTTGATATGACCAATTATATAAAGGTCCGGGGAACAATGTTTCCCGTTCGGAAATTTTATGTTGGTTATTGCATAACATGGTAATTTCATGAACATATGAGCAGTAGTACTCAGCGGTTTGTCTGCGTTAAATTAGGATAAACAGTAAACTTCTGGCAATCTGACAAGCAATCTCTACAACAAATTGCATCCATATCTATTCAGACGTTTATGATTAAATAAGCAACAGACATATATAGTCATCAGAATTTATATATTACTAGTGGATGCACGCGGCTTCGCTCGCATTAAGAAATAAAACTTGCATCCCCTATTTCACCCCTTTAAAAGTGGCATTCCCAAAAATCCTTTCTTAGCGGATGCCTACGTCATAACATCTACCTTCATTCCAAATTTCAGCTCAATCCATCCAGTGGTTTGAGGTGTGCGTTAACAGATCACTATTAGTCAGTCAGTCAATCAGTCACCTTTGAGTTTTATAAATATGTATAGATTAATATAAAAGCCAAAATTTCTTTCAAATCTGTTCAGTCATTTCAACAAAAGACAGAACTTGATAGTCAAAAAAGCCAACACCTGTCCAGGTGTTATTAACCAGTCATTTTTCAGTCAAAACAATATGTCTTCCTAAATTTAATTTAGCTCTTGTATTAGACAACATTGTATTTGTATAAGCTGTAGTGTAAGTAAGATAAACGGTGAAAGCGACGTTAATGGATTATTTCGGTGCTCGGCAACTAATTCCTCGAAAACTTGTGTCGAAATAATAACCGACTAACCTCAAATACTATTTGTGGGTATATTTTTAATCACACGAAAATCACAAAAGCCAAATGTGTATTATGTGGGTCTGTTTTTTTCTTGTTCAAAGAACTGAACTGATTTGGATAAATTGTATGGAGATAGAATTGATATTTATTTGTATTATCTTAATTTTATTTGCCACCACGATGTATTTGTTCAAGAGAAATCTCGTAACGAATTAGTTCTGTGAGGGGTTTATTTCACTATTCTAAATTAAATCACTTAGGTACATAACTATTGAAAGTTTATTTAAATTTCAAATTAAAGTTAGTTATATTCAACAATTTATATTTTTGTCTTTTTATCTGTGTGTCTGTTTTTCTGTTTATTTAGACGCTCATCACGCTGAACGGATCTTCATGATTTTTTATACGTAGTTAGTATGACGTCCCTGAAATGTCATACATAGGCTTTATATACCAAAATAATGCGAGCGAAGCCGCGGGCGTTTACTTGTGAGGAATATTATTCAAGGAGGTTGGATTTGAATAGCACTGCAGGGCATAGCTAGTGTGATTATTAAAAGCTATTTCATGAATATAATTTTGGCTTCGGGCTTAAAGTTAAAATTAATTAATTAATTATGTGGTCTACCATCTACTATACCAAAATAACATTTCTCTATAATAAACACGTAGAATTTAGGTCATGTCAAACGTATTTATTACTATACTAAAATAAGTCTGTAAAAGAGTATAATAAGTACCTAGTGGCCGCCCGCGGCTTCGCTCGAATATTACAGAATAAAAAGTAGCCTATGACACATCTAAGAGCTCACACTACCTACATACCAAAAACCATGATGATCCGTTGAGCCGTTTTTGCGTGATGAGCGTTTATATCAACAGAAAAACAGATACACTGTCTGTTGGTAGATATGAAGGTTGTGTGAGCTGTTAAGAGTGCCATAGGCTACTTTTTATCCTGAAATATTGCGAGCGGAGCCGCGGGTGGCCACTAGTATGCTATGACGAAGCTTTATTATTTTCCAAATCACCACTAGGTAGGTCAGATTTCATCCACAGATGTTAAAAGTGTTTTGGTTTCGCTGAGTGGTACTCTCGACCTTGGTGCTTTGGAGAGCCATACAGTCTGTAGGCCATCTTGAGAGCAATGACCTTTAGGTCTTGCTTAACCTGGTCTCACTGTATCGTACTCGATGCTCTTTGGGTTGTTTCAACATTTATTGCCCAAAAATATGTGATTGATGTTTTATACACAAGCCATCTTCTGCTTGTATAATGGCGAATACAAGGAGGTATGGAGTACCTACTTGTGTTTGTTTATTATTTTGTTAGAGTTGTAAAATTTATCTTCATAGTATAAAGGTATATGCTAATGAGTATATATCTATAATAATTTTTTAAAGCTGAAGAGTTTGTTTGTTTGAACGCGCTAATCTCAGGAACTACTGGTCCGAATTGAAAAAATCTTTTTGTGTTGAACAGACCATTTAACGAGGAAGGCTTTAGGCTATATAACATCACACTGTAACTAATAGGAGCGAAGAAACAATGCAAAATGTGGAAAAAACGGAGAAAATTATTCATTTTTGAGGGCTTCTGTTGCGGTTTCTGCGAAAACGGTTCAAGTCGTGGGTAACAGCTATAATCAGCTGAAGATGTTGTTTGCAAAAAAAATCCACGCGGATAAAGTCGCGAGCACAGCTAGTTTTGTTATAAGAGGTGTTGTAGTTTGATGAATATTTTGGACGCTATTTACTTAAATCTTTAATCTAATCTTTTTTAGTAGAAAAGTTACTTAACGTTCCTACTAAAAAAATAACTTACTTAGCGCAGAACAGATACCATAGAACTGAGCGCCACCACCTGAGATGATTATGTAGGGCGTCACAGGCACTATGTTTTTTTTACAATAAATAGGCTTACGTTTGACTATAGCCTGCCTGATGTTAAGCACCACTATAGTCTAAGATGTAGCACGCTTGCCTAGAAGAAACCTATTTACTCTAGATTTGAAGACCCCTGGGTTATAATTAACTGGGAACAGGGCTAAAGGTAGAGAGTTCCATAGTCTCGCTGTCCTTACTATGAAGGTAGGTGTTAAGAGAATACTTCTTTGTGACGACTTATAAAAAGTGGTATATGTAGTAGGTATCTAGTTCTAGTCAAGCTCGACATATCGGCGCCAGGCACGATATAGCTTACCACGAAAACTCTTCTAATGCGTAAGAGTCACAGACCTTTAGTAATGAAGACAAACTGCAACTCAAGGAGTGTAATATGTATGTATGTACCTGTGGTGAAACTCCAAGCAACAGTGAAGGTGGCACGGAGACAAGCTGTCAAACACCATGCCGCAAAATGACCGATATCAACAAATGTTAAAGGATATTGTGGGATAGCGTAGAGTCGCTCAACAGTGAATGGAAACCTCGTGAGGAAACCAACATGATTGAGGACCATAAAACTCGAGGTGTGTCTTCCGTGGAAGGATCTGAGCGCCTTCTACGATGCATCTGTCCAAGAGAACTCCCCTAGTGGAAATAATGACAAAGTCATATGCCTAGAGGAAATTGTATAGGTAAGTACCTGTGGTGAGACTCCCAGCATCTTCAGCGAAGGTGGCACGGATGCGAGCTGTCTGCGCGGGAGTGGCACGTGACCGAAGTTCACTGTGAACGCCTCACACCATACCGCGAAGTGGCCGATGTCGAACACTGTCAACTCCTGAAAATATTACACAGAAGTTAATTCTCATGAGAGTAAAGAGGTTTGGTCACCTAGTTTATACTTCTTCTTCTTCTTGAGTCGTATTTCCTCATGACTGAGGGTCGTGACTCCCCCGTTATTTATACAGAATTAATTCGTTAGGGGAGTTTTCTTGGGCAGATACATCGTGGTGGGCGCCCAGGTCCTTCCACGGAAGACACATGTCCTCGGATATTGTGGTCCTCAAACATGTCGGTTTCCTCACGATGTTTTCCTTCACCGTTAAGCGAGTGCAAATCCACACATAACTTGAAAATACAAGTCATTGGTGTAGGGTCGGATTCGAACCAGAGTGCGTCTTAATGAAAAGCAGACACTGGAACCACTGAGCCACACTCGCTTACTTAGTTTATACTTAGGAGAACCAAATTAAAAAGACCATATACTATCAACAACAATACTACCACTAATGTATGTATCTAATACCTGCTGACGAACACAGAAGTCGAAGATTTAGCATCGAAAATTCACACTTAACAGTGCTAGCCTGCTGGGCATACGTGAAAGATCACAATTATCTTTATGGGATACTTAAAGGATATTTGGCTATAAAAAACATAATACAAGTAGATGTTTTACTCTAGTGAATCCATTTATAGATTATAGATAAGATAAAGTTACAAGCAAATAATTCCACAAGTGAAGTAGTTCTTTTAACTAAAGCCTAAGTAGTGTAAAGTTATTCGATTCAAATGTGTGTAATGAAATACCATACGATATTGCAACGTCAGAGCCAAATTTATTAGACACTACAAAACTTTGCAATTGATTCTATGTTATTCACGCATATGTTGTTATGATCACAGAAATCTAAATAAACTGTTTATTTAGATTTCTGTGATTATGATAGACACAATCAAGCACTGGGTTTAGGCGAGACCACGGTAAGTAAAAGACTACAGTTACTACTTACATTTATAGGTATGTATATCTTCCAAACTTGGTACACATTCATGCTTTCATTGTTCTTTCTTATATGTGGTTACAATCAAGAACCCACTGAATATAGGTCTACTCACCCCAGGCAGTGTAAGCACGATTGTCTTCCTCTCGTACTTGCGCAGCGGAGCCTCCTTGCCGTTCTCGTCCGGGATTCGGATGCCCTGCGGAGAGGGCGCGTCACCGCGACCCACCCAGAACTTGGCATCTAAAAGTTAAGGATAATTTTATGTTTAAATTTATTTGTATAAATTTCTTATCCGGTAACATCGAGGCGCCAAACATTATACCTAATACTATCGAGGTCAAATTGAAGGGATGTGTTTGTAAGCTGTATTTTAGCAGGAGTATTTGGAGTTAAATGTAAAAGGTTCAGTTCCTTATCTGTTATATCAGATTATAATTTCTCCAATAAAACAATTTGTTAGTAGTCTTGACCTACAACAAGGGACAGCTGTTTTAATCACAATAATAATAACATATAAAAATATCATTAAATCGAAAAAAAACATTATGATGGCGCTTCCGTGAGTCGGACTACATTATTGTAAAAGATATTTGCTGTTAATAATAGTATTACAAGTGCATAGCAGTAGCAAAACTCTGGCAAACATGAGGACCGAAACTTTCAATATCAAATTGCGCCAATCTATTTATGAATTCACTTGTTTATGAATAGAGTTTTTCATTTAGCGCTAAACCCACTTTAACTTAAACTTTTATTACTGAAACTCTGGAGAAATATGTAGTGTTTTTCCGCTGCGACAAACTTTTATTGGAAAATGAGCGAAAATAATCACGACCGGCAGGATTTGAACCTGCGTCTTTCTGCGTGGCGTCATCAACCGCTTAGACTGAAGTGTTTGGAAATGAGTGTGGATTTTCGCTCCTGGCAGTTAGTAGCCAAGTTGGTTAAGGCAATCTGTACGGTGATCAGAAATACGCAGGTTCGAATCCTGCCAGTCATTATAATTTTTGCTCATTTTCCAAAAGAAGTTTATGCTTATGAAATTGTCATAATGGTACTCGAATGCAATGCTGCAATTCTGCAAGTTAGTACATATTTAAAGACGACAGCAACATTCATCACAACAGTCTTAGATTGCAGAGATTTTAATAAACGCTCCAAAGCGCATCCATTTAAAGCAGAGCACTTGCTTATTAGCTCATATTTTATGCAGGACAAAGTCATTTAAAAATGGCGGCATTTCGTTTGAAGTGGCTTTATATCAAGAGAAGAGGGAATTGTGTAGTCGCGGGTTGTAACTGCTGTAAATGGTATATTATTCACATCTCTCTCTCTCTGAGTCGTATTTCCTCATGACTGAGGGTCGTGACTCCCCCGCAGAACTTATTCGTTAGGGGAGTTCTCTTGGGCAGATACATCGTGGTGGGCGCCCAGCTCCTTCCACAGAAGACACATGTCGTCGGATATTGTGGTCCTCAAACATGTCGGTTTCTTCACGATGTTTTCCTTCACCGCTAAGCGAGTGCAAATCCACACATAACTTGAAAATACAAGTCATTGGTGTAGGGCCGGATTCGAACCAGGATGCGTCTGGTTGAAAAGCAGACACTGGAACCGCTGAGCCACACTCGCTTATTCACATATAATGGCTGTTACTCTTATAACCTTACATAAGAAGTAGATTATTATTAGAACATTTTTTTTTTACGTGTGATAGGTTTACGTTTGACTACAGCCTGCCTGATGTTAAGCATTGCTGCAGTCTAGAATGCACAATAATGTACAATTCACTTACATACATAAGAATTTCTGCCTTTAAAAGCCTAAAAATCCTAACACTAATAAAGTGGTTGTTTCGACAAATTAAGCCGATTTGAGTATGATTAAAAAATAGCCGAGGCAATGGGCTTTTTAATAATCATAACTCAAAAACTATTCAATCGATTTCAATGAAACTCCGTTCCCAAAATAGCAATACAAAAAATCATATCGATATCGATATAATAATGTAATTTTCTTTTTTTAAATAAACATAAATAAATAGGTTAACATACAAAAACTGCGGTAAATTACATACACATACAAAATAACGAACACACACACGGATACACCAATAGGCTTAGGTTATACAACCAACCACGAATGGCTCGGAAAATACCCGAATGCTCTCTAATCATGCGTGAATACGCGCTAAATGTCCTAATTTTGACGCCAATAGTTAGATAACGCACGTCGAGCGAAGCCGGAGGCAACCACTAGTGTCATATTGTATCTACGTGACAGAAATAACGTACACATTTTATCAGTACTCTTCAAATACAAAGCTCATTTTGTCATAACAATTAGAAACATAATAATTTTTATTGATAAATTGAAACTAAATTTTACAGAAATTGGTAGTTACATTTTATCTCGTCATTTTACAATAATTCATTAATAATATAATCTATACAATTACATAATGAATTAGCAGGCCTGTTGGTATGATTGTAAACAGAACATACACAATATAAAACCAGAAAACACTTTATCAAAACTAGTACCACAAATGGAGGTTTTATAGCTGTAAGCGAAGTTTCTAGGCAACCGGAGAAGAGGAATGAAGGGAAATGGCAAATTGCGTAAAAACTAAAAAACGTACCAAGAACTATAATCTAATAAATATACGTCATTATCGACTGATTATATTTTCGTACCGCTTGGCTTCGAAACTTTTGGTCCGTGGGGTAAAAGCACTAAGTCTTTTATAAAAAAATAAATAAAATGTTGATTGACATCACTAGAGACAAGAACGCTGGCTGGTTCCTTGCGCAAAGGATTTCTATAGCAATCCAGCGTGGGAATGCAGCCAGCGTTCTTGGCTCCATACCACATGTAGATTGTTTAAATTTAGTTTAGATGTAAATACTCTTTTTTAGTTCTAATAGTGTTAATATATCTAATAAATAAAAAGTTTGTTTGACTATTTACAATTTAAGAAACTTAACACTAAGGTTTATTGACTAAACTAATACTAAACTTGAATAATTCTAGGAGCTATAGTTTTTAGATAGACAAGGTATCTTCTAAGCAAAACTTGTTACAAGCTATACTGCAGCAAAGCTTGCTTAACATCAAGCAGGCTAAATTCAAATTCGCTGATAAATTTGTTCCTAACACCACATGGTGTCTAACTCCTGGTGATATACTCAGCTTGAGGAATTTTATTCGGCAAAATGAAACTGTTAGCTTTGGCATAGTACATTAATAGACTAGCCTTGTATTGCCAATACATACTCAAGTAATAAGTGAAGGTTTCTTCCGATGGCCACTATCGCATAAGGCTGTGGCCACAGATTTTTATTTTATTTATTTTGGCTTAACATTGGTAATAACATTGATACATTTATGTAACACTAAAACACAAAAATATCTTCATAATAAACTACTTATATATTTTTTGACAGTCCGCCTGTTCATTATAAGGTTTAAATTTAAATTATGATGCAATATTTTACTTTACACTTACAGTTAGTCTAACATTTGTCCATTATAGTCGTTTTTACACGTTTCTTTTTTTACTAATGGTCACTTTTTAATAAATAATTGATTTGTTAAATGCATTTAAAAATCTTTAAACAAGTGGGCCTCAGAGTTTTTCACAAGTTTTTTTTTTTACAAAACAGCCCAGCCAATCCAACAGTACCATGTCGAAGTCAGCTGTAAGTTATACTCGAACTTGTGGAGTCATAACTTGTCCAAGTTGTGCAGTTTGTCAGCCTTACTGCTCACTCCGCCTTACTCCAGGCATTCAGGCCGAACTAGGCGGTATAAGGACTTGCGTATATTGGTTGTATAAAAGAATCATTTTTTTTACAGACGAAGTAATCACTAGAGTAGATCACTCAAGGTGATAAGGCCGCCCACTTGTACATTTATTAATAATTAATAATAAAATTAAAAGGACTTTAATTACCTACTATATTAAAGTCCTTTTAATTTTGTTATTTATTTTGGTGTGCAATAAAGAGATAATATGGTATTGTATTGAAGTAATAATGAAATCAATTTTATATAGTAGTGGGGTGGAGCACTTAGATTATCTTTAGGCTTTTCTAAAGATTTTCTAAGTGCCCCTTTTTGTAGTAGTTAGAAGTAGTATGTTTAGTTTTCCTTCACTTGTTTTTATATTTTATTATTGTAAATAAATGTATATTTTATATATGTATTCATCATCTATATTTAATATATTATTTTGATATGTGGGATGAAATTCTTAAATAAATAAAAAATCCGTGGTCTAAACCCTACCTTGATTCAATGTTTTATTCAAAATATATGAATCTTAATCTGGTTACACATATTTTATAGTTTTCTTTAACTAAACTTTTTTTTAACTAACACTTTGACCATATTTTGCCTGATAGTTAGCAAAAGCTACGGCGTAAGATGGAGCGTGCTTACTGGATACCCAATAATACTATTATATATAATAGCTATTATAAACCAAATTCATACCATTTATGTACATACCTTGCCAGCTCACGAAACAAGATAAAAGATAAAGAATCTTTATTGATAATGTAAAGTTGCAACATAGGTATAAGTACTAATATCATAAAATATGCTACAAAAATTACAATATCTCGTCAAATTGAATTTATAACATTTAGTTCTAATAAAATTTTAGAAATTACATATTACAATGTCAATTTTATTATTATCATACTTAAATATTTGTTATTAAAATCATGTCAAACATAATAGTTAGCTGTTAGCTTAGTTGGTAGTGGCTCTGCCTTCTAATCTAGGGGTTGCGGGTTCGATTCCCGCTTGACACATGTATTTATGAAATTTAAATTTATAATTACTTGTGTTGAGTCTGGTCGTTTGTATGTATAATAAGTATGTATTTACAAATGAAAAGTGTATAAGTATAATATCCGTTATCTAGTACCCACGACACAAGCGTTTGCTTAGTGTGGGGCTAGATGGCGTTGTGTGCAATGTCCCAGGATATTTATTATTATTATTTATTTATTATAATAGTCATTCTGTATTGTGTTGTATATATATGTCCCGAAATATTTATTTATTTATTTATTAATAATAGGTATGTAATATATATTACATACACATACAGGTACATTGGATACTTAGCTCAGAGCTCAGTACACTTCTGACGTACTGAAATAGTGCATAAGAATGCATTGTATTCTTGTAATATGTACGTACACGTAAGATTTTTGGTCAAATAAACAAATTATTATTAGTATATTATAACTAGTGGGTGCTCGCGGCTTCTATCGCATTAAGAATAAGAATTTGCATCCCCCTATTTCACCCCTTTAAAAGTGTTATTTCCAAAAATCCTTTCTTAACGGATGGCTACGTCATAACATCTATCTGCATGCTAAATTTCAGCCCGATCCGTTCAGTGGTTTGGGCTGTGCTTTAATAAATCCACCTTTGAGTTTTATATATTTAGATATCGCTCAATATACACGTCCCTTATTCTAGACATTCAGGCAGTCTGGTTCGACTAAAGCAAAAGTTCGTCGCAAAGTTTCACGAAACGGGTCACTTTAATATGCATTTTAGATGTACTATGCAGATGCCGATTTCATTTACTCTCTGATATTCTGATTGAAAGATAATAGTGTGATAATAGCAACGAATAACTGCACTTGGAGTGCGTGACGTCACCGCCAGCCGCAACAGAATTTCAGCGCTGGTGGTCCTGTGCCGCCAGCATTAGGCTGAGTTGCAGCTGTATTGGGGCATCACAATCTTAACATGTAAGTTTAGTAGCTAAGTAAGTTTCAGTTTGGGTGTCTCAATAAATATATTTCTCTGTTTCTGTCTTCCAATAAATTTTCTAACACTATCATGGATACAAAGAATACTTTCGATATTGTTAATGGTGGCTATGTGATGGATGCTTGCATACAGCGCATAGCTTCACAGCGAAGTAGATTCTAGAAGAAGAAATATCGATGCATTTCTTGAGAGACATCCTTTAGAGAAAAAAAACCTTCACGTACCAGGAGCCTCTCCATCATAAGAGAAGTTGGGCACGAGCAGGGTCTGCGCGTCCACCACCACTATGGGGTCAGATGAGACCCCGTGTACGCCACGCAGCGCGCCCACCTTCACTGGCTTGGGGTACTCCAGGCTACGGGGTATTGTCACGTCGCCGAAGTTTACCTGATAAGAAAATGATATGGATTAGTTAAATTTCCGTGAAAAACCTGGATGCCTACGATGTATGCCAAGAAAATTCGAATTAATTCAGCGGGGGAGTAATGACCCTCAGTCATGACGCAATACGATTCAAGAGAAAGAGTTATAATTAGTAGCTCTTCGTGGTGTTAAAAGCGTTTATCGGGGACTAGTGGGACTCGCGGCTTCGTTTGCATTAAGAAGTATATTTTGCAACCCCTATTTCACCCCTTTAAAAGTAGCATTTTTAAAAGTTCTTTCTTAGCGGATGCCTACGTCATAACATCTACCTTCATTCCAAATTTCAGCCCAATCCGTCAATTGCTTTGGGCTGTGCGTTGATAGATCACTATGTTAGTCAGTAAGTCAGTCATCTCTGAGTTTCATATATTTAGATGGCTAGCTCACGAATAAACTTCCATTCTCTAGATTACAATTGAAAAAAAAACACAACCTTTTAACCAAATGACAAAATAAAACTAGCACATATAACCATCAACGAGATAGGAAAACAATATGTTTACGTAAAGTTCTTGTGGGTATTTGGTAGCTGAAAATGGCAACAATTTGTTCAGAACAGCCTACTGCCGCATGACTTTCAGTTTTCCTTATTTTTATCAGACATAGTGCTGTGTCCGCCCACAGATGTATTTTTACAGGGTTAGAGGACACTTTAACTATTATTTAAATGTCATAAAAGTAAAATACCTACTTAAAAGGTCAGCAACAGCAACATAAAGCAATATAATATACTGGACAGCAACTTTGCCATGATTATTCACGGATAAAAAAATCAAAATGGATGGAAATTGGAAATTCAGCGCAGACCACCTAATTTTTGCATCAATGTATGGTATACGTTGTTAATATGGAATACAGGCTTTGCAGTAAGTGCTTAAAGTATGAAATATTATTAATTATATAAAAACGTGGCAGTGTGTCTTCATACGGCAGTTTGTTAAGCCATGTAATAAATTACTAAGACAGATTGCAAAACTCTCATCACCAGAATTGGTATCTCATGCAAAATTAACAAGTTTATCAAGATTTTAGCCTAAATACCTACAACCTAGCAGTATTATTTGAGTAGTAGTCCTGTATATCACTCTGGCAGCCTCTGGAGGGTTTTCCTCAATTACCCGGAAGGCTACTCCGCTCTAGGAGCTGACACATGACAGGTCCAAGGCCGTGCGTGCAGTCTCAGGGTATATGGTTGTATAGGTTGATATACGAAAATCGAAATCCATACAGATAGTAAATGTAGGCAGTGGCAATTATTATTAATCGATTTGAAAACTCATAACCCTCAGTCATGGGAGAAATAGATGAAAACTTAGTATGCACAGGCGAGTGAGATGGTTTTTTGGAAAAGCTAATAAAAGGATCTAGAAGTAGTAAATATATTAATTTCAAGACGCTGCTTTTTAACTTATATTACATTTTTTGGGATGCAAAATGCATAGAAAAAACTTATTTTTATAAGTTTTAATAAATTGGCACTTAAAAATTGTTTTTTTTTAGATATCAGTAAAGTAACAAATCATTATACAAATGTAAAATTAAAAAAAAAATCATAACTATAAATAAGTAAGTAAATTAAACTTTTGTTGGAAAATGAGCGAAAATAATCATTTTCCAATAAAAGTTTAATTTAATCAACCATAGTGCAGGTTAAGCACTTAATAAATTAACTCACAAATAAGTACTTACAGAGAAATCATCACACCAAACAGAGAACCATTTAACGTCCTTCAGGGTCTTGCCCTCTGGCAGTGACAGCGTTAGGGCTTCGCCCCGGTACCGGCGCAGTGGGCCGGAGCCTCCACGCTCGTCCCGGAGCCGCGCGCCGTTCGAACCAGGCGCCCCAGAGGTGCCTACGTAGAAGTAGGCAGCTGGAAAAAAAATGAGTTGGTTACTGATACCTAGTTAATGATAGCTAAAACGTTTAATCAATGTGAATCACAATATTTTAAAAACAATTGTCCTAACTAGCAGTTTTTCGCTATATACGATCTTTTACTTTTACAATATTCTGTTATTGACAGTAAAGGCTAATAAAACTTTATTTTATTAAACATATAAATTAATACATAAAAATATTCGCAGTCTAAAAATCTACATTTTGATACCCAGTAACGTCAATCGTATTATATTACGTAGCACATTTTTTTCCAATCATATTATACGTAAAACGTATAGCTATCTTCTAAAGCTTGCATATATTTTGTTCAAAGGCTACAAAAGCCTAATACTTATTAAATTCAGTGCTATAAATTGAGAGTTGTGTGATGCTCGTATAATTATCAATCTTAAGTTGTAATTTGCTAGGAATATGTACACTAGCTTAGCTACTTTGTAAATGTTATTAATAAAATAAATATATTTTGAAATTGAAACTTCCATCGAATGAAAATACGTCACAAAAAGTTGTATCATCACAAATGTTATTCACAAAACATAAAACCAGAAAAAGTCGTTTATGTACTCAATGTAAGTCGTGAATAAACAAGAAGGGAAGTTTACAGAAGTCGTTAACACAATTCTCTAAAGAAAGAAGCGGCCAATTTGCCCCATTACTCATTAAAGTTTAGAAGAAACCTACCCCGTTCTCTTTTACAGGGGACAAATATCTAGACTTGTAGAAGTGGAAAAACTCTTTTAAATCTTATGGAAACGAATGACGTAATTTCAAAATCTATGCTGTACATGTCAGTCAGTCAATATGTCAGTCAGTCCTTTGAGTTTTATATTAGGGTAGGAAATTAAACGAAAGTCAAAGTATTATTTTCAGTGTAATTACTGGTCACCTAAAGCTAAGTTTTGTAATTCATAACAGGAGCGTAATTAGCTGTCAGGTACGCTTATTATTTTTATGTTCTATTAAGTACAAAAAGTAGTAGTAAATTAGTAAAACAGCTCTATGCTCATAATATCACTACAAATGCTATAAAATCTCAAAGCAGCACAACAATACGGATGCCCCGCACTGGCAATTTAAACTTGCACTTGTAATAGTAACCCTATTGTAGTAACTTAGCAGGTGTAATAGGTGCTATTCTGTGTAGCGTATTACAAAACTACGAACAAACCGTCACAGCTTTATTTATAAAACTAAATCTACAGATAATTATATAGTTGAATAGTCTTGTTGATTTCCATATTAAAAAAAGGCATTGTTTTAAAATATGAACGAACATAATGACATGATAAACAATAAATTTACTTTAATTTTTCTACATTTTCGAGTTTTATTTTTATCAAAGTTTTAGAATATTGTGTATGTAAATCAAATACCTACCTAAAAAAACCTTTTTCTCTTTGTACAAATTGTTTACAATTCTTATAGAATTAGAATAAAATTCTAAGTTCTAAGACCACTGTAATGTACAATACCAATAGATCTCATTCAGCTTAACATTTGTATACAAAAGCGCATGACGATGATTATTATAAACTATTTTGTATGTGACCTTTATAGTACCTTTTAGTTTATAAACTGACGTGTGATTTCTAGCTGCTTCAGAATAGTATTAGTGAGTGTCAGTGTGTGTCTGTGTGTGTATATGTGTGTGTGTAATTGGTACAAAGGCACAAAGCATACCTTAGTCCTGGGTCCTGCGAGAGAGAGGTGCACACAGGGTTGAAATTAAGGACCGTATTTCTTTTTATATTTTACTGTGAATTTAACGTGACTAATTTGTGCTTCACAAAACTTGGTCTTTTATATCTATACATATCTTTATTACGGTCACCATTTATATACTTACAGACAAACAGACAAACGCAGGCATGAATTAAAAAAATACAGGTAAGGACTATTATGTAACATAAGGAATATTATTTAAATTTTAGTAACTTGAACATTAGGTTTTAGAATTAGACTTCTAACATGATAAACAGCAGCAACACTATGAGAATAAAATCCCTCGTGTAAGGCATATTAGGTATTATGCAAGTTATTATTTATTTAGCATCGATATTATGGTTGAGTTGATTCATGCTCTTACTGGAATGGAAATATAACCACTTCATTTTATTCACTTCATCATCATCTTCCACAGCCTTTGGGAACCCACTGCTGGGTATAGGCCTCACCTTTATCTACTTACCTATAGATAATATATAGATTGTATGAGAAATTCACACCAATGTTTAAAACAAATCAAGGGAAAGTAGCCCCTATCAATTTGCTTGCCCCGGTGCAAAAGATCCTGAATTCGTCATGTACACATTCGTCCACTCTTGAAATACTAACGCATACCTATGTAATGCCGGGTCGCATTGCGCACACCTCTCAGTAATTACATTCATAGTTCTTATGTTATTGTGGGAGCACTTTGTTATTGAGAATAATAGAATAATATAACTATAATTTGTCGGTCTTCAAGTCGAGAGTAAACCGGTTTCTTATAGGCAAGCGCGCTAGATCGTAGACTATAACGTTGCTTAACATCAGGCAAGTTGTAGTCAAGCGTAAGCCTATTTCATGTAAAAAAAAAGAGAACAATACCTGGCTTTTTTTAGTAAGCAGATGTAAAGCGAACCTGGTGACAATCTGTTCTGGACTTGATTAGATGTTATCTATCTATTTATACATATAATAAAGCTGAAAAAGGACCAAAACCTGAATTCGAAGATATTAGAAAAAAAGGTTTGGAGATACTTTGAATTGATAGCTGAACACATTCCAACAATTTCTCGAAATATTGTCTGTTGGTCTGTTTCTCTGTCTGTATACTTAAACGCTCATCACGCAAAAACGGCTGAACGGATCATCATGATTTTTAGTATGTAGGTAGTATGAGGTCTTAAAAGTGTCATAGGCTACTTTTTATCACAAAATAATGCGAGCGAAACCACGGTCGTCCACTAGTATTAGATAAAGAAAAACAGATGCACGTCAAATTGGATAAGCTAACAGAAACCATTCGTAAACTTTTTTATAATCTGATTTTTCAAGCTACTTTCTGTGAATTAGTGCTAAGCTTAATAGTATCTACTTATCTAAGTCACCAATTGCACCTTCAAGAATCTGTTTTTTTACTAACTGATAATTCAGAAATACTTATATTTTTATGTTTGTCTTTCCTTAATACTTAAGTACGTTTGTATATGTATTTCTCACAGACACATTTATTTCTGGCAAAAATAAATAACACTTACGAATAAAATATATAATTTATACAACCTAATCTACATAAGATATTGAATCAGGTGTTTGCGGAAATTCATTGTAACTGAAACTCTTGAGAAATATGTTGTGTTTTTCTACTGCGACTGCTCCGACTTCAAACAACAAACTTGATGGTTTTGAGTTGTGTTCTTCCATATACCACCGCCACACCTCAAGCTTTGTAGTTCTCCTTCGGCAAGATATTCGGCCCTGACAGATCTTGGTAGAAGTGATCTTTCCAAAATCATTTTCCATATAGGAACATATATTGCATAAGACAACCGACACGACTGTCAGAAGTGGAGTGTCTGGTGTCAGATTCTGAATATTGGCATATACGGGTCAAGGATTTCACTTCTAGTGGTGAAATTCTAACGCGTGAATGCTGTATTTACTGGCATTCTATTATGGACAATACAAACATATATATAAACACAAGCTTACAATGACTTATTTTGTCAAGTGCTTAGCTGGCAATGGTTTACTAAAACTTTTGAATGGATTTCTTTTAGTAATATTTTCGCTTGTTTTCTTATAAAATGTTTACGTCAGACAAGTTAACAATTACAATTACCCAAAATCTTATTCAAATTGAAAAATGTTATAATATAATGCATAAGTGCACATTTTCGTCACAAAAATGACTCAAAAGTTAAGACAACTTTTACTGAAATTTCATCAAATGAACCAAAAGCTCCGCCAAGCCGGCAGATATAAAACAGATTTCCAAAACGCAGTTTATCCTTGCAAATTGAATTTGTTCCCAAAACGGCTGATTACGATGCAATATGCATGGAGCGTTGCACGGAGTAGCGTCTGCACACTCCCCCAAATATATTATGTCAACGCAAGAGGAGAGTTTAGAACAAAAATGCAGACAACATGCTTCGCTCAGTGTAATTTATTTTGTATAATATTATACTTTAGTTATGAAATAACACGTTAGTGTGCTGGCGGAAAGTGTACTCGCATTTGCAAACTATTTAACATCTCATTTTGTTTTAATGAAAACGTGATTTTTAACAGACTTTCGAAATAGAATAACAATTTCATATTTATTTTCGTTAAATTTTTCACTCATTTATTGGACATACTTTTAAAGAGAGCTCCATTATTTAAACAATTTGAAAAAAAAACTTAAAAAAGCACTATACATTGCATAAGTACCAACTATATAAATGAGACTTAAAATCCAGAATAAATAAGTAAAGATCGTACTCTTGATTGCAGCTAAGTTGCACCCTAAATGCATTATATCAAGATTTCTTTTATTTTGTTCCAATTAAAAAAGGTTAACAAGCTGAATTTGTTTTTCTTATTAATCATACCTTCAGATGTGGCCTTTTTTTTTTTTTTTTTTTTTTGAAAGGACTATGCAGCTGGTTGCTAGTAGCTACCTTTGCTGCGTCACCGGACGATGGCTGGGCACTGATGGTGCCCGGGCCTATGTACTAGTTAGGGGCGACTGGCACAAGGGCGCCTCTAAGGCACGAACCTCGGCTTGGACCGTCGCCAGAAGGGGGAGACCGGGTTGCCCTGTTCATCCCTGAAGGGGAGTGAGCTAAGTCAGATGTGGCCTATTTGCTCAAAACAATTAAAAAATAAAAACTTTTAAATTGCGTCGCTACCTAGAAAAGTGTAGTGAGGAAAACTGGCACATGTGTTCAAACCCTGAACAAGAAAGTATCTTATAGGTAAGCGTCTAAGCACACTGAATTGCAGCTAAAATTCACCCTAGATACTTTATATTATGAATTTTTTTATTAGACAACAATTGACTCAGCTAAAAACCCGTTAAGTGCTTCTAACCAACTACAAAATAAAGCAGAGTTCTTTAACCTTATTAACGTTCTAGTTTAATTGAGCATACAGCATGACACTGTATAACTCTCATGCATCGAGGCGTTACATCTAGATTATTCTATCTCTATTCCCCTTGAACTACAATTTGTCGGTCTTCAAGTCGAGAGTAAACCGGTTTCTTCTAGGCAAGCGCGCTAGATCGTAGACTATAACGTTGCTTACCACCAGGCAAGTTGTAGTCAAGCGTAAGCCTATATCATGTAAAAAAAAACTAGACTAGCTCAGATAAGTACTAGCTACTGTTGATGTTATCTGATCTACGGTGGCATGTTACGGCTAAACGTGTTTGACAGCAACTGGCTACCAGGCCGCTTTGCACAATCTACTATTCTTTTATTTTAGTGCATTGTATCTGTAGAAAGTAATGGGCATATAGGGCATATATTAAGGGTTCTGATAACTTCAAATGACACTACACTACATATATTGCCGTGAGACATCTATTTATGTCTACCAACTTGGTCTAAAAGCTTTTAGCTCTTCTTAAAACACAACAAATTACAAAAGACTGCCCAGAAGTGTATACACCTACTTATAGCTTTAGGTATTTGGCAAATACTTTTCTTTTACGTGAGATAGGCTTGCGTTTGACTAAAGCTCGCTTGATTTTAAGTATTGTTAAAGCCCAAATTATAACACGTCTACTTAGAAGGTTTACTCTTGATTTGAAGGCGTATCTTCCGGTAAAGTAGTGCAAAGCTTTGCCAAACTATGATTAAACATCTTATACATCTTGCATATTTTCATGATGCGAATTGTAGCTAATAACATATACATATAACCTTTTCAAAAATTCTTAATACAAGCTTAAAAACTTACCAGGTCCCTCTCCATCATAGTGGAAGTCCTGCAGGTAGATGGTGCGCGAGTCGATAGCATACACCTTCCCTTTCACTCCGTGGTGCAACTGAGAGAGAGGACCGATCTCTTTGCCGAAGTAGGCAGCTGATGTTGAGGGTTGAAGGAGACCTGGAATAGGCGGTAGAGTGACTTTGTGAAAATAGTTTTAGAATATAAAAAAAACATTTCTTAACTTACTTATTATTACACTAACATAATGACTGGCCTGTTAGCTTAGTTTGTAGTGGCTCTGCCTTCTAATCTAGGGGTTGCGGGTTCGATTCTCGCATGACACAAGTATTTATTAATTAAAAAATATCATAATTACTCGTGTTGAGTTTGGTCGTTTTTATGTAAAATATGAATGTATTTACAAAAGAAAAGTATTTATCTGAGTATTATATCCGTTATGTAGTACCCACGACACAAACGTTTGCTTAGTGTGGGGTTAGATGGCGCTGTGTGCAATTTCCTGGAATATTTATGTATTTATTATAAAGAATAAGGAAGTGTGTATGTGTTTGTTATGTATTCACACTCAAACTGGTCAACCGAATAATATGATGGAACTGAATAGGTACGGAGTACGGACACTACGGGCTACAGAGATAGCACATAATTAGATCAGATCAGATAGGGGTTACTTTAAACCCAAATTAAGCTAGGACCTATTTCTCGTATTGTTTTTATCTACTTCTTATATTGTATATAGAAAAAAACATGTTTTCTTTTAGAATTAGTTACTAATTTGAAACAGTGTCTTTAATAACAGCTATGTAGCTTATTTAAATAAAATTGTTTCAAAAATAATTTTAATGTCAATCTTAATTAGTTAATTGCTCCGCCTGCTGAATATTTAAAAGCTCACAATTTCGATACAATTACATTCATTGCACGCGCACTCATTTCACGCATATTAACTTGCGCATTATAATACTGCAGATGTCTATGTTGTAGCCAAATTGTAGTATATTTCGCTCGTGATAAAACGTATTTATTTCATGAAATTTGACTAGTATTCATTGGAACTTAAATGCCTTAGGTCTGACCAATGCTACTAAATATTTGGTCGATCTCTCTTTGAGTCGTATTTCCTCATGCCTGAGGGTCGTGACTCCCCCGCAGAATTAATTCGTTAGGGGAGTTTTCTTGGGCAGATACATCGTGGTCCCAGGTCCTTCCACGCGGAAGACACATGTCCTCGGATATTGTGGTCCACAAACATGTCGGTTTCCTCACGATGTTTTCCTTCACCGTTAAGCGAGTGGAAATCCACACATAACTTGAAAATACAAGTCATTGGTGTAAGGCCGGATTCGAACCAGGGTGCGTCTGAATGAAAAGCAGACACTGGAACCGCTGAGCCACACTTGCTTTGGTCCATACCATGATCAATATAATTAGTTAATACATTGATCATAAGAAACCCTAAGGATCTCTGACATGACGCTGGTCAATTGAATACATAGTTGAAAGTATAAATTTAGCAAATAGCTATTGAAATGATTAATACATTTTTTTTAACAATGCAGTGACTTGTAATAATGTAAAAGCTACTAATCAATATGGCATACTTCCCAATTAGCCAACAACACATTGCAGTAGCTCGTCCAGGCTAAATGTGCCAAATGTGCCGAGCTGGGCCGAGCTGGTGCAATTAAGCCCGAGTTGGTGCGAGTCGGGCCGAGTAGCCCGGGGCGAGTAGGCGTGTGAGCGGCGGACAAATGTTCACAGCTTGCCTTGAGCTACTTAGGGGCTAACTAGAGACTTTATAAGCCAACAACATTGTACCCAGTAGACATTAACGTTTAATAAATAATAAAATAAATAATAATTAATGAAGTTTTTTTAAAGTTCATATTATAATAAGTTTTTAATTTTCCCATGGATACTGATTACTAAGATTGTATACTTTAAGAGAGAGAGAGAGAATTAAGTTTTTTAAAGTCGAGACTATTGCTACAAAAATTTTATAACGCCTGCTGTCTTGTACAGCCAGAATATACAGTATCAAGTGTTATCAGAGAAATTCCCAGAATTTACCAATTTTTATACACAATTTTACTAAATTTCATTGATCATAGCGGTAACCGCGGTCATCGTCTTATGGTGGAAGTGCCGAAGTGTCGAACACAGCGCTTTGCTTCTACGTTTATTGTACGGACGGCAAAGCTCTGGAACACTTTACCAGAAGCTGTGTTTCCTGCGAACTACAATCCAGGGGTTTTCAAATCTAGAGTTAATTGGTATCTTCTAGGTAAACGTGTTACACCCTAGGCTGCAGCAATGCTTAACATCAGGCAGGCTGTAGTCAAACGTAAACCTATCACACGTAAAAAAAAAACCGCGGTCATCTAAACCAAAGCATCTAGATTGAAAAAACGCAAAAAAATTGGTTTATAAAACGGCACTAGTCTGAAAGGTCTGGCATATAACATCTTCGCTGGTAATATTATAAACCCGTTTCACATAGTAATTCACAGATTCAGAATGAATAAACCACATCAACATTATCGAATATTTACTGCTTTAATGTCAATTCATTCATGACTTTACAATTAACAATGTAACCGCCTCGCGTGACCGTTATTATGAAAATATTTCAACAGATATCTCAATATAGTATATCATTACTTACTCATTTAGTGATTTATCAGAACCATTAATTTAACGAATACAATAAAGCTAATTACCCTGATCAAATCTCACATTGTGAAAGAAAGTTGAGATACATCGTGCTACTCTAAAATCTTAAATATACTATGTAATAATGAGTACAGTAAGTTTATCTCATTAAATTTCTTTGACAATAAAAAAGTTAAAGCACGCAGTGATTACTGTATTTAATATAGGTTCCATAAGGCATGATATGGTAAATTTAAGTATAACAACCGACTAACACTAACGACTAAAACGAGAACATACGTAGTATTTTTATTGTGACAAGGAATTACACACAGGAATGATTATAACAAAAATTTAACAAAGTTGTACATAAAAAAAATATATTGTATATTTTGTACAAACGTCTTAAATCTGAAGAATGATAAATACAAAAAAAACTCAAACTTTAAAGTCTTACCATGGAAGTAATATAAGAGAGGGATGATATAAAAAATCCATGAGTCTTACACATCGTATAGAAAACTGGAAGAAAACTCGACTAGCTGAGATGAAACATCTGTAATTGCACTCAAGTTTATTGCACCGTAAATAGTCGATTAGTGAGTAAGAGATGAAATCTGGTACGTTGTGGCTACACGATATAGGTATATCGTAATGGAGGAAGATTAACACTAGTAGTAACCTGTGGTTTTACCTACGTTAATCCGAATGAAAAAGAGTAGTAGAAAACTTTTGCAATGTCTTATAATATACTTCTTTAACAATTGTAATTATTGTTATTAAATTTAACATAATATTTTAAAAACTTTTCAAATTTCTAAAAGCTAAATATTAACAATAATTTCTAATTTTACACAGAAATTAAGTAAAAAAAAATAAACTTACACAATTATTGATATTTTTTGTACTGAGTACACGTAATCTACTATTTTCATTGTCCAATAGCTACAATATTAGTGATATTTGATTTCAAACTTAAACACCCGGAAATAGATCTTTTTGTCCACTGAAAGTATCACATGTTAGGTCAGGTTAAGGTCTTACTTGATGAACATTTAAAGACTACCACAGAACATGTTGTTATTTATACAAGACTACACAGGTGTACTCAAAGAGCTACTTTCTGGGTGAAATCACCCAGAACTGAACTGAGTTCAGTTCACATATATACCATTTCTTTTTGTGATACCACTAGCTGAAGTGAAAATCCTGCGAAAGAAAACATGGCAGGCGATAACATATTTTTTTGTAACATTCAAATATTAAGAACAATTAATTTCTGGACATCAAATTAAACTCTCATATATTATGATCTTACTAACTTATTGACGAATAACCTTAATTATATTTGTGATCGAAACTCTACTTTCTTTACACGTGCTGTAGTGTAGATTTATGGTCACTTTCTATCGGTGATTGTTTGAGCTATTAATAAAATTCCATTAAAATTGGTTAGTTAAGGTTTACTTTTACAACTGAACACGTGGGAAAAGAAACTATCTGGTTTTGATATTAGATAATGGTTATTTTAAATGACACCTTTTATCAAATAAGATTATTTTGATGTACATATGAAGATAAAGAAAAAAGGTACATTTTAAGCGAGAGTGATTTAAATTCTGACGCGCCCTGGTTCGAATTCAGCCTTACACAAATGGCTTGTTTTTCAAGTTATGTGAGGATTTGCCCTCGCTTAACGGAGAAGGAAAACATCTTGAGGAAGTCAGCAGGGCGTCACCGGTTTATGGTGGAAGTTCCAAAGACTCGCACGAAACGCTTTGATTCTACCTTCATAGTAAGGACAGCGAGACTTTGGAACTCTCTACCTGGAGCCCTGCTCCCAGAAAATTATAACCCAGGGGTCTTCAAATCTAGAGTAAATGTTTCTTCTAGGCAAGCGTGCTACATCTTAGATTATAGTGGTGCTTAACATCAGGCAGGCTATAGTCAAAAGTAAGCCTATTTAAGTTTAAAAAAAAACCAGCATATTGGTTACTATACTATTAAAAAAAAATGTTCAACTTTACTTCTAAAATCAAGTAACCTAGTTTGGCACATACGATATTATAGTATTAGCTATAAGGCTACCAGTTTAGTCTTTAGTTATTATTTTTGTAAGTTGTCGCTCATATTTATGTATGTTAAGTTAGTAGAAAAAAAAGAATATCTATATAGATTTTTTCTCTGGCTCTTATATGTAGATAAGCTTTTGGAAATACCGATATGCTACAACGTTGTCAAAATTTACCAAACCAAATGACGTTTTCCTTTTGCAATACGGTTTCCGCTTCTCATGACCAACTGGATTCATCTTGCAAACTCACACCAATCACTGCCTTATGCAATATTGTACAAAGGTCACTTTCGTTTAACACCTAGATGATGACAAATTGATACATAAGTGATAGTAAACTAAGCTTAATGCCTGTGTAAATAAGGTCTAATATGAACGGTGTTACCTTAACAGAGTTATGTCATTATTATGCAAGTTTGGCAGAATGCACTTTGTATTACTGTTTTGAAAGCATCTTTGAAAGTAAGCTTTGTTTTAGTAAGGAAGCAAGTAACTAATATGTGCTAATGCAATTTTGGTAGTAGCGCTTATAGCTCAGCTAGCGGGGGCATGCGATTACCAATGATAAGCAATGGTCGACGCGGTCAGTCCGTGGATGGGTGACCTAAAAGTGGCATTCCATTTTGGTGGTTTCCGTGCATCGAATGACACTTTAAATCTTAAGTTCCGTATGTTTCTCATAAACAACAGTCGTTAAGTAGAAGATGATTCAATTTTGGCTGTCAATTCTATGAGTATTTATACAAACATATTATGTATGTACTTGAGATTATGTAATCGATTGCCAAAAAGAGCATTATAGCGGTACTTCTTATGATATTATTTTATATCTATTTTATTTATTTTGCCAAGTACTGGTTTGCTTTTGTATTTTGGAGATTAAACAATCGTATATCAGTAGAGATTGCGAACAACCTGTAACGTAAAGTAACAGTTAACGCGGCTAGTCCTTGGATGGGTAACCAAATATGGCATTTGACATTTCAACAATCACAAGATATCAGTTTTTAGTTATAGTAAGTTGTGT
This sequence comes from Macaria notata, assembly GCA_927399415.1. Classification (NCBI taxonomy): domain Eukaryota; kingdom Metazoa; phylum Arthropoda; class Insecta; order Lepidoptera; family Geometridae; genus Macaria; species Macaria notata. The sequence goes on along the minus strand of OV656748.1, from coordinate 1,914,522 downwards.
TTCGTAAATCTATCTATCTATATATATAAAACTCAAAGGTGACCGACTGATCGACTGACTGACTGTCTGATATAGTGATCTATCAACGCACAGCCCAAACCAATGGACGGATCGCTCAAATTTGGCATGCAGGTAGATGTTATGATATGACGTAGGCATCCGCTAAGAAATGATTTTTGGAAATGCCACTTTTACTTCTTAATGCGAGTGAAGCCGCGAGCACCCACTAGTTTAATATATTTTTGTCTATTGTAAAAATATTGATAAAAAGTGTTACTCTTGAAGAAAAAAAAAATATTTTTGTATTGAATAAGCTCGCATGGCATTAAAAGCGTGTTAATCAAACTACGTCGTTTTTCTTCCCAAATGCCTAAATTTCCCAAGACAATAAACGTGAAGCTAGAAAATTTACAAAAACGCAATTTGGTCCATTTCCATAATTCTCATGCCTCGAAGCCTGCGGAGGCTTCACTATCATTATCTCTCATTTGAATTTCTATTCGTTAACGACATCCAATTCAGGCGTCGTTTCAAAATACCCTAGTCATCATAACTTAGAGATGTACCTTTGTTTTGACATTAAAATTATATGATTTTAATTTTGACAGCTGTAATCTTTATAATTTTTCTGCAAATTCAATAAAAAATGCGCGGAGATATCGGCTGTCAATATTATCATCATATATGTAAATGACAAAACTAAGCTATTTATTATGTACATGACAGGCAAGCAATTTATTCATTTTAGGAGGTTGCCTGCAAGCAAAATCTGCTCAAAATACTCTCAGATTAGAAATAGAATATGATAGGTAGATAGATAGATAGATATATTTTATTAACATACAGAATTACAACTAACTTATTACAATGATAATAAGTGTTGGCATCGGTCACGTCTCGTCAAAAAAAAATTACTAATTAAAATTACAATAAAATTAAATTAAACTTATAGTTATTTTAGCTGTATAGGGGCTAGATTAGATAGTCAATTTACAATAAGAATCACAATGTATAAACTTATATGTCCTTAATTACCTAATTAATTTAGAATTTATGACAACAGCAATCAACATTTTTAATATGACTGTAGTCATATGAAAAATATTCCTTAATTGTGTATATAGTTCTGTCTAGTAATAGCTTTTTAAAACATTTTAGGAATTGGGCTTCATTGGTCATTGTTTTTAAACATTCCGGAAGTTTGTTAAACAACATTTGGCCCATTCGCAGTGGCAATTTCTCTGTCATTTTAAGCCTTGGAATAGCTGTCTCTAGCACTGTTCCTATATTTCTTATGCTTCTTTTGCTCTGTACTGTTTTCAATTTTAGGTATATTGAGTAAAATTTCTTTTTATTCTGAGATTAAAACACATAAAATTAAACTATACAATAAAAACTTAAACTACTTATAAATTATATTTATATTTATGTTTTCAATTTATATTTATGCATGTCTATACAAGATAAAACTAGCTTTTATAAGAATTCAATACACACAGCTAGATCCTTAGTTCTTAGCAGCAATTACCTACATGTCAAACTTTGACTACCCTAATCATTACAAGTCCTAATTTGACCAATAAGCGAACAGTTTTTCCACGCGTTCTTGACAGTAAACCAATCAGCAAGCTGACCAATAGCGTTGTATTTGTATTTGACTATTCGCAAAGATTTACTTAGCTTGGCAGAGTCAGATTATACCTTATTGAGAAGTATATTGGGTATGATGTATTGGAAAACGTTAACGGCATAATGACAGTCTACTATAGAATACTGTTGGAATTACGAACTAAAATTAAATTCGTTAAAATTAAGTTAAATTGCAGGCAGATCAAAGCCTTTGAAAACAGTCCTTAACGGAACTAGCTTTGTGGCCTAGATTTTACCTACGTGTGGTATTGTTTTATTATCCTTTTAATGGCGGTTATATACCAAATTAATTTTTTTAAGATTATAGGTTTTTAAGTTTTGTACAAATATGCATTTGACGCATAAAATCAGCGGGGCGTCACCGGTTCATGGTGGAAGTTCCAAAGACTCGCACGAAGCGCTTTGCTTCTACCTTCGTAGTAAGGACAGCGAGACTATAGAACTCTCAATCTAACTATTCAGATCTCGAGTAAATAGGCTTCTTCTAGGCAAGCGTGCTACATCTTAGACTATATCAGTGCTTATCATCAGGCAGGCTATAGTCAAACGTAAGGCTATTTCGTGTAAAAATAAAATAAACACGTTTCAGTAGAAGGTTGCCGTTTATTTGCATTCATTTTGTACATACTATATTATGTATAGATAAACTAATATGGGATCATATATTATTCCTTCATACCAAAATTCCTAGTGATCTCTCAATCCGTTGTTGATTAAAAGAGAAACAAACTGTGGAACTCCTTGCCCGAATCTCTATTCAAAATTCAAATTCAAAATGATTTATTTCTATTCCCCTTGAACTATAATTTGTCGGTCTTCAAGTCGAGAGTAAACCGGTTTCTTCTAGGCAAGCGCGCTACATCGTAGACTATAACGTTGCTTAACATCAGGCAAGTTGTAGTCAAGCGTAAGCCTATTTCATGTTAAAAAAAAAAAAAAAAAAACAAACCAAAAAGCTATCGTGTTTCTATAACAGAATATAATGAAATATAGGTATATATATATATTTTTTAATTAAAACAGGTTTCCACTTGACCATAGTTGGCCTGATGGTAAGCAATAAGATGGATCGTGCTTACCCAATAGAACCGATTCACTCTCGTTTTAAGGATAGCTAGAAACGTGAGAAAAAAGTCCAAAACAAATAACTGAAAAACACAACTCCTTCCTCGCTCCACGACCCATAACGTCACATGCAGCATCCGTAAGTAATGTCAAACACACACACATAACACATACACACATCCCAGCACCGGTCTAACCGCGCAAGATGCTTGAGATCACTTTCGCTACATTCGCTTTCACGCATTTTTGCGCGCACAACTATACAAATACATACATATGTAGTATATGCATGTATGTACTCTGCTCTGACACTTTCATATGCTATTTTTACATACGTTTTCTGAGAAACAGTAAGTGATTGGAGATCTAGTTTAGTCTACATTTATGTATCAAGTAATAATGCAACTGTTGCTTATTCTATTGTACCTACATACTAGCAGCGTCACGTGGCTTTGTTCGCGTTGATTCGGGATAAAAAGTAGTCTTGTAACGATTAAAAATTAAAAATTCAAATCTACTTCCATAGAAAACTTCATTCGAATTGAATCAGCTGAAACAGACACACATTCACTGGCAAACTTAGACGTTAGATATAGACATACCTAGAAAAAAACTAAGTTTGATGATTTGTTTTTTTCCTTTTTTACGCCGTAGTAGAGTAACGACGACATGACCAAGATTTTAAATAGAAAAGTATAAATGTATAATATCCGTTACCTAGTACCCGCGACACAACCGTTTGCTGTAGTGTGGGGCTAGATGGCGCTGTATGTAATGTCACGGAATTTATTTTTATTGTAGTACAAATGCTGCAAATATTTCACATTAAGGCCCACTTGCAAAAAAGGATGTTTAAACACATTATTGACAAATATACTTGGTCCTATAATGACTAAATTTGTTTAAGAGTTTTTGTAAAAACTTATATTTGTATAACTGGGCTTGTACAAAAAAAAATATAACTTAAAACTTTATAAGCGTCAGCCTTTTAAAAAGAAACTGTCTATCGATAAAAAAGCAATCGATCGAAGATTTAATCAATTTGCTTCAAATAGACAGACTATTGCCAATTCAATACATTTTCACGCTCTCGTTTTCAGTCGACGAAACAAGACGAAGAACTGAATTAAATCTGCGTTGATAAAAAATCTTTTGATAGATTTACTATTATTACTATTTAGACAGCTTTGTGGCGGATTTGATCCAATATTTTACATTTGTTAGATAAAAATGATGCTTATTTTATCTGAAAAAAAAAGAGAATTGAAACTTAACTAATGCTTTTTAGTGGTGAAATGCAATGATGTAATAAATAATGTACATACTACTTTGCTTCACGAATTCCGTTATATCAATATCTCCAGAAATTAATTTTATTGGTCTATATGAGTTACTAAATGAAATGAAATGAATATTTACATTTTGTGTATAAAACATACTTTGATGAACTGTACAATAATAAAATTTAAAAACAAGTGAAGGAAAACTAAACATACTACTTCTAACTACTACAAAAAGGGGCACTTAGAAAATCTTTAGAAAAGCCTAAAGATAATCTAAGTGCTCCAGCCCACTACCAGAGGGCAGCGTGCCCAGCATGCTGGCCGCATTACCACGCTGGATGGCAATTGATTGTTTCCAAATACTTTGATTGTTTCCAAATCATATTTTCACATAACAATCTTATTAACTAACAACGATATAATTATTTGAATCCATACTATAATTTATGATGAAACTGTAAAGCATAAATTAACATTTTAAGAGATTTGGACATTTTTACTTGTAATTTGTCAAAAAGGTCAAAAAGGATGGTTGTGCACCATGTAATGGCTAGAAAGCATTTACACGTCTACACAACAGATACAAATTACATTTGCGTACATTTTTGAGTTTCCATCGTGATAATTAGAAAGCTTGAATTACACGCCTTTCCACGATTAGAGAATCAAAGAAAGCAATGAGAAACTAGTACAATTTATTAGGTTTATGGTTATTTTACACTTGTTTTTGGTAGCCCGTAGCTCAGCTAGCGGAGACTATCGCATGCGATTACCAATGTTAAGCAAAGGTCAATGTGGCCAGTCCTTGGATGGGTCCTTTCAGGCGCTTTCGTGAGTCGGATGACGCGTTAAAATGTAGGTCCCGGCTGTTTGTCTAGTTCGGCAGTCGTTAAGCCCATGTCAGAGGCCCTTAGGGCGGCTCGATAAACCTGCGACACCAGAGTTAAGAAGAATTGTTTTTGGTAAAAGTTGCTATATCTATTATTAGGGCTACGCAGCGGCCCGCGGGTCATATAAAAGACATCAACGCGCTTTTTGTGCTACGAAAATAATCCTTATTTAGAAGACTTTGTAGGAATTGTAACAAAAGAAGTAGCAAAAGGAACTTTTTTGTATTAATAATTTTGTGAGTTTGTGTGCTTTCTAGTGTTGGGTCACCACATACACTTAACGACACTGTAATCTATACGAATATTATAAAGCTGAAGAGTTTGTTTATTTGTTTGTTTGAACGCGCTAATCTCAGGAACTACTGGTGCGAATTGAAAAATTATTTTTGTGTTGAATAAGACCATTTACCGAGGAAGGCTTTAGGCTATATAACATCACGCTGCAACTAATAGGAGCGAAGAAACAATAGAAAATGTGGAAAAAACGGGGAAAATTATTCATCTTTGAGAGCTTCCTTTGCGTGCGCTGCGAAAACGGTTCTAGATATCAAAAATAAATGTATTAATGAATTTATGCTTAGGGCATAAATTCATTAATACATTTATTTGCCACTGTTACAAAACTTTTTCCCTGCCTCGACCTATGTGGCATGACCCCAAATAAAACGAAGAGAGACATTAAATGGTAGTTTTATTTTAAAATAGCGGGTAATGCACAGGTAAGTTTTACAAATTCAGGTAGATGGGAAATAGTTGTATACAATTGAAAATAAATAAATTAAGTTAAGATACTTCGGCTCGGAAGGATCCGGAGTACCAGATTACAGTATTTAAACACATTAAGAAATAGATTTATATTAATTATATTAAGGGAAGAAAGTTAAGTTACCTCGGCTCGGAAGGATCCGGGGTAACAGTTTACAAGATTAAGATTCACAAACTGCTAAGTACTTAGGGTACCAGTTACCGACTAAGTTACATATGGAACAGACCTAGGGATCACTCAGCGAGGTGAACCTTGGAAATTAAGATTGTTAAAATTGGTTGGTTTTTTACACTAGTGACTATGGTATGACCCAATCGCAAACTAAATTAAACCGGAGGCTATAAATGAACTGTTTTACGGTACCGTGAGGGCGGAGCGTTACCCCTGGCCGAATCACCACGTGGCGCAGAAATTAGCCGGCGCGAACCAGAGGCTGGCGGGTGGCGGCGCAAGCTTTCAGACTCCGGCAGGCGAACAGTGGCCGCGAGGAATCGCGACGCAGTCTAGCCGTCGGCGTCAGACCGTCAAAGAGGAAGTTCGAGGAGGAAGCCTCCTTCTTGGGATCTAGCCCCCGGGAACAACCCCAGTAGTAATCTGGGGTTGTTCGTAGAATATAAGAACGCGGGCCAACAGGAACGGCGTGTAAGGCCTGGGAGCAGCGTCAGCACGGCTGGTAATGGCGGCTTCCGAGTTTCTCGTCCTAGTTCCTTTTCGCAGCGGCTCCCCTCCGCGTGGTGATTTTCACCAGCAGTCGACCACTGCTGCGAGTTGTTGAATTACGGACGACCGCCGATCGGAGAAAGAGCTATAATGTGGAATAGATAACTATTCCACGCGGACGAAGTCGCAGGCACAGCTAGTCTAAATAAACTGGAGCATATTTGGATTAAATGGAACATTTACATTTACAAACTGACTATAAAAAAATTTTTTAACCTACTAACATATGTATTCAAAGTCAAATGCAAATTTTAATCTGTAATTAATTTTTAATTTTAATTTCAATAATTTCCAGTGTGTCAAACTGGAAGAACCATGGATACTGCAACACAGGGAATCCTAAAGCAGTAGACAGGACCCCAATTTGAATTTAAACTTGAATAATTTAGATGCTTTTATATAATGTAAAAAAATGATAACTATATTGCTATGTTAAAGACCAAAAAGAACTATTTATTTTGGCATATAACATGTAATACTTCTTACAAGATCACAAAATAAGCGAGAAAGTGCTCCATCATTCATTCATACATCATGTTAATTATTGTTGACACGCTAACATACTTGATCCTTATGACATTGGAATACGGTTCATATTTGTTTACGGTTCATGTATTTCTTTCATGTTGGTGTGCAATAAAGACATATTATTATTATTATTATTATTTGTATGTACATTACAATACAGATCTGTGGTCAGAGACTGACAGAGACTGTTAAGAAAGTTTGATGGTTTCGACGAGGTAAATCTAGTAGGCTATGCTTTTAATAATGTAGACTATCATAGGTCTCCCATATCATTAAATTAGGAAAAAATTTAAAACTGTTGCATGATTATTCATATCAATTGTATAGGTATTTTTCTATGTTTTTCACTTATGTCATAATAAGCACATAAAATCTAAATATATAAAACTCAAAGGTGACTCACTGACTGACTGATATAGAGATTTTATAATATGATGCATACTGTACATAGGTATTTTTATGTATTCATTTTATAACATTCATAAATATCTTTATCATTATCAACGCACAGCCCAAACCATCGGACGGATTGGGCTGAAATTAGGAATGAAGGTAGATGTTATGACGTAGACATCCGCTAAGAAAGGATTTTTGGAAATGCCACTTTTAAAGGGGTGAAATAGGGAATGCAAGTTTTACTTCTTAATGCGAGCGAAACCGCGAGCATCCACTAGTTAGAAATAAAAAGACAAAATAATAAGCTAGCGCAAATCTTCACTCGTAACTTTTAATCAACTGCCGACTAAGTTAAGGTGTACGAGTGATTATAAATTAGAATTTAATACCATTTTAACCGACTTCCAAAAAAGGAGGTCATCAAGTCTTCTGAAAGTTTTTTCTTATGATTATGGGTTGTACCTAAGTATGCTTTAGAAACTCGATGTCAGAGTTGACTGCTTTCGATTCGGAGAAAAAAATGTTGAAGAAATTTATGTCACATTGTGTTACCAGCTAAATACGACGCCAGAGTCTTTAAATCTAAAGTTAATAGGTACCTGGTACATTCTAGGGAAGCGTATTACACTCTAAGCATCAGTCGGGTTGTAGTTAAGCACGTAAAAAGAAACACATCATCCTGACATCACACCATGATATACATAACAGCTATGTAACATCAGTTACGGTCTCACTGTATTGCATAAAGCGGTTCCACTGTATTAGGTATACAGCGTGTGACTTCACGCAATAGACAGATTTACGTTTTTTTATAGCTTATTGTGATTTTGCAAGATCATATATATTGTACAATACTAGTATGGCTTACTATAGAAACCTTATTTAGAGTAGGTACCTACCCATTTTTTTAGGTAAATAATAGTAATTGTACAAACAATCTGTGGTACTTCATATTTATTAGATTCAGATCTGAGTTTGATAGAGATCGCTTTCAGCGATAAGGCCGCCGCTTGTGGCACTAGTTAAGGTGCAATTTGTTCTATGTACTGTTTTTTAATATGTGTCAACAATAAAGAGTTAATCTATCTATCTATCTAATATTATTATAATTTATTTTTAAACCTCATAAGCCCTTATAGAAAAATCTTAAAAATTTAATCATAAATTTAAAACTAAAATTAAAACCTGTTGGCTGTAAAATCTTAAGGACTTTCATCCTTCTCTTTCTCTCTAAAATCTACTGAGTCAATTAAAAAAAATATATACTAAGCATATAATATTGAAATCACTGTCATGGGAGTTTCAAAATCTCGGATACAAAAAGAAATACCTACTAAAGTTTAGCATTTATATTTAGTAAATAGAATGTAATAGAAAATAATATATAAATTTTAAAAGAAAGTATAAAAAGTGTATATCATTGAATTTTCTTTTCAGTTAAAAGAACTAAATCACAATAATACAAAAGGCAATAACGGTAGGTACATGTTACAATACATAATACCGGTACTACATTGATGGCAGGTCGACCTGTGGGAACTAGATTACGACATATGTACTATTGTGGTATGCAAATACAGTAGGGTAAGGTTGCTCAAGTCGTACCCACTAAGAAAAAATATTGTCATAATCATTGTAAAAGAAATTAAACAAAATCTTTTAAAGTTTTTAATTCTTTATTTAGTTGTTTCTTAATCTACAATTATAGAAACATGAAAATCTTTCTTTAAAGAAGGTATTTTTAACTTTTACAAAAACATGCGTACGATTAAGGCACCTAGTTGCCTAATTCGTACCCCCTATAACCTAAGTCGTACTTAGAAAATATAGTACTGTATTGAGATCATTTAAATTACTTTTAATTAAACGAAACAAAGAACAAAAATTTTGTTCTCGGACTCAATTAAAATTCTACTAAATATTTAGAAAAGTAATTAACGTTAAAAAAAAAATTAAGTCCTACATATAATGAGCAATTGAACATTTTTTTTACATGATATAGGCTTACGCTTGACTACAACTTGCCTGATGTTAAGCAACGTTATAATTTACGATCTAGCGCGCTTGCCTAGAAGAAACCGGTTTACTCTCGACTTGAAGACCGACGAATTATAGTTCAAGGGGAATAGAGATACGGGCGGGAGTTATTTTTATGATACCACCATAGTAAGACACAAATTCATAAGAAAGCAATAATTATAAAACATCATCAGTTCAAATTGAGTGTTCATTGTAATAACTTAATCTTTAGCACTAGCAAACCCCGCGAACTCCGTTTCGCCAGTTTGTAGTACATTTTATGTATCAGAGATGGCGCTGTATGTGATAAATGATTTTCCCTGTTTTTACGCTTTTCTGTTGATATTTTTCCTGAATTTTCTTTGCTATAAAGTTTACGGAGCCCGAGACCTTCCCAACGAATGCAAAACCATGGAAATCGGTTCTGGAGTTATAGCGTCAGGAAGGAAAACCTGTCTTATTTTTATATAGTAGAGATAAGTACATTGGGTTTTTAATTGGAAGATTATTATATTTCAGTGTAACAACAACTTAGCATTATTGACTGAGTACATAACCTTATAAAATATGATGAAAATATAGAGTGTCATTAGTTTTTTTAGATGTGTATGTAAACAGATAAGTAGATAAATTCTTATTAAAACACCAAATTTAAAAAACAATACAAAAAAACAAAGAAATTAAAATTAGCGTCTTAATTGGCGGCCTTATCGCTAAGAGCGATCTCTTCCAGGCAACCAATCTGGCAACAAAACAATGAATTTTATCGCTAGCTAACTTCACAACAATCAGTAAAACTAAGGTTACGTGGATATATGTAATCCATTGGTAAATAATTGGTTTTTTTAGTGTTCTATGGGTTACGATATAAACGCGAGTTAATCACTAATTAATGACTGATATAACGATGATGTTTTGATAATTATTATCATAACGACATATTATGCGCTAACCCCAATAAAAATCAGTTTATGCAACAAACGGAAAGAATGTCAATGTCAGTTATATGCAAACTTTAGTTATGTATAAATGAGTATCTATTATAATATAATAAATAAACATGAGAGTTTAGGCACTGAGCGAGTGTGGCTCAGCGGTTCCAGTGTCTGCTTTTCATCCAGACGCACCCTGGTTCGAATCCGGCCGGGCCGGGTACACACCAATGACTTGTATTTTCAAGTTATGTGTAGATTCGCTTAGCGGTGATGGAAAACATCGTGAGGAAACCGATATGTTTGAGGGCCACAATATCCAAGGATATGTAACTGCCATGGCAGGACCTGGGCGCCCACCACGATGTATTTGACAAGAGAACTCCCCTAACGAATTAATTATGCGGGGGAGTCACGACCCTCAGTCATGAGGAAATACGACTCAAGAGAGAGAAAGCTAGGCACTGTGACATTATAATCAATAGTCACCTAGCAGTAAATCACCGCATATCAGAGGAAAACTAATATTATTTCTTTCTTAGCCTGGTCTTATTTACTAATAAAATAATATTATAAATAATTAAATCAGCTTTGTAACGGTTACGTACCGACAAAAATTGATGAGTAATATTATTAGCTAACATTTAAATTAATCATGACCTAATACAAATTTCAAAGAAACACCAAAACTAATCAAATTAATGTCACAAAATCATCAAAATAAATAATGACCTAATAGAAGAGACCGTCATTAAATTAAATCATTTCTTTATTTAAGCTATTAACTAATTAATGGGTAATAACTATTAATTAACTTTGTGTTGAAAAAAGAGGATCACATCATCGAATGAGGTCACTATAACAGGTGGAGCCATAGGTATAGAGTCATCTACCGCTTGAAACTAGGTAAATACTACACCGTGGGGGGTTGCCACCATAGACATAGAATATTGAGAAATAATAGACTGGCTGCAGCACACCATCTAGTGATCTAGAAGTACAATATGGCGATCTTCAAAGTGAGAGTGGGTCGGTCCTTTCTGGGTAAGGACGTTCCATATCATAAAGTTGCGTATTATAAAGTAAATAAGGGTCAATTTCAAACCCATACGTTAAAAATAGTTTTATAAGCGCAGTATCTATCACATATTCTTTTACATGAGATTGGACTTCAACTTGCCTGATGTTAAGCAACGTTATAATTTACGATCTAGCGGGCTTGCCTAGAAGAAACCAGTTTACTCTCGACTTTCATTCTTTTGTCAGTAGGTAGAGTGTTTACTTCTATCCAGATCTGACCGTCTTGATTTGTAATGTGAATAAAAAGTGTTACCAAGGCTTGTCTGTTAATGGCTCTATGTCGAGAAACATTATAATATAATAGTATAACCTATTGTTTGTTTATACTTGACAAAAGTTCGACACCTGTTCAGTCTCAACTTACATATAATTTTTATAGCCATTTAATTAATCGATTTAGCGAAACCGATCAAAACATTAACTAATATTTATTTATAGAAAACATCTGTAGAGTTGGCATTGCGAATTTTTGCTTTTCTAGCCTTGTATTATGTATTACAGTTGTGGCATTACCAATGTTAAGCAAAGGTCGACGCGTTCAGTCCTTGGATGGGTGACCGAAAAGTGGCATTCCATTTTGGGCGCTTCTGTGGGACGGATGGCACGTTAAATTGTAGGTCCTGGTTGTTTGTTTAGTACGGCAGTCTTTAAGACATGTCAGAGGCCCTTAGGGCGGTTTGAAAACTCTCGACACCGGAGTTGGCCACTCTCATTCGATAAGCATCACGATATTCATGCATGTCACATTATTTTATTTTCGGTGATGTCACTTCAGTGAACTAATGAGCCAATGACAGCAAAATAACAGCACTGTCTAGTTAAAAAAATACCTTTACAGTCATGAACTTTTATTTTATACCAGTATGAAGTTGAACCAGTAAGCTATATAACATACTACTATAACTATAGGTATGCAGTTAAGTACACCAATTATATAGCTATAACACTATAGGTATGCAGTTAATGTGCGTGACATTTACGTGTCAGCGAGACAAGTCAGTCACTTTCACTTGAGCACGACTTGTCACTTGCTGGCATCTCTGTACTGTTATTCAGGGTTACTGATGACTCAGACGAGATAATCAGATAAGACAAGTGACCCTATGAAAATTCATCATCATCATGTCAGCCCGTGTTCACACACTGCTGAGTATAGGCCTCCTCTCCAACGTGCCACATAGTACGGTCCCCAGCCTGTCTGAGCCATCTCCTACCCACTTGTTTAGAAATGTCATCCGACCATCGGGCGTGAAAATTACATGGAAAACTGTCAAATTAACATGTAAAAATCTCTGCGCGCGACTGGCGGCAGCACTTATGCCAAGAATTGGCCTGTGATCAAATTGCAATCAGAACATTTTAGTTCCAATTTTATCCGCGCGCAGAGTTATCTTGAACTCTACTAACCTATTTACAAAAACAAAAGAGTTCCTATACATTTAACCAAATAGTTCTTACACCTACATTCAAAGAGGTTCTCGTCACAATACGTATAGCAGAGATTTTGCACCTATAAAATGAGTTCATCTGATTTTAATATAAATTTAACGCCTGATTTTATAAAAGAAGAGGCTAAAGCGGTAGTGGGAAATGACCATACGATTTGAGGTAAGTATCTTTGTTTTGACTAGGGTGGTAAAATAAAATTTACCCATATTTTCTTTAGCTAATTCATGTTTTTATTTTTACTTTCCTCGTATTTGTAATGAAAAGCACAGTGTTTACCTCGGGTTAAAGACTTATTTAGTCCCTCGAACTATTGGCGTCTCGGGTTTAATAAGTAACTTTCACCCCTAGGGTAACAATGTACTATGTTATAACATATTTACGTTTAGATATACACTATAGTAAAATCAGGGCAACACAGGTTTTTTTTTATATTGTGAATATTTGATTCCGATATTACAAATGCTTGTGATATCTTCTCATCTGTATGTCTATCTAAGCTAATAACTTCTTCTTATCGAATGAGAGTGGCCAACTCTGGTGTCGAGAGTTTATCAAGCCGCCGCGCCCTCTGACATGGCTTTACAACTGTCGTGATAGACAAACAGCCGGGACCTACAATTTAACGTGTCATCAGACCCACGGAAGCGCCCAAACTGGTATGCCACTTTTCGGTCACCCATCCAAGAACTGACTGTGTCGACCTTTGCTGCTTAACATTGGTAATCGCATGGGATTGCCTCCGCTTGAAACGGATGCAACATTTGGAATTTTCCAAAAAACATATGTTCCATACAAAAGATTTACGTTAAATTTGTAGTCTTATATAAATTTGATGTGCTTACAAAAGCCACCTTTAAACATTTATGCGTTTTTAAGCAGTGACCCTGTAATATATACCTATATATTATTATACACCCAACCGCACAATGCATACATACAAAGGATGTATTTTGAAAGCAGTCGCCTGCATTTAAAAGTAATTCTTTTTAAACTACACTTTCTCTGAAGGAAACAATGCGGATGCTTTTCTAATATTTATCGTACAGGCACAATTCTCAAATGATTTGCAAAAATATATTTAATTTCTAGTGTGTATATAAATAAAAGCGAGTGTGGCTCAGCGGTTCCAGTGTCTGCTTTTCATCCAGACGTACCCTGGTTCGAATCCGCCCTACACCAATGACTTGTATTTTCAAGTTATGTGTGGATTTGCACTCGCTTAACGGTGAAGGAAAACATCGTGAGGAAACCGACATGTTTGAGGACCACAATATCCGAGGACATGTGTCTTCCGTGGAAGGACCTGGGCGCCCACCACGATGTATCTGCCCAAGAAAACTCCCCTAACGAATTAATTCTGCGGGGGAGTCACGACCCTCAGTCATGAGGAAATACGACTCAAAGAGAGAGATATAAATAACTAGCTGATGCGCGCGACTTCGTCCGCGTGGAATAGTTATTACCATAAAAACGGTTCTAGTGAGTTAACCTTAAAACATAGACATATACTGTTGCGGAAATTTTGTTAGATTATTTGAAAAAAAAAAAATCTTTCTTACACATTTTTTTTAATATCTTGAACCGTTTTCGCAGCGCATACAACGGAAGTCCTCAAAGATTAATAATTTTCCCTGTTTTTTCCACATTTTCTATTGTTTCTTCGCTCCTATTAGTTGCAGCGTGATGTTATATAGCCTAAAGCCTTCCTTGATAACTGGTCTATCTAACACAAAAATAATTTTTCAATTCGCACCAGTAGTTCCTGAGATTAGCGCGTTCAAACAAACAAACTCTTCAGCTTTATAATATTAGTATAGATAAATAATCGATACATTGTACATAACCAAGTCGAATCCCAGTGTATGTGTACATCTTTAAAACTACGCAATATAAAAACTAACTTAAAACAGTGAAGAAAATGGTTTTATGTACATATTTGATGAGTTCGTGCGAAGCCGGGCCAGGTCACTAGTTACATATAATTATTTAATTCCAACATATAAACACCATTTTGAAATTCCATTTCATTATGTACTATGCACTATTTTAAAACTACTTACTATTCCCGTAAGGCATTATTACAACTAGATTATTAACTTGTTTAACTAATTTTTAACATTACAATTGATCTACCTAAGTATTTATCAACTATAAATCCTATAAATATTTATAAACTTGTTAAAACTCCTCACAAATGTATTTATATTGATAAAGACACACAGTTCATATTGGTAAATATCTAAACTTCCGTACAAAATACTATAACTACCTATTATACCTTTTATTCGTCCACAGCAGTACAGGCGTGAGAGCGTGAGGCAAACATGGCGGCCATTGTTATATGTTAGCTTGCCTTTGCGCAACTGTCTAGCACAAGCAAATGATGCATCTGAGCAGATTTCAGCTTCAAAAACGGTTATTTGCATATACTTAGTAATTTTTCCTGTCTGTCACCGGCTTGCAAATTGACATGAGGAAAAGAAAGTTTCAGTTTTGTTCGTAAATGTTAACACAAATTTATAACATTGTATTTACTAACATTTAAGATTTTATCATTCCTAACCCAAAATGCGAGTGTGGCTCCGCGGTTCTAGTGTCTGCTTTTCATCCAGACGCACCCTGGTTCGAATCCGCCCTACACCCAATAACTTGTATTTTCAAGTTATGTGTGGATTTGCACTCGCTTAACGGTGAAGGAAAACATCGTGAGGAAACCGACATGTTTGAGGACCATAATATCCGAGGACATGCGTCTTTCGTGGAAGGACCTGGGCGCCCACCACGATGTATCTGCCCAAGAAAACTCCTCTAACGAATTAATTCTGCGGGTGAGTCACGACCCTCAGTCATGAGGAAATACGACTAAAAGAAAAGAGAACCCAAAATAAAAAAACATCTCTTATTGATTTGCTGTGGCAGAGGATCCCAATGCACCAACTTTACAGGTATGGCATGAATGTATATATTATTTAATATAGTTTATAAAGGTGTTACTTAAGTTTTTGAAAATAAAGTAATTTTTAAATTTGTAAGTTTGTGTCATAATAATCTGTTAATGTAACAAATCTAGCGCTGATTTATTTATTTGTTAGAAGCCTTTGTATTTTAAAAAGCCTTATTATCATTTAAGAGCGTTCAATTTTAGTATCGAAAATTTTTAAACAACCTTTAGGACTATACCTGATGAATCCCAAAAACGACAATATTAGTGCGGTCTAAAGAAGCATTGTTAGCCTATCTTTGCTATAACTTAACCAATGTTTCTTTTAAGTTACTAAGGGCCCGTTCACACATAGCAGTCCGTTTTACCGGTACGTTTTCAACGGATACGTCAAAAATTTATGCTCTGTTCACACATACGCACCGTATAACGTACAACGGATCCGTTATTACTGCATGCGATGTTCATACGTATACCGTATAGGGTATGTATATCCCGCACGTACCACCCTCCACGCACAAAGTAGCTATCCGTTAAAATTGTACGTATCCGTATATTTTACGTATCCGTCGTCCAGTATTCGATGACAAAACGGAACGTATTTTTTTACGGAACGATATTTTTACTGTGTACAGAATACTGTGCCATGTGTGAAGTCGCTCGTACAACAACATAAGCCATCGACGAAAAAAACGGAACAGTAAAACGGAGACATGTGTAAACCGGCCGTAAGCCTGCCTCCCACGAGTCTAGACAAGATGGCTCCGTTATGGACTAATTGATTAGTCTGACCCAATTACATAAATGGCAACATTGCAACACTACCTCTCTCCGTAGACTAATATTGGTCAAAGTTTGGACGATAGTATCGCCCTCTATGTCTAGAACAGTTTGCGAGTGTTAAGACACTATTGTATGTTTTTTTCATGATATATCAGCATGCGCTTTTACTGCACTGTCAGCTGAAACTACTGTATGCGTTGATTTTCTTGCACTTCAAAAATAAAGTGATCTCTGCAAGAGTTTCCTGCACGCCAGGAGTACCTATACTTACTGACAACTCATCCAATAATTACTGGGCCAGTTTGGTCAAGTTCACTATGTTAACTAACTGCTGCAAATAATTTCAGTACCGAACTGTTACTCCTCACAAAATTGCTTACACAAAGTGAGCCAAGTATTTCGAGATGGACGCTCAAAGTCTTCTAAAGGGCTGACTTTTTTAATGAAACTACCTATGTATACTGTGTTAATAAATAAAAATAAAAAAAAATATGTAATGTTCGTACTTTTTTAGAATATTTGTTCTCGTATTCTCGTTACGCTAAACTAAAACTAATTTTACACTAAAGTGAACAGCGTTCATCGCTCAATCCAATTTGTACATTCATTGCCAATCTATGCACGCCATATTGAAATTTAATCTAATTAGGGACAGTAATTTAGATTTATTACTTTTATTACCAAGCTGTTTACTCATTAAAATGGATCACGAATCAAATGTGTTTGATGTTTTTAGTTTGTTGAAACATGTAGCATTAGTGAGCATCAACATATCATTAATAAGACTACTTATTCAAAGGTATTCCACCACACATATGGCTGTTTTTTTTATTTGTTCAATATAAACATGATGTGATTTGTGGACCTGCTGATTGGTTTGTTGCTTTGAACGCGTGATAAATCTGAAGACTGATTGCTCCGGGGTCGGACAGATTGATTGAAGGCAGTGATAGATTTTTATCGATCTATAGGTAGATGTTTCGATGGTTACCCGTGGTATGTGGTAAGCTAAAATTAATTTAATAATTCAAATATTAAATAAAATGCAATAAACAAATAGGTGTAGGTAATATTGAATTAAATATGTAGTTGTACTATATGTAACTGGAGTTACTTGTTGACGGAACGTCTCTTAAAGAGAATACAAAAATTTAATAGAAGTATCTAAATAATTAAGTCATTGACAAACATTAATTAGGTAATATGTTGATGTAATCAGTAGAGAGAAACCTACAAGGTGACTCTATCCAATGCCGTGGGAACTTTTAACTTCGGCATACTGTCATCATCATCTACAGCCTTCACTTAGCTAGCTCATTGATTGGTTGATTGAGGTGCTTGTTTGTAATCATCAAAGTTTATAATGGTGGATGCGGTCTTTAGAGGCGTCATTGAAAAGTTTTATTTTAAATTGGGGCGCTTCCGTGAGTCAGATATCACGTTAAATTAAGAGTTTTAAGTATGTTCATCATCATCATCCCCAGCCCTTGGGATCCCACTGCTGGGTATAGGCCTCACTTTGTATGTGCCATATGCGTATGTTAAATAAGGTTAGGTAAACCATTTTACATTGTAAGTCCCAGTTTTTAGTCATAGTACGGCAATCGTTAAGCCATGTCAGGGCCCTCTCTTATACAAAGGAGAAAAACCATTCCTGTGACGATATATAAACCTCTCCACTTCTCAGAAATTTCTTCTTCCTACATAAAATATTTAAAACAACTGCTCAATTTTGCCACGACTAGTTCTATAAATACATTATTAGAATGAAAAATAAAGTCAAAAATATAAATAACATGAACTAGTCAGTATTTTTGGGTAAATTTCCCAGTATTCAAAACAACAATAGCTAAGGTCGAAGCAACCAAACTTGCGGACACACTCAAGGAAAATTAAACCAAGTAGTACTTAATTAGAAGATTGGTCGGTGATATGAGGAAAATGCATTATCTGCTTAACACATGGATTTGGGACACAATCATATCGAAAAGCAGTGATCTTAGGTGGCTGTGGGTGTGTTATTACAAACAGGGTTTATTTTAGACATCAAATTAGGGAATCTTGAAAAATATGGTTTGTATTGGGTTAGTTTTTTTACAGCAGCGTATATTATATATATTTTTAATAATAAATTAGTAGTTATTTGTGCATAAATTACAGTGTTGTACAGATATGAGTAATTAAAACTTACATTTATAAATAACATATAAATTACATCGGTGTCATACGTTGGTAAGTTTTACTGAGTCTTGCACTAGGTAAGTACCTCAAGGTTCCTGGACTGCAGGACTGCAGTATAAATCAACTAATTAGTTTGTAGCTGTATTTTAGAAAGAACCAATATATTTTAATACAAAATTCTCCTACATCTAACTAATGATATTGTATTTGGAAAACTGCATACCACTTCAGTTGCTGTTATTGTACCACTTTGCCTTATTTAGTCTTGTTTGAAAACAAGAGTATTTTTTATTGAATTGTTCTGAATTGCAATTCAAAAGACATTGTTTCAGGCGATGATTGATTAAATAAATAATAAATAAATAAAAATTACGTTTATTGCTCCAAAAACATAAATGCACTATAAACAGCGCACTAGGCGAACCTGTGTCGCGGTGTAATTGCCATCTCGTTCCAGACATTACTAATAACAATAAATAAAATAATATATACAGATAGCAATACATAATAAACTTTGTTACATTTCTAAGGTATCTTAACAATTAGGTAATTACATTTTTCTTTCAGGCGTTAGGTACACATTTTTTCCATTGGTTTGTATTTATTAGTCTTTATGATACGAAAAAGGAGAAAATGATTACCACAAAGTTAGTCTTTATACAAATTAGCTTTTAAAAGATTTAAAAAAAAGTTATTAAGGTTAGAACCCTGACATAGATATAAGAATTATCTTACCAATAACAAAGCTTGGACTTTAATGCTTCCGTGGTCAGATAAAACGTTAAGTTGTAGGTCCCGGCTGTTTGTCAACTACAGTAGTCATTAAGCCAGTGCAGAGTCGTTAAGCCATGGCAGAGACCTTTAGGGCGGCTTGATAAACTTTCGACACCAGAGTTGGCTCCTTATTTTCTTATTTTAGACTATAACGTTGCTTAACATCAGGCAAGTTGTAGTCAAGCGTAAGCCTATTTCATGTTAAAAAAAAAAAAAAAAAATAGTTCATTCGATAAGAAAAAGAAAGCAACTAGGTATTTTTATATTCATTTATTTATTCATACTCGCACACATACAAATTAAAAAAAATTACATGTGTCCCGGTTATAATGTAATTAGGTTTGTTTTTGTAGTTCAAAAACATTGTTTCCGGTGAAACTGGGTAAACTGGGCATCCAGATATACAATATCTCGGCCGATATGTAGCGCGTACCGTAGTTTAGTACCGCTGCGGGTACCGTTGCTGGACGGAATGCTATCCATACCACAAGAGACTCTGCACTCGCTGGCTCAAGACTGTATACCTATAATATGGCGAATTTTGCGAGTTTACATACATGTGTATAGTCGTAATTGGACTCTTAGTTCAATATTATTCTTAAAAGTGTTTAGTATATATTCTTATATCTAATTGTCTGTGACTGTACCAAAATAAATAAAAAAAAAAAAAATGTGTACATATTAAATATGTATGTATCACAATATGCTAACCTTCTATCATCACCATGCTATTAAAATTTAATTGTAAAATAAATATTTTAACATCTAATTGCGAAATAGGTAAAGATCAATAAATTATAGGTTTATTTTTGTATCACTACAAATGGAGAACATGTAAGTATATCTTAATTACAAGCTCCGGTTTAGTTTGGAATTGCAGGTCTGCATAGATACCTTAATATTAAAGATTTTTTTTATGATTTTGTAGCAGGTCCAGTATAGTATGTTTTATAATTTATCCCTTGTTTACCTTCAATTATTGTTGTAATATATATTCAGATCTTATTTATGCATTCAATTTCATTTTACAAATATTTGGCATACATTTAGAAGCCTAAACCGATCATCATAATTTTATTATTTATAAGTTGTTCAACAGTTGCACTAATTTATAAGAGAAAATTCCGACATCTCCTTGGACCCACCTAATTTTTATCATTGTTTTAAAACTCTAGACTCTAGAGGTGACCACTCACATAAGAACTAAGTTATTAATTTTGATTAGTAGGTCTAGTCTATCATTAACTTATAATTAATGAATTGGCTAAATGTACTGACTATCGCAATATTTAAGAGGTCATTCTTCTTTTACTAAACGATTAATTTTATAACTTTCTCTTAATCAGTGGTTAGTATTAGAAACGTCGCGATCTGAACTGGATTTCAACGAATTGCGACTTACATAACCTACTTAATAGGTACCTATATATGTACATATGTATTAAAATTTATTATACATCATACAATTTTGAATTCACCTTGAATGAAGTTCTCAGAAAGTACATATGCAGATTATTATATGCATAGCAGCACCCGGCGATGTTACCCGCGTAAATCCGCTACAAAGAGTAGCTTAGCAGTTTTCATCTTACCTATGCTAAATGTGATAAAAATCACCCGTAGCTCAGCTAGCGAAGGCAATCGAATGCAATTACCAATGTTAAGCAAAGGTCGCCGCGGTCAGTCTTTGGATGGGTGACAGAAAAGTGGCATTCCATTTTGGGCGCTTCCGTGGGTCGGATGACACGTTAAATTGTAGATCCTGGCTGTTTGTCTAGTACGGCAGTCGTTAAGCCATGTCAGAGGCCCTTAGGGCGGTTTAAAAATTCTCGACACCAGAGTTGGCCACTCTCATTCGATAAGAAGAAGAATGTGATGCAAATCGGATCAGCTGCTTGATCATGAACGGAACATACATGCACACTCGCAAACAAGGCTTTACAATATTAGTCTGATAGTGTAATCAAAAAGAGACCCTACATTCATACATCTACTACAATCTACATTCTAGATTACGTTAGCACTAAAGTCTAGACTTTAGGTCCCGCGCGAGCCAAATTCTTCAACAAACAAGTTCTATTTTTTGTCCAAATTCCAAATATTTGAATGTGTAAAGTTATTACCTACTCCGGCTGTTTAAACAAATAGAACGTCGTAAGATTTATTTACGTAAATAAAGTATTCCAATACAGACTTACTTGTAAATTACAAAAACATTTGTTATCTATTAACAAAAAAGAAAACAAAATTATTTTTTCCAACAAAAAAGAACCTTTCTTGGTAAGAATGCTTCCCAATGAATGCAATGCATTGCAAGATTTAGATAAGCAAATAATTAGTATGTGAGTAGACTCATTGGCAAAAATATATTTCTTTTTACAGGTGGGACAGGTTTGCGTCTGACTACAGCCTGTCTGATGTTAATCACCACTCTAGATTTGAAGACCCCTGGATTGTAGTTCACAGGAAACATAGCTTCCGGTAAAGTCTTCCAAAGTTTTGAAAAATATTTCCAAATGCG
Source organism: Macaria notata (assembly GCA_927399415.1). Lineage (NCBI taxonomy): Eukaryota > Metazoa > Arthropoda > Insecta > Lepidoptera > Geometridae > Macaria > Macaria notata. The sequence goes on along the minus strand of OV656748.1, from coordinate 1,892,544 downwards.
GTCGGAAAGCCAACGGGGTGGTCTTAGATGACTGGTAAATGTTCTAAGTGTACGTAATACGTCATTTACGGTGAAAACTCATACAAATGGCGGCGTTTTCTCGACGGGAAACTGCAGGAAAGTTATGCTAGAGTCTTTTAGGTAATCGTCATGATATTTTCAAACTTTTATTTCTGTAATTGTTTGATTTGTTTAATTTTATACAGCGTAAGTATGCCAGCTATTGTTCATAAGTATTGCTCAACAAAAAAAATATTTATACATACTTCATACTAATATCTCTTTTTTAATCGTATTCCTGATTGCTGAGGGTCGTGACTCCCCATGAAGTATTTATATTTTTTTTTATTGAACAATGCTTATGAACAATAACTGGCATACATACGCTGTATAATCCCCTTCAGATTTAATTTATTTAAATGTACCTAAGTAGCATGAATTTAATTTGTAAGAGAGTGGCCAACTCTAGTGACAAGTGTTTACGAGCTTAGACTATGTTCAAGAAATATTCATACAAACAGTCTCGGAATAAAAAGATTTTACCATAAAGTCAAACTTGAAATCGTAAACCATCAACTTGTCTATAGATTTCATTGAGTACCTAGCTGTATGTTTTTTTATGTTCCTAGTACCAACTAATCGAGTCCCCAAGGGCACAGAGTAAAAGTTATCTGTGTAGGGTATAGTTAATATAAACCGTTAGGTTAGTAGGTAAAACCACCATTAAGAAGGCAAAACTCCAAAGTTTGGAACATCGCCGCAAGGTGGCCAGTCTGTCGGTCTTTTATCGAATACATTTCGGAGAGCGTGCAGAGGAGCTACATAAACTGATTCCCTCAGCTCCCTTTTATAACCGAACAAGCAGAAAGTCCGCAGGTAGACATCGTTTTATGGTGGAAGTGCCGAAGTGTCGAACGCAGCGCTTTGCTTCTACGTTTATTGTACGGACGGCAAAGCTCTGGAACACTTTACCAGAAGCTGTGTTTCCTGCGAACTACAATCCAGGGGTTTTCAAATCTAGAGTTAATAGGTAGGTATCTTCTACGTAAACGTGTTACACCCTAGGCTGCAGCAATGCTTAACATCAGGCAGGCTGTAGTCAAACGTAAACCTATCACACGTAAAAAAAAAAAACGGGTATTGACTTGAACAATTGCAATGTAACAATATCGGAAAACAAAGGACATAACATACTCGTTTCTACCTTTCATTAGATATCAACTCTTGTAGATAGAATTAGGCTAATGATAATAATAATACATTTATTCACAATTTTTTTTACTTCTTAATTTTTCTCGATATTACATGTGAGACCCTTAAAATATTAATCAAAATATTTGTGTACAAATATTATACAATTATTGTACTTATACATTTTCCTCTAGACACGCGTTAAAAAGAAGCCATGAACTCAGCGCCTACAAGGTGCATTATTTATGCCCGAGCCTTGACCACCGTGACCTTTGGCACCGGTATGCAAAACGTCTTATTTTATAACAATACGAGCGAGGATAAAGGGCAGGCTTTAATCTAAACAAAACAAATACTAACAGATCAGAGGCTTTTTAATCCTAAGTGTCAATACATTTTTTTTACCCCTTTACTACAGCGGTGCTTTTAATAAATAAATACAAGTTTTATTGGTTTTGTTAAATATGTAGGTTAAGAATTGGCACCAGATTATAAGCTACAGAGTAGTTTTTATATGATTTTAGATACATTGGCGTGCGCTATTACCAACACTAGGCAAGCCTGTGTCGTGAGGTTTTGTCTCATTTGTTTGTAAGGCAATCGATTAACCATGTCAAAGACCACTAGGTGGTATGAAAACTCTTTTTGTAATATCAGAACATTAAATTAGACACTACCACAAGAATTTATTTTTTAGCAGTCGTCATCAAAAGGAAGAAGTTCACAGTTCCTAAGGTTTATTTTAAAAAGCATTTTGTACATAATTAATAAGGCAAATAAAATAGAAAAACAATGTTTGTTGTATTGATTTGTGTAACTTTTATGCTTTTAATGGCAAGGTGTTCTTCTAACCTACAGCGTTTTATTGAAGAACCCTAGAAAAGACATAGCAAAGAAAACATTGCGCCTCTAATCTCATTTGTCATTCTATGTTTTTATCAAACAATGAAAGCGCGTCTTTTTATCTAAATTACATCTGTAACAAAATTGTGAAGACGAAACACGGCAGCGAAACGGAAAATATTGCAAAAAATGAGCACACCGTTGTTCATACATTACCGTAGTACAGTAGGTATCATAGACGAAATATATCCAGAGATCTAACAAACCGTATATTTTTTTACATTACATTTAATAATAGACACGTCATCACAGATTAAATAAAAAAAACCGGTATAGTTTTTTGTTAGTTAGCTACAACGTGAACTTTTCGGTTACAAGCATGTTGCACGCTATGTTGCGTTAATTCAGGATGAATACAAACTGAAAAGTGGCCTATGTATCCAATTAAAAACAATAAATTTCATCTTCACCTAATCGAATGTAGTAAATTTCATATTAATTGGTCTACAGTTTAATTAAGCGTATACAAAATATTGAACACACACCCACCAAAAACATAAATATAATGATTATTTTAGAGGAAAACGTTTTGGCATCCGTTTGCGCCTATTTGAGATTTCATTTTGACATATATGTGTGGAGTATGAAAGCCTAATTGCCGCGTGCACATCTTTTTTTACAATTTGTAAAGCAATTTAGAGGTCTTATTGAGGCGTTCATTGGATATGATATCTTTGTCTATAAATTACTATAGTACAATGACGGCAGAACGAGAATATTGGCAAGAAATATTCCCACGGTGTGTAATCACGGTTTCCAACAAGCTTTACTTTTCCTTATTAATGCTGTTATCAGATATAATGGCACCTTTACTACAAACACAATTATCGATGGATGGTCCTATACACATTATAACTTTAGTAACTTACTATTTAATTTATGTTTGCTCTTACAAGGTTTTATTGCATTTAAGCTTTAAGCGCACCGGTTTTGTGTTTACTTTTTTATGTGTGCCACTAACAAAATGGATCCATTGTTGTCTAATAAATGAAATTTTGAATTTGAATTTAAATGCCAATTTAGCGAAAAAATCGTGTATAAAATAAACTTTTTTTTTTAAGTTTACGAACTGTTGAACAAGCGAGATTTAGTGTCAACGTCTTAATAGAATAGAATTTATTTCTTACCTTATTGCGAACTCACATATTCGCAAAAGCCATAACAAAAAAAAAAATAAAGAGTTTTAAATACCCCTATTTTAAACTATATCATTCAAATTGTATCAGTTGATCTATAGCCTGAAAGACATCGCTTTTAGCGATAATGTCACCGATTAAGATCCTAATTTTATCTTTCAGTTTTTTATGTTGAGTTTGAATAAAGTTATAGACAATCATGTTATGTTCTTATAGCAATTGACAAAGAATAGAGAGATAGAGAGAGTATTTTACCTATATATCTATCTTATATACTAGTAATCTCAATAATTCTCACACAATGAAAGACTTTCTTTCATCGGCTGCGGTGTGGAGAGATCATCTTTTCATCTGAGTAATTAAATAAATGATCGGGCCTTTATAATTAGCCGTAGACGATATATACTCAACCGGTAAATATAGGTTATAACATTTAAGGTCTGATTATATTTTTTACTAACTGTTGTATTAATAAGTTGTAATATTTAGGAAGTAGTAAAAACAGAGAGATTAATTGGTGGATTATACCTTAAATTGTACCTATTTAATAATAATAGGTCTTTATTTCAGACAGCAGGGTCCATAGAAAGGTTTTAAAATAATTTAGGAATTTAAGATTTTTAAGAATTTTAAAAATTTAAAATAAAGGCCTAAAAATTTCAAAAATATGCCCGTATGTGTTATGGTATAATATTAAACATCAAACATTTATCTATATGTATGTTACCTATATGTATGTGTACGGTATGTTTTGTAGTTTTTATAAAAAACCAAACAGGATAACCTACAAACTGGCATATACACAATTTATGTAAATAGAATTTAATACACCCCTTTTTTACACAACGAGTGAAATAAATTTAAATGTACCTAGTGAAATTTATTACACATATGTTTTCAGCCGTCTTTAAAAAAGAAGGAAATTCTCAATTGCACTAAAAACTTGTAATTCGAGTATTAATTTACTTTAAATGCAAACCCGAAATAGTTTACCTCAGCAAGAAAATGCAGTAAAATCAATAGGTATAGGTAATACATGTAGCTATACTAGGAAGGTGAATAATTATATAGCATATCGCACCAATGCCTGTGCCTTAAGTTGTTAACAGAAAGCGATTTTGTAACTCTTTTAGCGACTAATCTTAAGATCTTGTATTCCTATCTATTGTATTCAGTTTTATTATATGTATAGATAGATAGATAGATAAGGATGTAAGGCACGGATTCGTCTGTATCACTTTAGAACAAATTACTATCACATTACCTACACCAATAGTGTTTCTACCTACTTCAAGCCCAACAAATTTTCAAATCAAATCAAATAGTTTATTGGTCACAAAATACATATGTAAAACGTACCTATTTTATGTGATGTATATGCAAATATGTACTTTAAAAAGTATTGGTACGCGGTGGAATGACTGACTCCTGCACTAGGTACCAGAGGTCCTGTGTTGCAAGGAAATCAGAGACACCACCACCCCCACACTTGTAACCATGTTTCTTTGCACTAATAATACATTAATTAAGTAAAAACACTAATTAAAACAACAAACTGAACAAAGCTTAGAAATTAGAATAATAGATATCAATTAATGAGGAAACAAAAACAAAGTAAACAACTTTTATGTGAATAAGGTAAATGTGGTATAGGAATGGTTTTTGAGCTTTAAAAGGTATGCACTTAACCACGATTCGCCTGCTATTAAGTTACAATTATTAATTCTGTATACTCTTCATTTATTTTCTCTTTTTACTTCTTTTTATATTTGTTAACTTTCTTATTCAACTCTTGACCCCGCGCGTCTCAAAGGGCCATACCTGAAAATCAGCGCTGCAAAGCAATCTGCAGCATTAATGCTGAGGTATGACCTTTTTTGACGCACGGGATACATCAATATAACGTAATACCTTTCTATTATATATGTTGTTAACTTTTGTATGTATATATTGTTGTGTCCTGTGTGTCCAAATAAATGCTTTGAATTTGAATTTTGAATTTGAATTTACAACAGTTAGCTATGATAGTATGGTCAATATGACTTCTCTACCCAATTTGAACCAGCTCTCTTTCAATTTAAATTGACAAGGCCCAAGTATATAATAATAAAAAATAGACCACAAAGAGTTTTACAATAAAAAAAAACCGGCCAAGTGCGAGTCGGACTCGCGCACCGAGGGTTCCGTACAAACCTGCAAGGTTAAATATTTTGTGATGTAACTAAAAATTTATGGTTTTCGTAATTTTTCCTTTATCTATGCTATAAGACGTTGCTTCGTACCAAATTTCAAGATTCTGAGTTCACGGGAAGCACCCTGTAGGTTTTGATTCCCTTGCAAGTGTCGAAAATTTGCGGCATAAATGGCTGTATCTTTTGATTGCGTTGGCTTAGAAGTTTGATTTTTTCACAGCTTCAAGGGACAGTAGACCTGAGTAATTGATATAAATTTCAGCTTCATACCTCTACGCGTTCCTGAGAAAAAGGGTCTTGACAGACGGACGGACGGACGGACAGACGGACAACAAAGTGATCCTATAAGGGTTCCGTTTTCTTCCTTTTGAGGTACGGAACCCTAAAAATACTTTCAGAAGACTTGATAACCTCCTTTTTGAAGTCGGTTAAAAAACAGTTTGAATTATATACTGTAAGGGATTTCTACCAAATCATCAGAAATACGACTCAAAAAATAACCTTAATATGACCTATTCTAAAATCAATCATTTTCGAGGACTATAAAATAATCCGACTTCAAGTGAAGCTATCAAAACAATATGAGCAATCGAGCGTGAAGTAACCACATTGCGTGGTCTGCCGAGATGTCTGAGCTTGCGCAAGAAGCAGCGGATGCAAAACTATCTGGTTGCCAACATTGTCGACATAGTATAGTGAGTATAGTCAATGATTAAAAAAACCGGGACATTGCACACAGCGCCATCTAGCCCCGCACTAAGCAAACGCTTGTGTCGTGGGTACTAGATAACGGATATAATACTCATATACTTTTATTTTATAAATACATACTTATGATGCCTAAACTGTTAAAAAAACAGATTAAGTAAGTTTATGTAAGATTCATTGTATTTTTACGTACATACATTGTAAATTTAGCATAATAAACGATTATTTATTATTTATTTATTTATAGGCTTCGGTACATGTATTATACGAGTAGGTAATCAATATGATTACTTATTATATGTACATATTATATTCATGTACTGAAACCTCTTAAAATGGTAAACTCTGGTGTCATGATTTTATTACAATTCTAAGGGCTCCTGACACTTCTTAAAGACTGACGTAGGTACTTTGACATATATAAAATGTTTTTTAGGAAAATATTGTTATAAATGTCAACGTGACATGGCATTATATTAACATAAAACGAGTACAGAATAAAGATTACGCGCATCATAAATTTGACACTGCTCTGTGCATTTATAAAATGGAGCGTTTAACCAGCCTATTATTGTAATATGTCGATCAGCATTGCCTCTGGCTGTGGAAAACTTGGAAATATTCGTAACTTGTACCCATGTACTAATGTTAAGCATTCCACTAGTTACATATACATTCATAATATATACCTACATACATTTTCTAAGTAAGTACCTACACTCTCACTTCAAGATATTTTTTTTATTAGAAGAAATCCCGTGTTATTTATAACCAAATAATTAATTATAATTGAGGCTCAAAAGTAAGGATAATTGAGCAACGATTTATTTTACAAAATTTAGTTAGTCAAACATCAGCATCTGGCCAACCAACTACCAACCACAAATTAAGACTTACGCATTGGCGAATATGTTTAGACGTAGCCAACTAGTTTTTTAATCAACACATAAAATAATGGCGTATGACATCACAACTATGCAAGCGTTTCTTACAAACTTTATATACCATACAATGTGATTACTTTCACTTTGCTCTTTTTACCTGTTCTCTAGATCAGATGAGAATCAATGGTACTTGTCACATTCTCAACCCAAAAGAGAGGAAAACCATAATACAGGAAATCCCCTGGCCCAAAAACGAAAGATTTATAGTCACAAATATACCTTAAATGCGAGTAGTCATCCGGTACATACGTAAAGATTAAGACCAAACAAGATTACAGTAAATATATTGAGATGTAAATATCGGAAGTTGGTAAGTTATAGTTTCCTATTTTATCATTCGTTTTATCACTTTCGCCATTCCTGGTTTAAAATAATTTAATGTAAAAATATAAACGATTGATTGATTTTCAAAGGCGACTTTCTAAATGAATATTTAGTGATTGAAAAATAAATTTCGTAGCTCAATCTTTCTACCTTTTTTGGCTAAGCCCATAACTACACAAATCATAAAAATATAATAACCACTATACGAACTTCACATAAAATTGCTTACGAAGCATCGAAGACTTAATATAAAAATAAGATTTAAGTTAGTAAGGAAGCTATGAATAAACCAACCATTTGCACATACGTCCTGAATTAGGTATTTGTTAACAGTCAAATAACTAGATGTGCCTACACTACACTAAAAAAAGTAACGTTCAGAAGACTTAATAACTTTTTTTAAGCTGGTAAAAAAGCCATCTATTTGTTCTTATTAACTTGTTTACTGACTACTGTACTAGCCGACAAGTTACATACTTTCTCTTCATGCCGAGTGTATCTCCGGACATGTAATTGCATGCTAATGGAAGACGCGACCTTCTCACGATCTGCAGCCAACGAAAGTGTTACTTTTATATGTATTGGGTAACTAGCAAACCCCGCGAACTTCGTTTCGCCACCAGATGGCTTCGTTTTTTTTCTTTTTTCTATTTTTATATAAACATAACGTCGTAGTCCAAGACCATTCCAACGAATGCAAAACCGTGGAAATCGGTTCGTGCGTTCTGGAGTTATAGCGTTAGGAAGGAAAACCTGACTTATTTTTATATACTTAGTAGATGACAAAGTGGGAATGTTGAATGAAGTTTTTGAACAGATTTCAACAAACAAATTTATTTAGATTGGAAGTCTAATGCCAATTTAATTAATTTAAACGGTCTTCTTCTCAGTCGTTATCTTCATTGCTGAAGGTCGTGTCTAGCTTGAAGTCTTGATCACTTGGTGCACTATGCTTCTCCATGATGTCCTGTCCTCCGCGGTCTTGAGAGCTTGGGTTATTGGCAAGCCTGTAAGGGTCTTAACTAGGTCAGACCAGCGGGTAGGTGAGCGGCCGCGTGATCTTCTCCCATCGACTTTGCCAATTACCATCAGTTTTTCTAAACTGTCAGGGTCCCTACGAGCAATGTGTCCGAAATATTTGAGAATTCGCTGAAAGCAGATAGCAGACCGTCTTGTGGTTATCTTGAGCTCTTTTAGAATAGATACGTTGGTTCGGCGTGCAGTCCACGGGATACGCAACATCCGTCTCCAACAACACATCTCAAACGCATCTATTTTGTCTCTTTCTTTCTTCCTAATTGTCCAGGATTCGGCGCCGTAAAAGAAGATAGAGAATACCAACGTACGCACCAGCCTCACCTTGGTTTTTCGGGATATGTTACGGTCTTTCCATAATATTCTAGTGAGTTTAGTCATAGCTGCTTTGGACATTTGGATCCTCCTGGCTATTTCTCTTTCCGTGCCACCCTCATTAGTTAGAAGTGAGCCAAGATAAACAAACTGGTCAACGAACTCCAGGTCTCTGAGTTCATTGGAGCGAATTAGCAAGCCAGGTCTATCTACCATCATAATTTTGGTCTTGGCTTTGTTGATGGTGAGGCCGACTAACTCACTCTCTCTCTCTACTCTAGACAGTAGTTGCGCCAGTTCTTCCTCAGACGATGTAAATAATGTGGTATCATCCGCATACCTCAGGTTGCTGATCTTTCTGCCACCAATGGATATACCACCATCCCAATCCTCTAGGGCACGTCTCATTATATATTCCCCGTATATATTAAAGAGGATCGGGGATAGGATGCATCCTTGTCTCACACCTTTCTGCGGTCTAAACGGCTTCGATAGGACATTGTTCACCTTCACAACTGTGCTTCCATTTTGGTATAGGTTTGCTATCAGATGAACAAGATGATCGGGTACTCCCATTTCGATCAGGATTCTCCACAAACATTCCCATCGTATGCAATCGAACGCCTTAGAATAATCGACGAAACACATCAGCATTGGAATGTTGAACTCACGGCACTTTTCTACGATCTGCCTTACATTCACAATCTGTTCTCTAGTGCCCCGCCCCTTAACAAATCCCGCTTGCTCTACTGGAATCTAAACGGTACCGGTATTCATAAATTGTTTCAATAAATTAAATTCTCGCACGACTTTTTTCATGTCATGATTTTCATGTAAAACGTTTGTATGTCGACGTTCGTCGTTTTTGATCGTCAATCAATCAAAATTACCAATCAAATCATATCTTTTCAAATCATTCAAAACTGAACTTGCACAACCAAATATAATGGTTCGGTGTTAAAAGCTTACTTTATATGTTTATCTACTAGTGGACGCCCGCGACTTCGTTCGCTTTATTTTGAGATAAAAATGTAGCCTATGACACTCCTAAGACCTCATACTACACATACCAAAAATTATGATGATCTGTTCGGCCGTTTTTTTGCGTTATAATCGTTTGAATAAACAGATGGACAGATATTCTTAAAACTGATGAAACATATTCTGTTATGGATTTAGAATACCCATACATTTTTTTCCTAATATGTTCAGATTATTTACCCTCTTCAGTTTTATTATATGTATAGATAGATAGATAAATTCTATCAGACAGGAACAAAGGAATGTTTTAGTCATTTATGTAAAGCAGTGGAATCCTGAAAATCCCATTAGAATTTTATTATTAGGTCAATATAGCATAACTTGTACCACACGAGCGACCGAGGCGCCGGCGCCAGCGTCGGAATTTACATAATTATTGCTATATCACTCCGAGACCTGATTTTAAGAATCCTAAATAACATGAAATGACAAAAATAATAGCCACTGACCATAAACTAGTTGCTGACCGAAAACACTTGCATACACTGACTATATTTGTTAGCTTTCTAAGTTTCGTATAAGTTATTGTAGTTTAGGGACAGTAACATCGACTCATGTATATTATTTAAGCATGGAATTTTCGCTGACTTGAATGAATTTAAAACAAAAAACTATGGTTAAGTAGTAGTTCTACATTAGTACTACATTGTTTTATCTTGTTTACGTGCATTTCATTTTTACAATCTCATGCTTAAATCTTCGGATGGATCCAAAATCAAATGATGAATTAAAAAGTATTGTGGCATAACTTGGTATGAGCTTTCCTAAACTAAATATCACCTGTGGCATCACAGATATATATAGGTATATATGTAGGTGTATAGGCCGAGATCGTTGCAGGTATGATTGTGTAAATAATATTCTACGAGACCTTGCGTGTTTTTGAAAGACACGCATTAAGAGGGGGCCTAATGCCAGCAAAACGCAAACAGAGGTACATACACCGCGGCGCCGGGCGCGGGTCTCCATTTGAATGTCGCGGTGTATTTTTGACCAAGTTTTATTTAATTACTCAAAAGTTGTACATCAAATTAAAAAAGTAACTGATAAGTCCACTAAAAAATAATTGCAGCTATTTTATACATAAAAAATAACGCGGGGTAATCGCTGATAATTTCGAGTAAATGAATAAAAATAGATTTTTTCTTTGGCATTTGTAGTTTTTTTTTTTTATGTGGAAAGCTCCGACCTATTTTCAAAATTCTATACGACTATTCCACTTCTTTGGGATTAAACCCATATCCCAATATTTTTTTCGTTGCAATTTTTATGATTCTTAGCATCAAAAAGCGGCATCGAAAATACCTATGTTTGCGTTTTGCTGGCATTAGGCCCCCTCTTAAGGCGATTTCTTCAACTAATTCCACCTCTTTTGCTGATCGAATCTACAATTAATTTCTAAAAGCGCAAAAGACAATTGAGATTCAATGCTATACGAGATTCTTGTAACTGTCGTGACTCGTTCTAGCGACAATATGGTCGACCTGTTATAATGTGCGGTTTACTACTGCGATATAAAAATGACCTTCTCGACCCACTTCTGGGTACTTACATGCAATTGCATACCAACTGATATTACATTATAAGCTGGTAAATATTATTTCTCTTTGGCAAAGAGAGCCACAGAATGGAAACCCTGGAAAGAACCAGAAACCCGGGGAGACCATGGAAGAGGTGGAGGGATGTGTTCCACGAAGTCTGCGGTCCTGATTGAATGAGGAAGGCGAGAAAGAGAGAGATGAGTGGAAAACAGTAGGGGACTCCGTTGCCAAGCAGGCAACTTCTGCTGACAAAAATTTATACTCAAAGTGTGAAATTTATAACTAGCATATTAATTTTGTGGCAGTACATAGAATAAAGTCTTTTTTAATATTATTTAATACTAGTCAGACGTATGTAAATAATAATACACTGAGCTATCCGCATCTGAAAGCAGCATGGGATCGCAGAAAATTTTGCCAATTGACCTCCAAACTTCTATATGACGATAACACCTGATAATGATGATGAGAACTATGTAAAAAAAATAATGGAAGGACCTGGGCGCCCACCACGATGTATCTGTCCAAGAGAACTCCTCTAACGAATTAATTCTGCGGGGGAGTCACGACCCTCAGTCATGAGGAAATACGACTCAAGAAAGAGAGTTGTAAAAAAACATGTTACCGCCCGTGCCCGTCACGGCGCCGGCCGGCTTACGCCGTGTTTATGTAAGTGGCACTGCCCACCGTTACGCGCTTTCTACATCTCGCTAGATGCTCTCATTACTTTGATATTATCTGTCTACCGTAAGTATAACTTGATAAGTAAGTCTATGTAAGTAGTTTACATCGCGGTGTCAATGTTTAATTGCCTTAACGTCATCATCATCTTCAATCCTTGTTGACCCACTAGCTGTCATTGTTATTTTATATAAGTACATACCTACCTACTTAGGTACTTAATAATTAGTAAGTATCTACGTCTATGTAAGTAGTGGATAGGCTGTTTCAATGTGTAATTATCATCATCTTCATCTTCAGCCCTTGTTGGCCTACTGCTGGGTATAGGCCTCCTCCCCTAAGTGCAATTTTCATTATCCTATCTATGAAATAGGTACTGAATTTTTATGAAATAAAATGAAAATCATCTATTTATCATAGTGTTACTACACATTTAAATAAGAAGTACTTACCTACAATAAATAATGGTGTAAAATGAATGTTTCAATATAAAAGGTTGAAAATAAATTTCATTATCAAGAAAATCTACGAAAATTTCCTAGAAAAATATTTTTTATTAAGTATGAGATTTTCCTGTAGCTTTCTTAGCTTTAGGGTAGATCTACATTAGTACCTACCTAGTGAAAAATATAATATGCATTAAGAAAAAGCGAAAAATATGTAGGTAATTTTCCGAGCACACAATGCGCAACATCAGAAGACAACAAAGACTCAAATTTTAATCCCTGGGTTTTGTAATTCAAAACTTATTGACACCGTCTGTTCCAATGAAACGAACAATCGTGATACTAACGTAACACTTTCCATCAGGCGCCATTCATTACTTTTTTTAGCTTGTTAAAAAATGTAGGTACTTACCAAGAGCTAGTAAAAGCAATGCGTGCCCGTAGCGACGCATGTTGATAAATGTCGCGATCGTATTTTATTTCGCGAGAGAATGCACACGCGTCCCACCCGCGCGGCAGTCTGAGGTACACTGACTTTTACAAGCTAGAGGCTGCGCAGTGCGCTGAGATGCGTAAGCGCAAGTTTTAGTAGCACCGAGTAGAGGTGTAAAAGTAACGAGAAAAAGCAAACCCGTATGTATTCGGTACTTTAAAAATCAGTACTCGTTACTATCGTATCGTTACATTACTCGTTACTTTTGATACATCTGACAATGACTCGGATATGATCCGATCCGCTCGCAGTAGAAATGGTAGAAATTAAATACAATGGTAGAAATTTCAAATATAAGTTTTAAGGCTAATTTTACCATTTTTACTGTAGATTTCATATGAATAATTATATATAAAAATAAATCATTATATAACTAAGTGTAAATCGGGTTTAATATCATGAAAAACAAAATTGAACTTATCATCGTCGGAAACGAATCCGCTAGCTTTTGGCTCAGGGATCGTTTCCGATTTTTCTGTTGAATAAATTTGTCAAATGAATCGTACGGAATCATTGTGATTTGGAAAAATCCTTTCCGTACCGATTGATTTCCGTCTCAATCGAATCGGATTCGTATCCGACTCATTGTGAAACACACCGCGTATAACACAACGTTCGTCGGTTCGTATGTTGTACGGTTTAGTACGCGTGTAGAACTCAAAATGAACAAATATCTATCTGTTTGAGCCATTTCACAATCAAAATTAAGTTTTGTAGGTGTATGTGGATTCTTGTCCATGATTTACCTACTATATTTAATTCATTTAAAAAAATATATTAAATCGCATAATTCTTATTGCACTCAACCGCACAAATCAAACAAGAAACTTCTGTTTCTTGTTTTAACTAAGTATTAACTTCCACTAATAACAACCAAACTACTTTCTTTTGCAATTCCAACGGTTTTAAATTTACCGAAAAAGCGCTCCAAGGCGCGCATGCGTAAAACCACAGATTACGTAGAACAAACATGCGATTAGCAAACGTTTCAATACACGTTACCATTTAACTCTCATTCATTGCACAAATAAAAATGTACATAACACATATTTTCTAATATTATATTATAGGCTACTATTGTGTATTTTAAAAAATGTTTTTGTGTCATTAAATGATTTTATTATTATTATTATTATTTAACTGAACCCATCAAACAATAAATGCGAGAAACGAATTGGTGCGAAACAGTGCGAGTAACGAAATACATTTGAGAGTAACGTTTCGTTAGGTACTTGGTAGGTATCAGAGGGCGCACCCCTACCGAATACATACGGTTTGTCACAGCTCTAGCACCGAGTAGCACGTCGTAAGCCCGCGGCTCAAGAGGACGGTCGACAGTAAAAGTGGTCTTTTATAAAATAGAAGTAATTTAAAATCAAATTTGCTTGTCGTTTTGATCTTAGATTTTGCTTAGCTCAAATTCTGTCGAGAGATTATACTTATAGAACACAATAGTTTCTACAGTCAAGTTTCTCAGATTTTGTTTAGAAAATAGTTCGTAGGTAGGTACTATAAGTACTAATCATGTTTAGCTAAGTAGATATGATGGCTGAAAGGGCAAAAACTTTTAAAAGTAGATATTATCTCATAAGTAAGGAACATAGGTAGGTAACACAGGTTCAGTATGCTAAAGTAGATACCTATTTATGTTAAAGGTTTAAGTTGTAATCTGAAACCCTTCCTCAGGTAACATAAAACTTATTTCGTACCATATGAATGTAACGGAAATATTAGCTTAAGATTATGGTGAAAATCTTAATTTTCAGTTTTTATGGTAGTTTTAAAAATATCTACCAAAACAGCAAAACAAAGTTTTTTACATTATGGCAGCATAGTTTTGTAAACGTCACGTATTGTTTTGTTCTCAATGACACCGTAGAGTGCAATGAAAGTGAAAGCTAAGTTACTCCGCTGTGATTGGCCACATTTAAACTAATTAATAAAACGACCAATCACAGCTCAGTATTTGTTATAAATTGTGCAATAGAAAACCAAACTATGCGAAATGGGCTGTCAATAACCGGAAATTCAGTCACGTACCTATTGTAGAAAAGTTTGAACTTGGTGTGAATGTTAGGACGAAATGTTACAATTATAGTTTTTAAGTTTCAAGTGATATTATCATAGGTTCTATGAAATACAGACAAGCTGGAAAATGTGGAAGTTATGTATAGTGATATTCGCACTTGCGGCTCAAGGTACGAACAAGACTCTATATCTTAAACTCGAGTGAAAGTTTCTTATTGTTTTGTTATTCAATGCCACTGTTGATTTCAGACTGCTTTACTCAGGACGAAGATGGACCATATCGTGGCAGCTTCATTGGAAAACTCAACTCTTACCATCACCAGGTACTATTATTTGACAATACTTACATTCAATTTTCAACTTCTCAACTAACTTTTAAAGCTTAGTGAAAAGGCTCTAATAACCAAAATTTGCCCAAATTCGTCAATTTTAACCAAATAAGGGACACAACAAGCATAGATATTGGTTTAACTGTCATCTTATCTTGTGAAATCAAACTTGCGCCATAGCTTTCTCAGAATAATAATATTCATCATCAATATATTATGGTGACTCATTAGATACATAAGTAACAATTATAATACTTGTAAGAAAGAACCTTCTTTGTGAATGAATTTAGTACTTTTTTTATTTGGTAGGGGAAATCCTAAACAGGGCATACACAGACCAAATAAAAGAAAGAGAAGAAGACATTTTAGCGTATAAGCATCAACCTTTTTTGGTGCAAAGGATGATATAAATTAGAAATGTAATTTTAAGCAAATTTCTAACATAACGCAATAAAAATGTTTCAGGTATCAGGAGAAGTTTATGCAGTGAATGACTCAACCATCCTCCTGGTGAACTTCAACTATGATGGCACTGGAGATGACACATTCTTCTGGGCCGGAGACGCTGGCCGGCCTGGACCACAGGGGTTCATTGTGCCTGACGAACTTGGCAAGTTAGTATCTGAAAGAAATACATTTATTGTGAACATAAAATCTGCCACAATACAGCCCCAAGTGAGCATAATGCTGGTTGTGTGGAAGCAACCAGCGCTGGTCTTCTGTTGAGGCTGTGACGTCATGCACGTACAAGAAGGCAGGCAAACAAACTAACAAGATAAGACATATAGAAAAAGGAGCCAAATTTTAAATTACTTACTTTTGCATTACTTTTTTATTTTTGTTTACTTATTTGATGCTTATCTACATTACTTATGAAGTCCCAGTATCTAGCTTAGCTAATTTAGTTGAAGGAAGTTAGTGTCACTGCTGATGTATCTTAGTTTAAACAAATAAGTTATATTGATTCCTATTAAAATCATTACAAAGAGTTGAACAATTTAAAGATATAAATAAAGGGCACATAAATGTAGTTATTACTGTAACAATGTCTACACACACTGGTTATGAAATTACTAGTATTGGCCTTTGTTGTAACCAGAATAAGTGTCAACATTAATTGAGAATGATGCTGATTAAATTAGCCTTTACAAATACTGTAGATGACAACTCAACATTATTTTCAAAATTATTATTCAAAATTATTTATTGATGTAGATAAATGTACATACATGAAATGGCGGCTCTAGATACCAAACTAGGCGTTAGCCTGTATCTTGGTACCTAGTCCTTCCCAGTAGAAACATTGTTTGTGTACATGTTACATAAAATTGATAATTAAAAATTAATTTATTTTAATTTATTTAATTTAGCACAGTCTACAAATTATAAAATTGAATTATTACATTGTTAATATGTGTATAATTGATGACATAATAGAAAAGTAAAAAAAGTTATTTTATGAAGACCAAAGATTTCGACAACAAAAAAATAAATAAATAAATAATAATAATATACATAAATGTTATAGCTAAATAGTTAAATGAAACAAAAATCAAAGAATATACTGGCTTTGTAACTAGTTATTGATTTAGCAGCTGAGTTTTATTAGATATAATATGTATCACATAGGGTACTAGTTAAAATGGTTAAAGTAACATGCTTGCAAGGTACAGAACAGACAAAGAGGTTTATTTTTTAATGAGATAGGCTCATGCTGGACTACAACTTGCCTAATGTTAAGTAACGTTATAATCTATGATCTAGCGTGCTTGCCTAGAAGAACTGGTTTACTTGAAGACTGTCAAATTATAGTTCAAGGGGAATAGAGATTCGGGCAAGGAGTTCCACAGTTAGGCTGTTCGCACGATGAAAGTAGAACAAACCTCTTGGTGCGCTAGGTACAGCTAAAAGCAGTTCATACCTATAAAATTGTATTTTTGTGATTATTTTTGCTCATTTTCCATAAAAAGTTTCAATCTTATATTGTTTCCAGAACAAACATTCTCGAACGCTACTACAACGCCGAGGTCCGTCTAACTCTGCCCGAAGGCAAGAAAGTGTCCCGCATCAAATGGCTGGCTATATACGACATTGACTCGCAGAATGCATTCGGAGATGTATATATGCCGGATGAGTTTGAAGCTCCATCAGCGAGGCCCTTGCCTGCGCTGGCTGGCTCTACTGCGGTCAGCTCGCAGCCCGTGCAAGTGTTGACTGCAACTACTTTGCTGTGAGTAGTATATAATAAATAGTAGTAAATAATCTTATAGTAATAATCATAGTACCCGATTCATTTTTTTAGCTCCTATACCTACAGCTAAAATTACAGTAGATTTATTCTAGTTAAGACATATACACATCATATGTTATGTTTGACATAATTTTAATAACAAAAATTTACATTTTACCTATTATTAATAAAACTAAATATTTGTACCTTCTAAAATTTTATTAAAGCTAAATGTAGATAATAAATTCAGTATGAGGAGATATTGTAATTTGTGTAGCATATTCTATAATATAAGTACTTATATACCTAAGTATGTTACAACTTTACAGTATCAATAAAGATTCTTTATCTTTTTTTATCTTATCATTAAATGTGACTTATTTAAAGAGTGGTAAAAATTAATAAATCTTTTCTCACAATATAGCTCCTTACAAAGGAAAAAAGGATGGCATAATTTTCGCCGCTAATTATAAAAGACATCTTTACTGAATCAGATTATACCACCGAACACAGAGATAATTATTGAATTAATCCCTTTTTTACCTCAGACCTTTTTAATTATTGCAATTTGTAAAACATCCTATATGTAGTAGTGAACTACATTATTAAACATTACCCTGTCACGTCGACCTGCGGTGTTACCCGCTTTCATACTGAACATTAAATAGATAGACACTTTATTAAAACACCATCACAACAAAGAAATTCATCAATCACAAAAACTTAAACATGGCACAGTTAAAAGATATATAAATAAATGTGTATACTTCCTTTATATTACCATGAAACCATTACAGTATGTATAACAATATATTTCTTAAGTAAACATCACTTATTATTGATTGTTGTTTCAGTATCCCCGAGTTCCGCTACGACGGCAGTGGTCAGGAGGTGTACTTCTGGGCCGGCGTGGGCCCGCAGCCCTCGCCTAAAGGGTTCAAGATACCTGACGAGGATGGATAGTGAGTATGCCACATAAATTTCCTCCTCCTTAAGTAGTAACCTTACTACTAAGGGTTCCTCTCTCCCCATGACTGAAGGTCGTGACTCCCCCGCGGAATTAATTCGTTAGGTGAGTTCTCTTGCGCAGTCACATCGTGGTGGACGCCCAGGTCCTTCCACAATAGACACATGTCCTCGGATATTGTGGTTCTCAAACAGGGTTCTTAACTCCCCCTAAAATTAATGAAATGGGAAAGTTTTAAACACCTTGCATGTAAAACATATTGAAGTTTTCAAACGTGTCGGTTTCCACACGAGGTTTTCCTTCACTTCTAAGCGAGTGCAAATCCACAATTAATTTGGAAATACAAGTCATTGATAGGGCCTGAACCAGGGTGCGCCTTGATGAAAAGCAGCAACTGAGCTGAGCAACACTCGGTTTTTAATCTATACTAATATTATAAAGCTGAAGAGTTTGTTTGTTTGAACGCGCTAATCTCAGGAACTACTGGTGCGAAAAAATATTTTTGTGTTGAATAGACCATTTATCGAGGAAGACTGTAGGCTATATAACATCACGCTGCAACTAATAGTAGCGAAGAAATAATGGAAAATGTGGAAAAAACGGGGGAAATTATTCATCTTTGAGGGCTTTCGTTGAGTGCGCTGCGAAAACGGTTCAAGTCGTGGGTAACAGCTATAATTTATAAAGCTATAAAGGTTATTTGCAAAAATAAATATGATGTCCAAAATAACTATTTCACGCGGACGAAGTCGTGGGCACAGCTAGTATAATCATATAGTTGTTAATAATTGTGTTTAATCTGTCCACAGCTTGGAATCACTCAGAAAATACGCAGGAGAAGACGTGCGGTTGGACCTGCCCGGCAGCAAGACTATATTTGATATCAACTGGCTGGCGATATGGGATGTCGGTGCTGGCACCGCGCTGGCTACCGTACTGGTGCCTGAAGGTAATATATCACCACTAAACATATATGTAGACAGCGAGTGTGGCTCAGCGGTACCAGTGTCTGCTTCTCATCCAGACGCATCCTGGTTCGAATCCCGCCCTACACCAATGACTTGAATTTTCAAGTTATGTGTGGATTTGCGAAGCGAGTGCTTAACATTGAAGTAAAACATCGTGAGGAAACCGACTTGTTGGAAGACCACCATATCTAAGGACATGTGTCTTCCGTGGAAGGACCTGGGCGCCCACCACGATGTATCTGCCCAAGAATGCCTCTCAGTCATGAGGAAACACGACTCAAGTGAGTAGACAGCTGTCTTAGTAATGAGGTTTCGTCTTTGTTGTCTCAGTAGCTACTATTTAACGCTATTGTAGGGCCAGCTTGCCTAGTTTTTCGTCTCTGCTACGTCCACAAAAAAAATGCTTAAATTTATCTATTGATATTTTGTCTTTCATGTTTCCAGGTCTGAACGTCCCACCCGCACAGAGCGCCCTGCACCCGCACCGCGGCTCCCTCCCCGCGTGTCGGCAGCTACACCGCGACTACCAAGTAGGCTGGGAGGTGTTCGGCCCGCAGGTCACCATCGAGCTGGCTGCCATGGTCAGTACTTACATCTAGCTCTGAACGTTCCACTTGCACTGAAAGTCGCACCCGCACTGAAAGTCCCACCCGCTCTGAACGTCCTGCTCTCACTGAACGCCCACCCGCACTGATAGTCCCACCCGCACTAATCGTCCCACCCGCACTTAACGACCTACCCGCACTTAACGTCCCACCCGCACTTAACGTCCAGCTCGCTCTGAACGTCCCACCTGCACTGAACGTCCAGCCCGCACTGAACGTCCCACCGGCAATGAATGACCCACCCGATTGACTGTCAATCGGCAATAATTTCATAACCAGTAGGTGCATAATGTCCTACCAGCACAGTCTCCAGTACATACCTACATCTTCAAGCAGATAGACAGAGAGCTATCATATTTGCTGCAAAGGGAAAGAGTAAACGGGAGTTATCAAGGGGTCTAGTGCAAGCAATTCCGTGTAAAAAAATGATTTTTTTACGTGTTGATTAGATATTTTTCCTTATTTTCCTTATGAAGGATCCACTTAACATCCAGTTTATGACTCGTTTCAGTTGGCTCCCGACGAGTACATGGCGTTCGGTATCTCAGGCGCTACGGACAGATCTACCATGATGGGTGCTGACGTAGCTGTGGCGTATTTCAGGTAATACAAAACTACGAAAAACAATAAAACAAAAACTTTAATTTTGTGGTTGTGGTTTACGCGAAATTTAAATTTTACTCTTCTGTTAGAATTTGACTATAATTTCACTAAAATCGATATTTTGTATGTATAGACAGGCCAATTCGGTAAATGAGTAGGTATGTACGATGTACGGCGGTCACGTGAGATATTTTCAATATTTTCATATATTATATACATATATATTATTTTCAACAGTAAACAAAGAATGTGCATGTTAGGTTTTCTTTTAAAAGAAAATGTACGTCCATTAGTTTACCTATAATATTATGTTCAGGTTAGTATTAGTATATTTTCAGTTTAGTGAACTTATATCAATAAATAAAAAAATAATAAGAATCAACGCCATCTAGCGACAAGCTTGCCACGCTAATTCCGAAAACTTTTTTCCCAGTGACAAGGAACAGCGCGGTCTGGCCGTGGACTACAACGTGACGGCGCGCGCCGCCTGCGTGCAGGTGCTGGGGCGCTGGGAGGGGGTGTGCCGGGACAGCGTGCTCGGGGGGCAGGACTCCAACCAGGTACGAGGGAGTAAATAGAGCTGCTTTTAGGTACCACGAAGATTATGTTAGTTACAAATGTTGCTAAGAGATGGCGCCATCTTTTATTTATTTATTTATTATGGCACGCAAAACAGAATATGTTCTTAAATTAACTTAATATGCATTTTAAGCTGGTCTCGATCCAGAACAAATTCCAAGGCATGTGTACACAGCTTGATCTAAATGTGTACATAGATTATCTTCTTTCTGATCTTTTAACTGCAATATAATAGTTCTCTTTTTCTCGAGTCTTATTCGTTTTTTCTGGGCTTCATAACCCTCCCGTAGAATTAAGTCATTGAAAATTCTGTCTTGGGCAAATAAATCGTGGTGGGCGCTTAGATCCTTCAACGCAAGACATGTTCTCCGATTTTGTGGATGTTTTTCCTTCAACGTTTAAGGAGTGCAAACCCACACGTAAAAAAACAAGTCATTTGTGTAAGATTGCATTCAAACCAAGGTGCGTCACTACACTCACTCATTTTGTAAGACAATAAATACGTTAATCATATTAATAATATATTCATTCTTTTGGACAGGTCTTCACAGCACGTCGCGAAAACGGTCTCACGGTGGTATCATACCGTCGCAACCTGGCCCCGCCCGAGCCAGGCGACCTGCCCTGGCCTACAGACGCACCAGTCTATGTAGTGTGGGCTCTAGGCATCCGGGACAAGGATAACGAGCCCTCGTACCACGCGAGGTACCCGCGACAAGACCTCGCGATACACCTGAATCAGCAATCACTCATCAACGACTGCTTTCCGTTCTCTATGTTAGTACATTCCCACTTTTGTGTAAATTATCCCCATTCTGTGTATGTAATTCCTTTATTTTGTGTAAGTTCTTTCTTTCCATAGTCTATGTAAATAGTCTCCATTCTCTACGTAAGTATATATCTTCCTACATTATCAAGTATCTTTAAATGGATGTAATAGTCTATGTAGTGTGGGCTCTAGACCATATGACAAGATCTTGCGATACATCCGAACCAGCAATCACTCATCAACGACTGATTTCCGTTCTCTGTGTAAGTATTTCCCAATCTGTGTAAGGAATTACCATTCGCTGTGTTTCTTCCTTTAAGATCGACTGTTTTTATTTTAAAGAAGTCTGGGCTTGAAATCTTGACCACTCTTTATATTGGATGCATAATTTTCTTTTTCTAGAGGTCGAGGATAAAGATTTTCTTTAGATACCTACAAAGTGTGGAATATATCATTTCTCTCTCTCTTAGCTCTTGAGTATAACTTATGCAAAGCTTTTTTATGAAATACGATAAGGCTATTGCACTTTACGGCAACTAAAAGAAAAAAATTACTCAGCGCCACTAAGCTTCTTAGTGACGCTTGTCAGGGGTACTAGATTATGAATATAATTCTTATCTATTGTTTTATTATTCCCTTCCAGCGGTACCCGGCAAACACCGGCAGTGTGGGAAACCCCCCAGCTCTTCGACCCGGCGCTCCGCGTGTTCACAGTAACGGTGGGCCCCGCAGGAGGCCCCCGGGGCCCCTCGTCCCGGACCGGGGCCCGCGTGGCGGGGGCCGGCGCTGCGCCCCTTGTCTTCTATGTCAATGGGCAGCTGGCGCCTGATCTACAGCTGCGGAGAGGACTTACTTACACCTTCAAGGTCAAATATAATTTATTTTAGGACACACTAACAAACATGCGTCTAAACGAATGTGTGAATTTAAATTGCACTGTGAGCCATGCAAGAGACATTTTAGTACTAAATTTGGTTATGCGTGCCATATACCGGCTCATAGCCGTAACAAAGATAAGTCGAGATTCGCCATTGGCGAGACGCTAAGGAGGACTAACTATATATGTATAAAAAAACGAATGTATGTTTATTAAGTTTTTATCACCACAACGACGCCACGGAGCATCACAATTTTTGACATGGAAATACTAAAGGGTCTCAATGGTGGCATAATACTAGTATACATACATAGTGATATCGGGCTCCTTAGGAGGCCCCCGGGGCCCCTCAGCGCAGCCCGGGGCCCGTGCATCTGGTCTTTTACGTTCGTGGACAGTTGTCATCTGATCTGCAACTGCGTAGAGGTCTTACTTACACTTTCGAGGTCACGTGTCATATATCTCATGACAATAAAACATAACTTGCATAAAACAAAACAACAGAAACATATGACTTGCGTAAAACAAAAGTATGATTCGCTTTCACGCCTCACGCTTTTATTAGTGGATCTCAAATCTTTTTTTTCAACCATTGAAAGCCTATATTTGATTGGAGATTTAAAACTGTTCTTAGTTCTAGAAATCAGAGACTATGTAGTGTCTATTATAAGTGAAAGAGAGAGATCAGATCAAATAATTATCTATGTATTTGTCGTCCAAACTCCATCTGTTATCTAGTAGCGTAAGCTTTGTATGGGGCTAGATGGCGCTGTGTGGTATGTCCTGAAATATTTATTTATTTATTCCAGGTTATGGGTGGCAACGACCCCCACTCCCCGGACGAGTACCACCCCCTAGTCATCACAGCGGAGCCGCGCGGGGGGCTCGAGCGACTGTCGGAGCAGGCGCAGCGACAGGTGATTAAATATTTATTACTTACTTGTTAAGAAAAAAACAATAAACCAACAACTTGATAAGGTTTATGCAAACCAGTTGGAAACCAATTTTAGCTATATTTCCAAAACGACTACTCGGATTTTGACAAGAATAACGAGCCCTTGTACTACGCGAGAACGACAAATTTTGAAGTCGCAAAATGAAAATAAATTATTTATTAACTTTTTAGCGACATGAAGACGGTTTTTGATTTTTTTGAAATGTATTTTATATTGTATGTATGGACTATTGTGATTACACATGTTAATTTAAGTCTTAATAACTGAATCAATAAAGAAAAATTAGCTTTCTAGCTATCACGGTTATTGAGATACAGCCTGGAGACAGACAGACTGACAGCAGAGGCTTAGTAATAGGGTCCCGTTATTACCCTTTGGGTACGGAACCCTAAAAAAGTACTATGAATCTGATTTACATGCACAGATCCGCGTGCTGGCGGGCGTGCACGTGACGCGGCGCGGGCGCCTGGCGCCGGTGGCGGCGGGCGCGCTGTGTGCGGGCCGCCGCCCCGCGGGCGCAGACCCGCGCCGCGACGCCGCGCACAGCACCTTCAGAATGTTCAACAAGACGCTCACTTGGAGCTGTTCTGGTGCTGCAGCTGATCTGACTGTCACGCCTAACTCGTCCTGGCCGGATATAGTCTACTATCACTCTTTTACTCATGCAGGTAAGTCTAAGAACGATTCCTTGACTAAATCAAATGTCAAAACCTTTCAAGGTCAAATCTTTGAAAAGTCATAATATGTCAAAACATTAACGTGGCCGAATATTGTGAACTATCATTAATTTTCGCAAGTTAGTTAAATATCTGTTCGTATCGGTAGTCATCATAGAGAAGCCAAAGTCTGAGAGTAAAAAAATAATAATTTCAAATTTAGGAAATTAACAAGTCATTATGTAATTTTGGCCATTTTATTGCACATTCACTTATATTTTTTTTTATGTTTTACCTGTTTTTTTTTAATAACTTATTTTCCCCAGGTATGGGCGGGCGCATATTCGTGGTGGACCGCCACAAACGTAGTCTGGGCCGCACCAAGTCGGCTGCCACTGCTATCTCCTCTGCAGCCGCGCTACTTACCATCATCACTGCACTTGCTTGTTTAGCTGCACGCTAGTCAACTATACCACGGTATTTTTAATATTTTGTTTACCTAGACATGCGTTTTTGCTAAAAAATATTATTGAACTGGATAATTCTAATACATGTCTGAGATTACTTACCTACATAAAATCTATGAGTATGTATCAAAACGCTACTCAAAACGTGATTTTAAGTTATTTACTTGCTTGACTGTTTTAGCTCAATTTATATATATTTCTAGTATATCATTTCCGACTAGTTTTCAACTCAAATCTGCCTAGTTCTTAGATTTATAGCTATATTTTTACTACGTTTAATTTTAAATGAATCCGTCCTTTTTTATTTTACTTAATTTTGTATACCTGCATTACTGACGCATATTTTTATTTAGATGTCACTCGTATTGTATACCTTAAGTAGAGGCTAAGACACAATTATAATATAATTAGTGGAGGCCCGCGGCTTCGCTCTCATTGTTTTTGGATAAAACGTAGCCTATGACACTCCTAAGACCTTCATACTATATGCCTAATGAAAAATTTCTAGAAATTGTTGGAACGTGTTCCGTCATCAATTCGAATTATATCCAAGCATTTTTTTTAATACTCAGACTTTCGACCCGCTTCAGCTTTATTATTATGTATACCTACATTATATAGTTACATTTAATGGCCTTGGGGAAAAATATATTTCCACCATCCGCTTGCTTCAAAATGCCGTCCATTAGGTATAAAGTATATGTACATTTAAGTTTCTAGATACTATCAATTCATTCGTACTGTATATCGAAAGTCATATTTTTCATATTAGTTTTTTTCCAAGCTCATTCAGCTGGTCTAATTTCGATGCATTTTGGTATGGAGATAGATTAATCCAGGATCAATACACTACCTCCTGTAAATTATGTTTTTATTCCCGGATTTACTCAGTTTTAAGTAAAGTACTTCGATATTATAAGCGGAGTAAATTAATCGGTGCTTCCATTTTGTATGAAGTTTGATATTTTTTGAAGATCTCTATTTTTGTATGATTGTAAATATTTTGTACAATTTTTGTATGTGTAATGAAACTATAAATTATAATTATTTTATTTAATACATAACTGTTGGTTTATTTCATAAATCCTAAAACTTTTTTATTATTTAAACTTTCGTGAGGCAGATGCTAAAACTTATTCTATAAGTTAATTTAATTAGGATATATATTTTTTACTTTGTTAGTTTATTTACATGTTAATTCGCTACTAGTCACATAATAACAAAATCACATTGTATACAATTTATTCGATAGGTATAAAATATTTTTAAAGCAAGGGTTATGTATCCCCACACTAGGCTACAGCCTGTGTCGTGTGGTTCCGGATTTTCCCTGTAACACGTTAAAATAAGTGTCTACTCCACAGAGTTATATTTTATACGTATTATTTAAGTAGTTATTAAATTAACTATCTGCCCAAAATCTCCTGAATCTCATGCAAACTCTTTCCCTTGGTCTCCGGTACAAACTTATACGTAAACACAAAGGCAGCGACACACGATAAAGAGAAGACCCAGAACGTGACGTCACCGCCTAGTGCTTTGATCATAGTGCTAAATGAAGATGCTATAAAGAAGCCTATAAGCCAGGCGGTTGTCATGGAGACAGCAGAGCCGGTGGATCGAGCGTTGCCTTTGAACATTTCACCGATTAATGCTGTTGGCATTGTACCGAAACCTGAAATTAAGTATAATATGTTATAGTAGGTATATAAGTATGGGTGTGGTCAACTCTGACGTCGAGAGTTTTGAAAAACGGTGAAAAGTATATAACAGAATCTTTGTTTCGGGCATATAGTAGGTACGGTCGGGCAATCGCACTCGATTACCGATGTTTTAAGCAAAGGTCGACGCGGTCAGTCTTTGGATGGGTGACTGAAAAGTGGCATTCCGTTTTCGGCGTTTCTGTGGGTCGGTAAAACTTTAATTTGTAGGACCCGGCTGATTGTCTAGTACGGCTGTCGTTAAGCCGTGTCAAAGGC
Source organism: Macaria notata (assembly GCA_927399415.1). Lineage (NCBI taxonomy): Eukaryota > Metazoa > Arthropoda > Insecta > Lepidoptera > Geometridae > Macaria > Macaria notata. The sequence continues at coordinate 1,865,581 of OV656748.1, read as the reverse complement.
CCTGACGGCGGCTTGATAAACTCTCGACACCTGAGTTGACCACTCTCATTTGGTAAGAAACAACGTATTGTACATAAGCCATGTTAGAGGCCCTGAGGGCGGCTTGATTACCTCTCGGCACCAGTCAGCACTCTCATTCGATTAAAATAAAACGAACTGTACAATCTAATTAATTTTCTAAAAAATACACATATTTTGTGTCATCAAACATGTAGGTAATCTTCGTTTCAAAGACACCACAGAACATCTTATTTTTTTCTAATTTCTAGGGTGTTTTTCGTAAGTGGTGTAGGTACATTTTATTTTATCAATAAAAAAGAACATACCTACTTTTAAGTACATAAGTTATTTACTTACCAATTTCATAAGAAAAGAAGTACATAACGAGCGCAGCAAGAGGTAGCCAGCCGATGTTTCCTACCACAGGGCTCTGTATACGACTCAAATGGAAGAAACCGCCGAGGACTATCTGAAAAGTTATGTAATATGTAAGTGGATGGACCTGGGCGCCTACCACGATATATCTGACCAAGAGAATTCCCCTAACGAATTAATTCTGGAGTCACGACCCTCAGTCATGAAGAAATACGAATCGAGAGAGAGAGTATGTTATTTAAAATGAAACTGAAGATCTTACTTTGGTTAGGAGGAGAGGTGTGACGGTGGTATAATGGAGGAACACACCTAAAAACCACCATGTTTGTTTTTGTAAGTCGGTTAAGGAGCAGTCGCAGCGGGAACACACTCTATATTTCACCAAAGTTTCATTTATAAGTCCGCAAAGTAACGCCTGATTCAATATTTTGAATTGTGTACCTATGTACAAAATGTTTTCTTACCAGACTGGCTGCACAGAATGCTGTGGACAGCATCAGTAGGAACCTGCGGCCGGCTCTCTCCACCACGGCTGGAGCCAGCATACTGGCTATCAGGCGGGTAGCGCCTACTAAAATTGTAGCTATATCTGGCCTGGAATAGATTGGAAAAATTAGACGTTATTTTGGGCAATTGGGGTGAGAAGCGCCTGTGGCTTAGCTAGCTGTGGCAATCGCATGTGATTACTAAAGCAAAGGTCGACGCGGCCTGTCCTTGGATGGGTGACCAAAAAGTGGTATCCTATTTTGGGCGCTTCCGTGGGCCGGATGGCTCGTTAAATTGTAGGGCATAGCTGTTTGTCTAGTAAAGCATGATAAGGCAGTCGTCAAGCCATGTCAGAGGCCGCTTAGGGCTTTTTGGCTTAATAAACTCGACACCAGAGCTGGCAACTCTCATTCGATAAGAAGAAGGCGTAAGAGCCCAGAGCCTTCGACGGATGACAGGGATGCAAATTCACATATTATATGTATGTAGGTACATACGTTTTGTCTTAGTTTGTTTTACGCTTTATAGCCTTTATATTACGGGCCTTTTGTTTTCATTTTATGGCTGCATTCTCTTTTTTAACACGCTCTTATGAAAATTAGATAATCGTTACTGTAAAATGAATGTAAATGTAAATTTACAAAGCTATAGCAAAATACGAGTAGGTAATTGATCCGCCAAGTCAAGCGCGAAGCAAACATTGCCGTACCATCCTTTATAACTGGAACCAATTCACCGCATTTTCAGGCCCCTATTATATATGTACTTTATACGTTAGTGGGTACAAGTCAACGGCCAAGTCACAGAATATTAACTATAATAATAAAGAAATCGCAGTAACGAACCTTAGACTTGGCACGACCTTGTCTAGATTTCATTACCTTTAAGAGTTAAACAAGCAGCTCCATCGAGACTTGGCTAGTTTATTACAGAACGTTTTAGTGGGATATCTATGTACCTGATGGAAGAGCCAGCCATTTGAAATATATTCGTAGTAAAGAACAGCACAGCAGCTACTCCACTCGTCTGTTGCAACGTGCACAGAACTAGAGTGATGCCCAGGGACTTCCTGCAGAAGAAAATAAGATAAAAGTACGTTTTTTTAACCAACTAGTGGATATAATGCACTCGGTACATGTTGCCGAGGATAGAAGGAAGCGGAAAGATGCCATCAAGGAGAAGGTGCTAGGAGGTGGTGGTCACGATCCTCGGACATGAGGGAAACGATTATGGAGGAGGAATGAGATTAAACCACAAAAACAGCATAATGAGAAAATAGGTACATACTTGACTATGAATTCGACTGGCCTCTTAGCTTAGTTGGTAGTGGCTCTGCCTCCTAATCAAGGGCTTGCGGGTTCGATTCCCACGTGACACAAATATTTATGAATTTCAAAATGTATAATTAAGTTCAAGTTCAATTTATTTATAATAATAGGTATTACAGGTCACATCTTAAACTACGAGTACTTACTTAAAAGTATCATACGTATAATTTCATCTTATAAAATTGAACAAAATATAATGTCAATAATTAGATTAATAAAACAATCAATAATGCAATTAATAGTTATGTACTTAAAACAATAATTATTATTTCTATAATAATTCTGCAATAACAATACTATAGCAATAACATCAATATCACGTCAATAACATTGTCAGGATTAAGATCACCGAAAAACGGGAATGAATTCTTCAAAATTATAGAAAGCTTGGTCAACAAGCCACCTTTTCAATTTAAACTTGAAACTCTGTAAGCTTATAGCCTCAGTAATTTCGCTGGGTAGCTTGTTATATACTGTCGGTCCCATGACGTGCGTTAACTTGGCCGACTTCTGCAGGCTACGTGCCACGTTGGCGAGCTTGAGGCCGTGGCGGGTGCTGTAGTCGTGCCTCGAGGCAAGCTCGGTGTACTCGGCCAGGTGCACGCGCGTGTACACGGCCACCTGGTAGATCAAGATGGCCGGCAGTGTCATCACACCAAGCTCTTGGAAATGTGAGCGAGCCGGAGTATCCCAGGCAACGCGAGCTACGCATCTGACTGCCCTCTTCTGGAAGATGAAGGCACGCTTCCAGTCCGCGGCTCGGCCCCAAAGCTCAGTACCGTACTGTAGCAATGAGTGAACCGTCGCGAAGTAACACGAGCGCGCCACCTCACGCGGCACCACTCTCGCCACCCTGCTCAGCGCGAAGCAAGCACTCCCGAGCTTCGCACACAAACCGCCTATGTGGACATCCCATTTTAGACCGCGGTCTATTTGGAACCCTAAGAATGTTGTCTCCTTCCGCTCCTCAATACTCACTCCATCCACCAGCACCGTCAGCGGTCTCAATGACCTGCCTGACAGGCTAAACTGGATGAAATGAGTTTTGGTGAGATTAAGAGCCAACCCGATACTGTGAAACCACCGCATCAGTTGGGACGCTGTTTCGTTCAGCTTATTTTCTAGTGTGTCTACCGAAGGTGATGTCACTATTGCTGCTACGTCATCAGCGTACATTAGGACGTCAGCTGACGTCACAGCACTCGGCAGATCATTTAGAAGCAACGAAAATAATACGTTGGAGACTGACGATCCTTGGGCTACACCCAATGTGGTACATAATGGGTCAGATCTCAGTGAACCGCCGCTACCAACAACTACCTGTGACCTGTCCTGCAACAATCCTGTCAGAAGGGCGTGAGCCGCGCCGCTGACGCCGTAGTGCTGCAGCTTGGCAGCGAGCACTGACCAGTCAGCGACGTCGAACGCCTTTGAGAGGTCACAGCACAGTAGCGCCACCTGTCGTTTGGGCGAGGAATCACGAGCCTTCACGACGCGCCGCAGTACTTCACGAGTCAGCGACGTGGTTGAGTATCCCTCGCGGTATGCGTACTGCTGGTCAGACAGAGCGTTGGTTTCGGACAGGAACTCCACTAGCCGAGAACTAAGGCCATTTTCGAGTATTTTCGCGACTGCGGGGATAATCGATACGGGTCTGTATTTTTCCATGGCTTCGCGTTTTCCTTTACCCTTAAATAAGGGCGACACTTTGCTCAGTTTGAGCTCTTTCGGACAGATGCCCTCCCTCAGACAGTTATTGTACAGTTCAGCTAGAATTGGTGCCAACGGGATAATAGCTGCTCTGACTATCTTCATCGACAAATCGTATGCGTCCTTGGATACCTTCGGGGGAATCTTAGCCACAACAATACGGTACACTTCGTCCGCGGTGAACCTGCGCAGCCGCAGCGAGCGGTCTGGCGGCGCGCGTGCAGCGAGCAGGGCTGCGCGTGCTCGCTGTACGTCCGCGCGCGGTGCCCCGCACGCAGCGGCTGCACTCACGAACCTCGAGTTCATTGGTTGACTATCGCACGCTGGCAGCAAAAATTTGTGCCGTCAGGTTTTTTGACTAAGTCAACGAAATCCACACGGGGCACGTTGTTCTTACCTCGCTCCTTATTAATGACATTCCACATTATTTTTGAAGTATTGTCACTAGATTTTATTAGTTTGCGATAGTAATCAGTTTTAGACCGATTCACTAACGATTCATAGTAAACATTCATATTAAAAATTACTTCTTGTAGTGAGGCATCCGTGGGAAACTTATGGCTAAATTCCGTTATGTCACTAATCAATTGCGCATAATTTAAAGCTTCTGGTGACACCCAAGAGGAGTCCGATTTCTTAAAATTAGGTATTTTTCTGATTGGAAAACATTCATTAAATTTGTTTCTAAGTATGATTAACAATGACGACATTTGGTCAGAGGCATTGTTATTATTCAGAATAAATTTATCCCACTCAATGCTATCAAGTGATGCAACAAAATTCGCTTGATTTGCATTTGACAGAGACCTAGCGAACGTATGTTGTGGCTGAGGCTGTGGTAAGCAGCACAGTACTGTGCACTTGACCCCGAGGTGGTCGCTGAGCCCCGTGGTGACTCGCTCCACACTCACCGAGCCCGCGGGCAGGTTAGTGTAAGCGTGGTCCAGGCTGCTAGACTTACTCGAACAAATCCTGGTCGCAAAATCAACTTCGTTACGCATGTCATGGGCGGACAACATGTCTAACAATGTATTGATATCTATTTTTAGTCCAGCTATTGTGTCAACATTAAAATCGCCTACTAGTAAGCATTCTACTCCGATGTCGGTGATCTTGTCGAGCAAGCTTTTAAAGTAGGTCAGGAAGTCTTTCGTGCTTACTAAATTAGTCCTATACACACAAATGACAGTAAAATCATAGTCAATTAAATCAACAGCTGAGATCTCTAAATACTGCTCAATAGAGAGCGATGTCAAAATTTTATTCTCAGCGCATTTCACATTCAATTACCTACTTGTGTTGAGTCTGGTCATTTGTATGTATAAAGAAGTATGTATTTACAAAAGAAAATAAGGTATATAAGTATTATATCCGTTATCTAGTGCCCACGATACAAGCGTTTGCTTAGTTTGGGGCTAGATGGCGCTGTGTGCAATGTCCCGGAATGTTTATTATTTACCTATTAGCCTTCACAGTGAAGATTTTAACCCAAGCCTTCCAACTGCTGGCTTCATCAGGTTTGATTCCCTTCACTGATTCAAATATATCCTCCATGTCCTCAACACGGCCTAGGGAGCGGAGTGTTTCTTTTGCTTGTGTCTGTTTTCCTGTAAAATAAAAATACACATAAAAGAGCAACACTACCTCTTAGCCAGTAGGCAGGGATTTCTAATCGGCAAAAAATGACACCAGCAATTTTGTTGCAGGACCTCCTGTGACTTGTTCTTATTGTTCTGAGTTTTCATAACTTGGAAGCTATGTATGTATAACTTTTGGTGGGTGTAAATGTGCCCCAAGAGGGAGTTTTTGTGGTTAATTGGTTACACCAGTCCGTCTTTAGACAAGTCGTACATCGATAAATTTGGAAAAATCGCTCGTTGAAATGATATGTTTGGCTTTTTTACTTATATATCTCGTTATAATATTAACTATCATTATAAAACTATTTCTCACCTTTTATAGCGTAATAGACCGGAGACTCCGGTATAAATAGAATCCCGATCACATGCACAACATTGAAGACCAGTGCAAAATAGCCAGTAGCTCGATATGATACAAAAGGTCCTATGGCATACGCAGCCAATGTTCCAGAGATACCCACTATAGATGTTGTTGTTAGAAGGATGCCTCGAACGCTGGTTGAACTATAAATAAAGATAAGTATTAAATTAAACTTTTATTGGAAAATGAGCGAAAATAATCACGACCGGCAGGATTCGAACCTGCGTATTTCTGCTACCGTCAGAACGCCTCAACCACTAGGCTACGGTCTACTAACTGCCAGGCGCGATAATCCACACTCATTTCCATACACTTCAGACTGAGCGGCTGATGGCGCCACTTGTGCTGTCAGAATATGTCTAACAAGAACTCATATCGATGTACTATGGACACCTGATATGACGAGAAATGGGCCTTTCGCGTTTTAATTATGAGTTAATTTATTAAGTGCTAAACTGCACTATGGTTGTTTTAAATTAAACTTTTATTGGAAAATGAGTGAAAATAATCACGACCGGCAGGATTCTGACGGTAGCAGAAATACGCAGGTTCGAATCCTGCCGGTCGTTTGTGTATGTTTATACAAAAAATGTAAGAAAGTATTATATCGGTTATAAAGTACCCTCGACACAAGCGTTTGCTTAGTGTGGGGCTAAGTGGCGCCGCGCTGTGCGCAATGTCCAGGAATATTAAATTAAAACAAACATTGGATGAGACATCCGGAATTGTGGCGACAGAAAACAACAAAGCTAGTTTTAGTCTTCCTTCTTGAATCGTTTTTCTTATCAAATATCTGAAGGTCGTGAAGTGACTCCCCCACAGCATTAATTCATTGGAGTTCTCAAGAACACGTAAGCAAATATCTTGTTGCTTGCTTCCACGTAAAACACGTCATAAGTTTTCGTGATCACATCGGCTTTCTCGCAATATTTTTTCTTCAGCTGAGAGAGTGTAAATCCACATATACCTAGGTACCTAACTTGATAAATATGTCCATCTAATGATGTAATAAGCAATAATTCCTAGGAGTGTCAGAAAGTCATGCGGACTTGGTTAAGTTAAGACCAAATCTCACTCGTTTATAAACAGACTAGTGGGTGCTCGCGTCTTCGCTCGCATTAAAAAGTAAAACTTGCATCCATTTCACCCCTTTAAAAGTGGCATTTCCAAAAATCCTTTCTTAGCGGATGCTTACGTCATTACATCTACCTTCATTCCACATTTCAACCAAATCCGTCTTGTGGTTTGGGCTGTGCGTTGATAGATAGATAGATAAATACTTAATTAAAACACCACAAACGAAACAACACACAAAAAAAAACATACAAATTAAAATCAGCGTCTTAATTGGCGGCCTTATCGCTAAGAGCGATCTCTTCCAGGCTGGTGATAGATCACTATATCAGTCAGTCAGTCACCTTTGAGTTTTATATGTATAGATAAGTAGGTTACTTACGCTATTTCCCCAATATAGACCAAATTGCTGACTGTTACCATGCCCATGCCAAGACCGCTGATGACTCTCACAGCATATACCATCGCTATATTCTGCGTGGTTACTATCAGGATTATCGCAACCAGATTTAAGAAAGCTCCGAAGAACAGACATGGTTTTCTGCCGACGATATTAGATAAGTAGCTCGGAATGTACGGGCCTGAAATAAAAAAGGAAAAGGATTAGATAAAAATCGAAAATAAATAAGAATCAAATAAATTTAAAAAGCGAGTGTGGCTCAGCGGTTCTAGTGTCTGCTTTTCATCCATACGCAACCTTGTTCGAATCCAGCCCTACACCAATGACTTGTATTTTCAAGTTATGGTGTGGATTTGCACTCGCTTAGCGGTGAAGGAAAACATTGCGAGGAAACCGACATGTTTGAGGACCACAATATCCGAGGACATGTGTCTTCCGTGGAAGGACCTGGGCGCCCACCACGATTTATCTGCCCAAGAGAACTCCCCTAACGAATTTATTCTGCAGGGGAGTCACGGCCCCCAGTCATGTAGATATAAGAATCAAGAGTGAGATAAAAATCCAAAAATTAATTAGTTATTTTTATTAAGATAAAATGTTTGCTCTTCAGCTATATAGGCAGATAATTCCGAAAATCAAACAGGTATATAATAAACATTATTATTTATTTTGTTTGTTCGTTCCTGTCCTCTTTGACACCGAAATGATACAAAACATCACAGTAGGTATATTTTGGTGCGATGGTACCTACTCATAGGATCAAGGCGAGAGTAAGTAATGTTAAAAAATATAATAATTAGAAACTAATGAATATGTAATACCTACAACAAATACAATAGGTATTTATTTTAGGTATTAGATATCCTCTAACGTCCTTGAGCTGCGTGCTGACTCGTTATCTAAATTTAATACAGTCTCTAACTAATATTAGTTAAGTATTCAAAAACAAAATTCATCAAGAAAAGGAGTTATTTTAATGCATGGTTTTATGTCGTAATACAGCCGTTACAGTTACAGTAGACAACTACTTATATCAGGAGCTACTGAGGCGGTTAGCAAACTCTCTCCCCAGAGTTCTTACTCTTATACAAACATATTGTTAGCTTAGTTGGTAGTGGCTCTGCCTTCTAATCTAGGGGTTGCGGGGTTGATTCCCGCGTGACACAAGTATTTATGCATTTAAAAAAAATGTATAATTACATGTGTTAAGTCTGGTCGTTTGTATGTATAATAAGTATGTATTTAAAAAAGAAAAGTATATAAGTATTATATCCGTTGACTAGTACCCACGACACAAGCGTTTGCTTAGTGTGAGACTAGATGGCGCTGTGTGCAATGTCCCGGAATATTTATTATTAAGTATTATTTATTTATTATACATCAACTCACCAACAATTGATCCAACATACAACAGCGAGCCAATCCACGATGCTTGTAGATCTGTGATGACGTCGGAGAGAGGAGTCTGCGCAGCGTCTTGCAGTTTAGGTATGATTGGAGCTGACCAGCCTACGCTGTATCCATCGATGAACTGGCCTATGTTCACTAGAATTTGTAGGTTACGTTAATATAAGGTCGGTCTAAGCAAAAAAAAAATTCAGAAGACTTGATAACCTCTTTTATTTGGAAGTCGGTTAATTAATTAATAATAATTTGTGTATAATTGTTTACTTTAATAATACATACACAATTTTAATATTTCTTACGTAGTGGCGTACGATAATAGAGGCCTACGCTCAGCAGTGGGCGATAACGGACTGAAGATGGATATTTCTATTAGTCTTGTTTACAAATAAATTGCTTATCAAGTTAAAATAAAACGTAATGTACATAATCACAATTGTTTGAAGGAACCTATTTAGCAGCGCACTAGATTTGCCTGTGTCGTGAATACCAGAATCCTGGACCTTCGTTTGATAGGATAGTAATTTTAAACTTTGTGTTTCGCAGCGTGATGCGCTCTCGGGTGATGTGGTTTGAATTAAGTCTGCGAGTATTTATGTATCTATTATTAAGTACATTACCACTCACTCATGAAATTTGGCACATATGTTTGGAAGATTTTGAAGATTTAAAGCTCTAATATTTGAATGTATTGATATTCTGTTATTTTAAGAAGCTGGTTAAAAATTAAATATATAATATATCTTACCGCAAGCAACGATAAAAACCTGGTATTTTAAATTTAAACTCATGGTTATTTAAATCATATGTTGTTTTTCTTTTAGTTAGAATAGAATACGTTCTTTCTTGTTCCAATTCTTGAGGTGTACTGCTCAAAACTCGACACCTACTGATAAAATAAAATTACTCGTGTATGTTAATTTGTACTTGTATATCTAATATATAAATATAAAAGTAGTTTGGTTAGATAGCTAGCGGCAAAATACATAATCACATTCGATTAGGTATTGTTTAGTATTATGGGCCTTATTACAAAACGTGGTTTAAATATAAGTCTAGACCAAGTCCGTTTTATTTGCTCGAAAATTGTCTGTCTACTGTTATAATTATTAAACTGTCAAATTGTACCAATGTTAAATCAAAGTTCCAATTTTGCTGACATTTTGATCGCTTGTATGTGATGTGTGAACAACAAGAACCCATTTTTTATTTTCCTAGTCCTGGACTAATATTCATACCGCGTTTTGTAATAAGACGGATGGGTAACCGTATGCGTATAAGGGGAAGGACACAATACATACGTAAACTGTTGTAAAGTAAGACTAAAAAACAAGGAATGATAGATAATTTTATTGTAATTCTTTGGGGTTTTACAAGGATGCATGTAGTAAGAATGAACTGTGAAAATCTTTTCAAAGTTAGGTACATTTGCAATGGATTTCCAAAACACGCTTAAACCTATTTTTTAACTATAACGGGTTAGCACTTGGCCATAGTTTGCATGGTAAGCAAAGGCTAAGGCCTAAGATGGAGCGTGTTTACCCGATAAGAACCGATTCACTCTCGCTTTAAAGGTTGCTGGAATATAGTGCGTGGGGAACAACAAGTCAGGCAGGGAGTTGCGCAACTATGCAGTACGTACAATAAAAGTGGAAGCGTACCGCTTCGTGCGGGTCTTATGAACTTCCACCATATACCGGTGTCGTCCTGCCGTTATTTACACAAAATAAATAAAATCACAAAAATCTAGTTCATCATCTCTTGTATTTCACTCAAGCTTTTACCCTTCGTCTCAGGCACCACAAATAGAGTAAAAAAGAAGGCCAAAACACATGACGCTGCGAAAAACAAGAACGTTATATCGCCACCAAGGGAATCTATCATTGAATTGAAACTTGTTGTTAGTAAGAAGCCTATAAGCCAAGACAATGTGATGGCTAAAGTAGATCCATTCGCTCGTACGTTTGCCCGGAACATTTCACCGACTATGGCGTTGGGAATCGTGCCAAAACCTGGGGAAGAGAAGAGAAGATATTACTACCTAAGTATAAAAAGATGTTTTCGGACTGTTTCACTCTTCGGAAAGTTTGCTTACGAAAGAGAAACGCCAATAAAGGTAAATTCGTAAGACTGTGGCCTATTCTTTTTCAAATTATTTTCAATTCATCAATTTATTTGCAAACCGTCCTGGGCCTCTTACATGACTTAACGAACTTAAATGCCAGACTATGACAAACAACGTCTATTATACAAGCCCTGGGAATGATTTCTGAATTATTGTGATTAACCAAAATATGCCAGTCGTAAGCCAATCGGCTTTTTGTTGTCGAGTAAAAAGTTGTTTATTTAAGTGTTATTTATATGGTGCTGAGATGACATGATTTACCTGCTTCATAAGAGAAGAAATAGACGATTAAGGCAAGAAGTGGTAACCAGCCCAAAGCATCCACCAGTGGAATGCTCAACCTCTCGAGGAAGAAATAAATGCCAAGTATGAGCTGAAATAGAAGAAAAGGTTAGATACTGCCTATTTTATACACGTTCTATGACTTACAGTGTTGATAACAAGAGAATGGGTTTTGCATCTTAAAACTTCTGAATGTAATTGGTGCCTAACACAAAACAGTAAAACTACTATAGGTACTTAGTCTGGCTTCAAGATATCGACTTTTCTTACAAAGAATCAAAGGATGTTATAGGGTATATTTTATTTCTAACAATCCTGCTGAAGCCCTGAGTAAGAAACAAACTTTGTTTTTTGTTTGTTGTCTCAAGTTATTGCCTGAAGTCGGCGAGGAGCAGTCGCAGCGAAACATCATCTAAATATTTTCCAAAATGTTCATCTTTAATGGATTCCACAAAGTAACGAATGATTCCAATATTTTAGCCACTAGTATGTAAGTAATCGTGAGGAAACCGACATGTCTGAGGACCACAATATCCGAGGACATGTTTCTTCCGTGGAAGGACCTGGGCGCCCACCACGATGTATCTGCCCAAGGAAACTCCCCTAACAAATTAATTCTGCGGGGGAGTCACGACCCTCAGTCATGAGGAAATACGACTCCAGAGAGATATGCTAATAATATAGTTATTACCAGGCTAACAGCACAAGCAGCAGTAGACACCAGGAGTAAAAGCTTCCTCCCAGCTCTGTCCACAAATGTTGGTGCTATCAAACCGGAAACTAGCCGCGTGACACCAATTATTATAGTTGCTGTGTCTGGCCTGAAAATATATTGTGTTGTAGTGAACGTGTTATAACATTTATCCTTAATGAAAAATGGTTATAATTTATCAGTCTTTTGTTTTTATACTATGATAAATTTATAAAATAGGTTTCTTCTAGCAAGCGTGCTACATCTTAGACTATAGTGGTGCTTAACATCAGGCAGGCTATAGTCAAACGTAAGCCTATTTAATGTTAAAAAAAAACGAAAACATTCCAGTTTTCAATCCGGCATGGCAATTTTTCAAAACTCTCTCATTTTATCATAATGTAAAGATTCTTTCGTCAATCAAGCATACCGATATTTATTTCATAAGGTATCGTATCGAAATTAGATAGATAAACTGGCCTGTTAGCTTAGTTGGTAGTGGCACTGCCTCCTAATCTAGGGGTTGCGGGTTCGATTCCCGCGTGATACAAGTATTAATGAATTTTAAAATTTATAATTACTAGTGTTGAGTCTGGTCGTTTGCATATATAATAAGTATGTATTTACAAAAGAAAAGTATATAAGTATTATATCCGTTATCTAGTACCCACGACACAAGCGTTTGCTTAGTGTGGGGCTGGATGGCGCTGTGTGCAATGTCCCGGAATATTTTTTTTTTATTTATAAATACTTTATTATAACACCACATATAAAAATCAATACAAAAAACTTAGAAATTAAAATTAGCGTCTTAATTGGCGGCCTTATCGCTAAAAGCGATCTCTTCCAGGCAACCAATCTAGCAGGGATATAATCTTTAAATAAAGTAAGTAGGAAAAGGTGTTTAAGATATTAAATGAAAAAAAATATCAAAAGGTTTACATATACTAGTTAGATATGAAATTGAAATTGTGGTCTCGTAATGAAATCATTCGATCGATTTTAATACTGATAATTTGACTACACAACTCATACATTTTATCTAATAACACTTACTTGATAGAAGATCCGGCCAAACTGAATATCGTTGTAGCAAAAAACAACACAACTGCAACTCCACTAGTCTGTTGCAAAGCTCCCAAAGTAAATGTTACTATCAAAGACATTCTATTCGACTTCACAGTAAAAATCTCCAACCAATCTTGAATCTTAGAGCTTTTATCTTTAGGATTGAAAGTTTCTAAAACTCTGTCCATATCGTGGCCTCTTCCGAGCATGTTTAGCGTCTTTGCTGCTTTGATGTCTTTTCCTGGGAAGTAAACGTTTCGTCATTAAACGTTTAGAATGGACAGAACGTAAAAATGTGCTTCTTCTTCTTATCGAATGATAGTGGCCAACTCTGGTGTCGAGTGTTCATCAAGCCGCCCTAAGGGCCTCTGACATGGCTTAACGACTGCCGTACGAGACAAACAGCCAGGACTTACAATTCAACGTGTCATCCGACCCACGGAAGCACCCAAAATGGAATGTCACTTTTTGGTCACCCATCCAAAGACTGACCGTGTCGACCTTTGCTTAACATTGGTAATCGCATGCGATTGCCTCCGCTAGCTGAGCTACGGGCGCTTCTTGTAAAAATTTTAAACGGATTTGATTCTTACAAGAACTTAGACCTATGGGTTCTATCTTACTTTTAGGATCATCGTGGTGTAGCTCATTGTATGGTGAGACTTCTCTTGGGCCTATAATGATCGTGAACGACGTCCAATTCTTATAGAGATGTATTTTATTTATTTCTCATAAATAGAACAACAAAAATGTACTGCTCTGAGGACACAACGAACAAAATTATCTACGTTATCACAATGATTTCATTTTCAATAATGTAGGCATGCAAATAGTACTTAAGTCAATTTTAATGAACTTTTATTACTTCTATCATTTATCATGTTTTTGTTTGTGTAATTTATTATGATATTAAAATGTGTATTGTAATTTTAAATGTACTTGGATGTAATTCCGAAATAAATGACTTCTGTTCTATTCTATTTTATTCTAAACAGACCGGTTAACACAAAGCAATGTAGAATCATCTGTTATACAGAGGTTCTTTTACAAATCCACACACGTTTTTTTACCAAATCTGAGCAATTTATTTCATATAAGACATAACCCTTCTTTACCTTTCAAAGCATGATACCCCGGTGACTCCGGAACCGCAAAGAACACCACCAACAAATGTAATACACAAATCGCCAAACCAATATATCCAGTTATAACGTATGACACATACGGCGCCACTGCGTATACGAATAATGTTCCTGTAATACCCACTATCGATGTTGATGTTAGGAGAATGCCGCGAATGTGGGTAGATCTGAAAATTATTGAAAACGTTGTTATAATGCTAATCTTTTCTAAATGGCAATTATTACTTTCCTTACAATGGGGTAAGGATATTTTTAGGTTTCTCTCGTTAAATTTATGGACAATGGACCAAGAATTTCATCCCTCTGTTTCCCTAAAATGGACATCTTATTTCGCTAGTGATAGAAAGAAAGATATCAAATCTTATTTCCATGCATTGTTGAAAAAATCTTAATTAGGTTGTATGTTTTGTCAATAACTCATTTTACTCAATTTCTTCACGTAATCGAATATTCAGATTAAAAATTTTTGGATCCAATTGTATAGTCTTCAACAAAAAATAATTGTTTTTTCTTATTGACTTCTTATCGAATGAGAGTGGCCAACTGGTGTCGAGTGTAAACCGCCCCTAGGTCATCTGACATTGCTTAACGACTGCCGTATTAGACAAACAACCAGGACCTATAATTTTACGTAGGTATCATCCGACCCTCGGAAGCGTCCAATAATACAAAAAATATTGTGTATGGCTTTATAAAAAAAAACTTACGCAATTTCCCCAACATACACCAAATTGCCCACAATTGTGATGCCCATGCCAAGTCCGCTTATAACTCTTAGTGTGTATACCATAGTTATGTTCTTAGTAAAAACCACTAAGACATAGGAGATGGTGCTTAAGACACCACCTATCAGTAAACATGGCTTACGACCTATGGTGTTTGATAAGTAACTGGTGATGTATGGTCCTGGAAAGAAATATATTAGGAAAATTATAACTTTACGAAATAATTAAATTTTCGGAATAAACGGTCATCGATACTAAATTTCAGCCCAACCGTTTTATGCGTGAAAAGGAAAACACATCCGTCATATTACAGAACGTGGTTTAAATATTAGTCCAGGACTTTGAAAATAAAACGTAGGTTCTTGTTGTTCAAACATTACAAACAATCAAATGTCAACTTCGAATTGGGACGTTCATTTACCATTGGTTACATTTATTAGATTGATTAGTAATCAAGTATGTAATAATGAAAGTAGACAAACAAATTTCGAAGTTCTGGACTAATAGTTAAACCACGTTTTGTAATAGCCAAGTAAATAGGCTATGATATGAGTTAATTTATTAAGTGCTAACCTGCACTATGGTTGTTTTAAATTAAACTTTTATTGGATTAACTATATAACTTTATAACCGTAGCCTAGTGGTTAAAAGGCGTTCTGACGGTAGCAGAAATACGCAGGTTCGAATCCTGCCGGTCGTGATTATTTTCGCTCATTTTCCAATAAAAGTTTAATTTAAGTAAATAGACGCCTATTTTTTTATTGTTTAATTGGATATGTACTATTTTTCTGCTATAAATCGTAAATCTGTAGGGTACACAACCATTATTTTTGCCAAAACTCTTTGTAGAAATTAAGAAAATAAATCCTAACGCAGACTCATCAAAATCGAAATGCAAGCCGTCACACTTTGGGTGAAACGACTCAGTATTTGAAGGATAAATAATTAAATTTACTGGCCATATGCTATTTACCCTTTATTTGACCTGAAGACTTCTTTTTATTACCAACCGTGATAATCTATATACCAAAACTCATTATGATCCGTTCAGCTGTTTTTTGTGATGAGCGTTTAAATAAACAGAGACACAGAGAAACAGACAAAAATATATAAATTGTTGGAAAGTGTTCTGTTATCAATTCTAAGTATGTCCTAACATTTTTTTTTTAATATCGTTAAGCAACGTTATAATCTACGATCTAGCGCGCTGACCTAGAAGAAACCGATTTACTCTCGACTTGAAGACCGACAAATTATAGTTCAAGGGGAATAAAGATTCGGGCAAGGAGTTCCACAGTTTTTTTTTGTATGTACTGATTCGAAATTCTACACTTTCAAATAGATTATTTAAAAAATACCTATAATATGAAAGAAATAATTAAAGTATCTTACCAACAATAGATCCAACATACAAGAGAGATCCAATCCAAGACGCCTGTGAGTCTGTGATAGGTTCTGCTAACGGGCTTGAAGTTACATTCTGTAGCTTAGGAATGATAGGCGCCGACCAGCCCACGCTGTAGCCTACTATAAGCTGACCTATGTTTACTGGAAAAGTAAGTTACAATTACAAGATATAACAGTACCAATCCAAATGAAACTCTGGAGAAATTGAGATAGGCTCACGCTTGAATACAACTTGACTGATGTTAAGCAACGTTATAATCTACAATCCAGCGCGCTTGCCTAGAAGATAATATATATATACAAATACAAATACAAAATCATTTATTTTTTTTAAAGATATTTTTCACAAAATGTTTTTGAATCCTCTGACCTCGTGGTAGCCGTTAGGCTGTGTTACGAGGCCAGAGTCATCTCCCAGTATGTTCATAATTTAATTATAATAACGTCTTATGAGCTAGGTTACACAAACAATTTTTTTATTTTGTTTTAATATCTAACTACCCTCAATTTGTGTATAATTCAAGTGGTATGACAACAAACAGTGTAGGCAAGCAATGTAGGCAGTCACTCACACACGCACAATCGTACAACTCGCTCGCACCATCGACTTCATAATCAACTGACGCATAGTGTGAACACTAGTTTGAAATTCATGTGCCAAAATAAATCTATGTATTTTGTCAGCCACCAGTATCTTTCGATACATATTTATGAAGATGCCGTTTTGTTAATTAAAAAATTGAGGTTGCGATATTGCAGTGAGCGGATTTATTTAACTGCAATGAACATGCAAAGTCTATACTGAGTATATAGAGGATCTTGAGAGTTAGGCGTCTTTTGACTATGTTGTCAACGGTAGATAGCGAGTCGGCGCTATATATATATATATATATACCTATAGTGTTTTTCCACTGCGACAGTTATGTTATTATTATTAGTTATTATTTACATTATATCTCCAGAGTTTCATTTACAATGGATTTCCGCAAAGTAACGCCTGATTCAATATCTTAGTACCTAAACGATAACTGAGTATACCAAAAAAGTAGTGGGTGCTCGTGGCTTCGCTAGCATTAAGAAGTGAAACTTGCATCTCCTCACTCTTTCAAAAGTTGCATTTCCAAAAATCCTTTCTTAGCGGATGCCTACGTCATAACATCTACCTGCATTTATGTATTTTGTGCCTGCATGCCAAATTTCATCCTGATCCGTCCTGTGGTTTGGGCTATGCGTTGATAGATCGCTATGTCAGTCTGTCAGTCACCTTTAAGTTTTATATGTTTGAATATGTACTAACATAGGAAATAAAAAATAATACATTACTATAAGCATGAGTAAAATACATAAATATCTAGTGAACGTTTATTTAATTAATAGATTGTGAAATTTTTATGTATATTTATGATATATATGGATGATATTTCTATGCAAGTAGGTAGGAGATGGATCAGACTGGCTGGAGACCGTACTATGTGGCACGTTGGAGAGAAGGCCTATAATACTCAGCAGTGGGTGAACGCGGGCTGATATGATGATGATGATGAAAATTCTTAGCTACTTACTGCATCCAGCAATTAGTATTTGTTTAAAAATCGACGTCTCCATTTTTAAACTATTATACTCGTATCCGTTACTTTCCATGTACTTATTTTAATCAACTATTTTTATCTAAACCAATTTTTTTGCACTTGCAAATTATTTGAAGTGTATTTAGGTAACAAAAAAAGTGTGTAAAATTGTTAGAAAATATTTTATAGACAAAATTACATAGTGTGTAATTACATCCTAGTATCGTTTATATCAACTAAATATGTACTAAATAATATTCACTATTTTAAGGGCAAATGAAAGAAGAATTTTATCAATATCTTACATTATGATCTATGATCAAGATATTAGCAAGTAATTAGAAAAAACGAGGAATGAAATTCACACCACACTATCACATTAATATAAGCAAATGTGAAATTTGTCTGTACGTACATATGCATGTTTGTTTAGATACTAAATGCTCCAGACCTTTACAACCCTTGGATTGCTGACCGATGCAAATAAATGGTACGGGCAGTATAAATAACACTGGACAACAGAACTCGCCACTTTCATGATGATTTTATTAATACTAACACATATGTTATGGAAATAAAAGCTTTTTTATTTTATTTTATTTACTTAATTTTTTATTTATTTAACACATAAGTTGTGACATCTTCCCACTATACCTACATCTTTCTGTGGGTCGCATAGCGCGTTAAATTGTAGATCCCGACTGTTCGTCTAGTACGGCAGTCGTAAAGCCATGTCAGAGGCCCTTCGGTCGGCTTGTTAAACTCTCGACACCAGAGTTAGCCACTCTTTTTCGATGAAAAGAAGAAGACACTAAATAGTCACAATACTTAGATATTACTAGATTGATTTTCGTTCTAATATTGGAGCCTATGTTTAACATAGGTCCTTTTTTATAGGTGAAATTAATATTTTACATATAGATACTTTAATCAGGGGTGCACTGTTTCTTTAATATAATCCATGTCAGAGGACCTTAGAGCGGCTTGATTACCTCTCGACACTAGAGTTGGCCACTCTCATTCGATAAGAAGAAAATTTATAATGCAATAATGATGTTCGTAGATAAGGTGAAGTTGATTATTATCTAAGATCACTTTGATTAAGGCTTCTAATCAGCATGATCGTGAATTATAAGTTTTATAATAAACCTTGTGTTTACTTAACTCAAAGTTTATAATGTACTGTTAATTTATTATGTAATATATTTAAGATAGACAGGTTAATTATATATTAAATTAAATGTTATGCTGTTTGTCTAGTACTTACAGCAATCGTTAAGCCATATCAGAGGCCCATAGGGCGGCTTGATAAACTCTTGACAACAGAGTTGGCTACTGTCTTTTGATAAAAAGAAGAAGAAATTCAATTCAATAATTTAATAGTATAGTGGTTGATTATCCGTTTATATGTCTTTTATTTTTGTAATATATGTAATTTGAAGGTCATCATTTAAAATCTGATTAGATTTCAATTAAGATAATAACAATGTATCTGTATATATTATGTACCAAAACGAGTAAATTCGGGTAAGTAATTAATATAATAAATTATCTCTAAATAGTAATAGATTCTCAGCGAAATTTGTACATTATGGAACAAAAATCCGATGAGTCCTGCCAAAATTTTGATGTCCCAGAGGGGCAAAAGCAGGGTGGCGATTTTTATAATAACCTATTCAGGTGGGGTATCATTTTCGATGAAGTTTTGTAGGTTTCATCAATGTTCAAATTTTGCCGCGATATCACCTACTTTACCAGCAGTACCTATATCGTGTCTGAATGTGAATAAACTACTTATTCTAAATGAATAGAAAGTCACCTGTGGCAGTTTACATAATTATGTAACCATTATTACTAAGACTGATAACAAAAATGCTGTAAAAATCGGCGTATTCACTTGATACGTGTCATGATAATATCTAATGATTATATTGAGTCATCAAATAGCTATCCTTAGTAAATTGTTTTTGGTTTGGTTGGAGTACAAAAATTAATCAGCTCTACAAATAAAACCGCAAAATCAGTTGGAAGTAAATTTAGTTATGAATCTTCAGATAAAACAACACGTTTAACTATTGACGGAATAGTAAGAGAAGCAACTTCTTAATCAACCACCTGGATTGTTAGGGCAATAACACGGTTTTGGGCACCTGGCCTTTGGACCGGGTTGCTCACAACCTTTTTTACCTTTGGTATTCACCATCGTTTTCATCTCGCACATAAGTTTGTTTATCTGGTGGGTTAGCTGGCCAACTGTGTTACAGATCTGTTCGACTACGTTCATAGATGGTGAGCCCATATCTCCGTGGGATGGAGAGTATCCCAGCGTGGCTCCGGAAGAACAGGGTTCTGGTGCCGCGGCAGCAGCAGGCGGGGCCGGACAGATAGGAGGGGGTGCCGGACAGGGACCCAGGTTTGGCTTCGGCAGAGCAGGGACATTGGCACTCTTTTTACAAGCTCCTTTCTCGCAGAACAACAGCGGCGCGCAGCCCCCGTCAGCTTGGCTACCAGCATTACTGGGACATGCTTGGTTCATACACGACCGGGGCAAGTTAGACGGGCATTGCACATTTGTACAACTAAAAGGCTGGTCCGTCCGGAACTCCTTGGGCGTAGTAGTCCTACAATCCGGACACGGGCACGTGACTTTGATAATACCAGCCTTGACATCCCGGATCTTGCCCGGAGTATAGTTCAGGCAGGAGAAGTGCACCCATTTTTTGCAAGCCCCCTGACATTGTAAGCCGGTACTCTTGTTGACACTGTCCAGGCAGATTTTACAGGGGTTTTTGACTTTACTGCATTTTGGTGGCATGGTGATATTAGTGGGTTTTCAACGGATGTGTTTTCATGATGTTGATTAGGTCCGAAGCATGGTTGAAGTTGGGAGTTTAGTTTTTCTGTTTAACAAAAATATTTTGTCACCATATATTTAGTGTTTACGTTTCTTTTCAAAGTTGGCAGCTTAGTGACAGGGAGAAAAGCAGTTTGTCAAGAACTATACCAGAGGTGTTAGTGGCAAAAAGATTGTATGCTTCGAATCATAAAGTTTCGATACTTAGAACACTTGCACCTAGAAAAAATAAAATGCGACATACCAAGTTACATGCTGCAATTCAAATTTATTTAATTTTGAATTATTGTTCAAATAGACAAACTCGCTTGTGCCTAATGATGGTAACTGTTAAAATTGAATAAGCAATTTCAGTTAGGTACCTATATTCATTTATTTTTACACAAAATTTTGCACATTAGGTCCCTAATTTGTACATGCAATTGCTTAGCAGTGTAACAAACATTCTCAAGGGCTTCTATCACAGATGAGTCCATAGGTTTTCTTGGTTCTGCCATACTTTCTGTAAAACTATCAGCATCCGCGGTCACGTCAGGCTTGACGAAAATTCTTTCGCTTTTGTCATCAGCTTGATCTGAAAAAAAACATATCCTAAATTATAGTACATATAAAACAACAGGAAAGCAATCAGCAGGAAAGGCATCCTGCAATTTCAAGGATCTAACAATTTCATTTTCTTTAATATTCTAGTTTATAGTTACCATCTCTATGTCTTAAGAGATCCATAGTCTCTCCACCTCTCTTCAAATCTTTTCCTCTCTTGAACAATGATTTCAGAGACATCGCACGTTTTTCTCTATACTGGTGTTTCTCTTCCGCTAATACTTCATCGTCACTATAATCTATTACATTCTTTGGACACCATTTCTCCACGCAACTTCTACATGGATCGATTGGATCAACTTTTCTTAATTCTTTTTCATTGTTTGCATCATCGGAATCGTTATCATATTCATTTCCGTCTTTATTTTGATTCTTATTTAGATGACACTTTGCACATGTTTTTCTATATTTTTTCATTGGTGCTCTATGAAACGATATGACCGGGGTAAGTTTTTGGACATCTTCATTGTCTTCGCTGTTGCTATTATCGCCTGCACAAATTTCTTCTAAATCTACTTGGATACATGCAGTTTTATTTCTGACAGGACATGGACAAAAAACAGTAGCTACACCTGTTCTGATATCATGGATCCAACTATCAGAGTAACCAAGACACATGTAGTAAGGCCAACTCTCATTATTTGGGTTTGGATTGTTGTTATAAATATTGGTTTTGTCCTGAAAATCTCTGTCGTTATTCGACATTTGAATGTTTATCATTATTGCTTGCGTTATATTGTTTGGAGGTTTTGTTGTTTGTTATTTAGTTACACACATTTTTATAAGATTTTGTTACTGCATTATTGAGAGGAATTAAAATAATGTTTGTGACTCATCGTGGCTGGTAGTTTGTTTGGTTAGTTTGAATAGTTCATATAAAATTTAGCATGGTTTATGAAACAATTAGTTTCATTTTACACACAGAAATTTATAATCTTTTCCTTTGAGCCTTCCACATGTTTTGACAGAATTATGACAATGACTCATTTTGATTATCAGGTTTTTAAATCCTCAATAAATAAATAATAAATAAATAAATAAATATCCTGGGACATTGCACACAGCGCCATCTAGCCCCACACTAAGCTAACGCTTGTGTCGTGGGTACTAGATAACGGATATAATACTTATATACTTTTCTTTTGTAAATACATACTTATTATACATACAAACGACCAGACTCAACACAAGTAATTATAAATTTTTAAAGTGCATAAATACTTGTGTCATGCGGGAATCGAACCCGCGACCTCTAGATTAGAAGATTCAATAACTTTGAATTGTCCTCAAAAATTTAATATAGCGTGATCAGAGAGATCAATTAGCGTAATAAATAAGTTTTGTTCTTATAAACAACGACATTAATATATTAATGTCGTTGTTTATAAATCCGTTGCATATTATGAACACTTAACTGTTAAGTGTGTTTGGCAGAGAGATTTTATGACTCGAGTATTTTTATCAAAAAGGTAGTAGTTTTCTTGGTTTTTTACTCCGTAACAACACACGCGAAAGAACGTACCTATACGATATTATAAAAAAACACTTTTAATCGAACTTTTATCAACAAATTAATATATAAGTATAGCCTCGTAAAGGACTTCTTACTAATAAGTTACATTTAATTGAAGCAAAAGTCCACTAAAATCATATTTATTTCTCCATCATCTCCTGAATTTCCATCAAACTCTTCCCCATAGTTTCTGGCACAAAGAGGACGACAAAGAAAAACGCTAGTATATTGATAATTGCAAAGATCCAGAACGTAAAGTGTATTCCTAAAGCTATCACCACGTAGCTGAATAGGAAGTTTGATAAGAAACCTGTGACCATGCCGCCAAATATACAGAGAGGGGATCCTAAGCCTCGAACTCTGGGGGTAAATAGTTCTCCTGATAATGTGTACGGGACTATTGATAGACCTGTAGACAAAGAAACAGAAGAGAATAAATATAAGAGACAAAACAACTTTTAGACAAATTGTTTCCTCCTTTTTTTTGAGTCGGTTAAATGAGGTGTGATTTTTTTATCGTTATAGACTAAATTAGTCACGTTTATAAAAGTAACATTCTACAATTCTAATACCTACAATTCTAATTGTACTACAAAGTACATATATATTGTAAAACATCTAAGTAATGTTCCACTGGAAGACCTTGCCTTCTGCAACACAGTTGTTAACTAAAGCAGAAGGCAGAGCCTTAATTTCTATGTACAATGTAAAGTTTTTGTAATAAATATGTTTATGTTTACAATACAATGAGAACGTTAGATGTTTGTGTCTGATGACTGATTTTCTAAAAGAAAAAGCTTTTAAAAATATTTAACATTCTCAACTCACTATTTTATAAAGACGGAAGTTTGTGATTTGTAGAATCGATATGGGTAAAATTTATTATGTAGTAGATATAGATTAAACCTTGGAATAAACATAGGCTATTTTGTAACTAGAATCACAAATCAACACGAGGTGTCAATAGTTTATAAGTGTTCCATGTAATCTAAATAATAAAGAAAACTCAAAGGTTACTCACAGACTGACTGATATAGTCATCTATCAACACACAGCCCAAAACCACTGGTCAAACCATGCTGAATTTTGGCATGTAGGTAGATGTTATGACGTAGGTAAGCATCCGCTAAGAAAGGAATTTTGGAAACTTTTCTAGGGATGAAATAGGGGCAGCAAGTTTAACTTCTTAATGCGAGTGAAGCCGCGAGCACCCACTGATTATAAATAAAGGTATTATTACCACAACTATAAATAAATTGTGCCAGCACAAGTAGGAGAAGAGGCAGCCAACCAAGCGTATCTACTGAAGATGGTTGAGTCTGTCGCAGGTAGAAATATACTCCGAGACCAACCTGAAATATGAGAGAAATAAAATTATGTTTATTATAGAAAAAAGCATCATACATTAAACTGAGTGCAATTAAGGCATCATCATCATCATCATCGGGTGCCATCTACATATTGAAGTTTGGAGGTCAATTTGGCAAAAATTTCCGCGATCCCATGCTGCTTCTTTTAGATGCAGATAGCTCAGTTTTGTCCAATTTTTATTGTTGTCTAGCCACTTCATTCTCTGACGTCCTGGGCTTCTTTTCCCTGGAATCTTGCCTTCGACAATCAACCTTGTGAAATCACAGAGGGACCCGCTCTGCAATAGGGCATAGGGTGTAGCAAATAAATCCTAACAAAACCTTAAACTAGAAATAAGTAAGAATTAGTTAAATTTACTAGTGAAGTTCCCGTTTTTACGCTTTGGGTACGGAAAGCTTTAAATTGAGTATAAAAAAATAAAACTAGACCAAAATCGTTACATAATCATAATAAAACAAATACCTATAAACTTAAAAATATTATACAATTACCATCATAAAACACAACCCAGCTGTAGATATCATCAACAATACCCTCCTTCCATACTTATCAATGAATATTGGAGCCATGAATGCTCCAATCACAAATGTACCGCCCACGATCATCGCTGCGATGTCAGGCTGTACTGAAGAGCCTGCATACCTATAAATTTAAATTAAACTTTTATTTATTTAATAAAAGTTTAAAGTGTAAAGGATAACTAAATGGGTACATTTAACTCATAATATTATTGTGAAAGTATTTTTACCCTCATATTGAGCAAAAACATCAAACGCAGAAGGTCTTAAGACGAATATCTATAATATTTTTTTTTATATTATGTTTAAAAAAAACTTTCATTTAGCAGTTCAAGCACTGAAACGTCAGGCTGAATTGAGTATGCTTGTACAAGCCTAATATTATAAAGTGTTTGCTAAAATACCTAAATATCGTATTTGCATAGAACACCACCGCCAATATTCCACTTCCTTGCTGAAACATAGTGAGACTCATAGCTATAAACAGACTTTTACGATTGGACTTTACTCTAAACAGTTCTTTCCAAATATGTTTCTTATCTGTCTGTTCTCTTGCCTTCTCCATCATTGCCTTTATTTCTTTCTCTGTGTCGGCGACGTTTCTAACTCGTTGCAGAGACTCTCTGGCTAACTTTTCATCATCTGAAATGGAAACAACATTATACCAATATTACGTTTGTATATTATGTTTGTTTCTATGTGTGTCTCTTTTCCATTTGTTAGTTGTAGTCTGTGTTCTGTGCTATTAGCTCATATCACGAAAACAATTTGTACTAGAAATGTAATGAAGATTTAACTCCAATGTTTTAACTGATACAAACAGCTTGCAATATAACTACCTAGGTGACTATATTTGACGTCTCCCTTAGAATTAAAGAAAACGATTCAAAAAGGACTTGTATAGAAATCTATCATAGTAAATTTCTTAGCTCTGATTGAATGTCTGATTGATTGATACTCAAATTTAATTACTACAGAAACTGGTTGGTTGGTTATCATAAATCTGGTACTTAACTAAGATTTGTGAATGACTTTTCTTGCCTTTTAAGACAAAGAACATAGGAGACTCCGGCAAAAAGCAGCACATAAACACAAATACTACATTCAGTGCCAAGCAGATGTATCCAACACTCTTGAAGCTCACAAAGGGAGCTACACAATACACTAACAAACTCCCGGACGCATGCGCTACTCCCATGCTTGTCATTATTATGCCTCGAATGTTTGGAGATCTGAAAAGAAGTAAAACCAGTGGTAAACTGTATTGCCTGTCTTGTATGTCTTGTATCGCTTGTGGCAGATTCCTACATTATTATATTTAAGCGATAAGGCCGCCATTTGTGGCATTAGTTTTTTTCCGTTTTGTATTATGTTTTTTTTATGTGACTGTCCAATAAAGTATCTATCTATCTATCTATATTTTTTTTTACTAGAACGGGTTTGCACTTGGCAATAGTTTGCTTGATAGCAAGCAAAGACTATGGCCTTAGATAATACTTTCAATCCCTTTTTATTCATCGTTGAGCCTATTCTATTCGTATGGGCTACAGGGGCTTAAATCAAAGGGTTGGACATAATTTACTTAATTTTTACTCAACCTTTTTTCACATTGACCTTTTTAGTTATACGGAAAATTCGTTAAATATATAATATCAGCTGTTCCCAAGAAAACCTTCAGAGCCCCTAGATAAATCGTATACCAGGCTAATAATCTTATTGGGCGATTACTCCCAAGCAACATGAAGGTATAAGGTCTGCTATAAATTAATCCAAATTAAAAGTTCTCACGCAATTTCTCCAATATACAGCGCCTCAACCGACATCAGAAAGCACATGCTCATTCCTATCATTAATCTTCCAATATATAACATGGGTATATTCTGAGCCCACGTCAATATTATGTAAGAGAGAACATGCATGATCCCTCCAGATGTAAGCACTTTCTTTCTGCCAATGACGTTTGCCAGGTAACCGCCGAAGAATGCACCTAGAAAGAAAGATTTTTTAAAACTAAATCTAATTATATAAAACTTAAAGGTGACTGACTGATATATTTTTCAACGCACAGCTCAAACCACTGAACGGATTGGGCAAAAATTTGGAATGATGGTAGATGTTATGACGTAGGCATCCGCTAAGAAAGGATTTTTGGAAATACCGCTTCTGTAGCAGAGTGGTGCAAAGCGTCGACTCAAACCGAAGGCGCCGGATTCGAATCCCTTGATGAAGTAGTCTTTTTGCTATTGGATTTTTTGTACATTGAAGTGTTCCGTGGCTGCATACTACCTACGAGAATACGTTTGGCACGCTATCGGCGCTGATCGCTGCCCTCTTGCTATCTCGCCTCCACAGCTCTGAGTGAGTACATGCATTTCACTTGCGCTGACGCACGTATTTATCCAAAGATTGAAGCGTGTTCTGTACCGCGCTGTTGCCTGGAGAATTGTGAATAGCAAGTGCTACCAAAATGAGTTGCTCTGCGTGCTGTGATATAATAAATGATGAACATTTCCTGAGATGCTGTATAGACAAATGTTGCAAGGCATATCACATACTTTGTATTGGCGAGAAGTATCGGACAGAAGAACTACGCAAATGCTGGGTTTGTCCTGAGTGCGCATGTGCATCTAAAAAGGGAGGTGACAACACATCTACTCCAGTAGGCGTCTCGAAAAAATCTCGGGATCCGTTTGTTACTGAGAGACACAAGAGTATTGCTGTTTCCCAAATACAGCCTATTGATAATGATGATGATATAAAAGTTGCAATGAAACCACTTATAAATGAGGTGCACCAATGCCGCCAAGAAATTAATTCTATGCGCTTGCAGTTGAATCAAGACCACGAAAGCTATATATATAGATTAACTCAATATCTTATAACTATAGAAAAATATGAAAGTAAACTCAGCGAAGCCGTATCTACGATAGCGAACTATGAGACTAAACTGGAAAACTATGCCTCCCTGACACAGACTCTATTAGAGTCGATGACCAAGCAGGAGTCAATTAGCACGTCAACGATCGCAACTATGTCAAGCTACGTAGAACGCTTGTTGAAGTGTGTACCGCCGGCGGCACCAGTAGTATCCACAAACCAGTCCATGGTCTCGAAACAGATACAGACAACAGGTACTACACAGGCTCTCAAAAAGAACTTGGTCATGAAACCTTCAAAACAGAAGCAAACATATGCCAGTGCAATGCAGCATGTACCATACTCTGCGCAGCCTGCTCGGGCAGTGTCTCAGACACCGTCCTGCAGCCCACTGAACGTGACTAACGAACCACAGACTCCCGCCGACTCACAGCCCGCGATCAAACCCACCTCAGCCCTATCAATCAGTACCAGTATTCTAGAGACATCAAAGGATACAACGGGTGAGGACAGCTACACCGACGATGAAGGATGGAAAACAGTACATAATCGTAGGAACAGGCGAGGGACTCAACGCCGCCGCACTGTAGTAAGAGGTAGCGGGACGAATGACACCGAGCTAAAGACAGTTGAACGTGTACGTAAAATTCACGCTTGTTTCTTTAGCCCAGAGACTACAGCCGACTCAATCCTGTCATACATGAAAAAGAGAAAACAAAGCGACTGTTACTGTGTTGAAAAACTGAAATTATCTCACATGCACTACTCGTCCTTTGCGATCACGGTGCCAAATAGTCTCTTCAAATTTTTCATGGCAGCGGAAAACTGGCCTGTCTATGCGGGAGTCACGCAGTGGTTTCGAAAGAGCGCCGGGCGCACGGGCGTTGCGCCCGGCCGAGCCAGCAACCCGAGGGAAACCCGTACAACAACAGCAACGAGACCCGTCGCACCTGCAAACGCCGTCAAGTCCAACAGCTACGCCGCGGTCTCCAGCGGTGCCATTGAAGCCTCCGGCGGCACTACAACGGCCCCTGGCAGCAATGCCGCAGCCTGAGGTAGCACTGCCGCAACCTCTACTGATGCTGCAGCAGCCGCTAGCCCAGCTGACCACCCACGACCACCCACGGATGCCGGCGCTGTCCAAGGAAACCGACGCCGCCCTTGCACACGACGTGCAGCCGCCGCCGCCGCCTCAAGTAGCGCAAGTAAGAAGAATTAATAAGCTAACTGTATGTCATCAAAACATACGTTCTCTGTCAAAGAAAACCAGACACATTGAAGTAGAGCTGCAAGACAAGTTGAAATGTGACCTTTTAGCTCTATCCGAACACTGGCTTCCTGCTGATAAGCTGCAACGCGTGTCGATAGATGGTTTCAAGTTAGCATCGAGCAGTTGCAGAGGTTCTTCTAAAGAACATGGCGGTTCTTGTATATATATTAAAGAGAAAATCAAATGTGTTGAAAATCTAGATTTAGTAAACTTATCTGTGTTAAGAGCGTGTGAAGTATCAGCAGTCGATCTTTTAGATTTTAATGTATCGGTAGTCTGTATTTACCGCACAGGTCGAGTCAGTGTTTCTGATTTTGTAAAGAGTCTGGAACGAGTGCTCGATAAAATTAGCCAAGTCGATTTGGAATGTATTATTCTTGGTGATTTCAATGTCAATTACCTGGGGCCTAGAGACGCTGATTATAGGAAACTGTATGAGCTGATGTCAGCCCACGGCATGGTGAACGAGGTTGATTTTTATACGAGAGTTGATGGTACCACTGGTTGTAAGTCTTGCTTGGATCATCTGTATTCCAATTTATCGCCAGGTTCTGTTAAAGCATCACCTATAGATGCACAACTATCGGACCACTACGCTGTAAAGGGTGTATTTACATCTTCTAATAGGACGGCACAGCCTATTAAGTACCTACACCAGATCATTTTCAGCTGCAAACAATTGCAACTTTGTAGCTTCACTTGAGAGCGTAGATTGGAATGATGTGTTACTTAGGCACAGATGCGCATCAGAATTAGCGAAAGCAATGGTTAATATAATCGTGAATAAAGTTGACATATGCTTTCCGCTAAAAAAATCCTTGAATAAAAGGAAGAATGACTCACCCTGGATTACACAGGATGTGAAATTATACAAATCATATATGTTTGACATTATTAATTTTAGTGAATTGATGCCTAAAGATGAATTAAATAATATAATTATTGACATTAAATATAAATATGACATGCTTATAACGAATAAAAAATCTAATTATTATACTGACACCATTAACCGCAGTGATAACCGCTCGAAAGCAATGTGGGGAGTAGTTAATAAAGAAAGGGGTAAACAAAACACCCCAAATATTGATTTTACGGGAATAGTGGTAGATGCCAATGGCATAAAATTCCCAAATAAGAAAGATGCAGTAGACGCCATGAATGATAAATTTGTGAGTGCAGCCGTAGCATGCGGCGCACCTCACGCCGACGTCACTCGCGCTGTAGACATGCTACGCGCGGCGCGCCCGCCGGCCGACTGCTCGCTTAGACTTAGAGTTTTCACGCCCGAAGAAGTATATCGCCTAATTACCTCCCGAATACCTCCCAAAGTATCTAAGGATATCTATGGCATCAATATGAAGCTATTAAGAACTGCAGCGCTGCCTCTAGCATTCCCTCTAGCACAACTTTTTAACTACTGTATAAGCGAGGGCACCTATCCTACTTCTATGAAGTTAAGTAAAGTGGCCCCGATATTCAAGGGAAAAGGAAAGAAGACGGACATAGAAGCTTATAGACCTGTTTCCATTATCCCTGCTCTATCTAAAGTTTTTGAGAATGGTATTAGCAGTCGACTCACGAACTTTTTGGTGTCTACTAATGCTCTATCGGAGAGGCAGTATGCCTACAGGGAAGGACGGTCAACCACCGCACTTACGCGCGAGTTGATTCGTCGTATTGTTGCAGCCCGCGATAGCAGAAAAAAATTACAGGTCGCAGTCCTATGCTGCGACCTTTCTAAAGCGTTCGACGTTTCTGACCATGAGGTTCTCTGCCAAAAACTTCTGCATTATGGCATTGGGGGCTCTGCACACTCATTGTTGAAAAGTTTTCTACAAAATAGAACACAAATTGTGGTCGGAGATGGTGGAACAGCTAAGTCGGATCCTAAAGGGTCAACTATGGGCGTAGCACAGGGCTCTTCAGTGTCTAACCTGCTTTTCTCTCTACTGATGAATGACTTGCCGGATGTGGTGACGTCAGCGGATATACTCATGTATTCAGACGATGTCGCAGGCGTCGCCACTGCTGCATCGATAGAGGAACTTGAAAGGAAGCTCAACGAGGTAGCGATGCAGCTTGCGGGTTGGTTCTCCGCTAACGGCCTTGCCCTGAATCTAAAGAAGACCCACTTTATGCACTTTGATCTCTCTGGCCGGAATCGCAGGCCTCTAGAAGTGTCAGTTGGCAACACCAAGCTAGTACAGACATATTGCACGACGTTCCTCGGTTTCGAGCTAGACTCTGCTCTACGTTGGGACAATCATGTACATAAAGTATGTGGAAAAATTAGCGGATCGTGCTTTGCTCTACGACGTGTTGCGCGGTTAGTATCTAAAGAGGTAGCACGGACGTGCTACTTCGCCACCGTGCACTCGTTGATTCAGTATGGTGCGGAAATCTGGGGCCAGTGCGCGGAGTGGAAAAAAGTTTTTTGCCTTCAAAAAAGTGCAATTAGGGCGATTGCTGGTGTGGCATACGACACACCCGCAAGGGAATACTTTAAACGTTTAAGAATCCTCACGCTTCCGGGGATCATTATAATGCAAATTGCTATATATATGAGACAGAATCTCGATTCATATGTGACATATGCCAGTTTCGTACCCTACGAAATGCGTGATACTCGAAAAATTGTTGGGATAAATCGAACTCTGGTCAAATCAGCCAAGCTCACACATGTCATGGGCCCAAATATATATAATAAATTACCGGTTTCTATAACCGATGCTCCTAGCCTAGGTAGTTTTAAGTCTAGGTTGCAGCGCTGGCTTATCGGGCACTCGTTCTATGACCTGGATGAATTTTTTGAATTGAAAATATAAGTATGTTTTTTACTTGATGTACCTATATATTATATTAAATATATAATGTTTTTGTAACTTAGAAAAACCTAAGTTATTCATAGGACATAAGACTATACAATATGTATTTTATTTTAATTTGACGTGTAAATTGGTTTTATGAAAATATATGAATATGAATAGTTTTCCTTCACTTGTTTTTATATTTTATTATTGTAAATAAATATTTTTAGTGGTTATTTATTAAAAAAAAACTAAGGTTACAAAAATGATAAAACTACTCACTACACGAAATAGCAAATATTTGTACGCGCAAATTACTCGCAATTTTACAAGGAAAAAACCTTAACCACATATTTCTATAGCTGAGGGCACTGTATACTGAGATTTCATCTGAAAGTCAGTTATCTAATTTTATCATCTTACGGAGATTATTCAAGATTATCTCGTGTAAAGACCTAGTACGTATTTCATTAATCTTTATACAATCATAAATGCGATATTATTTTAGTAGGTAAGTACGGGTGTGTGCTAATGGATGACCGCGGCTTCTTCCGTGATGTTTTAGGATGAAAAAGTAATCTTAAAATTTTTGGGACTTTGTACCTACTATTATCATACCAAATCAAGATGATATGTCGCTCTGTAACTACGTGAAAGAGCATTAATCACACCAATAATCAAACTATTCAAACCACACACTTTCTCTTTTAGCTATGTAATTGGTAGGTATGATATAAAGCGAGTGTGGCTCAGCGGTTTCAGCGTCTGCTTTTCATTCAGACGCACCCTGGTTCGATTACAGCGTCCCAAAAACAAAAGCTGATTAAAACTAAAACGATTTTCCTGAGAGACAAAGACGAGCTTTATGCGTGGTCGGAAACATGATAGCCAGAAAATTTTATAATGCTGCGCCTGACGTGAAAGTTACCCTATTTAAGTCATTTTGCCAAACGTTTTACACATGTCAACTCTGGACTAATTACACGAAAAAATCGCACAACTCCATCAGAGTTGCATACAACAACATCTACAGACAGCTCATGGGCCTGTCGCGGAGCTGCAGTGCATCCGGTATGTTTTTCGACGCACGCATTGACAGCTTTAATGCTATACAGCGCAAGAGGATTGCTTCTTTTATGTCCAGAGTTGACATTTGTAAAAACAGTAGGTATTATTAAGAGTCTGTCTGACCGCATGCACATGACTGCAACATACCGGCAATGGTTGGATATTGTCACGTAATCTGTATTTCTACATAATTTAATTTAATCTTGTTTTATGCCTTTATATTGTACTTTTGTGTGTGAACCTTTCTATGGACCCTGCTGTCTGAAATAAAGACCTGTTATTATTATTATTATTATATATATATGGTAATAAAATAAATAAATATTTCATGACATATCAAACAGCGACATCTAGCTCCATACCAAGCTTACGCTTCAATAAAACCCAAGGTTTGTATTTTTGTTATGAAATATGAAAATAAATTAAAACTAGTGGACGCCCGCGGCTTCACACGCATTATTTCAATATAAAAAGTAGTAGAGCATGGCACTCCTAAGACCTCATACTACTTACATACATTCGATTCTGAAGGGAAAAACGATAGGTAAAATATGTAGTATAGCTTAATTAGGTACCTACTTTTTAAAATAAAACCACACTTGTAACTGTTATGCTTGTAAAAAATATAATTTAATGATTATTCATTTGCAGTTACCTGACTATAAAATTACATATTATGTTGTTTACTTATATCATTAAGAAAAACAAAATACAAAAGAATAAAGTTAAATAGATAAATTTTCCAGCATATTTTGAATCTCCATTAAACTCTTTCCCATAGTCTCTGGTACAACAAACGAAACAAATATAAACCCCAAAGCATTAACGATAGCAAAAAGAAAGAAGGTATAATGGATTCCTAAAGCAATAACAATGTAACTGAATAGAAAGTTCGAGAGGAAACCAGTTATCATTCCACTGCAAATAGATATAGAAGACCCTAAACCTCGGACTCTGGGAGAAAATAACTCGCCCGGCAGCATGTTTGGAATTACGGATAATCCTGAAAAGAAAAAGGCAGAATTTAATCAAAATAAAAGCATAAATGATACAAATTACAGTCTGGAAAAATACCCGATAATCTGTTTTCTGTGCCAGAACCGAAACTAATCTCTTTCATGTTTTAAATGTGTAATGACGTAGGTATGTAATGTATGTATGTATGTATATTCTCAATGAGTAATAGTTTATAGCAGTTTCTTCTCGTGATTACATTACATTGGTATAATCTTCACTCGCTAGTAAAATAGGAAGAACAAAAATGCCCCCCTTTATTTTCAACACTTTTTGACATAATTGTAGAAAAATGTTTTGTAACTCAAGTTTCAAGACAGTTATATAGCTACCTGCATGCAAGTCCAATGCTTTTAATTAGACTTACGATTTGATAGTTTTATAATAATTAATTAAGTAAGAAGAAGCCAAGCGGCGAAAATATACCTACATCATTTTCGACTGATTATATTTTCGTACCGCTTGGCTTCGAAACTTTTGGTCCGTGGGGTAAAAGCACTAAGTCTTTTATAAAAAAAAATAAATAAAATGTTGATTGACATCACTAGAGACAAGAACGCTGGCTGGTTCCTTGCGCAAAGGATTTCTATAGCAATTCAGCGTGGGAATGCAGCCAGAGTTCATAAAAAAAATAAAAATAAAAATACATTTATTGGGACACGAAACAAGAGATACAGAATGCAAGATATAAACAAGTAGGTACACACGTTTCATGTCGCAATCCGGCCCCAACTCAGCATGTGCTGGATGCAAGCATCCAACGCTGGTCTTCCGTTGGAACCGGCAGGTGACGTCACGAACGTGACGAAAAGTATATATAATAAAGAGTGATTTGAACACAACAAAAATGTACAACATGTAGCAAACGTAGACAAACAAATAAACCATAGTACAAACATATAACACATAACAGACGGCGTAAAATATACATTAAATAATAGAACAACAAATAAAATGAAAGTATGGAGGTACATTAAAATTATATATTAATATGTGTAAATATTTTTTCTTATTATTGAATAAAATAAATATAAATTAAGTAAGCAGAGGATATAAATTAACATTCAAATTAATTACCAAAACTAAAAGAGAATTGAGCAATTACAAGTAACAGGAGCGGTAACCATCCAAGCTTCTCAACGGATGATGGGTGAGTTTTTCTCAAATAGAAATAAACACCAAGGCCTGCCTGAAAAATAAATAACAAATTTAAGGAAATAAAATAAAAGAGATGTGAAGATACAGATATTATTAAGATATGATGGTGATGATTCGGAAATTGATCGTCATCATCATAAGGATTTTGGAAATGATAGAACCGATGGATAGTAATTCTTTTAAAAAGGTACCTATAACAATGTAAAACTATGCATCATTACTAATGGGAAACGCGTTACTTTTGTTACAGAAAACAGTAAACAAAAACGAACACAAAGAAATAACAATGTGACAGACAGGGTCTGGCAAGATAGGTTAGTCTGTAGTAGTATGTAGTTGGGTCTGAGTAGATAGAATCATCCAATTCACAAACCAATAAATACACAATAATTACCATAGAAACACTTAGAATAGACGTTGACAACATCAACAATATCCTCCTTCCATATTTATCGATGAACATTGGAGCTACAATAGCTCCTACCACAAATGTTGCTCCAACTATAATAGTTGCTATGTCAGGATGTATAGACGACCCAGCATATCTGAATATTGAATTGGCATAGAACACCACTGCTATAATCCCACTTCCTTGTTGACATATAGCTAAAGGTACCGTGATCAAGATACTCTTTCTATTACTCTTTAATTCATATAGTTCCTTCCAAATGTGTTTAGTATTTTTCTGTTCGCGCGCTACTTCCATCATAGCTTTTAGTTCTGTGTTGATGTTTATGTTCTTGTGTAGTTTTGACAGTATTAATCTGGCAGCGTTTTCGTCATCTAAAATAGTAATATTTTGTACAGCAGTTAAGTGACGTACTTTCTAATACCACTTTAACTTACTACGCTCCCTAGTAAATCTGACGCAAAATATTCATTTTTAACCTTTTATTGCGGCCTTATTTGAGAGCCAGTTTAATTGCAGTACATTCGTTGTTACCAGATCATCGCCTGTGTCGCTGTAAATCTTGTCAAGCAGTTCAAAAACTCTTGAAACTACAGTTTATGTTATTTTGTGTTTTTTTTTTCACACAATTTGCGCAACACGGGACAAGTTATTTTGTGTTTTTTTTTCACACAATTTGCGCAACACGGGACAATCTAGCTTGAGGTTCACAGCGCACATAATTTGTGCTTTGAAACAAATTACGAATGCACTTCATGATCGAATAAACACTTGATTTATCCTAGGATTAAACATTTCTCGTGGCAATAAAGTATATTCAAGCTTTAATATAAAACTAGCTGACCCGGCTACTGTTGAGCTGTTTCGCCTTAGAGGCAATAAATAAGCAGACTTTGGATTTTATTCAATTCAATAGAAAAAAACGGGATAAATGTGTCTTATATCCGTCTCCTGGTTCTTAGCTCCTCAATTTTCAGCTAAATCCGTTCAGCCGTTTTTAAGTTATACATAGTGTAACCAACACTACTTTCTTTTACATATATAGATACTACTCAAAGGACGGAAAATCCAAGTAAAACTTACTAAGAGACCTTACCTTTCAACACAAAATACATCGGCGACTCAGGCAGAAAGCAACAGAGACACACAAACACAATATTCAAAGTAGTGACAATATAGCCAACGCAGATGAAATTTACAAATGGGCCGACGCAATATGCCAGTAGACTGCCAGACGCATGCGCTACTCCTAGGCTGGTCATTATTCTACCTCGAATGTTAGGAGACCTGCAAAAAAACACATAACTGTCAAAGTCAAGCATTTCACTACATATCTCATGGCGTTTTGCACTAATTCGGCAAATTTTCCTTTGTAAACGAAACTCAGCCCTTGGAGCTATGATTGCTGGACTCCTCGCATTGATAATGTTTATTTTTAGACCTCTTTATATTTGTGATCTTATCTTCATAATAAACATCAGACAGGTAAGAACTGCAGTGCTAATTAAAGTCAAGTTGTCAAGTACGATGAACTTGGCGTGTTTAGGTTTGACAGGTCCGGTCGACGCGGTCAGTTCCTGGATGAGTGACCGAAAACTGGCATTCCATTTTGAGCGCTTCCGTGGGACGGATGACACCTTAAATTGTAGGTCCCGGCTGTTTGTCTACTACGGCAGTCGTTAAGCCATGTCAGAGGCCCTTAGGGTTTAAAAACTCTCCGACACCAGTTTGACTCTTATTTGATAAGAAGAAGACTGGTCTGATCGATGCAATAAATAATAATTAAATAAAAGGTTAGGTCAAAATCTAAGTTAAGGTAAGTTATTCTGAGTCAACTTACGCAGTTTCACCGATATACATTGCTTGTAGAGTCATAAGGGTACAAACGCATGTGCCAACCAAGTACCTTCCAATAATCAAGGTGGTCAGATTGGCAGCGAATGTAAGCATAATGTTTGCACACAAGTATACTACTCCTCCTGCTATTAAAGCCTTCTTTCTTCCGATAAGGTTGCCTAAATAACCGCCGGAAAATGCTCCTGAAAAGGAAAACGTAACATCGATAAAATTCTAATTGGTTCAGATTATCTCATTTTACAAGCGTAAGCTTAGTAATGGGATAGATGGCGCTGTGTGATATGTCCTGAAATATTTAATTACTATTCCGTTTATACTGTCCTTAGGCTCAATTTATCGTGTCTATGAAATTTTACTTGCGTTCTAGAATATACAATTTCAAGTTTAAGCTTAAATTGGACAATAGCTAGGTAATATATATAAATAGCTCTAGGACTAAGTTTCCACTCGTGAGCAAACAAAGACAAACTACTCAAATAGCAACGAAGATAATGCTGTGTCATAAAAAGTAAGATCATACCTTACTTCTTTCGTGTTATCATATTCTTATTTATTGGATACTCAGTAAAAAATATAAGTAATACACTTTCTCAATTCATCTAGGTATCCATAAAATAGCTACTGTATCATATTACTTACTTTACAAACTAGAAAAAAATGGTATTTTATCAGGTACTAAAGGGTGCTTCCATTCAGACAAACATACATTCCCTATTTCACCCCTTTAAAAGTGTCATATCCAAAAATCATTCTAAGGATGTCTACTTCATTAACTACCTGCATGTCAATTTTCCGTCCAGCGGTTTGCGCTGTGCATTGATAAGGCGTTGATAGATCACTATGTCAGTCAGTCAGCTTTGAGTTTATTATATTTAGATTTTATATAGGAATACTATGGGCGACTTCATAAACTCTCGATAACAGAGTTGGCTGTTCGCATTCGATTTCGAACGATTGATCATTTGTTTTAGAAAATAGAAACTTACCCAATTGTCCAAACATAACAGCCGCTCCGACCCAATATACCTGCATTTTCGTAACTTCGTAAGATAGAGGACTTTGTTCAGGGTCTTCAAATTTGGGAAGCACAGGGGCCGACCACGCTACCGCATAACCGTTTAGACATTCGCTGAGATTCACTGAAATAATATATATGTTAGCCAAAGCGTGTAGAAACGAAGGTATTTTTAAACGGCTTCAAAAAAAGGGGTTATCAGGTGTAACTAACGTTTTATTTCTCAAAAATTTATTTTCTAGAGAATGGCTTCTTTCAGCAAACGAATTTTCTTACTAGCTCGCCAGCTACACAAGCCATTAAAAGGACGCCAAGGGCAGAAATCCTAGAGAAGCATAGGTAGTGCACTTAAAACAACATTAATTTAGATTAAACACAACTTTCGGAAATGAAGATTTCGACTAAGAAGAAGAAATAAGGGAATTAGCGTTTTGAATTCTGATGCACTTTTTCGACCCCACTCTAAAACTTTTATTCAAATTAGGACTGACTAAACGGTGAAAGAAAAACATCGCAATTAAATTGTTATAGGCGCATAATATAATGTATGTATGTTAGAGGCCCAAGGGAACTCCCCCAATAAATTAATTAATTCTGAGAGTTGCGTCTCTCAGTAACAAGGAATACCTACCTACAACTTACGGATTAGGTTATATTTTAAAATGAATTAATTAATTGCTACTTACTACAAATTGCGATGAACACTGTAATCCTAATTTGACTATCAATTTTTACTGAATACGCCATATCAAAAACGACTGCACAAAATTGTTACCAAATATTATTATTTTTCTTCCTCAGAGATACAAAATACTCTTTAAATTAAAATGCTGGTTACTTGTAATGTTAGTACCATCTTAATAGCCTAATGCATAAGTGCATTTTTCTATAATTGTTATCTCTGTATGATCTTATGAAGATTAGCTAAGCAGTAAAGAGGTTTAATTTATCTTGTAGTGAGTTTATCTTACTAACCCCAAGGGTATTCTTTTGATCTTTAGAAAGTCATCAGGTTGCTATTTTGTTTTAAACTGACTCTTGGTCTTGCTGTTATTTTTAACCGACTTCAAAAAATAAAAGGTTATCAAGTCTACTGAGTTTTTTTGTGTGTATACCTGTGTTACAAAGAAGAGTCTATACTAGGTACTACTAGCTTATTCGGATTAGGATTTACACTGGAATTCATTATTTCCTATTATTAAGCCATGTCAGAGTCCCTTAGGGCGGCTTTATAAACTCTCGACACTAGAGTGGGCCTCTCTCATAATCTACTATAATCATTCGATAAGATTTATTCATTTATTATATACCTATGTATACATATTAAACAAAGAATATATCATAACGCCTACATACAGAAAAATAGCAGCAATAATTAGTAACCATAATAATTAGTCCCAGCGGTTTGGCCTTACTTATTTTCTATTATTTTAGCGAAATCGTAATACTTTATATATAAGGAAATTGCATGTAATCTCCTAAATTTGTATAGGTAAGTACTTCATAAATTCACTAATGTCTACTTAGTCAATCAATCAATCAATCAATCAATCAATCAGTTCTTCATTGACAAAAATATACACAAACACAAAATGTTTCAAAGTCTCTGGCTTCCGAACTAGAAGATTATCTGTGTCTCGGAAACCAGCTCCTTCTCTATTAAGGATCACAAAACGTCAAAAAGACAGAGATAAGTCTTACAATATATATGAATTGTTGTGTAAAAATAGAATCCTAAAAAGAGTTTAAAGTTTATAATAGCGTGATGACAAAACATTGTAAAAAACCGGCCAAGTGCGAGTCGGACTCGCGCACCGAGGGTTCCGTACAAACCTGCAAGGTTAAATATTTTGTGATGTAACTAAAAATATATGGTTTTCGTAATTTTTCCTTTATCTATGCTATAAGACGTTGCTTCGTACCAAATTTCAAGATTCTGAGTTCACGGGAAGCACCCTGTAGGTTTTGATTCCCTTGCAAGTGTCGAAAATTTGCGGCATAAATGGCTGTATCTTTTGATTGCGTTGGCTTAGAAGTTTGATTTTTTCACAGCTTCAAGGGACAGTAGACCTGAGTAATTGATATAAATTTCAGCTTCATACCTCTACGCGTTCCTGAGAAAAAGGGTCTTGACAGACGGACGGACGGACGGACAGACGGACAACAAAGTGATCCTATAATGGTTCCGTTTTTTCCTTTTGAGGTACGGAACCCTAAAAAATACTTAAGAAGCCAATTAGTTACACTTATTTAAGAAAATTACAGAAAAATTTCTTTTTGATAGTTAATATTAATATTATATAAAATAAGTTAGGCACACCTTTATCGGGTAACGGAAGAATGTCATATATGTCATATGTATGTAGGAGTAAATATATTTGACATACCTATATATTTAAATCAAAGGATATAAACCCAATAGAACAAGCATGTACCATGGTTTTATATTGATGTAAAGTATAGGTAAAGTTTATTATGTACGTTTATTTAATTCGTAAGATGCAAATTTGTAAGTGATAGAAATGTGTAGTAAGCACAAGCCGATATTCACATATTATGTTTTTCCTTTAAAATAGCTTCCTGGCAGGTATTAATAGATTTTCAGTGTCAGTATACATAATTCAAGTTACTAAGCCATGTTAGTACGGTATTTTGAAATTTGTTAAGTGTCATGTCTTTGATCTGATAGTTTTTATATAGTTAGTTGTACAAAAAAGGAGCAATTGACTCAAAATGTCGTTCTGCAATAACACATCCAGCTTTTGGGACTGGAAATTTATTATATATATTAGTCGTACCAAACTATATATTAAGTTGAGTTGGTGTTCACATATATATTCCGAATGTAATTAATTACATAGTATTATTAACATGATGACTGTAATAAATGATGTATATATTGTACCGCAATGTTGTAAAGTTTATTCTCATACTCTTTCTTTTAAATAAACTTATTTCAAATACCTAACCTTTAAAAAAATCCTTTTAATAAAAGATGAAAACAAATAAGAATAAAACCACAATACTAAGCTTAATAATATCATTTAATCCACGTGTGACCGAGCATGTCCTGTATCTCCAGCAGAGACTTGCCTCTGGTCTCCGGCACGAACACGAGTGTGAACACAAACGCTGCTGCGCACGCGCCTGCGTACACCCAGAATGCTATAAACGCTCCGTTTGCAATCTGTAACAATAAAAAATCAATAATTATATTTTCCTCGTTCTTTTTATAAAATAATACTGACCTCAAAATAGAGAACAGAAGAAGGTATATTCAAAATTCAAAATAATTTATTTTCATAAAAATGCACACATACTAAATATCACTAAAGCACCGTACTAGACACCAGTGCGTCTGTGTCACGGAGATTAGTTCCTTCCGGGGTCTTATTTTTGGAGAGTATACATTTTAAGTTTTAAATATTTACTTTTACAAAATAGAATTTAAATTACATTAAAATAAAATATAGGACAATTACAAACATCAGAAAAGGTATATGTTTAGCCCCCTTATACGATATGACAACTTTATGAGAAACATCATTGAGGGGAAGTTAGAGGTACGAAGAGGAAGACTCAGAAGATCATACATAGACCAAATAAAAAAGAAAGCAGGTGTCAAGTCGTATAAGGAAGTCAAGGAAATTGCAGGAAACCGTGAAGAATGGCGCATACTCCAACGATAAGAGCCGAGCTCTTAAATTTTTAATGAATGAATACTTTTTGTAGAAAGAACTGTATCTCACTATTTATAGTCGAAACAAATCCGGGCTTCGTGGTTTTATGTGCTTTAAATCGAAGTAAAATTAGCTTATGTGATAAACCAAGGTCTAATCTATCTTATACTGCTATTATAATATCATGCCCGATTTCATCTAAATCTATTCTACCGTTTGTAGAGAGTTAGCGAAAATGAACAAACGCAAACACTCACAAACTTGCATATGGTATCATTAAGAACGCAATTTTCTTACCATTATCAACTAAGAGCACTCACCATGAGTCCAAAAGCACTCGATATAAAGAAGCCAAACAACCATCCAATAGTGACAGTTACAGTGGAACCCGTACTTCGCACGTTAGGGGTGAACATCTCACCGATAAATGTGCCGGGGATTATGCCGAAACCTGGAAGAAAGAAATAAAAAGGTTTAGTGTTTGTGACGAGCTGTGTTATAAAAAATAAAACCAACAATCCGAAATTCAAATTGCACAGTGCCTTCTAGCCCTACACTAAACAAACGCTTGTGTCGTGGGTCCTAGATAACGCCTCATCTTTGACCCATATCAGAAGCCCTTAGGCGGCTGGAAAACTCGACACTGGCTGGCCTCTCTTATACGAAATTTACTTATTAACCATTAGCTCAATGGTCAATTAAAGGAGGAAGTATAGATAGAACAATTATTTTACAAAGGCTCAATAGTAATTAATAAAGTAAATTAATAATAGGTAAGGTCTGCATAATGATCGACGTAGATGGCACATACAAAGGGGGGCCTATACCCAGCAGTGGGATCCCAAGGGCTGTAGCTGATGATGAAATGATGAATGTTTGCTTTTACGTACCTAAATCATAAGACAAGAAGAAGACGATTAGTGTGACAAGGGGTAACCATCCAACGCTTTTTACTATTTCGTTTCCATTGTGGTCCAAAAAGAAATATGTTCCTAGAGTACCCTGCAAGAATATAATACATTTAATAATCAATATCAGATAGTAATATTCCAGACTATAGGTCCCGGCTGTTTGTCTAGTTCAGCAGTCTTTAAGCCAAGTCAGAGGCCCTTAGGGCGGTTTGAAAACTCTCGACACCAGGGTTGTCCACTCTCATTCGATAAGAAGAAGACTGGTCTGATTAATGAGATCCCAGACTGTTGCGATACCGGAGTTTCATAAATAAAAATAAAATAATTCCGCGACATTGGTCACAGCGCCATCTAGCACCACACTAAGCAAACGCTCGTGTCGTGGGTACTAGGTGTCGGATATAAAACTTATATATGTACTTTTTTTACAAACAAAAATATGTTCCTTACCAAACTAAAACAGCAAGCAGCAGTTGAAACTAGCAACAGCGATTTCCTCCCAGTCCTCTCTACAAAGAAAGGCGTTATCGTACTCGCTGCTATTTGTGTTATTCCAATAACTATAGTAGCCAGATCA
This sequence comes from Macaria notata, assembly GCA_927399415.1. Lineage (NCBI taxonomy): Eukaryota > Metazoa > Arthropoda > Insecta > Lepidoptera > Geometridae > Macaria > Macaria notata. Next base: position 1,822,290 of record OV656748.1, on the reverse strand, counting down.
GGTGCTATCGACGATTCTGCTAATTCAAAAATAGTCGTTGCGAAAAACACAACTGCTACCACTCCACTCATTTGTTGCAGTATGTTTAGTGATAATGTTATAAATAACGCCCTGCGGTTACTTCGAACGGAAACTATTTCTGTCCACTGATCTTTTGTGCTTTTCTTTGTCGATATGTCTGCTTTGGATGAAAGGACTTTATCGATTTCGTCGTCTCTTCCTATTTTCTTTAGAATTTCTTTTGCTTCGTCGTCTTCACCTGCAAAATCGATATATTTGGAATTAGTTACTGTGAGTTTATAGAACTAGTGTGTGGTCTCGGCCTCGCACGCATTAAAAAGTAAAACTTGCATCCCCTATTTCACCCTTTTAAAATTGGCATTTCCAATAATCCTTTCTTAGCGGATGCCTACGTTATAACATCTACTTGCATGCCAAATTTCTGCTCAATGCGTCCAGTCAGTCAGTCACCTGTGATTCTATTTATTTAGATTATTTAGTTTAAAATTATATAATTATGAACAGATATAGTGACATTAATATGTTTTCATAGTAGATACATAAGGTTTAATGTAGATAACGAAGTCGCACAAAAACAATTGTAAGATTTTTGGCACTGCCTACAATAATCACCATGATCCTTCAGTAAGGATATCATTCCAAGCTGTTTGACGTGACGATAATAATTATTGTATCTGCGTAAAAATTGTATATTATGCAACTAGTGAATAAAAGACGGATTTAAAGCGAGAGCCGTAGATGAGTCACGAGCAAGTGAAGGATTCTAATGATTGACTGTTAGAATCCTGAACGACGCGAGTGATTCATGGCCCTCGATATAAATTCGTACTTTATTCAGGAGTTGCATACTATACTTTATACCATGACTACGAGAAAAGACATAGATAATTTAAGCGAAAATAGAAATGTAATCAAGAAATAAGAATTGTTACATTAATAAAATTGAAATGGACATTAAAATTAAAGCAATGACTGAAATTAAGCGTAATTTTCTTATTGTCATCATTAGGGTGGTCAACTTGTGAAACAATATTTATTTCTATAAAGGCAGCAAAGAACACAAAACAGTTTTTAATCTAATGCCAAACTCCTTGTCGCAAATATCGATCAATCAAATCTCGAGAATTTATTTGCACCAAAGAGTTTTGAATTTTGAATCTTAGCGCAAGGAGTTTGCGTAAGCATTTAAATAGAGACGGGATATATTTTTGTGTTCCAAATTCAAACACCAAAATAGTGAATAAAAACAAAACAGTGAGTAAAAGGCCTTTTTATACACTGTTTTGCGTGAATAAAATAAGCTTTTCAGAGTAATCACGTTCCGATATCGAAATCAAAGGACTTGCATAGATAAAAATCGCAGTTGGTTAAGGAAAGTTTATACACTCATAATAACTTAAAAGTAAATATTTACTCAGCACTATAACTTCGGCTTTAAGGAAGGATTAAATTAAATTATAGGTCCCGGCTGTTTGTCTAGTAGGTACGGCTGTCGTTAAGCCTACGAGCGGCTTGATAAACTCTCGACGCCTGAGTAGGCTACTCTCATTCGATAAGAAGACTAATACTTTTTTTTTCGGCTGGCGGTAGTCAGAAAGTAAACACGCGTTTTTAATTAACTCCAATTTTTATTCAATAATAATCGTAAAAATAGAACAACTCACCAAGTAAATGTGTACAAACATGTTGTAAAGTAGTCTGCTTACTTAACAGTGTTTCTCCTTTCAATAAAACAGTTGAAGTACTTCACTGAACACTATTTTTCTTATCACTTCACATAACCTAAAAGTTTAACAATGGATGCTATGAAACAGTCTATGGCTGACATGATGGAGGTGTTCCTGAAGCGCCTCGATGTGATCCAGGACCAGGTGGCTTCATCCCAACCAGGTAGCCCTGGAAGTGTTGCTGAAGAGTTGGCTACATTCAAGGTTTTTGTGTTGGCAAACTTCAGAGCGCTCCAAAGTCAAATTGCCCTGTTATCTTATCAAGTCGAACAGGGTGAGATGCGCTCTCGACGCAAGATTTTACTCCTCCATGGCGTCAAGGAAGCTGAAAATGAAAACACAGGTCAAGTGATAGCAAAAGTTATGGTGGAACGGCTTAAGATTTCTAGTTTTACACCTGCTGATATAAGTAGATGCCACAGAATGGGCCGCGCTGCTTCTGATAGGCCACGGCCTATATTATACAAGCTCCGAGATGTTGCCCTCCGTGACAAGATATGGGCGGGAAAGACGAGCCTCAAGGGTTCAGGGATAACTATGTCTGAATTCCTGACGAAGGCTCGTCACGACGTCTTTGTCGCGGCTCGACAGCGCTTCGGTATCTCGAAATGCTGGACGAGAGAGGGCAACATATTCGTCCTCGGGGCCGACGGTACCCGGCATCGGGTGAATTGCAAGGCTGATTTTGCTGCCATACAAGAGGTGGAAGCAACCGAGGCTCCGGCAGCCAAGATTTCTAAGCCGAGGTCTGTAGCCAAGGAACCCGTCACCCCGAAATCGAAGTCTAAGAGAACAAAGAAGTGATGCTATTCTGTCACATTTTAATTACCTTCTATTGTCTTCACATATATGTAATTTTTTTTATGATCCTACCATCTTTTTTTATTGATAAAATAACTGTACATAGGTATGTATTTCTATCTATTGTTTAGTTTTTTGGCGAATCATTTTTACTTTTGCTGTCTGTCACGTCATTGTTTGGCAGTGACATAAATTGTATTTGTGCATTTGACGGTTGATGGCTGTCGTATTTGGTAACGTACCTACAAGTCATTTAGCCATCATTCACATATTATGATTTAATAATATACTTCTATGGCTTTGTTTTTTTTTTTTCTAAATGTAAATTTAAAGTTATTACTGTGGGAAGTGCAGTTATATAAATGCAGAAAATGTGTAGTTAGTAGGTATTTCTAGAACAGTATTCACTGTTTATTTAATTTTTATTCATTACTGATGTTAGTTTTTATTACTTATAATTTCATTTATGTCTTATTAAATGTGTTGAACACTGGTTAGTAGGTAGTTAGTGGTTGTAACTTTTAGTTTATTAATTAGGTTAGCTTTTTTTAACACAATAATATAACTTCATAAACATACCAACATAGACTTACTATTGAATATAAGTGTATATTTAAAGTAAACTGTAAAATTGTACTTAGGTACCTGTATGTCATGCAATAGTGATGTTGACAGCCAAGTCTCTGAATATCTTTCCTGTCCATCCTCAAGTGAGAGTCTAGATAGTTTCTGTAGTTTGCCTACCCTAGCAGATTCTATCGAAAACTTTGTATCCGATGTTCCTAAAAACTTTAATGTATTCCACACAAATGCCCAAAGCATTATGGCACACTATCCTGAAATGCTAGCGTCTTTTGCAAACCCTAATGTACACGCTATTCTAGTTTCGGAATCCTGGCTAAAACCAGCTCTTTCTTCTTCCTGCGTGTCATTGCCAGGGTTTCACTTAATTAGAAATGATCGCATCGGTCAAAGAGCTGGCGGTGTTGCAATATACCTAAGATCTCACATTCCTTTCTCGGTTATTAGTGTATCGTCGCAACCGCCTCCCTCTGACGCCGGTGAGCATCTTTTTGTCGAGTTGACCCTGCATCACACGAAAATACTTCTTGGTGTTTACTATCCCCCCAATCTTAACGTTAATTACTTTTCTTCTCTTGAAAATTTGCTTCTTAATATTTCTGCGTCACATGATCATACCATACTCATGGGCGATTTCAACACGTGCCTTCTTAAGCGTGATCACCGATCTAAAAACTTGCTATCCTTAGCCAATGCGTGTAATCTAACAATTCTTCCTTTAAGTGCTACGCATAATCCACCTAATTTTGATCCCTCTCTTCTTGACTTAATGCTCATCTCTTCGCCTCAGCACGTTGCCAAGCATGGTCAATGTGCGGCGGACCTTATCTCACATCATGACTTGATATTTCTATCGTACAAAGTCCGTCCGCCTAAAGTGAGGCCTAACATAATTTTTCAGCGCAATTTTGCTGGTCTGAAGGTTGAAAAATTGCGTAAAGATGCTCAAAATATGGACTGGTCATCTGTGATTGACGCTCGAAACATAGACGATGCAGTGGTAGAATTCAATGCCATCTTAACCAAATTGTACGACGTTCATGCCCCTATCAAAGCGGTTAAGATGAAACATACACCAGCACCCTGGCTCACAGCTGAAATCCGTGCTCTTATGCGTAAAAAGCTAGTCGCAAAAGCCAAGTATAAACGTCGTCCAAATGACGATAATAAGCAAAAATATATCTGGCATCGCAACGTCTGCAATAGAGCGTGTAGGGACGCACAGCGCCGTTACATCCATGATTCCGTAAATAATGAAGACCCGGCAAAAGTTTGGAAATTTTTAAAAACGTTAGGTATTGGTAAAACTCGTTCTGAAACTATTCCTGACAATTTAGACATTAATCAATTAAATCAACATTTCTCTTCTTCTCCTCAGTTTGATCCGTCTATGAAGTCAGCTACGTTACGGCACTTATCTAACTTATCTCCCCCTGATATTGACACTTTTGACTTCGTACCCTTTGCCGCTTGTGATGTTAAGAAGGCTCTTGAATCGATATCTTCAAATGCTGTCGGCAGTGACGGCATAAGTCGCAAAATGCTGCTACTAGTCATTGATGAGATTACCCCTGTCGTTCAGTTTATCTTTAATTTATCCGTTTCATCGGGTAGTTTCCCTACTGTATGGAAAGATGCTCAAATTATCCCTCTTCCTAAGAAATCCAATCCTAAAACCTTCACTGAGTACCGTCCTATTTCAATCCTTTCTTTCCTATCTAAGGCTCTTGAAAAGTTGATACATCAACAGCTCTCCTTCATCCTTTCAAAAAACCATCTTTTTAATCCTCTCCAATCTGGCTTCCGACCCGGTCACAGCACCTCTACTGCCTTGATAAAAATCACGGACGATATTAGGAATGGCATGGGTAATTATCATCTCACTGTTCTTTGTATACTAGATTTCAGCAACGCATTTTTAAATGTTGATTTTGATATCCTCCTCAGCATTCTCTCCTCTCTTAACATATCTCCAACGGCAATAGGGTGGTTTCGAACATACCTGTTTGGTCGCCGGCAGCGTGTTCGCCGCGACGATCAATACTCGTCTTGGTGCAGTACTGTAGCTGGCGTACCACAGGGCGGCGTGCTATCACCTCTTCTGTTTGCTATTTTTATAAATTCAATATCTCATAACCTTTCTTCTTCCTATCACCTCTATGCAGACGATTTGCAAATATACGCCCAAGCATCTCTAGACCGCCTAGATGAAGCAATTGCAACAATTAACATTGACCTGCAACGGATTCGAGATTGGAGTCGATCTAATGGACTGCTGATAAACCCGTCTAAGACACAAGTCATAGTAATTGGTAGTTCACGCTTAGTTTCTAGAATAGACTGGTCATGCCTCCAGTCAGTTATGTTTGACGGTGTTCCCATTAAATTTAGTGACTCAGTAAAAAATCTCGGTGTTATGTTCGATAGTCAACTTACGTGGGCACCTCAATTAGCAGAAGTCAGTCGTAAAATTTTTGCTTCATCTGCTTCTCTGAGGAGATTGCGTAATTTTCTGCCTAATACTACCAAGATAGCCCTTGTTCAATCCCTTCTTTTACCTATACTCGACTATGCAGACGCTTGCTACCTAGACGTAACCAATGAGCAGCTCGTTAAACTCGAGCGTCTTCAAAATTTCTGCATTAGGTTTATATTTGGTTTACGTAAATATGACCACATTTCTGAGTTTCGAAAAAAGCTCAAATGGTTACCAATCCGTCTTCGCCGTAATGCACACATCCTCTCACTCTTGTACAAAATCCTCTTCAATCCTTACACTCCTCTGTACCTAAAAGAAAGGTTTTCCTTTGTCACTGCCTCCCATTCCGATTCTCAGCGCTCTTCTCGTTTCCTTCACTTGAAATTTCCTGAGTTTAGCCATCCCAATATCTACTATCACTCCTCTTTCACTGTGCAAGCTGTTCGCTTGTGGAATGACCTGCCTCTTAATATCAAGCAGGCTAAATCCTTGCCCATATTTCAGAGCTTGGTTTTTAATCATTACATTTCTACTTTGTGATGTTAGTTGGTGTGTGTAAGTCTTTTTACATGAAATATGTTCTGCTTTCTTTTATTTTTGTGTGATTTCCTTCAATGTATATATTATTTCCTTTAAATATCAATAATATGTAGTTTTGTGTGTAAGTAGGTATGTTTGTATATTGTTTACTTTGAATGTTATATTTGTTATTGTGTTTTATTTTTAAATTATTTAATATTGTGTTAAGTACGCCAGCTTTAAGGATTTCCTGTAGTGTTGTCCAAACTAGGTTACCTGGAAGAGATCACTTTAGTGATAAGGTCGCCTAATGTCCCTGGTTACCTTCCACCTTTATGTTAAATATGTTCTTTTTTATTTGGTGTACAATAAAGTATATTTGATTGATTGATTGAAGAAGAAGAAGACAAGGATGTGTAACAGAAGAGCTTTGAAAGTTTTTCTCAAATCACAAGACTCGAATAACTCGCCACGTCAAGAACTGAAGGTATTCAAAGATTTTTAAGCATATAGTGCCATACCTTGTAAAACTAAAAACAGTGGAGTCTCAGGCACGAAGAAAATCCCAGCTGTATAAAGTAAAGTAAGTGCCAAGCCAGTGTAGCCTGTCCAGGCATAGGAAACGTAGGGACCCATGACGTAGATTATCAACGTGCCAAACGTACTGAATATGCCCGTGCAGGTCAATAGGATACCGCGGATTTGGGTAGATCTAAAACAAACAGAAAAATATAAAATAAATATTCGGTGACATTGACCACAGCGCCATCTAGCCCCACCCTAAGCAAACGTTTGTGTTGTGGGTACTAGATAAGAAGAGCAGTAGGTATAGATAGAAAATTCTTTATCGTAACACACGGTAGCGAAATAAAAAGTAATTACAAAGTAACAAATTAAACATATACCATTGCCAAAAATGAGTGACGGGAGTGACGTCACGGACGACAATATCGTAGTACGCATATTTTTGTGCTCCTTCAATTAAATTCTATAACTTTGTTTACATACCCGGACCAGTTAGTGCACGTAAACTAGAGCGTTGTTGACATGGTGTGGCATTGTTTTGTCGATAAATAGTGCTGTTTTAGTGCATATAAAACTCTTTAAATTCATGCCCAAAATACGTAGTGTATATCAGTAACTTTTTTCACTTCCAAAGCAAGAAGAGGGTAGATACCATTCGCATTTCTACGTAAACAATCCTCGTATCACTGACTGAACTTAGTGCGCCATAATTACAATCGATAAAATGAGTGTTAAGTGCAGAGCCTGCCGTCGCCGCTTCACCAGCAGTGAAGATAGTGCTAAATGTACAAAATGTTCCTCTGTTTATCACCGAGCCTGTGTCAACATATCCAAGGAAGCTAACATTTAACGTCATGGCAGTGCCCCGAGTGCAAGGTGCACACTCCGCGAAAAGACAACACAGAGGAACCAGTGCAAGGGGACGAGGCGGGTTTTATCCATTCACCTGTAGCCCCCGATGTGTCGGCGGAGATAAAAGAAGTGTTGCGGGAGGTCCGTCTGCACCGAGCAGAAACACAAACATTACGTGCTGAATTCGCTGCGTTTGGTAGCCGCTTGGAGGCAGTAGAATCCAGGTTGTCGATTTTGGAGGCTAAGCCGACTTCAGAGCAGTGCGATAATACAATCATAGATCAGCTGCGCGCCACAGTCGATAATCTAAAATTGGAACTAAATGATCGCGATCAGGTGTCATATGCAAATGACTCGAGATATCGGGTGTACCGGAGGAGCAGGGTGAGAACGAGTGTCGGCTCGTCAAATTGATTGCTTCTAAGTTAGGTGTATCGTTAGCGGAACATGATACTATTTCTGTGGAAAGAGCTGGTTTTAAACGCGCGCCATCTATCACCGCCGCCGCGAACGAGAAGGAAGCATCAGCGGCGGCAATGCGCCCGCGCCCGCGACCTTTGGTACTGAGAGTATCCCGCCAGCAGGTTAGCGACTCGCTTCTACAAGCTGCGCCCGTTCGCCGCGGCCTGACTACGGATGGCATGGGCCTCGCCTCGCCTTCGCCGGGACACTGGGACTCCTGCTCTGCGCGTACGATCTGAGCTAGATCTTATAAAGATATTTGGTGCGGAGGCTCGTCGCAGTATCACTACATACAATGTTATTTACATCTCGTCCCGTGAGCGCACATATGTACCTAATTAGTTCTAGTCTGTTTGGTGAACATAATAATATCGTGTATTATACCTACTATACTATACATTATTTAGAGTGTGTACATCAGTATTTTTGTTACCTAATCTGCACTTAATATTTAGTGTTTCTTTGGAGGTCGTTTTACAATTTGTTAATTATTATTTGGTTAGGTTATACTTATATGATAGTTTTACTGAATAATATTGCAATATGCTTGTACTATGGCGAGAGTGTTGTCATGTTGGCTAAGTACCTATCCTGCACTTAATACTTAGTTGTAAAATGTATTCTGTGGAACTAAATTTCTAGTTGTTAATTATTACTATTACTTGTATAATTAGTTTGTAGATTGTTTAGTTAGATATAATAATGTATTAGTTTTTTTTTCTTTAGTTAACTTATTTTAATCTATTGTTTTGATACGTTTATTTGTTAATGCACTAAATATAATAGTTAGGTAGTTACCTACTATAATTCATTGCCTATCTGTTTGTGATATTTTTCTGTATTAATTATATTGTATGTGTATTTCTACTTAGCTGTATTATGTTATTACGTGTAATTATGATATATCTACGTGCGTGACGTCACCCGCCGGTCCCAACGGAAGATCAGCGCTGGATGCATGCATCCAGCATATGCTGAGTTGGGGCCGGATTGTGACATGAAACTCCTTATTTGTACTCTTGTTTTTATTGTGTGTCTATTTTATGTTTCATGTGACAATAAAATTATTTTATTCTTATTCTTATTCTTAAAATGGCAGCCCAATCGCTAAAAACAATCTCTTCGATGCAATTACTATGTAGAGGAATATAAATAAGTACGAACGATGGGCGTGGTGTAGTATAGCACTTCCCGATGTTTTCTTCAACGCCAAGCGAGTGCAAATTTACAAATAACTTGTATAACAAGCCATCTGAATGAACCAAATCCGAATTCTCGAAATGAGGCGAATAGTGCCAAAGAATATTATATAGGTACCTACTCAAAAATATAAAGCTGAACAAGGATAATAACATTGCATAACGACATTCCGGTAATTATTAAATCGTATAGATATCAGAATATTTGTGTGAAATTGGTATGATAAAGATAAACGCAATCAAAAAGATTTGGGGCGCTATTTGGTATTAGTATTGTAGGTATGTAGTATGTACCTAAATATGTTAATAAATAGAATGAATATAATATTATGCTATTAAATCGTACTTCAAGGCCAGACAACAAATAATCGAAAAAGACCTTCAATCGTAGATTGTCAGCCCAAGGTGCCAATATCCAAATATATATATTAAACAAGGATTTTCATCCCTCTTTTTATAATAAATTATCTCCATGGTATTAAATCAATGATGAGCTGTGATGTATAGGATGTATATAGGTAATATTAAATTGTATAATGTATATTTTTACTCTGGCCAAACTAATAACGCCCAGTTTTTCGAACAATCCTCTCGAAAACGATACAAAAATATGTTTCAGTAAAACGTACAGTCAACATAAAAGACATACCTACTATAGAAGCAAGGACAAAAGAACATACTCACGCAATCTCTCCAATATAAACCAGGTTGATGACAAATATGATGCCAGTACCGAGACCGATGAGTATTCTGCCAGTGTATATCATTGCCAAGTTCGATGCTAGTCCTAATACGAGGAAGGATAGAGCACATGTTGCTGCTCCGAGAAATAAACATGGCTTACGACCTTTTACGTTTGAGAGGAAGCCGGTTACGTAGGGACCTGGAAATGAGGATATTTTTATTATATGTATTGAATTTAGAAATAGTGTATATTAAAATAGAGTCTGTGAAATTGCTAAGTCACAAAATGTAATCCAACGCGACAAAATAGTTTAATAAAATCTAGAAAGTCTCAGTTTTAACAAAATATTAGTCAATTCATCAAATCATAAACCACATCTTTTATATTCCTACCAGATTGGTTGCCTGGAAAAGATCTTACCGATAAAGCCGCCAATTAAGACGCTAATTTTAATTTCTTTGTTTGGTTTTTGTATTGCAACGCCCTAATTCCCCTCTGAACAGGGTAAATGTAAATAGGTACATTTAAGTATGCCAATAAAGAAATTGAAAGATTGAAATTGCTTTATGCGTGGTGTTTTAATAAAGTATTTATCTATCTATCTATATATCTTTTCCAACTATTCCGCCACAGTATGTAGTATGCAGATTGCAAGTATTGATATCTGTTTTAAATATGACTTTATGTAAGTAAATTACAGCAAATTTACATAAAGATTTGAGAAATTCTTAAGCTTTATATGCCTTTACATTAAAAATAATAAACTACATGACAGATTTTTACTGGTAATTTTAATAAAAACGTTACTTTACCACTAATAGTCCCGACATACAACAAGGAGCCAATCCAGGACGCCTCTTGTTCAGTGATTACACTCGGTAAGGGCGTCTGCTCTATGTCTTGTAGTTTGGGAATCACCGGTGCGGTCCAACCCATGCCATATCCTACTAGTATCTGGCCTAGATATACTGGAAAATAAATAAATAATAATAATAAAGAAAACCTTAGCTAGAATTGGGGTAAAGATCTACAAATAATGAATTGAATTGGCCGTAAAATGTAAATAACAGATGGATTAGGTACCTCTTGAATTACTTGGTAATCGTTTTTTTAGCATCGAAAATTGTAAGCAATTAGCAACTAAAATAATGTCATTTAAGTACAAGCATTCTAGCCAGTAAAAACATATTTTGAGATACCAAGACAAAGATATCTAAATAACCTCATTGACTTTCACAAAGGCGTATGCAGATGCTTCTTTACTACTAATTATAATCTATGTATACTCACAGCATCCTGCTATGTACAGCTGATGTCTTATATTATACAACTCCATCATATTATTTGTATTAATTCTCCATTTAATCACTAAAAATAACACTAATATTATCACAAAGTCAAAATCACAGAACAGAACATTTAACTAAAATTTCAAATCAAAATCAAGTTTACAAACAGAAGATATGAAAGTCGAAGAGTCATTGCACGAAATATTAATGGGGTGATCGAAAACTGAACGACGATATGTATTAATTGCATATATTTTTATGCTAGACGGATATTGGCGATATTTTTAAGGTATGTTTGGGTTAGTTGTTCTATTTTGTTTGTCAAATTTAGGTTCTTATCTGTTTTAGGTTGTAAGGCATAGGTTGTTAGGTACCTATAGGTAAGGCATTTAAAAGTCAACCTTAATTAATGTCAACTCTAACGATATTACTAGTTTTAATTTATAAGACGATAAAATCTGTTTGGATGCTATGTAATGGAAGAGTCTGGACTTCACGATACAGGTCAAACTAGTATGGAGTACAGAGCGTACCAAATGTATACTATGTATGTTCTCTGCTGTCCATGTAAATAAATCACAACCCATTCGTTTAACAAATATGTTGAGGGTTTAGATGTATTAAAAACACACATTTATATACCAACTTACCCTGAAATCCCCTAATTCGAATGATTCCACATACTTATTATAGATAATCTAATCACACGATAAAATATATAATATTGCTTTTATCATTTTGCCTGAGACCGCGACCGATGTCGTTATAATTTAGAATTACCGAACTACAACGATTAATATGTTTACAACCATAATATTTTTTTTATTATGGTGGTTCTAACATCTTTGGTTCAGCTGCTCAGATAAATGGCTAAATTTATAAAACTCAAAGGCGACTGACTGATTGAAGGATTTTTGGAAATTCCGCTTTTAAAGGGGTGAAATACTGAATGCACGTTTTAATTCTTAAGAATACGAGTGAAGCCGCAAGCATCCACTAGTTAGGCATAAGATAACTTGAAATGGTCGACGCGGAGGTTTCATAAAACGCGTTATCAATTATGTCATTTCACATAATACGAAATTGACTACAGCCCTGATATTATATTAATGACTACTGTAGTCGAAGCGCCGTGATATTCGCATGCGATTACCTACCGATGTTACGAAAATGTCGATGCCGTCAGTCCTTGGATGGGTGACCGAAAAGTTGGATTCCATTTTGGTCGCTTTCGTGAGTCTGATAACATATTAAAATGTAGGTTCCGGCTGTCTGTCATAGTACCTACAACAGTCGTTAAGCCATGTCAGAGGCCCTTAGGGCGGTTTGAAAACTCTGATACCAGAGTTAGCCTCTCTACTACTCACTCACTCACACATAACATATAATTCATATATAACTTTACATAATACTAGGTTGGCTAGTCCGTCTGATATTATATTAATCACTACTGTAACCGATAATTTAACACGCTTAGGTACCTAGAATAGACTCTATAAATTTATTATGCTATTCTTTACTTTGGATTTCGAGAGTTTACAGAGAGTTACAGCCAGGGGGGCTGTAACTCTCTGTAAAGAGACTCTAATAAAGAGTAGGTACATATAAATATAACAACATCTTGCAAATAAATAAATGTTTATCTATGTCTTTTATTTTTATCTTTAGTTTCTACAAAGATATTAACAGATTTATTATCATTTACTCAACAGTAACTGCACTTCAGCCAAACTCTTCCCCTTCGTTTCGACAACAAACAAACTAACGAACCCACAAGCGCACGCGCTCGCCGCGGCGTATATAAAGAAGTTCATAAAACTGCCTAAGTATAGATTGATGTAGCCATAAAGAGATGTGATGGCGAAACAGATGAGACTCCCAAAGACTAAATTGATGGTGCAACCCGGTCCTCTAGATGAGGAGTCAAATATTTCGCTCGCGTAGGCTCCCGGGATTGTGAAGAAACCTGAAACGATAAAAAATATGACACTCAGGCCAAAAATCATGATGATCCATTCAGCCGTTTTTGCGTGATGAGCGTTTAAATAAACAGACAAAATTTCTAGAAATGAATGGAACGTATTCTGCTCTTAACTCAAAGTATTTGCAAAACATTTGTTTTTAAATATCTTCAAAGTTCAGACTTTCGACCCTCTTCAGGTTTATTATATTTTGTTTAGATACATAGTTGTGTGCAGTGTGCAGTATCAATCCATTACTGATGAAATACAGGTTTTTTTCGTTATCTTTCTTTATAACTTCCGCAAAATATAATTGTTACTCACCTGACAAATAACTTATCAAATAAGTCATTAAACTGAGCAGTGGGATCCAGTGGAAGCTACTTGAACTGGTCTCGTCAGCTGAACCATTAGCAGGGTGGAAAATGAAGTAAATGCCAAGAAGGGCCTGAAAATATACAAACGGATTCTCATAAAAAAAACTATGTATTCGGTACATGTGTAGAGGGTAGGGAGGCCTTTGCCCAACAATGGGACAATACAGGCTCTTAATAAAATAATAACAAATATATTACCTACTGCCACTATGGACTATGTTAGAACCGCGACAGCATAAGCATTTGTTTACCTTTGGTAATCACAAATAGATACATTGCGCCACGGGCGCTTGTAGGAAATAAGGAATAGTGTTCAAACCATTTTATGATTTGATCATGCAATGGTTAAAAGACTCTAAAAATAAGTAAAATGTATTTAAAAAATAAAAACTGACTTCAAGCTGCTGTTAATAAAAAGTTAATAAATAATTTATTTTCATTATTGTGACTTCAAACTTTGGAGTTGGAAGCAAAGAATCTATCAAATTATTGAAACTTACAAACTTACAGTCAGTGGACAGTCGCATAAAAACTTTTTTGAAATCAGTTCATAAATAACGGAGTAATCGCATAACATACCCACAAAAAAAAACTTTTAGAAGACTTGATAACCTCATTTTTTTGGAAGTCGGTTAAAAAGTTCAAAAGAATTTGTAAGCACGCTTCATCCTGAGGCAATGCAAATTCTGATCGTCAGATAAACAGTGGTCAATTAAGATTAAAAAAACATCGGAGTAATCGCAGTCAAATACCTACCCACAAATAAACTTTCAGAAGACTTGATAACCTCCTTTTTTTGGGAGTCAGTTAAAAACTAAACTTACCATACTAACAGAACATCCAGCCGTAGAAATCATCAACAGCACCTTCCTTCCAAATCTATCAACGAACAGCGGAGTCACACAACTTGCGACCAACTGGGTGACTCCTACAATAATGGTGGCCAGGCCTGGATTTATTGAAGAGTTTACTAGAAGAAGAAATAAACAAAATAAGTAATTTTTTTAAATATTATTTAATTTTTACTCTTGACCACTACCAAAATCTGTCGAATGAATAAAAGAGGCTACGCATGACCTAAATACTGGCTTGTACTTTGCCCAAAAAGTTAGTCTAGCTATTCAACGGGGCAATGCAACCAGCATTTTGGGTACATTGCCTTTTGATAAAGTAGATTAGTTAGGTTGTATTTCGTGTTTATAATATTTATTTTTATATATTTTTAAGTGAAACTCTGGAGAAATATGTTGTGTTTTTCCGCTGCGACTGCTCCTTAACCGACATCAAACAACAAACTTGATGGTTTTTAGGTGTGTTCCTCCATATACCTCCGCCACACCTCACCTCCTAACCAACGTGGCCTCCGTGGATCTCAAGATCTTCCCAACACCGCACCTTGTGTAACCTTGGGAAGATCTTGAGATCCACGGAGGCCACGTTGGTTAGGAGGTGAGGTGTGGCGGTGGTATATGGAGGAACACACCTAAAAACCATCAAGTTTGTTGTTTGATGTCGGTTAAGGAGCAGTCGCAGCGGAAAAACACTACATATTTCTCCAGAGTTTCAGTAACAATGGATTTCCGCAAAGTAACGCCTGATTCAATATCTTAATATTATATATAATATTTTTAAGTGTATTTATTATGTAATTATGATGTTTCATAAATAATTCCCATTCATTTATAGAGTACTGTAAAGTTACAATAAAGATTTTAGAAAACTAGAGCCACAAAGATGGAAAGGAAGGGCAAATATATTTTAAATCAAAGAAAAAGCATACGTCCTGTCGTATAAAGATGTCAAAGATTTGGATTAAGATGGTCAAATTATTGGAACTCATAATCATATACATTAACAAATAAATGCGGTAAATTAAATACAATTAGTAAATAATGCAGCCAGTATGCTGGGCACGCTGCCCCCTGGCAGTGGGCTGGAGCACTTAGACTATCTCTAGGCTATTCTAAAGATTTTCTAAGAGCCCCCTCCCCCCTTTTTTATGTTGTAGTTAGGAGTAGTATGTTTAGTTATTCTTCCCTTGTTTTTATGTGTTATTATTTCAAATAAATAAAATATGGGTACCTGATTGAAATATCGGTGTGACTTGAAACATGACTGTTAAATAACCACTCAAGCCTTGGCATCCAAATAGAAACAAACCAACAAATAAAGCTCGTCTATTCGTTTGGACCAAAAATAAATCTCTCAGCCCTTGGACTTTAGTTTTGGGACGAAATGGTTTGCAAGATAAGACTTCTTCTACATCTTTTGAACGTCCTAAAGATAGGAGCGTTCTTTTGGCGTCCAGTTCTTTTCCTGCAAAAAGGTAATGTATAATTCAAGTTTCAGCCGCGTTGTAATAGGAATTTGAATTTGGTAAGTGAATCAAACTTAGGTACTGTCATTAAAACCGGAGGTTAGTATAAATATTATAAAATTGAGAATCTCTTTCGTTTTTGACGTCAGTTAAGTAATGGCTTTATGATGATTAATATAAATAAATATTGCAATAAATAATTCGGCACATTTCACACAGTGCCATCCAGCCCCATACCACCCCCTACTAAGCAATCGTTTGCATCATGGGTACCAGATAACGAATACAATATTTATGTTCCTTTCTTTTGTAAATACATTAATATTAAAAAAACTGTCCAAAATTACCTTTCAAAACATAAAACACAGGAGTTTCCGGTATGAATATAGTTCCCATAGTAAACAGTGCTGATTCGAAGAACGCAGTATACATTATCCCCACAAATGAGAAGAACGGGCCGATTGCATAGATTATGAGGACACCGAGAGATGTAAATATACCAGTGGCTGTTAGAAACATGCCTCTTGTGTGCGTGGAACTAGAAAAATTATTAATATTTTAGTTAGAATTAGTAATTTATAAATTCGAAGACATGTGTCTTCCGTGGAAGGACCTGGGCGCACCACGATGTATCTGCCCAAGAGAACTCCCCTAACTAATTAAAACTGCGAGGGAGTCACGATCTTCAGTCATGAGGAAAAACGACTCAAAGAGAGAGTAATTATGTAGTTATTGTTTTGCTTATTATTACGAGTATGTCCTTATTTCTAAGCCACAATTGTGAGTTTTAGTCCTCTAAGTAAGGTAACCATATTGATTTTACCTATTACAAAAAAATGCGGACACGACCACTCTTGCTGTGTTTGTATCAGACTAGTGGATGCTCGCGGCTTCCCTTAACTTGCATCCCATATTTCACCCCATTAAAAGTGGCATTTTCAAAACCCCTTTCTAAGCGGATGCCTACGTCATAACATCTACCTTCATTCCAAATTTCAGCCCAATCCATCTAGTGGTTTGGGCTGTGTGTTGATAGATCTCTATATCAGTCAGTCAGTCAGTCACCTTGAATTTTAATTATATAGATTAAGTATGATGCGACTTAGGGATCAGTGCAAGTTTCATCAGAATCGGTCGAGTAGTTGCTTAGATAAAGTAGTAGTTAAATAATAAAGAGTAGTTGACACTATAAATATAGATTTAAATGAGCTAAGTTTTCAAAATTATTTTCTATTATTACTAATTGTTTGTGTAAATCATCGCGCTGTAAGCATCATAAACAATCAGTAGTAATCTTGAAAAATACGACTACTTACGATATTTCAGCAATATAAGTTAAATTGGTAAGGTACACTATCCCCACACCGACTCCATTCATGAATCTCCCTGTTATGATCATCCAGAATTCCTGAGCAGTTGCTAGCAGCAGATATGATATCATGAAGACCAGGCCTCCGAAACTCAAGCATGGTTTGCGACCAAATACGTTGCTGAGCCAACCAGATATGCTGGCTCCTGAAATAAGAAACAAAAATTATTTAAAGTATTTATTTTTACTCTCCCGAAAAAAAAACATTTAGCTTAAAACAATGAGCCTTGTGTAGTCTCTTATACTGAGTATATAAAATAATAATAAAAGAAAAAATCGTAAGTGATCGTAATCTATAACTTACTTTAGAGTAGCCAACTTTATATTCTACAATTTGCTAGTGACGATAACGTCACAAAATAAACCGATATGAGAGACCGATAGAGGAATAACAATTTTTCCTTGAATAGCTTCCAAAGTTCTCGCGACTTTTGAGACAAGCTTTGGGAAGACCACAACCCATGAAGCTGTATGCCCCAAGTTTTAATTTTGTAGACACGCACTTTGGAAGTACAAGATGTGTTTTGCCTAAATAGACTGCATTACCAACGACATTAATAATACCTATGCATTAGGTACTAAGGAATAAAGGATCTATCTGTACAAGATCACGACCACGATTTAAACTGCTTCGTGACTAACAAAAAATAAAACCGGCCAAGTGCGAGTCGGACTTGCGCACGAAGGGTTCCGTACTATCATCTATTTTATGTATTAGTTTAGGTATTTATTTTTATAGTTATTATATAAATAAATAAAATAAAATAAAATAGCCATTTATTCATCCACGGGGCCTACGCCAAAGAGGCGACGTCTACTTATAGTTATTATATGTATTTCTAAATATTTACTTACATTATATTCAAGTTTCTACCTGTTTATTAAGAGTAAAAATTGCTTAAAAATTACGTTTGTTGTATGGGTATGGTATACCCCTTTAATATTTACTTTATTCATATTTGATTGATTATTTTGAAAGGTAATATACATACAAGTAAATATTCTGTGAAATTTTGAATTGTGTTGTTATAGCGGCAACGGAAATACATCATTTGTGAAAATTTCAGCTTTCTAGCTATCACAGTTTATGAGATACAGTCTGGAGACAGACAGATAGTGAAAGGTTACCAATAGGGTCCCATTTTACCCTTTGGGTACGGAACCCTAAAAAGAGATAAAACTTTGAGAAGACTTGATAATCTCCTTTTTGGAAGTCGGTTAAAAAGTAATAAGTATAACCATACCTATAAGTATTCCTGGAAGCGACGCAGCTACAATCCATGAAGCCTCTTGTTCCGATATAACTTGAGATAATGGACTTTGCTGAGCATCTTGTAGTATTGGTATCACGGGTGATGACCAGGCCAGGGACCCGACACATATCTCTCCAATGTACACTGGAATTAGAGGAAAATATATGTTTGAGAAAATAATCTATACTTACATTATAATAAAGCTGAAAAGGGTCGAAAGTCTGAGCAAGAAAGATTTAGTAAAAAAATGTTTGGATATACAGTCAAGAAGGCGTAAGCTGAGCTTTGCATTTGTGTGGGTGAAGTATGGCAGGTGGGCGGGGGAGTGAGATGGCGCTATCGCACGATGGAGAAGCCGATTGTCTCACCTACACTATCTATGTACACCCACACAAATGCAAAGCTCAGCTTACGCCTTCTTGACTGTACCTACTTCGAATTGACAGCAGAACACGTTCCAACAATTTCTAGAAATTTTGTCTGTGTATCTGTTTATATGTGTCTCTGTTTGTCTGTTTACTTAAACGCTCATAACGCAAAAACGGCTGAACGGATCTTCATGATTTTTGGTAGTTAGATAGTATGAAGTCCAGGAAGTGTCATAAGCTACTTTTTATCCTGAAATAATGCGAGCGAAGCCGCGGGTTCCACTACTATTTATATAAGGTCATATATGGACCAAGTAAAGGAAAAAGCGGACGTCGTGTCACTTAAAGCGATAAAGGATTTGGCGGAACCGGCAAGGATACCGTACTCCACAGAAAAGAGCCTCGCCCTTAAATTTATGAGGATTTGGCTAATGGGACCTTTGTAAAAAGCTTAGTTTTATTTTTGGCAAAATTTGAACTGTGTATTACATATTATAACTTTTAAAAAACTATAAAACTCCCATTTAGTTGCCAAAGATACACAGACAAACAAACCATTAAACAATGTTTAATAGGTACACAAAACACGTAAGTGCGTATTTAATACTTAATAACTTATATACATATAGATACTTACAGCAACTTACAATAGCCCCTTGCTTTCTCAAATTCTTTTTCATTTTACAAAAATATTGATAAGTTAATTTACTAAATTTATTTTATGGATAAAACTTTCACATCCACCGTCTTGGATTAAAATTTGTACTCTGCATAAAATTACAGAGTCAAAATGTAGTTCCTTACAAAAATGCTTTCGTGTGAAAATAAACACAATATGAATGACATGACAATGCGATAATTTTGTAAGTACCCTCATATAAAGGCTGTTTTTTATTTCTTTGGAGTGGCGCCCACCACGGTACATCTGTACCAAGAGAACTCTCGTAACGCATTAATTCTTCAGGAGAGTTACGAGTTTCAAGTTTCACAATCATCATCATCATCATCAGCCTTCTATCGCCCACTGCGTATATCGTGAGCATAGGCCTCTCTTCTTGTACGCAACTCGTCCGTCCTGCGCTGAGTCCAGGTGCTCCCTGTGTTAATTCTAATGTCGTCAACCCACCGTATTGGTCGGTTTCATCAAGTTTCACAATGACTTAGTAAAACATAAAACATTAAAAAAACATTTATTTCAGCTTTTAATAGGGTTGTACAGTAAGGTTGCAGAAAGAGTATTACATAAACTAGGGCTTTATGGTTTAGTACAATACACTAATAGGCCCTGGATATCACACTAGGTCTATTCCTGTGTTGTGACATCCATTTTAAAGTAACATAGCTCTAAATACATTTTTTTTAGTACTAACTAGGAATGTTGTTATGACATTCATATTCATATTTTCATAAAACCAATTTACATTTGCGTTAAAAAGTAGAAATAGCTTTTGCACTGTCAGTAGGTAACTAATAAATTAAACAAAAGCGCATTATGAAGTAGGCGCCTGTGATACAGGTCTCTTACACAGATCAGGGCTCACAAGAATAAGTGAAACCATACATGAGAATAAGCATAGGAATAACATAATATGTTAAAGATATGTACTTAACTGTTTTTTGGAAAAAATAATTAATTAGAACATATATATTACATACTAACCCATCATCATCATCAGCCTAATGAGAACCATTGCAGGGTAGTATAGGCCTCCTCCCTCTTACGCCGATACTCCCTGTCTTGCGCTGTTCTTGCCCAGATGTTTCCTTCTAACAAACATAGTAACTCACTAGTACTTAATGCTGTAAATTGGTAAGAAGTTTTTTTACGCGAGATTGGCTCACGCTTGACTACAACTTGCCTGATGTTAAGTAACGTTGTAATCTATGATCTTGCGAAGAAAGCGCTTTAGGTACTCTGCACTTGGTGACCGACAAATTATAGTTCAAGGGGAATAGAGATTCGGGAAATTACTTTGACGCTTACTAATAACCATCATTTCAGCAAAAAAAAGGTATATCTACAGCCTGTATAGATATTAACATAACTTACGCAATGGCAGGAGTACTTTTAAAATTAAAATGCCTATATTTATTTAGGTACCTATCGTGGGTAAATGCAACTGGTTTCCCTACGTAGGTAGTTATCAGAACAAGTTACTTTGACGAACTAAAACAATAAGTATGTGACGAAGTTTTTTGCATAGTGCTATATTAGACTTCAATTACAGCTTATTATCAAAATGTGTAAAGACTACAATTACAGCTTTTCAAATAACACTTTTGGTAGAAAACTCTCTAAATACGTATTTCCTCTTGACTGAGGGTCGTGACTCCCCGCAAATTTAATTCGTTATAAGGTCGCCCAGGTCCTTCCACGCAAGACACACGTCCTCGGATATTGTGGTCCTTAAACATGTCGGTTTCCTCACGTTTTTCTTCACCGCTAAGCGAGTGCAAATCCACACATACCTAACTTGAAAATACAAGTCATTGGTGTAGGGCCGGATTCGAACCAGAGTGCGTCAGGATGAAAAGCAGACACTGGAGCCGCTGAGCCACACTCGCTTAATTTCTCCTTTCATGCAGTAACGGAGTGATAGATCATCATCTTTTTCTGATAGTAGTACAAAACAACGTGAGGGAAAAAATTGTTCAACAAACTTAATTGTTTCCAAAGAGTTTTTTACTAGGTAACTGCCAAAACAAAAACCCCGTAGGTATGACTTTGACATTAATTTTAATTGAAATATTGCGCCTGAACTTCGCGTTTTTTTTAGTTTTATCTTTAGTTTTATAGTTATTTATTTATTTTTATGTACTTAAATAACATTAAAGCTTAGAATTGTAATCAAATCTTTTGTAAATTACAACAATGTCACTCAAAGCTTTAATAAAGCATTTACCAATCATACAGCAAGTCAGAAGCCAAATAAGTTGCGCGTAAGGCTTTTTTTTTACCTAATTTTATAAGTATAAAACCCGACCCTATCTAGGTATACTGCCAGGATAGGATTCGAACTTGCGTTACTTTGAACAACAGGTGATTAAAGAATGCAATATTATATAGATTCTTTATTTGCTAAATGTCTTTCTTGCTGTTTGATAATAAGTTGGGCTCTAACCTACAACTTAAATGTTTATCCATTATACGAAAGCAAAGGAATGAAAGCACCTATTTAAGTATGCTATACAACAATTTTAATTTTCGTTGTTATAATTACAGCACTAATCACTGGAACTGTTCGTATGTTCCTTTCGCATACTAACTATTCAATAATTTTATTTCTTACTAGGCCTATAGGGTGTCACACGCTTACCAAGAAGATACCTATTAAATCTAGATTTGAAGACCCCTGGATTGTAGTTCGCAGGAAACACAGCTTCTGGTAAAGTGTTCGAAAGCTATGCCGTCCATACAATGAACGTAGAGGCAAAGCGCAAGTGTTCGGCACTTCCACCATTAAAAAAGGCACAAGAACTGCGGCACCTAGGGAGTAGAGGAAGGCCTATACCCAGCAGAGTCAAGAATGTCTGAGGATGTTAATGCTGATCATACTTTTTTTCCTAATATTACAGCTACTACAAGCCAAGACACCTGATCTGTTTCAAGCAATGGACCGCGGATATGGTGATGGATGTCATTCGCAGTGCGAAAAGGCTGAAGTGCTGTCATAGAAATACGCACTGTTTGAAATTGGTAACATTTTCTATCTTGACACATAAGTTTTGTAGAATAGTTTTCTGTACGTGCAATTTACCTACACCTCCCATGAATGCTATAGGTACCTACATAAAATCGAATAATTTTGTGTGTGTGTCTCTACCTACTTATGTTTGTTTATGGGGATCAATAAGACCACATTGCAGGTACTAGGTATTATTTACTCTGTGGTACTAGGTATGATTACACCCTAGATTTCTCTCAGTAGGAGTAATAGTTTTGCATTCACGGTGCAATGGAGTGACAGATCATCGTGATTTTTTAGTTTGATGGTGGTTTATGCTCTTGGGAGGGACAGGGATACTTTCTATTTCGGATAAACGCGAGCTTTACAAGTTTTCACCTGAAATTCTGGAGAAATATTTAGTGTTTTTCCGCTGCGACTGCTCCTTAACCGACTTCAAACAACAAACTTGATGGTTTTTAGGTGTGTTCCTCCATACACATTATACTTATTAATTAAAGTATTTTTTTACATATCTTACAGTCCACGCTCGCAAATGCAAAGATAATGATCCTCCAAGAGGTGAACGAGCCCATTCTAAACCTGGCTGTGTCGAAGGCAGCCAGTTTACTCGGAGCTGACGATGTGAGCATACAGGACCACGTCGCTTGGGAGTATGATTATAATGGCAGGTACAGTTATTTGGTGTCTTATTTCTTCCTTACCGATTACTTATGTATGTTTAAAAAACTTGGACCAAGATCAAACAGCTACCTACACAAAGTTGAGAAGTGTTTTGTCTCTTTTTTTTTTTCAAAGAAAAAGGAAGACAATTCCAACAGTAGTACTTAATATGTTTTTTTTTCTAAGTAAAGCGTTTACTATTTACTTTGTGAGTAGGTACATAACTTTGGAATATCATTATCTTCATACCTAGATCTGTGGTGAAAAAAATCTCATGAAAGTATGTTGTCTGTTAACACTGCACGTAATAGAATGCATCAAGCTTGATTAAAACTCGCTTGATAGAAAAGCTACCAGACCAATTTGGACATGAGAGACAATGCTCAATATTCACACATTTTTAAAGGTCCGATAGCCCCTCCCTAGAATATAAATTCCAAGTGGGAATAATCATACTGCAATAAGTATGGTAATAAATTAAAATAAATTTTAAGGAAACTTAGAAAATCTTTAGAAAGAAAAAAAGTAAAAAAAAAAAATTTTTGAAAAAGAAAAAAAAAATTTAAGGTAATAAATTGATGATGGAAACCTCACTTTTCCGAGACTTGTCGAGCTAATTTTCGACATAATTATTGACGTTAGTGCTAGCCGGTTATTACAACTATATTTAATAAAGTAATTGTTAAACCACATTTCATTTCTTCCACAGCATATTCGGTTTCATGTCGGACGCCATCTTCGTGTCGACCACCACGCACATGTGCGTGCAGCGTCTCGCAGACAAGTCGCCCGTGCCCGTCATGTGCATGCGCTCGCGCACGCACGCCACCATACAGTCCCTGGCCACTGTTATGACTATACTGGTGAGGTTTTAAAGCTCTCTCGACATATCGATATTTCACTTTGAATTTTTCAGTTTGACGGTATATCTTCCCACTTGACACTGGCAGAATTGCAAAGTCTAAACTTCGCAAAAGCCATAACAAAAAAAAGCTCTCTCGCTTTTCAAATAGACCGATAGTAAATTTCATAATGCAAATGACCTTGACTTATGATGAGGAAAACAATGGTGGAACGACAAAAAAAGCTCTCTCTCTCTCTATTAAAAAAACAATAGAGTGATGTTTATAGACTTATAGACAACTAGAAACTGAAATGACCATACATAGTACCTAGTTATGATTACTTATGTTTCTATCATGAAACTTCTATTCGAGAATCGTATGTTTGCGAGTCAGTTCCATTCCGGTACAGGCAAGAGTCTTTCTTGCCTGTACCGGACCATGATGGAAGCTATTAAATTATGCATTTGTGTGACTACCATTTGTTGCTTCTATATTTTTAGTAGGCGTTAATTTTTGGTTGCTACATAAAAATAATTATTATTAACATTGTAAATTGGTTCTACAAATGGTTGGTCTTGCCGCAGGACCCATGTTTGAACCACAATATTCACTTGTGCGGATTGTTCAGATTGTTCAAACACAATGTAGTCACACGCAACCAAAAATGAACGCCTTATAAAACAACAACAACAAATGGTAGTCACCACAAATGCATAATATCTTCGATTATAATCTAACTAAGAAATTCTATCCATCCATATACTAGTAGGTATATAATCATAATTAACTGCTTACATTAAAGTTAATTAAACTAAAATCTAATTACAATTTTCGAATCTAAATAGGTACCTACTCTCAAATAATTTCAGGAACAATATGGCACGTTGAAAAACGTCAATGTAGCATGGGTGGGAGCTCCTCATCCGATCCTCAACTCCTACCTCCTCCTCTGCCCCATGCTCGGAGCTAATATACGGTTCAAATGCTGCTGTAAGGTAAGCTTACCTTATCTTTTTGAAATTACCATACCATAGTACACAATTCCGTTAAATCATACTTTACAATCAAACTACAGCTATTATTACTATAACCTCATTTACACATACTTTATAAAAGTAAATGTAAATAATTTCTTATAATATTCAAAGTAAATTCTATTATCCTCTTAATAATATACCTACTCTTAATGATTTCTCACCATCACCATAAACATATAAAAAAAACTATCAGAAGACTTGATAACCTCCTTTTTTGATGTTGGTTAAAAACCTGAATCCACAAGTAATTAATTTTCCAGTGACCAAATTTATGTAGGAATTAGGTTAATAAGTTAGTAAGACAGTTTTTAGCATACTTATAGTTTATTGCCTTACAAATTATATCATTCCAGGACAGCGCAGTAAGCCCCCTACTCCTCAATGCAAGTGAAGAGATGGTGAAAGACTCCGGCAGGGTAGTGGAGGAGTGTGCAGACATATCACAGTGTATCCAGGACGGACATGTGTATATATCGGGCCCTACTTGCACTAAGAAGGATAAGGTGCATGAGTATGATTTGACTGTTGATGTAAGTATACAAATCTATAATACATATTATTGTAATGAGAAATTGGGAATATAGTTATATTTCAGGTAAATACGCTCCATCTTAGGCCATAGCCTTTGCTTTGACCATCAGGCAAACTATGGCAAAGTGCAAACCCTATACTAGTTAAAAAAAAGTAATCATAAATGTTATTAGAAAATATGTTATATGATATAGGTAATTGGAAAAATTATAAGTAAATAAGAGTGTCTTAACCAACCACATAACTTTTATAGTTTTGTGAAATGAATGTTAGTATATGAACTATTCATAATAACTATAAAATCCCAAAAACTTGAGTTGTTCCTGTTGGTCTCTGTAAGCCTAGATCTTTAATAAACAATTTAAACACATAAGCTGTTGTAAAATAAACAATAGCTATGTAACAGGGGGTACAGATTTGTCTCAAGAGCCTCAAAAATGCTTTTGCAACTATCAAAACACCAAACTTTCTTCCTTTCCAGACAATCTGTGACGCAACAAGACAAAACTGGACCTACTTCCACACTTGTCCTCGAGGTGAAGAAGTTGACGACATACTCTTCTACCACAGAAACTCACTAACTTTCAGTGCTTTTGAGAATATGCACTTCATTGCGGCTGCTCTTATGGCTTACTGTATAAAGGGGTTTACTTTTTGAGCTCTGGGGCTTTTGCTTTGTTTAAATTATTTTGTGGTTTATATATTTCAGTATTTGGTTGATTAATTTGGCTGCCTGTTAATTTGACTATTCTAAACTTGAAAGATTTTGTATCTAGCATTTCCATCATTCTATACTGAAGTTTTTCTTTGGTAAATTATATTGGATGGCATGTTAAAGCTTGCATAATATTACTTTTTAAATATTTATACCTTTAAGATATTTATTTATTTATTTATCAGTGTTCGTAAAATTAAAATTGTTGTTGCATTGTAACAAATTGTTTATTATTTAACATTTTAAACTACTTAAGGTTAGTCTATCTACAACTTAATTATCAGAGCACTAAATAATATGTAGTTATTTGAGTCTATGTATGTGGATGATTTCTTTATAAGAACAAATTTACTATTGTCAAAAATAGTGGTGAAAACCTGAAAACTTTGTAAAGACTCAGTAATTACAAATAATTAGATTTGATAAACATAATTAACTAAACTTTTCTTCTTATCCAATGGGAGTGGACAACTCTGGTGTCGAGAGTTTATCAAGCCACCCTAAGTGCCTCTGACTTGGCTTAACGACTGCCATACTATAACAATAGCCATATGTAGGTCCTGGCTGTTTATCCAGTTCGGCAGATGTTAAGTCATGGTCAGGTTTAAAAACTCAACACCAGGGTTGGCCATTCTTATTCGATAAGAAGAAGAAGAAGCTCTAATAAACAAATCTAGACCAAACCACCAGCATTCAGAGACACACATATAAATTCTAAATACCATCTAGTTCTCCTGATACTTATACTTCCCTCGCATGAATTTTGGTAGCTCCACCACACCAGGGCAGGGTACCTGGCCATACGCCTCACAGATACAGGGTCTCTCACAGCCAACACCAAAGTTGGCAGGATTGTCCTTCTTCTCGGCTGCTATCGCCTCAGCCTCAAGAACTTCTTTGGATTTGCCTGGAAATAGTAAATGATAGGAGTTACTCTAATGGTATTGTTTATTTACAATTGATAGTCTTTTTTTTTTTTTTTTTTTTAACATGAAATAGGCTTACGCTTGACTACAACTTGCCTGATGTTAAGCAACGTTATAGTCTACGATGTAGCGCGCTTGCCTAGAAGAAACCGGTTTACTCTCGACTTGAAGACCGACAAATTATAGTTCAAGGGGAATAGAGATTCGGGCAAGGAGTTCCACAGTCAGGCATATCACTAAGCTTCTTGAGGCAATATGTGTGTGTGCTGGAATTAAACTAACAAGATATTTTTGTAGATACAATGTCTAATTTGCACACTAACAATGGTTGAGATGTATGTTACTATTGATTTGGTTTTAGGTCACGTACCATCATATAATAACCACAACTACAAGAGTTCAAACTTCACAACAGCCACAACAAAAATAACTCCAGTATAATCTATTAGCGCATATCCCTCATCCCAAGGGTTAAGAAAAAGCCAGTAGTCTCTGCATATTTAGTAGGTAGTTACTCATGCTTACTTACCCACGGTCTTGATCAAATGTTCCAAAATATCTTCTTTCGATTTGTTATCGACGTCTATCAATATCTTTTTCCCGTCTTCAAGATAGCATTTCACAAAAGGTGAGGGTGTCAAATTCTTCAGTGTAGCAACTTGAACACTAGGATTTTTGAACTGGATCTGCGGTAAATACCAGAAAACGAAATCCTTAGCTCCTGTGTTGTTTTGTCCATTGATGTTGTAGGCTACGGAGAATATCTTGATTTTATCCTTGAGAACTAGTCTGCCAGCATTCAAATAGTCCATAGTTCGCCTAATAGGCGCTCTTCCTTTCATGAACGGCATATTTTATGATAATAAAAAGTATTTTTCTCAAAAAATCTAATCTACAATGAATAATGAATTTAGAATTCACTATTCAGATGCTAAACATAACCTCAAAACTTCCAAAAAATATTTTCTAAATTGTCAAAGCATCAGAAACTGTCAATGTCAAGCTTGTCAAACACATGTTTTTTTATAAGAATGGTAACTTTATTTAGCACAAAGTTACAATAATCAGCATCATTAGCATTTAGCAGCATAACACAATAAGTCCTATCCTACATCAAATTGTAATCATTATTTAATAATTTTATACATTTTAATTCGGTCCATAGTATCTTTGAAACTATTTTCAGTTATTTTTTTATTTAAAATAATATTACTTAGGTAAGTAAGTATATTATCATTTTATAGGGTTTCACAACCTACAGTTTTGTACTGAAAGCCGGCTCGGAAAAAATAGTGCAAAAAAATTAAATGTCGTATTCTATCAATAAGACATACCTACTTACAAATTTTTGGCCACCATCGACTGATATTGAAATAAATCGTAAACATAAATAGATAGTAGGTATAGATCTTTGAATATACATATAGTCAAAGATATAGATATAGCAGTCACCCTTTGAACCAATACTTGAACTCTGTATTCTGTGCCAATGGGGTTGGCCCATCAGTACAATTGTACTGATGGAGGCCCTCGGAGGAAGGACAAGGCTTCTCCTTCCTCCGAGTGGAGGCCGGACAAAGCTAAATGCAGATGGCGCTAGCATAGCTAGGTCCCTTGTCATTGTGCTGTCACTGCTGTCTGACAGTGTTGTTTGTTGTAAACCTGTACCTCATCGGCCGCCATCTTCATACAGAAGTTTGTTGGCCAATACCACCAGAAAATGATATTTTAGATCAACTGGACGACAAATGACCGTCGCATGATTTATCAGTCCATGAATACCTATCTAGTTTTCCGTATCGTTTTTTCCAAATTTTCTAGTTTTTGTTTTTTTCGGGTGCAATTTTCAAATTATGAAGTTTTATTTGTTGGTAAGTAATATATTGGTACACACACTTTTATTACTAATTTTCACTCTGTAAAAACGTTAGTAGGTAGGTACATAGCTTCATTCCAAAATTCCACAAAAATAACAAAGATAAAAGTTTCCCTACGTATAAACAAGTAAGTATGTTATTTCTTCATGCTCAAATGGCTGAACCGATATGGAATAAAATTGGTTTTAAGATAGATTAGACCCTGGATTAAAATATAGGTCACTTTTAATCCCAGATTGATACTGGTAACACCGAAGGGCGCTGCTAGATAGTAAGTTTGTATGTATAATACCATAATCCTTCTTAACCTTGTATTTAAAAGAGATTTTATTTGCACTTTTAATGTAAGCAAGGCTTAAGGTTTAGATTAAATTAATTTGTACATTCAAACTAAGTCATTTCCTTATAGCAGTAGTAGTATCAGTACCTAGGTATTTACTACCTATTCATTGTAAAGTTAAGTGTTAGCTCACTAAATTTTTTTTAAATAAAACCTACATAGGTGGATATATGAAGTGTGTGTGGCTCAGCGGTTCCAGTGTCTGCTTTTCATCCAGATGCACCCTGGTTCGAATCCGACCCTACACCAATGACTTGTATCTTCAAGTTATGTGTGGATTTGCACTCGCTTAGCGGTGAAGGAAAACATCGTGAGGAAACCGACATGTTTGAGGACCACAATATCTGAGGACATGTGTCTTCCGTGGAAGGACCTGGGCGCCCACCATGATGTATCTGCCCAAGAATACTTTCCTAACGATTTAATTCTGCGGAGGAGTCACGACCCTCAGTCATGAGGAAATACGACTCTAAAGAGAGAGAAAAAGATATGAATGAGGTCTGCTTGCACAAGATCGAAGCAGATGGCACATACAAAGGGAGGCCTATTACCCAGCAGTGGGATCCCAAGGGCTGTGGATGATGATGATGATGAGGTATATAAATCACCTTAATCAAAAATCACACACACACACACATTCTTACAAGAGATGTCTGTGCTATTTGTATAGGTAATTATGACTTAATAGGTACAATGAATAATTAAATACCATTTACTTTAGAAAATATAATAACTATCGTAAGAATTTTATAAAGAAAACCTACTTACCTGAAAATATTAATTTTATTCATGGTATGAAATCAAGGATATAATATATAAATTAACCAGTGGGTGCTCGCGGCTTTGCTCGCATTAAGAAGTAAAAGTTGCATCCCCTTTTTCACCCCTTTTAAAAGTGGCATTTCCAAAAAACCTTTCTTAGCGGATGCCTACGTCATAACATCTACCTTCATTCCAAATTTCAGCCCAATCCGTCCAGTGGTTTGGGCTGTGCGTTGATAGATCACTATATCAGTCAGTCAGTCACCTTTGATTTTTATATATTTAGATTATTAATTGTTAAACATTATGTCGGATGGTAGTTTAGTTTTTTTTAGTTTTCAAATTATCTTTATTTGCATAAATTCTTATTCTAATGTACAATTACAAGTGTATATTATAAAATCCTAGTAGTACATTGCAATCATATGGTACATTCTTTAAGTATGTATACTCAAAAAAGAATTTATATAAATGTAAATTAAATTTTCGTATTTATACTATTAGACACTATTGATAAATGAAAGTAACTTAATAATTAATGTAGGTGTATGTAAGCCTTTTTCAGATTGCATTACATTTAACAAGATGGTTATCGTAATAAAAGCAGTGACAAGCCAATTCCCAATTCGGGGTAGATGACAATTTTAACGCTCCGATCGTCCGGTAAACAACAAGAACGTACATTATTTTTTTTGAATTCACATTCAAACCGAGAGCGTTGAGTCGGATGGTAGGTACCTGCCTTAAGTATATTATAGGTAGGTAAGTATGTTATTTTAGACCGACCTTGCAGTATTTTCCCGATTTGACCGTTTAAGTAGGTAGGTACTTACAGTGACGATCAATTCTTGTGATAATAACTGACTTTGGCAATATTTAACTCCATGGTACGCTAGACTTCTATCTAACATAGTTTTTCAAAAAATCGTTTTTGAATTCACATAAATTCTCTTCGAATTGTCAATTTTCTTATGCATTGCGTGGAAGGGGCGCTGCCCCTGTAATAACCGCCTATCAGAGACGCTCATTATGACATCATTGGATAACATTTTTTGTTTCTTTCAATGGTGGATTATTTTCCCAGCAATAAGTTATCGATGTGAGTAAAATTTACCTGTTTTGCTGCACAAAATATTATTTCATCTCACCAAGAGTTTTCCATTCACGGTCGAGTGAATACGACACTTTATAAGAACTTCATCTTACACCAGAATCAGAATGATAAATTCGAGAAGCTATATTTAACCATGTATTATATTATATCCTTTTATTAAACAGGCTTTTGTTTATTTATGTCTTCTTACACCTACCTTTAATGTAATTAAGTACTTATTTTAGTTTACCTTTGAAACAGTGAGAAGTACCTAACACTGTTTTTATAAAACGTCTGAGTTTTGGTGTTGTTATTTAATATATAGGTACATGTAAAGGGAGTATGTTGAAAGTCATGCATAACCATTTGAGGCTAAGTGCTGTGATAAAGCAGTATCTAATTATTATTGCTGGTGAGTTTTCTACGCACTTATCTATCAAATATCAATATTCTAGAAGGAGATAACGTCGTACCTACTTATTTAAAATGAAATATTTACCTATATTAATATTTGTCGGTCTTCAAGTCGAGAGTAAACTGGTTTCTTCTAGGCAAGCGCGCTAGATCGTAGACGTTGCTTACTATCAGGCAAGTTGTAGTCAAGCCTATATCATGTAAAAAAATATATTCAAACTCTTCTCTCAAAAGTCAATCTACCTTTTATAGAATCCATAGAGAAAACATTATTATCATCCCCTTGGATTTTTATCTAGATTCATCTTCTCATAGAATGAGAGTGGCCAACTCTAGTGTAGAGAGTTTTTCAAGCCACCAAAAAAAAGAAAAAGATTAATAATAACATAATTATATTGTGTTGAAGGCTCCTCTTTTTATGAAATCGGTTGCAAGGTAAAAAATATTTAGTGTAATTATTTATTTACATTTTCTTTAAAAAAAGCCTAAAGCTGAAGCCCTTGAAATGTTTCTTATAATAGCCAGCAAAATCCCTACAACCTCAAACCCAACCAACTTCAAAACATTGTTCCTGGGTGTTTTTCAAGTACAAATAAACTATTAAACCTATTTCCCAGCCAACTTCAGCATAATGTTCCTGGGCATGGAAGTGGCATGGATATCCCCTGTTCTGGTGAAGCTCAGACACCGGAATCAGACCACCCTGTCTCGACCCATCACGGAGGAAGAGGGCGCTTGGATCGCTTCCATGTCTGCCATTGGAGGGTTACCTGGTTAGTGTTCTCGGTTATTTCTATTTAGTTTATTTATAATATTTAGGTCTTATATCAGCTGCAATATAATTCAGAACTAACATTAATATCATTTAAAATTGTACAAAAAGGATGTTTGTTGGACTTTGTGTACAGCCACAGGTTTTGGACGCCCACTACGATGTATCTGCCCAAGAGAACTCCCCTAAATTCTGCGGAGAGTCACGGCCCTTAGTCATGAGAAAAGACGATTCACAACTCAAGGCTGTGCTCCGATATTTCAAGGAGCTTGGATGGCTGGGTTAGGCAGAAAAGGGGGAAATGCACAAAACGCCCCAAGCGGGATGTCCGTCCAGGACTCATCGCCCCCACCTTAGGATTAGAATTTAAAATTAATTTGAGAAGAACGATTCAACGAGCTTGTCGAGCTGCTCTTCAGTCAAATCCTGGCCACAGGTACAAGGTGGCCAACCATCTTCTCGATTCTGTTTTCAATTGTCGCCATTATTGTTCGGTATGCTTGGACCATGCTCAGCACTTCTTCTTCATTTACAACGTTATAAATGTTGTATTAAACAGATACACACTAACTGTCAACATCTTCTCCATTCCAGTAATGTTCATAATGGGTTATCTTATCGACCAGCTCGGACGGAAGCGCTGCATCCTCCTCACCGTACTCCCTCGTCTGGTCATGTGTGGACTGTTTGTTTTCGCCAAAGAAGTCTGGATGCTACTCCTGGCCAGGGCTCTGGCGGGGATCTCGGATGTGATGAGCCTCTGTGCCGTGCCTACTTACGCTTCGGAGATTGCCAGTGTGAGTATTTTATTTAAAGTTTTGTGTTTATTCGTAACGTTATCAACGTACTTTCAAAATTTACAATTATGTTAGTGGAACGTTTACGTATTGTAATACGTACGTACTTACTTATATAAACGATTTTATTTTAAAATTATTATTTTTAAAACGAGAAATTCTGGTCAGTAGCACCCCGACAAAACAACTTAAACTCAGTTACTGACTGCCCCTATTCAGGACAATGAGTATAACTAATGAGTTAAACCATGGTTTAATCTATCAGCTTACAAAGATTACTCAAAAGAAGTTCAGTAGCGCTGTGTTTCAGAAACAGAGGAAACGTGAGGATATGTCACATTACTAGAGGATTTGCTCACTCACAATCTTTTAATTTTACAGTTTTATTGTGACTTTGCATACTACTTACGTCTTCCCGATCTGACTGGTGGCTAAAAAAAAAATAACTTGACATTAAGCAGTCCATTTTAGCTATGCAGCTAATTAAGCCTTAAGTTTATTTACAAATTGTAGTCGTACCCATCTAATATTGCCCTTAACAATGACAAATCAGATTAAATCCAAAAACCTTCAAAAATTTCCAGAAAGAAATCCGCGGCGCGCTTGGAACCGTCACTCAAGTTGTATCAGCAATAGGAGCTCTCCTCATGCTGTCCCTCGGTCCCTTTGTTTCCTACCTGACTCTGAACATCGTGTTTAATGGTCTACTGGTGGTGGTGTCTGTGACGCAGGTCTTCTTACCTGAAAGTCCTTATTTTCTTTACGTTAAAGGTGAGTTTTCTTTTTTTAGTATATCTGGCTTCTATTAAATCGTACTGAAGTGAAAATTAATGTCCTGATTGGCGAAAATTGCCCATCGCTAATCGCATTAGCCTACCTATAGCTTCCATATTTATGAATTTGCCATTGTAAACGATCAGCTGATGCAGTTAATCTCTCGAGACAGAACGAAATACTTGGTGCTTTGTAGATAAGGCTTATATTGCAGGTAATGTTGGTTGTTGGCTTAAAGTATTAAATAAAGTAATTGAAAAGTAATTGAATCTCCATATCCATCTCCATAAATATCTACTTAATAACGTAACCGGCAATATACTTTTCAGGGCACAAAGAAGAGTCACTAAAAGTCCTATCTACGATCCGGAAAACCGAAGAACTAGCCCGAGAAGAAACTAAGGAGTACTCACTAAATACCAACCAGTCAGTCAGCAAAAAAGACCTTCTGAAAGACAAAACGGCACTAAAAACTATAGCAAAAGTAATATTCCTCAGTATTGGATTTGAAATGGTTGGATATAACGCGGTATCAGCGTACTTGCAGACGATTTTCGAATCTACCTACACGAATATAAAGCCTGAAATAGGGTCAGTTGTGATTGGATGCATACAGTTGCTGGGGTGCCTTTGCACACTATTTTGGACGGATAGGTTTGGAAGGAAACCTATCTTGACAATCACGCTGGTTGGCATGGCCATTGGTATGGTAAGAATTTATTATATTTCGGCACCACAATTTATTAGATACAGTGCAGAAGATTCTCCAAAGCTGTTGTTTCTGATGCTAAAGCTTTTGTTTTAATACTTTTAAATTTTGCTCCATCATACATTTTTTTTAATGAAATAGCATTTTTTTTGTGAATTTCCATAAATTGTTAATACAAATGTTGGTGCTTTTGTTAACCTACATGCATGCTCTATCATATAAGTACCTACTTCAGTATCGCTTCAAGATCTGTTAGTCAAATGCTGACTGTTAATGTTTTGAGTTATGAGAATTAATCTATAATTAAAAAGCCCATTTTATTTTTCAGCTCGGTCTCGGATCGTTCTTCAAGCTGGCAGAAAGCAATGCAAAAATTTCAGGCGCTTTAAACTTCCTACCTCTTGTATCACTCATCTTCGTGATTTACTGTTTTAATGCAGGTAAAATACAATTTTTCGATTAAATATCGTAATAGGATAATCACATTTCATACATACGAGTATATTACAATACATAATGTTTATCTACATTAGTGGTATCAGCCACATTAAAAAAAACAGTTGCTTAAACTTGCAACAGAAACAAGTTGCATGTTACAGAATCATCATCATCATCATCAGCCCGTTATTGCCCACTGCTGAGCATAGGCCTTTCTTCTTGTACGCCACTCGTCCCGGTCCTGCGCAGATTGAATCTAGGTGTTCCCTGCGGTTTTTCCAATGTCGTCTCTCTCTGTTGATATAACCTACAGAATCTTACTACCCCTTAAAATCAAAAATAAAATTAAGTTATGAAAGATATATGAAGATATAGCAAGCAAGCACCTCAAGCAGGTACCTATAATTATAGGTACCGTAAAATTTTACGGTGCGTAATCTATACTTCTATACTAATAATATTATAAAGCTGAAGAGTTTGTTTGTTTGTTTGAACGCGCTAATCTCAGGAACTACTGGTCCGAATTGAAAAATTATTTTTGTGTTTAATAGACCGTTTATCGAGGAAGGCTTTAGGCTATATAACATCACGCTGCAACTAATAGGAGCGAAGAAATAATGGAAAAAGTGAAAAAAAACGGGGAAAATCAATCATCTTTGAGGGCTTCTGTTGCGTGCGCTGTGAAAACGGTTCAAGATATCAAAAGATATGTATCAAATAATTATTTCTCTTGAAATGGTCTAACAAAATGTCTGCAACAGTATATGTCTTACTTTTAAGGTTAACTCAATAAACCCGTTTTATGGTAATTACTATTCCACGCAGACGAAGTCGCGGGAACCAGCTAGTTCACATTATAATTATTCCATTTCTCATTCCCAACGTCATGAAGCGGTAGGTTTTTCATTTAATTTTTAATCTTGTTTTAATGAGGGCCACTTTCGTTATTATTCCACTAGTGTATAATATAAATTTTGGTTGCAGGTCTTGGTTCAATAATGTGGATGCTATTCGCCGAGCTATTCGACGGTCCCACGCGTGCTATAGGCGTCTCTATTGCTGTATTCTTCACGACTCTCTTCTTTTTTATCACGACTAACTACTTCAGTGCCGTCATTATCATGATCGGCCCAGCAGCAACTTACTGGATGTTCGCGGTCAACTGTGTCGT
The DNA here is from genome assembly GCA_927399415.1 of Macaria notata. Taxonomy (NCBI): domain Eukaryota; kingdom Metazoa; phylum Arthropoda; class Insecta; order Lepidoptera; family Geometridae; genus Macaria; species Macaria notata. The sequence goes on along the minus strand of OV656748.1, from coordinate 1,785,954 downwards.
GCTCAGCTTGTTTGTTATGTTCTTTATTCCCGAGACAAAAGGACAAAGTTTCAGTGAAATTCAAACGGCGTTAGGACGGGAGACAAAAAAAGAAGTTTCTAGCACATAACAAATAGTAGGATACAATTTAGGTACATAAATCTATCTATACATATAGTAAACCTGAAGAGGCTCGAAAGTCTGACAATGAAGATATTTATAAAAAAAATTGTATATACTAAGAATTGATAGAGGTACACGTTTCAACAATTTCTAGAATTTTTGTCTGTTCATCTGTGTGTCTGTTTGTCTGTTTATTTAAACGCTCATCACGCAAAAACAGCTGAACGGATTATCATGAGGTCTTAGAAATGTCATAGGCTACTTTTTATCCTAAAATAATGCGAGCGAAGCCGCGGGAGTCCACTAGGTATATAATAAACTACAATGACCACGGCTTCTCTTTGTTGTAGACGTAGAAGTATGACTTCTATGGTTGTAGATAAAAATTAATCCATGTCACTCTCAGAACTCTATATTATGACTGTATCATATTGTTTATGTTCAGTGACCGTACTAGAAATCCTAATTCCATCATCATCATCATCATCGGACCAGCAGAAACTTACTGGAGCAACAACTGTATCGTGCTCTGCTTGTCTATTATGTTCTTTATTCCCGAGATAAAGGGTCCAAGTTTCAGTGAAATTCAAACGGCATTGGGACGGGAGGCTATAAAAGAGGTCACTTGTACATAGAAAAGAAACAGAAGAATAAAATTATAACAATGTATGTAATTTTATATGTGATAATTGTTTATACCTAATTATTACTTAGGTTTTAAGTTTTAAGGTCATAAGTTTCAAAAAAAAAACAATTAAATAATGCTAATGTTATTTTATTCAATTATGTATATTTATTTATATGTACCGAGTACCTATGATCTTCAAAATACCTACCTATGTAAATCATAATTACATATTTTAAGAACATAAATTCTCAAGGCCGTGTGAAAAGCCTCTAAGGCCTATGTTACCTTTGGTGTACAGAATGTGTTATTGAACCTAGGAACATAAAAAATACTTGGTTTATCTTAGTGTTCAAGGGACAAAAACCAAATCTGAGCGTTCCTGTTGGAATGATATTGCCTTGAGTATACTTAGTCTATGATACCTATTGCTCAAAAATATTTTCTATGCGTCGTATTCCTTCATTATATTTTTATTACTGAGGATCGTGACTCCTCTGCAAAATTAATCCTATGGGAGTTCTCTATGGTAGATATAACATGCATACAATATAAATATATAAGTAGGGAAATGAGAAGATACAATTGTAGGTCATTTTTTCAAATGATAAATATCTCCCGTTCATGCACATTCGAGTATGCAAGTTTTTACCTAATTTTATTGAAATATGCAAAATTATATTCCTCATGTTGTGCATACAAAACCTATATTTTAAAATTGCTTAGTAATTGTAAACCTTAGTCATTTCTAACTGAATAAATATGTATTTATCTAAGTACTTATACTCGTATGTACTAACTTTATACGCATTATTTATTAAACCCAATAACTTTAAATTCACGCCTTATAAAATTCGCAAAAAATCTAACTGTTCTAGACACAAACTTTATTGCACACTGTTAAAAGGTATTTTATGGACTATAAATTAGCTAAAACGTCATTTTCAAACATTATAAAGCCATTATAGTTTTGACACGATTCCGGAATCGAACCTAGGAGCGAATGATTTTATCTATTGGTATGCTGGAAATGTACCTACAATGAATAATTAAATACCATTTACTTTGGAAAATATAATAGCTATCGTGAGAATTTTGATTCAAAAACCTATTTACCTAAAAATATTGTTTTCATTCATGTTATTAAATCAAGGATATAATATATTAATTAATTATTGGATCGTTTCAGGTGCAACGGCTAGCTATTGCCATCCAGCGCGGAAACGGAGCGAGCTTGATGGGCACATTTGCACCGGGGCGGGTTCATTTAGTTTTATTTGACATATAAATATATACTTAATGTTTTATTTAATGCTGAGAACAGGGTTAGATTGTTATTTCTATACAGGTATTGTAATTGAACTTTTATTAACTTTTAGGTATTGTAATTTCTAAAATTTTATAAAAACTACTAAAAATATTTATTAAAATAATAAGAAACAATATTTACACATATTAACACTAATAGAACTAAAAAAGAGTATTTACATCTAAACTAAATTTAAACAATCTACATGTGGTATGGAGCCAAGAACGCTGGCTGCATTCCCACGCTGGATTGCTATAGAAATCCTTTGCGCAAGGAACCAGCCAGCGTTCTTGTCTCTAGTGATGTCAATCAACATTTTATTTAATTTTTTTATAAAAGACTTCGTGCTTTTACCCCACGGACCAAAAGTTTCGAAGCCAAGCGGTACGAAAATATAATCAGTCGATAATGATGTATATTTTCGCCGCTTGGCTTCTTCTGCTGCGTCCGCCGCGGCTCCTGCCGCTTGTACTGTTCCACTGAGGCGAGAAGGAGCTAGTGTATCGACGCAAGTTGCGTCCCATACAAGAGCTTTTCCCCGCTCCCAGGGAATCAGATTGAGGCCATCGGGGCGCTTACCATCGTCACGGACCATGCCAATCGGTTCAAGAACTGATGGTACGTTGACAGTGGCAAGTGCCCGTCTCACTATATCATTCAGCGAGCCGTGGCGGGAGAATCTGCCTGCACTGCGAAGGCATGAAAGTCCGTGGAGGCCCTTCCTATCGACATAGCTACCACATGTGCAACTGTGTTGTTCGACAATAGCAGCTCCAATTCGCAAGCCGATAGCGATTCTGAAACTGCCATTGTCGAAAAGTGTACCGAGGTTGGCAGAAGGGAGGGCATGTAGCCATTGGCCAGATTTGTGTTGAGACACTGCTTGAAGCCTTGCACGATCGTTGTCACCTATTAAATTTTGTTTTAACGAGTTAAATTGCTTCTGTACCAATGGAGCATCCCAAAGTTTTTGGCAGAATGGTTCCTTAGGGATGTCAACATTGGTACAGAGAGATGTCCACTCTCTCACTGCCTCTGCCGCACAATTTATCTCAACTGACGATGATTTCAAAATAGATGAACAAAGTTGAGATACGCCATGCACAGAAGACAGAAAGGCAGGAAGTGCAACACTAGAATTTTTTCCAATGCTGTTTTTAGCGTGGTATCTAAGTCTTGTAAAACATCTAAATGTTTCCAGATTGGGCAAGCTCTTAAAGCGTAAGTAAGTTTTGGTACAAAAAGGCAAGATTTAAGTATGGTGTATGCAATGTGTGAATTTAGATAACCCAATCTGTGAATATTTTCCGAAAGCAACTTCAATTTATTTTCTAAAAAGGGCCCGATACTATCCTCGCAAATTGGGGCACCTAGAAGGCAAAGTGATTTGGAATCAAGAATTTGTATATTTGGAGCTATTTTTTGAAAACTTTCAATCAGGTTAGTACGTTCATGATTATTGAATGTTTTTGACAGGTGTAACTCACATTTATCAAAATTTAAAGTCAGATTTAAATTTATGATTTTTTTAAATTTATTTAAAGATTAATTATTAAATGTTAAACATTATGTCGGTTAGTGGGTTAAGTACCTGCCTTAAGTATATTATAGGTAGGTAAGTATGTTATTTTAGACCGACCTTGCAGTATTTTCCATATTTTACCGTTTAAGTAGGTACTTACTGTGACGATCAATTCTTGTGATAATAACTGATTTTGGCAATATTTAACTCCATGGTACGCTAGACTTCTATCTTACATAATATTTCAAAAAATCGTCTTTGAAATCAAATTCTCTTCGAGTTGACAATTTTCTTATGCATTGCGTGGAAAGGGCGCTGCCGCCGTAATAACCGCCTATCCAGCCAATCAGAGACGCTCATTATGACATCATTGGATAAATGACTACATTTTTTGCTTCTTTCACTGGTGGATTATTTTCCCGGCAATAAGTTATCGATGTGAGTAAAATTTAGGGTGTTTCCTATCCTGTCACACCCTCCCTTGTAACACTGTGACCGGATAGGCATGAAATAGAAGCCAATCCTATCTGAGTTTATTTATTAAGTGCTAAACCTGCACTATGGTTGATTCAATTAAACTTTTTATTGGAAATTGAGCGAAAATAATCACGACCGGCAGGATTCGAACCTGCGTATTTCTGATCACCGTCCGGAACGCCTTAACCATTAGGCTACGGTCTACTAACTGCCAGGCGCGAAAATCCACACTCATTTCCATACACTTCAGACTGAGTGGCTGATGGCGCCACTTGTGCTGTCAGAATATGTCTAACAAGCACTATCGGAAATACGCAGGTTCGAATCCTGCCGGTCGTGATTATTTTCGCTCAATTTCCAATAAAAAGTTTAATTCAATCCTATCTAACAATGTTTCTGTTTACCTGGTATGCTAGATAAAATATTATTGCATCTATCAAGAGTTTTCCATTCACGGTCGAGTGAATACGACACTTTATAAAAACTTCTTACACCAGAATCATACATTCGAGAAGCTATATTTTAACCATGTATTATATCTTTTTATTAAACAGGCTTTTGTTCATTAATGTCTTCTTACAATTCAGTTTACCTTTGAAACAGTGAGAAGTAACACTGTTTTTATAAAACGTCTGAGTTTTGGTGTTATTATTTAATTTATGTAAAGGGAGTACCTATGTTGAAAGTCATGCATAACAATTTGAGGCTAAGTGCTGTGATAAAACAGTATTTAATTATTATTGCTGGTAAGTTTGTATATTTTAAAAGGAGATCACGTCGTACCTACTTATTAAAATGAAACATTTACCTATTTATTCAAAATCTTCTCTCAAAAGTTAATCTACCTTTCATAGAATCCAGAGAAACATTATTATCATCCCCTTGGATTTTTATCTAGATTCATCTTCTTATAGAATGAGATTGGCCTACTCTGATGTAGATAGTTTTTCGAGCCGCCAAAAAAAAGATTAATAAAAACATAATATATTGTGTTGAAAGTCTCCTCTTTTTATGAAATCGGTTGCAAGGTAGAAAATATTTAGTTTAATTATTTCAATTTTCTTAAAAAAAGCCTAAAGCTGAAGCCCTTGAAATGTTTCCCATAATAGCCAGCAAAATCCCTACAACCTCGAACCCAACAAACTTCAAAACATTGTTCCTGGGTGTTTCTCAAGTACAAATATTTCCCAGCCAACTTCAGCATAATGTTCCTGGGCATGGAAGTGGCATGGATATCCCCCGTCCTGGTGAAGCTCAGACACCGGAATCAGACCACCCTGTCCCGACCCATCACCGAGGAAGAGGGCGCTTGGATCGCTTCCATGTCTGCCATAGGAGGGTTACCTGGTTAGTGTTCTTAGTTATTTCTATTTAGTTTATTTATAGTATGTAGGTCTTGTATCAACTGCAATATAATACCGAATTAACATTAATATAATTTACAAATGTAAAAAAAGGATATTTGCTGGACTTTGTGTGCAGCCACAGGTTTTGCACGCCCACTACGATGTATCTGCCCAAGAGAACTCCCCTAAATTCTGCGGAGAGTTACGGCCCTTATTCATGAGAAAAACGATTTACAGAGAAAGAGGTCGCAACAGAGCGACGTCATTGTTATGATGGTGTAATGTATAGAATAGGTTATAATATTAGAAATGACACGAGAACGAAGGACAGTGAAGCAAATCGTTAATTAAAAATAAACAGTATTATTTTAGAGTTAAACTGAGAGACATGGATGTTTATTAAGTCAAATATCAAATAAATCAAATCAAATATTTTTTATTAACTAAAGAAATAAAAATACATAGGTACATGCACATACAAGGTACATATTAATACAAATTACTTAACCTTATTTTAATTTTACATACTAAGTACGTACATGTGCGTTCCTAGCGGACCCCGAACTAGGCAATGCCTGTATCTCGGAGGCCCAGGAAAGAATTAAATATTTGGAGTAAACATTCGCGCTTTCTATAGCAATAATTTGAAATGATTACAGGCTTAATTACATTAAATAATATAGTTAAGTGTAGGTTACAATGTCTTTGCAATGTCCTGTGATTTCACTTGTAACATTGTTATTCATTTTGAAAATGATGTTTTTGTTTTTACTATACACTGTTTGATATACAAAAATGATGGATAATTACCGCCCTATCAGCTAGCTACTAACGATTTATAAGTTGTTCTCTGCAGTGATCTTAGCATGAATCACTAAAACTCTAGATGAGAAAAAACTTCGTGAGCAAGCTGAATTTAGAAGAGTTTATTCAACTACAGACCACATATTTACACTTAAACAATGCATAGAAAGGTGCAACGAACATAACAAAGAACTCAATCTGGCCTTTGTTGATTATGTAAAAGTGTTTGACTCGATATCAAAGTTGCGCTCGCTCAATCTCTTCTTCTCCCTTTACTTGACTATGCGGACGCCTGCTATCTCGATCTTCGGGAAGATCAGCTGGACAAACTTGAGCGGCTACAAAATTATTGTATCAGATTCATTTTCGGACTTCGCAAATTTGATCATATATCTCATTTTCGTTCGAAGCTCAAGTGGCTGCCCATTCGCCTTCGCCGGAATACCCATATTCTCTCTCTTGTTTACAACATCCTTTTCAACCCTTCTTCTCCTCGCTACTTAGTTTCCCGGTTCAAATACATCCATTCTTCCCACTCCCTTGCTCTTCGGTCATCAGACAGGCTTACTTTACAGCATCCTACATGCAAGAAAGCAGTCTATGGCAAGTCGTTCACCGCGCAGGCTGTTCTACTCTGGAATGCCCTGCCACTTGACATCAAAAAAGCTCAGTCAATTGATAGCTTCAAGAGTCAAGTAAAAAATTGGTATCTGTTGTCATTATGCTGATATACATATGTAAATGCTATAATATAACTGCTGTCTCTACGTATTATCTACATGTATATGTTTTATATTATATATATTTTAACACTATATATTAGTTTATGTTTGTACTAATTATGTATAATATGTATTAGGATGTATGTCTTTATGTTTATGTACATTATAATTATATTTGTGTATATTATTTATTCTATCGCATCTATTTCTGTTGTACACCACGTTCTTTATAATCCTTTATTTATTCCTCTCCATCTAATGGTTGCCTGGAAGAGATTGCTTTTAGCAATAAGGCCGCCACTTGTGGCACTAGATTAATTTATGAAAGTATTTTTAGTTAATTTTGTTTTATAAGTGTGCGACAATAAAGTATTATCTATCTATCTATCTATCTATCACACAATCATTTGTGGAGAAGCTAGAAACAACAAGGCATAGCAAATAAATACATAAATATTTTGAGAATCATATATGGTACAGCATTGACTAAACTGAAACTTGAGACACTTGGACCAAACTTTCCTATAAGAAAAGGCGTTAAACAGGGAGATCCAGTTTCGCCCAAGCTTTTCACAGCTATCTTAGAAACGATGTTCCGCACTCTAGATTGGGAAAGCTAAGGACTTAATATTAACGGAGAGCGACTGTTGCATCTGCGTTTCGCAGACGACATCGTTCTCCTGGCCGACAATCACGAGACTCTCCAATCTATGATCACTATGCTGAAAAACGCAAGTCGAGAAATTGGTCTCCGTATGATATGTCCAAAACCAAAGTGATGACAAATGAGGAGCCAAAGCCCATAGTTTCAAGCGGAGACATAAAAAAATAATAATAATAAAAACGTTTATTTGCAAAATTACATGGGTATATACATGCAATAACTTAAAACTAGAACTATACTAGGCAACTAATTAGTGTGCTAAACAAGATATATTATTGAATGTTGGAGATTTAGTCCATTCACACTAGGTATTCCTGTGTTGTGAATGGAATTTTTACTACACAATTTTTTTTTTTACATTATTTACAAGAGCCAGGAAGTTGTTGAAGGAACGAATGGAGCGAGTGATTGAATTGAACCACAGACTGCTAAAGTAATACCAGGTCATGGTTCAAAAAGTGGAAATAATCTTTATTGACTAAGATACCTGTTTGTTGAGTAAGTGTTAGATATAGTATATATATATATATTATATATGAGCATATAAATGGTAAGATGAAGGTAATATATGCATAAAATAATACATAAAGGTTTGTATACAGATACATAATATAATAAAAGATACAACGGATACTACCCCTTCTTAATATATATTTATTTGGTTTGAGAAAGTTGACATCGAACATTTTAGATTAGGATGCCCAGTAGCACTGTTTCTTTTTTTTTATGTTAACTTTGTTAATATAATAGTATCTATAATTTATCGAGTAATTACACACACATACATTACGTCGAGGAATTTAAATGCCTTGGTCAGACAATCTCATTCCAAAACGCGACCCTCAAGGAAATCGATAGAAGAATCGCTATATCGTGGAAAAAGTACTGGATGAATAAAGATGTGTTTAAAAGTAATATTCCAATGCGACTTAAGAAGAAACTCATGGATAATACTATTCTACTCTCGCTCCCATATGGCTGTCAATGCTGGCCTCTGACCAAACAAATAGTAGACAAAATTGCCATATTTCAGAGAACCACAGACCAGAACGCGTTCTCCTAAACATAAAACTAAGGGATAGAGTTCGGCACGAAGAATTATGAAAGAAAACTAAATTAACCGATGCGATAGAGTCACTCTGTCGGCTGAAGTGGAAATGGGCGGGCCATGTCGCACGGTCTACCGATAGTCGATGGAGTGAAAAAATACTTCACTGGTACCCGGCGGAAGACCAAAGATTCAGAAGTAGACCACGAAGACGGTGGCGAGACGATATTGTTGAGGCAGCGGGCAGTACCTGGACAAGACAAATACACAACCGAAGACACTGGCAGCGCATGGACGAGGCCTATGCTCAAATTTGGGTGCCCAATAAAACATTAAGAAAAAGTGAAATTGAATATTAATTAATAATGCTTTACTAACCTAGAACCAATAACTCCTGAATGTTACTTAAACGGCAGATGAATAACGGCTACGGCTAAATCTTCGGACAAGTAACTCATTTTTTGGAGTTTGCTCATCGAAAGATTTATAATTTTAGATGGATGGGTTTGTATTTACACGTAACGTCTTCTGGTAAATGCTTTCGGTTTTGCACGCGATGTTTCGAGATAAAAGGAAGCCTGTGATTTGACACAAAATCAAAAAGTTCCTTCGCTCCATTACGACGTCAAAGTGGCACAAACAGACGGACACCCACACTTTCGCTTTTAGACATGACATATTTATACTCGTACCATACAATACCTATTGTCTGTAAACCCACAAGGGTAGAAGAAAAGAAAGTCATCGGAACTGTAGGTACATATATCACTTGATTTAGTTATGTGAATGTAACATCCTATACCACTTAGTTTTCATACAATAAGTATATTTCTTTTCATCTTATTTACATTTATCACCATCATATATTTAAGAAGCGCCATCCTTCCCGATCTTCCGCCAATTCCTTGACCTCCTTATATGACATAACGCCCGCCTTTTCCTTTACTTGGTCCATGTATGACCTTCTCGGCTTTACTCTTTCACTTCGTGCTTCTAAGTTTTCGCTCAAAAATGTTTTTAAAAAGACTTCACCATCTTCCATCTTATGTTTCCAATTATTGTCGCCATTATTGTTCGATGTTCTTGGACTATGTTCAGCACTTCTTCTTCATTTACAACGTTATAAATGTTATAATTTATAGATACACACTTATAGCCAACATCTTCTCCATTCCAGTTATGTTCATAATGGGATATCTAGTCGACCAGCTCGGACGGAAGCGTTGCATCCTCCTCACCGTACTCCCTCGTCTGGTCATGTGTGGACTGTTCGTCTTCGCTAAGGAGGTCTGGATGCTACTCCTGGCCAGGGCTCTGGCGGGGGTCTCGGATGTGATGAGCCTCTGTGCTGTGCCTACTTACGCATCTGAGATTGCCAGTGTGAGTATTTTTTTCATTAGATAGGCTCACGCTTGATTACAACTCGCCTGATGCTATGCAATGTTATTATCTACGATTTAGCGCGCTTGCCTAGAAAAAACCGATTCACCCTCGACTTGAAGACCGATAAATTTTATTATAGTTCGACGGGAATAGATTAGGATAATTTCTAAGGTAGGAAAAAAAGGGATATTCTGGTCAGTGGCACCCCAATGTAGGACAATAATTACTAATAAGTTAATCCTAGGTTTAATCTATCTGCTTGCAAAGATTACTCAAAGGAAGTTCAGTAGCTCTGTGTTTCAGAAACAAAGGAAACAGCTAAGTATATTTACATTACTATAATATTTGCTCACTCACAACATTTTGCTATTACAGTAGATATTATTGTGACCTTGCATACTAAGTCTTCCCGATCTGAATGGTGGTTAAAAAAAATTACTTGACATTAAACAGTCTATTTTAGCTATGCATCTAATTAAGTCATACGTCTATTTACTAATTTGCAGTCGTACCCACCTATTGCCCTAAACAATGACAAATCAGATTAAATCCAAAAACCTTCAAAAATTTCCAGAAAGAAATCCGTGGCGCGCTTGGAACCGTCACTCAAGTTGTATCAGCAATAGGAGCTCTCCTCATGCTGTCCCTGGGTCCTTTCGTTTCCTACCTCACCCTGAACATCGTGTTCAGTTGTCTACTAGTGGTGGTGTCTCTGACGCAGGTCTTCTTACCTGAGAGCCCTTATTTTCTTTATGTTAAAGGTGAGTTCTCTTTTGTTATTTCTTTCTTCTTTTTTAATCGTTAGGGAAAATAATGTCAGATTTGGCGATAATTTTCTATCGCTAATCGCATTATTATTTATAGCTTCCATATTTATAAAATTGCCGTGGGAAACGAACAGTTGATGCAGTTAGTCTCTCGAGACAACGAAATACTTGGTGTCTTCTAGATAAGACTACCCGTTATATTGCATGAAAAGTTGGCTATTGGCGTAAAGTAACTAGGTAAATATCCATAAATATCTGCTTAATAACGTAACCGGAAATGAACTTTTCAGGGAACAAGGAAGAGTCACTTAAAGTCTTATCTACGATCCGGAAAACAGAAGAAATAGCCCGAGAAGAAACCAAAGAGTACTCACTCAATACAAACCATTCAGTCAGCAAAAAAGACATCCTGAAAAACAAAACGGCACTAAAAACTATAGCAAAAGTCATATTCGTCAGTATTGGATTTCAAATGGTCGGATATAACGCGGTATCAGCGTATTTGCAGACGATTTTCGAATCTACCAACACGGATATAAAGCCTGAAATAGCGTCTGTTGTGATTGGATGCATACAGTTGCTGGGATGTCTTTGCACCATATTTTGGACGGACCGGTTTGGAAGGAAACCTATCTTGACAATCACGCTGGTTGGCATGGCCATTGGTATGGTAAGAATTTATTATATCTCGAAAATGAAAATGAAATGAAATGAAAATTATTTATTTTGTAACAAGAAATTACAAACACATTTTGCACATACACAATTTCCTGTCACAAGCCAGCCTCAACTCAGCATGTGCTGACTGCGAACAGTCAGCGCTGGTCTTCCGGCACCACAATAACATACAGTGCAGAAGATTGTCCAAAGCTATTGCTTCTGATGCTAAAACTTTTGTTTTAATACTCTTAAATTTTGCTCTTACATACATTTTGTCAAGGCACGATGATATTTTTTTTATGAAACAGCAGTTTTTATTTTATTTACCAAAAATTTTAGAAACAAAATGTTGGTGCTTTTGTTAACCTACTATGTACATACATGCGTGCTCTCTCAAATGCTGACTGTTAATGTTGTGAGTTATGAGAGTTAATTTATAATTAAAAAGCTATTTATTTTTCAGCTCGGTCTCGGATCGTTCTTCAAGCTGGCAGAAAGCAATGCAAAAATTTCAGGCGCTTTAAACTTTCTACCTCTTGTATCACTCATCCTCGTCATTTACTGTTTTAATGCAGGTAAGATACAATTTTACGATTAAATATCGTAATAGGATAATCACATTTCATACATATATTACAATACATTATGTATATCTACATTAGTGGTCTCAGCCACATTAAAAAAACAGTTGCTGAAACTTGCAACAGAATCAAAGTTGCATGTTACAGAATCTTCATCATCATCATCAGCCCGTTATCGCCCACTGCTGAGCATAGGCCTCTCTTCTTGTACGCCACTCATCCCGGTCCTGCGCAGATTGAATCCAGGTGGTTCCTGCGGTTTTTATAATGTTGTCTCTCTCTGTTTCTATAGCCTACAGTCTTACTACCCCTTAAAATCGAAAATAAAATTAAGTTATAAAAGATATAGTATAGCCACAATTGTAGTTTATTCGCGCAGGCTACCTACCTATTGTAGTGGCGGCGGTTGCCACTCTACCAGCTCTTACGTCACAAGGTAAGTATACATGCGTAGATTGTAGAAGTAAAACGAAACTTGAAACTTTTATGCGAGTTGCTGCGAGCGGCGGATAGAGCCAGCCGGTGTGTGCATCGGATCGCGGTTATCAGCGGACTGGCCTCACCGGATGGCCGGCGCGCGGGAACGAGCTCGCGTGGCCTTGGGCGCGGGCGGTTCCCCCCGCGCCCCGCACCTCAAGTGCGACGTGGCTCCATCCGTGCTTGCTTTGCTTGCGTTTAATTAATAACAGAATACAATAATAACAGAGTAGAACTTACGGCTACACTATAATTTTACGGTGCGTAATTTCCATTATAATGGTTCCATTTCTCATTCCCAACGCCATGAAGCGGTAGGTTTATCATTTCATTTTTAATCTTGTTTTAATTAGGGCCACTTTCGTTATTATTCCACTAGTGTTTAATATAAATTTTACTGCTTCAAAGTAAATACATTTTAATAAATTTTACTTGCAGGTCTCGGTTCAATAATGTGGATGCTAGTCGCCGAGCTTTTCGACGGTCCCACGCGCGCTATAGGCGTCTCTATCGCTGTATTCTTCACTACCCTCTTCATCTTTATCACGACTAACTACTTCAGTGCCGTCATTACCATGATCGGCCCAGCAGCAACGTACTGGATGTTTGCTGTCAACTGTGTCGTGCTCTGCTTGTTTGTTATGTTCTTTATTCCCGAGACAAAAGGACAAAGTTTCAGTGAAATTCAAACAGCGTTGGGACGGGAGACAAAAAAAGAAGTTTCTAGCACATAACAAATAGTAGGATACAATTTAGGTACATAAATCTATCTATACATATAGTAAACCTGAAGAGGCTCGAAAGTCTGACATTGAAAATATTTATAAAAAAAATTGTAGATACTAAGAATTGATAGAGGTACACGTTTCAACAATTTCTAGAATTTTTGTCTGTTCATCTGTGTGTCTGTTTGTCTGTTTATTTAAACGCTCATCACGCAAAAACAGCTGAACGGATTATCATGTTTTTTGGTATGTAGGTAGTATGAGGTCTTAGAAATGTCATAGGCTACTTTTTATCCTAAAATAATGCGAGCGAAGCCGCGGGAGTCCACTAGGTATATAATAAACTACAATGACCACGGCTTCTCTTTGTTGTAGACGTAGAAGTATGACTTCTATGGTTGTAGATATAAATTAATCCATGTCACTCTCAGAACTCTATATTATGACTGTATCATATTGTTTATGTTCAGTGACCGTACTAGAAATCCTAATTCCATCATCATCATCTGCAGCAGCAACTTACTGGACGTTCGCTGTGAACAATGTTGTGCTCTGCTTGTCTATTATGTTCTTAATTCCAGAGGTAAAAGGTCGAAGTTTCTGTGAAATTTAAACGGCATTGGAACGGGAGGCTAAAAAAGGGTTACTTACCACAGAGTACATAATACAATTGTACATAGAGAAGAATCAGAAGATTAAAATTATAATAATGTAATGTTATGTCATAATTATTGTTAGTACCTAGTTATTAAGTTTAGTGTCTAAGATGTAGTTTTCATAAGTTTTTTTTTAAATAAAACAATTAAATAATGCTAATGTTTTTGTATTCGATTATGTAAATTTATTTAAATGTACCGAGTATGATTCTTAAAATACCTACTTATGTAAATCATAATTATATATTTTATGATCATAAATTCTCAAGGCCGTGTGAAAAGCCTCAAAGGCCTATGTTACCATTGGTGTAGAGAATGTGTTATTGAACCTAGGAACATAAAAATATACTAGGTTTATCTTAGTGTTCAAGGGGCAAGAACCAAATCTGTGCGTTTCTGTTCGAATGATATTGCTCAAAAATATTTTCTATGCGTCGTATTTCTTCATTACCTACATTACTGAGGGTCGTGACTCCTCCGCAAAATTAATCTTATCGGAGTTCTCTATGGCAGATATAACATGCTTACCTACACTATAAATATTAGGTCTTTACCTATGAAATTGCTGATTTGTATGACGAAATTGAGAAAAATGATATTTCCATACAAACATTATTAATAATTGTATGGAAATGTCTGAACAGATTTAGATGCAATTGATAGCTATAGTTAGATGGAAAAAAAGCTATGCACTGCGAATATTAATTTCTCAAAAACAGAGTATATGATTAACATATACCTAGTTAAAGTAGTGAAACCGACGACACATTGAAAGAGGTGTTTTCAATGACTTCCCTATAAGTAATATGCACCAGTAATACATTTTTTTTTTATCTAAAAGGTACATAATTTAACAATTGATATAGGTAATAAAATTTGTATTTGGAAAAAATATAGCTGTACGTAAAAGTTACAAACAGATTAAAATGTAAGAAAAAAAACGGCTATTTCTTAAGTAGATAAAGACCGATTAAGATTATATGTATAAGTATCCTAAATGAGAAGATACAATTGTAGGTCATTTTTTCAAATGATAAATACCCTTGTTATTTTCTGGCACATTCGAGTATGCAAGTTTTTATTAATATATGCAAAATGATTTCCTCATGTTGTGCATATAAAACCTATATTTTAGCATTGCTATATAACCCAAGTTATTTCTAACTAAATAAATAATGTATTCAGGTACTCATATGTACTAACTTTACAGGCATTATTTATTAAACCCTCGGGGGAGTCACGAGCCTCAGTCATGAGGAAATACGACTTCAAGAGAGAAAGAGAGAGAGAGAGAGGTATTATAGAGTCTGATATCTCACCTTGGAAATTGCGAACAAATCCACAGGAAACATCTAGTACACTATACTTACTTTTATTTGTGACGTTAAAGATCATTCGCATTGTCAAACCAATCTCGAGTCGAGTGAGGCGAGTCTTGCTAACATCAAAGTACAATTATTATACGAGCCATTGAGCTTACCATGGCTCTTTATGATGATAGAAATAATTATTTTAAAGGTATAATAATGTTGTCTTATGTGACAAGTAGATTCTATTTTATTTATTTTGTATGTACTTACAGTCAACCTGGGTAACTTTGCCCCAGTTTGATAGGTTTTTCTACTCCTTTAATATCATTTTATTCCCAAAGAGGTCTGCATCAATATGTTTCTGATGGGTTTTTCACCTGACAAACACGAATTTAGATGCTATTTTTCAATTTGATTAACTAAATGCCCCAAAGAGACCAAAAGTTTGGCGGGCCAAAGTTATACGAAGACTAGGGTAACTTTGTAAACACATGGATTGGGTGAACATTTTTGTAGATTTATGAATCTGTAGAGCGCTCTGGGAACTTTAACCCTATTTTTACAGATTAAAAATATGCATTGCTTAGTTAGACAGCTGTTACCCTTAAAATAGTACCAAGCTAATGTTACCAGTAGGAGAAAATAAAACTGCACTCATAAACATCTGCTTATATTTTAGGAACTCACATTTTGGAATATAGTTAAGCTTATAAAGTATTTAAGTTACTATTTTACAATAAGAACATATCAAAATAACTATAAATGTACTTATATAACCTTATTGAAACTATTGCTACCCCAGAAATAGAAACTAAAACTTAGGCTTATTCTCCCCATTCCATGTACAACAATTGGTCATCAAAAGCATAAGAGTTGCCTTTTTTTGTCACTTTATGGTCATCTAAACGACTGATTATGTTTTTTACGTGACATGTTATTATTTCAACCTTAGAAGGCCATTTCCACCCATCAAAAGTTTTCTGCATCACCGAAACTTTCACTTTTTCCTCAACCTCTTTAATGATTCTTCCTGCAAAGAGACAGTCTTCGTATTTTACTACGCAATATCCTATACTTTTGTTTACCTGTCCAACATCGCCCGTTTCTGAAGTTGTTTTCATTTTTTTTAAATCATCTTTTTCATCATTTTTCACCTTCTGTAAAACTCCTTCACTAACTTCATAATCTCCTACGACTTCATCTGTTAATATTTCATAGCCGATTTCTATATCTTCGTTTATTGGTGACGGAATTTCAGTAGCGATTAAGAAGTTTGCTGCCGGCAATGGGGAAACTGATGGTACATTGGAAGCCTCAACTTCATAGGCTGGAGTGTCGGTGGCAAAACTTTCAATCAACAGCGGTGACGACTGCTGGTGAGAGGGGCCTGCAATTGTTGATGAGGTTGATCTGTCCTCAGTTTTGGACTTATTCTTGGATCCTAAGGGGCGCCCCCTTTTTTTGATCGCAATAGACTCTGGATTCAATCCTTTTTGGTTCTTGTTTTTTTTGTTCACTTTACTCTTTTCTCTTTCTTTGTAATATTCTTCAACCTGCTCCAAAGACACACTCGTTCCTGCTACTACAGGTATTTGAAACTTTCTGTACTGCTGTATTTGTAGGTCGCTATCTCGAATTTCCGATATATATTTTATGAAATTATCTCCAACAGATTCACGAATTTCTTCCATAGGCTTTGAGTAATCTTTGAGCTTTGCAAGGACAACTTCACGCTCCAAAGGAACAATTCCGCAGGCCCGAAAACCTGCAATTATGTTCTGAGCAGCGTTTTCTTTACCCGCTTCTAGAGTTCTGGCCAGAAGTGTCGCAAACACAGGTTTTGGTAAAACGTTTACAATTTTACCCCTCTTGGTGTTTCGCCACTCTCCTAAAACTTTGCGCCAGTCGTTTTTAAGGGCACTGAAATACGCGACATCTAACGGTTGCAGGAGGTGGGTTGAGTTGGGTATTAAGCAGATGAATTTAACATCATTTTGTGCACAAAGTTGCAGACATTTGGCAGTAATGTGAGAGCTTAAATTGTCCCCTATGACCACTTTCTTCCCTTCCTTTTTTTTTAAAACAGGCAGCAGCTGTTGTTCGAACCAGTCATCGAAAGTTGCAGCATCTATCCATCCTGATGGTGTTACCGCCATCCGAGTTCCACGCGGAGCTCCCATCAACCAGTTGGACCACTTTTGTTTTCCTTTGTATATTATATAGGGTGGCACAAACTCTCCCTCAGCGTTACCGCAAAACATAACAGTGTAACAAGACTTGGTGGAGTTTCTAATAATTTCAGGATTTCTGCATTGTCGTCGAAATAAATGTTTTTGCTTTTTAGGTACATCGTGAAAACCGGTTTCATCGAAATTGAAAATATTACTGGGTGGCACATTTTCAAGTTCAACAGACAAGTTTTCGTAAAATTTTTCAATAATTTCTTGGTTGACTTGAGCTCTTTTCCTACTTATATTATGTGCCACTTTTTGTTTCAAGCACGTTTGACGCTCTAAGAACAGTTTGCCCCATTCCCACCCAGGAAAATTATTTTTAAAAATTTTGATGTGCCTCTTATTATCGTCCAAATACTTCTTGACTATTACTCTGACGTCTTGCATTCCGATGGGGATTCCTAGGTCAGACAATGCTATTATATGTGCCACTATACATTTTTCTTCGTCCTCTGAAAGGATGGGTGGTTTTCCAACAGCTTTAGTATGCTTTTCTTTTAGCTTATACTTCAGTGTACTCCTAGGAATACCATAATGAGCAGAGGCATTTCTCTGAGACATTTTGCAATTTTTTATGTCATTAATCGCTGTTTGGAGGTCTTCCTCAGTGTAACGAGTTTTTTTACCATATTTCCGGGTACCCGGAGCTGGACAAGGTCTTTTTCTCGGCATATTTATGATCTAAAATAGAAATTGGCAACTTTTAAACATAAATGCTAGCTATTTGGGTATCTTTGACCCGGGCCAAAGTTACCCCGATTTGCTTCAACTTTATTGGGACCCTAGAAAATTAGCGAATACTGATTAAATATGGACAAAACTACCAAGTTTTTTCATCTCAGTTCATGAAAATCGTTCATTCTTTATTATGAAACATAACTTACCACTGTAGAACTTATGTGGAAATCACTTGAGACACCTTTTTACCGCAACTTTTATGAATAAGCTTGCCGCTTGAAATTGAAAACGGAATAGTAAAAAAATATGATTTGACAGTGACAGCTATTTCGATGGATTTCGTTCGAAAACAAATTCTAATATACTCTATTAAAAATAAAGGTTACGATGCGTTCCTAAAAATTAAAAGAAAAATAAAACAGTGAAAAGTGATTAAGTGGGCCAATGTTTTATTAAAAGCTTAAGTTACCCAGGTTGACTGTATCTGATATGAATAAATTACTATTACTAAAAAATTACCCTACAACTTTTGAGATACGACTTTATAAGTTTCGCAAACAATTTAACGGGTCAAGATACAAAAACTTTATTGGACCCTGTTAAAGGTATTTTAAGGAACTGCGAACTGGCTAAAACGACAATTTTCAAAGATTATAACACCATCGTTTCCACGATTCCGGAATAAAACCTGGTAGCGAAATATTTTATTTGCCTACCTATGCTGGAAATGTTACCGAATTAGTCTGGCCAACTCTGGTGTCGAGAGTTTATCAAGCTGCCCTAAAGGCCTCTGACATGGCTAAACGACTGCCGTACTAGACAAACAGCCGGGACCTACAATTTAACGTGTCATCTGACCCATGCAAGCGCCTTAAATGGAATGCCACTTTTCGGTCACCCATCCAAAGATTGACCGCGTCGACCTTTGCTTAACTTTGGTAATCGCATGCGATTGCCTCCGCTAGCTGAGCTACGGGCGCTTCAATGTAGCTGAAAGTACTTATTTCTCTTTTGTACCTGTCCTTATTTAATTCACGGTTTTTGGTTACAATAATAAACCCAATTGACTTCAGTTAAATACCTTTGTTCAAGATAAAACCGTTACGACAATCAGATTAGTATCATCTCTAAGTATATACGCAAACATTACATTTGTTACAGGTATTTAGCGCGTATTTGAAGCCGCTATCAAGTTTGTGGAGCCAACTACAAATACCATAATAGTATAATAAAAAAACATAGTTTATTTCAACGATCTGCAGTTTATGTATACAAAAAACTTTCTAAAGACTTTTTATAACCTCTTTTTTTTGAAGTCGGTTAAAAAGGCACTGCTATGGAAGCGCATCCGCGAGATACCACCTAAAGGATGGAATATGGTTTCTAGACTTTTTCTAAGCCACGCTGTATAAGATACTAGATTACCAAAACTGAATTACCTAAATAAACGCTTATTACTCGATAAACCAGACAAACAATAATTATCACGCAATAAAATATGGATTATTGTATAATACTGTTTCTTGTACTGTATTGCACTCGCACGCATTTCCAAGTTGACTGTAATTTATAATAATATAAAGTGTAGAGAGATTAGAAGTTTCCGGTTTATATTGTCTCTGATTACAACATTAGTCATTTTTATAACGAAGTTTTGCAATAAAGGCAGTTTTGTCTTTAATCTAAGTATTTGGATGAAATTTGATAATTTCCGTAAAAATGTGATTTTCTATAAAGTATATAATTTTCGATAGAATAAAGGTGATCCATATTTTAATTAATTCACTTATCGAAGTTAATTCATAAATAAAATGTTTAAATGTATTCGTGAAAATGGTCCTGTCAATTAAGTTATGTGTTCTGCGACAATATTTTATTGTGACTGTCGGTAAGTAACGGTAACAGACCTTATTTAGCTGTTGTTAAGGATTTATGAAATAAATGAAGTAAGGCCCGTTTGCACAACGATTCTTAAACGCATTTATCGACGGAAGCTCTAGAGTTAGCCAATCTCATAAAATGTAAAGTATTTTTTGTGATGTATTTGGCGTAAACTTTATTAAAAGCCTTTGTCTGCAGCAATCTGCAGAAAAAAGAGATCTTAATATTTTATCTCTCGAGCAGGGTATTATTCAATCATTAAATATATACCTATAAGCAGATTTAGTAAATAATTATACTGTTTGTAAAGTCATGCTAGGGTTGCCTGCTAATTTTGACCGAACGAAAAATAGTAAGTGTTGTTCCACTGCAACTGATTCTTGCCGGCTTCAAACAGCAAACAAATTTGTTTGTCTTTTAATATTTTCCCCCTCCTTATCTTTCTTTTTAAATAAAGGCTTTTAGTTCTACTTAGGTAAAATACTTCTAATTTCTAGGCTTTTACACCAGGGTTGGATCTGCATTCTGTTACGTTTTTTTTTACACGAAATAGCCTTACGTTTGTCTACAGCCTGCCTGATGTTAAGCAGCACTGCAGTCTTGAGATGTATATATGTATGTTGTCTTTCTTCGGCAAGGTAATCTCTCGGCAAAACAACTGAACAACACTATAATTTTATATTGATATACATACATTGTAAAATTGATTATATATTTGGTGCATTATATTAATAAATAAAAGTGGCACCTGGATTCAATCTGCGCAGGACCGGGACGAGCAGCGTACAAGAAAAAAGGCCTATGCTCAGCAGTGGGCGATAACAGGTTGATGACGATGATGATGAATTAATAAATACATAAAATGAAGTTGCTCAAAGCACACCACTATTATTGTTCCAGCAAACTTCACGTACCTCTGCTTCGGCCTTCAAATCGGGTGGCCGTCGCCCGTGATAGCCAAGTTGAAACATGTTAATCAGACAGTGCTGCCAGAACCGATATCAGACGATGATGCCGCCTGGGTGGTGTCTTGTGGGGTTTTAGCGGGGACTGCTGGTAAGTTCAAAAGTTTATTTTTTCTTACTACTTAAAAATTAAATTGCATAATTTAATTCCTGAAGCCTCATTTCACCACCGTACGAGTAGAGGTACGGCAAGGAGGACCCATTATACAGTTAAGGTTCCAAAGACTCGCACCAAGCGTTTTGCTTCGACTTCCATATGCGAACTGTCAACTATAAATATTTTTTTCGGCCTTCAAGTAGAGAATAAATTGATTTCTTTTAGGTAGGCGCGCAAGATCGTAGATCACAACATTGCTAAACATCAGGCAAGTTGGAGTCAAGCGTGGCTTACGCTCTCGAATGTAAAAAAAAACATTTTCTCCTGTCTAGTAATAATAAAATGGAAGGACCTGGGCGCAGACCACGATGTATCTGCCCAAGAGAACTCCCTTACCGAATCAATTCTGCGGGGGAATCACGACCCTCAGTCCAAATACGACCCAAGAGAGTATTTGCCAAAAAAATCCCTCGTCATTTCTCTATTTATTTTTTATTCCCAGTGATTCTCTTCACCGGCTACTTAATGGACCAGCTAGGCAGGAAGGTGTGCCTGGTCCTGGTGTCAGTCCCCCGCCTCGTCTCCTGTCTCCTCTCGATATTCGCTTCTCAAGTGTGGATACTCATATTTGCCCGGTCGCTGAGCGGCATGGCAGACGCGTACGGAATATGTGTTCTGTTTACTTATACTTCGGAGATAGCTAGTGTGAGTGGATACATCTTATACAGTAACTCGTTTATTGGTCCCGGCTGCTGTTTGACATACTTAGTACTAAACAAATAGTATAAGATTAAAAATTGTAGCGTGGCAGCTCAGCTAGCGGAGGCAATCGCATGCGATTACCAATGTTAAGCAAAGGTCGACGCGGTCAGTTCTTGGATGGGTGAACGAAAATTGGCATTGCATTTTGGGCGCTTCTGTGGGATATTGTAAGTCCTGACTGTTTGACTAGTACGGCAGTCGTTAAGCCATGTCAGAAATCCTTAGGGCGGCTCCAACACTAGAGTTTGCGACTTTCATTCGATAAGAAGTAGATCGAAAAAAACAGCAGTCAAGTATAACCATGACGGAGGTCATTCGGGTGATAAGAAAACTCTCAACATATTTACTCCAGCCAAACAGTTGCGACCAAAAAAAAGACAAACAGAAAATTATACAGATGGGAATGTAAATCTTCAAGTAATTTTACATATTTTACTCAACATGAACTGAGTTTTTGAGGCTTTTCTCTTCCTCTTCGGGCTTCCAATTTTCCTTCAATGAGGTTTTTCATAAATTCGTCATGTCGTTTGAGGTGGCCAACCATCATCCCTCTTCTATTTTCAATGGTCGCCATTATTGTACCGTGTTCTTGGACCATGATCAGCACTTCTTCATTGGTCTTTCTTTCAGTCCAACTTATTTTCTCCATCCGCCGCCAGCACCACATTTAAAAAGCTTATACAGAGAGATTTTCTATGAAAAGGCTTTCTTAGAAAGTTTTCTATGAGAAAGCTAGAAAAAAATATATGTTTAGTTTTGGTCGTTATATGCATTCAAATGTTTCAGAAAGAAATTCGGGGAGCACTTGGAACAATCGCCCAAATGTCCTTCGCTATTGGGTCCATGATCATGCTGACCATCGGACCTTTCCTGTCCTACTTACATCTCAACATTATGGTCACCGTCATAGTAGTTGTACTGTGTGTACCAACTTTATTCCTTCCGGAGACACCTTACTTCTTGTTTTCGAAAGGTTAGTAATATGTAAATCTAGAATTAGTAAATCTAACTTATCTAAAGGGTTCTCAAATAGGGGCCATCTCAAATAGGGGTCCAAATGGTTCCAGTAAAGAATGATAGGGCTGTGTTTGCTTCGCGCTCGATTTGGCAGGGGCGCTGCCGTGCCTACAGATATCTGCTAACCTGCTAAATATTTACTCGCCTATTTCAAAAACGTCTCAAAATTAAAAACCTGAAGCCACTGGCTCTATTTTAATATGAAGGAACCTCGATATACCCAACAAATCATTTAGAGAGACCTTCCACAGATGACACATATCCTTTCACAGATTTTGAAGTCATCAAATATTTTGAATTTGTATACATATTAAGCACATACTTAACAAAAAAAGCAAAAGTCATTGTTGTAAGGCTGGACCTGGAATCGAACTGGAGTGTGTCACACTCAGGTTATAAGAAGAATTCCTTCTTACCAAGCCACATGCATTTTTATATAATGACATTATTTTTCTCAAATCTAAGGTCGCAGAGAAGAGTGTATAACAGTTCTTACCCATCTACGTGGTTCCAAAGAAGCAGCATTAGACGAATTGAAAGATTACTCCACCACCACCTCATCTGTCGACAAGCTGACGATATTCAAAAGCAAGAATGTATGGAAAACTCTTGGAAAAAGCCTCTTTTTGATAAATGGAGCTCAGTTTACTGGCTATAATGCTGTGTCTTTCTATCTTCAGTCAGGTGAGTTATATTTTTAACCTACATATTATGTATATGGTAAATAGTAATACTAACTAACGTTTAAACTTTTATTTGGTTGTTGTAGGTAATCTTCTTTTTCTTATCGAATGAGCGCCAACTGTATCGAGCGAGAGTTTACCACGCCGCCCTAAAGGCCTCTGACATGGCTTAACGCTCATCACGCAAAAACGTCTAAACGGATCATCATAATTTTTGGTATGTAGGTAGTATGTGGTCGCTTAGTAGCTTATATCTATACTAATGTTATAAAGCTGAAGAGTTTGTTTGTTTGAACGCGCTAATCTCAGGAACTACTAGTGCGAATTGAAAAATCCTTTTTGTGTTTAATAGACCATTTACCGAGGAAGGCTTTAGGCTATATAACATCACGCTGCAACAAATAGGAGCGAAGAAATAATGGAAAATGTGGAAAAAAACGGGAAAAATTATTCATCTTTGAGGGCTTCCTTTGCGTGCGCTGCGAAAACGGTTCAAAATATCAAAAAAATATGTATTAATGAATTATTTCTCTTGAAATGATCTAACAAAATGTCTGCAACAGTATATGTCTATCTTTTAAGGTTAACTCAATAGACCCGTTTTTATGGTAATTACTATTCCACGCGGACGAAGTCACGGGAACCAGCTAGTCACTCATAAAGTGATATAAGCTACCAACAATCACAATATAAAATGGTTCAAATTACTTCAAATTGAATGAATTCACAATGAGTTTGCAAATTTAATAATATTACTATATTCAAACTGTATTAGAAGTATTTATACCAGCAATCAATTGAAAGAGATATTGTGTGTTAAATAGTAGTTTATGCAACTGTCATATAATGAAGGGTATTAAAACACGAGTGTGAGTTTATGAAACGAGCGCAGCGAGTTTCATAATAGTAACGAGTGTTTTTATACCCGTGTTATATGCAGTTGCATACACTACTTTATCTTCACTAATGCAATTAATCAAACAACAAGAGTAAAAGCTGACATTAGTTAATTTTTCATATAATTTTCTAGATTTTTCTGGCAAAAGATTGTGAGTTACTTTTGTTGCCAATTCTAGAATATCCGGAGGCGTACAAATATCATCGTCGGTATCCATTTTTAACTTTTAATTTATATTTAAAAAACAAAACACATTGCGAAACATTACATTCACGCGTACGTTTATTGTCACAGTGATTTTGCCGCCAATAAAATCTAACCAACGAGAGCGCAGCGCGACCAACCTGATTGGCCCTGCAATCAGGTTGGTCACGCTTTTTCGATGTTATAATGAGCTATTACGATATCGATGTGGATATTATAACATCATGTGAAATTGCTTAAATTGAGTGTTTTGTTGTCTGTGCTATAACAGTAGTAATTATAAGTCAAGTATTGAAAACATAAGTAGAATGTTACAACATTAGTGTAGATAAAAATAATAATGTTACTCTTTTTCTCTTGTCAGTTTTTGCATCCACCCACACAAGTGTGACTCCTGAAATATCATCATTGGTTATTGGTTTCATAGAACTCTTGGCTTGCTTCTGTACCATATTTCTGACGGATAGATGTGGAAGAAAACCCGTGTTGACTGTTTCTTTGGGTGTAATGAGTATTGGCATGGTAGGTATTTTTTCCTTATTTTCTAAGACATAAGACTGGTAAGACCTACATAAATACCTGTTCTAAATTATAATATTTTCTATCATTATTTTGTGTGATACATGTCTTGGACCAGATATTCTACATCAAAGTAGAAGTTTAAAGGTCACAGCTCAATTAGACGACTCTGCTCCCACCCGGCAAAAAGAATATTATTCAAATATAGTCTTTAAATATTGCTCTTTAGATATATTTTACATTGGCATCATGAATTAGCAGACAGCCCGCTGTCAGCGAGCTTACCGCCGTCAGACTGCTCGGTAGTTGACGCCTCGCTGGCCGCACGATGTAGGCGAGCGGTCGGGGCGGTGTCCGCGCGGAGTCAGCGCGGCGTCAGCGCGGTGTCCGCGCGCGATGCGCGCGACGCGGTGCAAGCTGTCGCCGCGTGGACTGCTGGGTGCCTGCTAGCTGTCGCCGCGCGGACTGCGAGCAGTTACGGCAGTGTTGGGTGGGAGCGGTGTTGGAGCAGAGTCGTTTAAGTGTGCTATGACCTTAAGTCTCTGTTGCATTCCGTTACGATATTTCGAGTGAAATCACTTGACAATAGCCATTACAACTATTCCAAGTGTATATTTTTACTTTAATGGCGATTGAGTTTAAAACTCAGTAAATAACTGATCACCAAATATAATAAAAATGAGCCAAAATAATCATGACCGACACGAAAAAAATGGCTATGACTTGACTGGCCTGTTAGCTTAGTTGGTAGTGGCTCTGCCTTCTAATCTAGGGGTTGCGGGTTCGATTCCCGCGTGACACAAGTATTTATGCATTATAAAAAATTATAATTACTTGTGTTGAGTCTGGTCGTTTGTATGTATAATAAGTATGTATTTACAAAAGAAAAGTAGTATATAAGTATTATATCCGTTATCTAGTACCCACGACACAAGCGTTTGCTTAGTGTGGGGCTAGATGGCGCTGTGTGCATTGTCCCGGAATACTTATTTATTTATACCTACGTCACCAATTCCAGTTTGAGTTATCACTCGCCCAATATCGTTTCAGAGGGAAAATTTAAATTAATAACATTTTACTTTCAGGTTGGATTGGGCACATTCTTCTACTGCAAAGATAACAATTATGAAATCACGGGATTTTTGAACTTCCTTCCTCTTTTATCCGTCATGCTGGCTATCTTCTGTTACAATGCGGGTAAGTTATTTCCATCTTAAACCAAGATGAGTTTACCAGCATGTCTGTTAGTTAGATTAGTGTAGGGAACTACCACACACTAGCGAATGCTCACAGTTTTGCCCACTAGATTATTCTTTCGGTATCACAGAAATCTAAATAAAAAGGTACTAGAAGTCGTATAACCGCATGACCTTGTCCTCTACTTTCATTTCTGGCGACAGCGGTTTCGGAACAATATTGCACTAAAGGCCCTTCTAGTATATACCTGTTTATTTAGATTTCTGTGTTCGGTATAGATATTTCTTTCGATGGTGGGAGAGACCAAGCCTTATAAATTTGTTTTAGTCCCTACATGTATCTAGTGCTGGTAACTCTTATGGTTTACCTTTTATTATATTGTTTGTTTATTCATGTGAAAATAATCATTTCTTAAGATTAGTGAAAATATTTTCTTGAGATTGACATTATTACTGAATCCGGGAGTTAACAGAACGGCTTTACATTCTTTATGGAACTTTTAGTTGCTGACATGGCTTTATGCCATTCCATGACGAAAGCCTTAATAATATTGATCTCTCTTTAAATCGTATTTCTTCATGACTGAGGGTAGTGACTACCCCGCAGAACTAATTCGTTGGAGGAGTTCTCTTGGGTAGATACATCGTGGTGGGCGCCCAGGTCCTTCCACTAAAGACACATGTCCTCGGATATTGTGGTCCTCAAACATGTCGGTTTCCTCACGATGTTTTTCTTCACCGCTAAGCAAGTGCAAAATCCACACATTACTTGAAAATACGGTACGCTGCCCTCTGGTAGTGAGCTGGAGCACTTAGATTATCTTTAGGCTTTTCTAAAGATTTTCTAAGTGCCCCTTTTTGTAGTAGTTAGAAGTAGTATGTTTAGTTTTCCTTCACTTGTTTTTATATTTTATTATTATAGAATAAAATACTTGAAAATACAAGTCACACACCTCACCAATGTGTAGAGCCGGATTCGAACTAGGGTGCGTCTGGATGAAAAGCAGACGTACAGGAACTGCTGCGCCACACTCGCTTCTTAATAATCTAGATAATATTAAGTAAATAATTAATGATCTTTCCTATTTTTCCAGGTATCGGCTGCATAATGATGATGTACATCGCTGAACTATTCGACGGCACTTCCAGAGCAATTGGCATATCCATCTGCGTCACGGTTGCCAGCATATTTACCTTCCTCGTCATCAGATTCTTTGCTTCTGTCGCTTTATCCATAGGCCCTATGTCTACCTACTACGGGTTTAGTGTAGGGTGTGTGATTTTGTGTTTATTTGTGCTTGTGTGTTTGCCAGAAACAAAGGGGAAGGCGTTCAGTGAGATACAGAAGGAAATTGATGGGGGTAATGGTAAAGATTGTAATAATGCTAGTCTTTAGGTGTGTTATTTGGTACCTTCTTGTAGTTCTGTGGTGTATATCTGTTGTCCTCGAGTGACAGGACTCCGCAAAGTATGGCGTCAAAACCATAACTGGTTATGTGCCAGCGTAAGTGGTTAGGTATATAGACATCCCCTAATTTAAATTGATGCACAAACACGTTGTGTAGACGTAATAAGTACGTGTTTGAATAATCAACAGCCGAAAACTTCTGATTTACTATTGAGTTTTAGTGTTGACTTTTCACACTCTGATATCTGCGGTTTAGACCAAACATTGGTGAAGAGAATCGATTAATAGATTTTAAGTAGTAAAAAATGAAATAAATATTGTAAAGTATACTAGCAAACCCCGCGAACTCCGTTTCGCCAGTTTGTAGTACATGCTATGTATCAGAGATGGCGCTGTATGTGATAAATGATTTTCCCTGTTTCTCCGCTTTCCTGTTGTAGTTTTTCATGAATTATCTTTGCTATAAACCTCACG
This sequence comes from Macaria notata, assembly GCA_927399415.1. Taxonomy (NCBI): domain Eukaryota; kingdom Metazoa; phylum Arthropoda; class Insecta; order Lepidoptera; family Geometridae; genus Macaria; species Macaria notata. The sequence goes on along the minus strand of OV656748.1, from coordinate 1,757,760 downwards.
GAGCTCAAGACCTTTCCAACGAATGCAAACCCGTGGAAATCGGTTCGTGCGTTCTGGAGTTATAGCGTCAGGAAGGAAAACCCTACTTATTATAATGACATCTATTGTGATACCCATGTTTTGCACAAATAAATAAATTGAAATTGAAATGAATAAATTAATATTTTTATATAGTAGGTAATTAAATAACGGTTAGTTTAGACAATTACATAGTAAAACCTTTAGTTAGCTGCGGTAAAAGTGTGAATTAGCCACACCTCGAATATTGTAAAGTGTAAGTAAATTTTAGGTAAGTAAATATAGGTATACCCTACATACCGTCTTGTTTTTCATTACGCCCTTGAAAAACAAATAGTATTTTGTAATATACCTATTTATAAACGCGGAAGCAAAAATTGTACTAGAAGTCATTATTGTTAGTTTTAGTTAGTTCAACTTATATCACATTTGTGAAATATACGAACATGAAATGGGCAAGTTTCGTCGTAAAAGTTGGTTAGTTTTATGTAATACCTACTTATTTAATTTAAAGCGAGTGTGGCTCAGCGGAACCAGTGTCTGCTATAAATCCAGACGCACCCTGGTTCGAAACCGGCACTACACCAACGACCTGTATTTTCAAGTTATGAGTGGATTTGCACTGGCTTAACGGTGAAGGAAAACATTGTGGGGAAACCGACTTGTTTGAGGACCACAATATACAGAGGACATATTGTGTCTTCCGTAGAAGGACCTGTGCGCCCACCACGATGTATCTGCACAAGAGAACTCCCCTAACTAGGTAATTAATTCTGCGAGTGAGTCGAGACCCTCAGTCATGAGGAAATACGACCCAAAGAGAGAGACATTCTAAGTGAATATGAATAGTTGATAATAATATTAAATCGATGAGGATATTGACGATTATATGTATGTATATGTACACAATTTGTACATGAAAGACAGTCAGTTTATCAAGATAGAACACATAGATAGATAGATAAATACTTTATTAAAACACCACAAATGAAACAATACAAAAAAAACATACATATTAGAATCAGCGTCCCTTATCGCTAAGAGCGATCTCTTCCAGGCAACCAATCTGGCAGGGATATATTCTTCAAACGAAATGAGTAGGACGAGGTGTTTCAGATATTAAATAAAATAATGAAAAATAGAACAAAGGTTTATACTACTTATATATGAATAAACATAAACAAACATAACAACCATATATATATATATATATATATATATATATATATATATACATACATACATACATACATAATAGCATAATACCTACAACTTAGCATTTTGTGTATGAATAGGTTTTTTGTTTTTGAATAAATGCCTAAAAGATAGTAGTTACTAATTGTATAGTTAAGTTAACAATGGGATTCATTAAAAAGTTACTTATCTATTGTACGGTATTTCGTTTAGGACTAAGGAATTATTCACGTTGATAACAATATAAATTAAATATGCATTAAAATGTGTTTAATACAGAGCTAGGAGTTAACTAATATATTATCTATACATACCTATAATAAAGCTGACGAGGGTCAAAAGTACGAACATTGGAGATATTTAATATAAGAATTACGTCATGCGTCTAATAAGATGACATTCCAACCATTTCTAAAAATCTTGTATGTTTATCTGTGTTTATTTAAACGCTCATAACGCAAAAACGGCTGAACGGATTATCATGGTTTTTTTTGTATGTATGTATTAAGAGGTCTTAGAAGTGTCATAGGCTACTTTTTATCTCAAAATAATGCGAGCAAAGCCACGGGCGTCCACTAGTTCTGAAAAAAAATAGCAGAAAGACACCCAGTTAAAAAAAATGTGAATTTGAAGGTTTTTGACTGATTACAGTTACCATATATATTAAAAGTTATCTAAAAACGTGAAAGAGTAAATAGTATACATTGTAGTGCTGCGTAAACTATTTACATTCCTTTTTAATTAAATAATGGCAACAGTATTATTTTTTCATTCTGTTGAAATTAAAAGAAAATAATTGGAGTTTTAACACTTTCACTGCGGATCACCCATAATCGGCCCGCCGCGGTGCTTACCAGCAGTGCGTACGCAGAAATGTATGTAGGTACTACGTTTCGCCTGTGCGGAACATCTATCTTTGCCGTTTTTACGGGTATGACAAAGATGAATATAGTTTTCTGTTTGTGGTTAGAAAAGTAGTAAAAAGATATCATAAAACTGTGGCGGACCGTTTTGTGACCACCACCGCACTGAACTTAAAACGCAATCGTTCAGTGCGGCGGCGGGCTCACTTTGACACCCGCGCCGCCGAACCCGTATCGACCTGTTGCCTCACTGTGCGGGTGCGTAAGCGCTATCACTTCATTTAGTGTTGTGCGTGCTACGGTGTCGGTCGCGTGTTTGTCGACATATTATATTTTGTCGATATGAAGCAGCGTATTTACGCTGCTTCAACGAAAAATACGTTTAGACAATGGAAATGTGAAGTAGATGGTGCATATCTTTCTTAAACAGTTACAAAACATTAAGTGACACTGTAACATTCTATGATAGTGGACCTATATTATTAAAGTAGGCACATTTTAGTTGCTCTCCTAAGGTACATTAAATTGCCTTAAGCTTTAACATTACGTAAATAATTGTTACTCATATGGGGAAATATCGTATTATCATAATTAAATGTATCCCATCACTATAAAACAAATGATTTAGAGCGTCATCAGTCTAAATTGACCTGACATTTTTTATTTGCTGATTGCTCCACGTTCTATGAGGCAGATCCTGGAACGCAGCTAGAGTAACGTAGAGACATTCTCGAATATTCTAACGAAATGGAAAAAAATATAGCACAACGCACATTCGCACTCATATAGAGCTTTATATGTCATGTAGTGGTGGCAGGCTCAAAAGGCCCGCCATGCACTGTCTGAAAGTTTATTGAACGCATGTTTGGAACGCCACCGCACCAGATGAAAGTAATATATTTTATTAGCGCAGCGAGGGTGAGAAAGATTGCCAGATGCATAACTATCTTTACTCTACTGCAAATTAAGCAAAGGTCGACGCGGGCAGTCCTTGGATGGGAGACAGAAAAGTGGCATTCCATTTTGGGCGCTTACGTGGGTCGGATGACACGTTAAATTTTTGGTCCCTGCTGTTTGTCTAGTACGGCAGTCGCAGGGGCCCTTAGGGCGGCTTGATAAAACTCTCGACACCAGAGTTGGCCACTCTCATTCGATAAGAAGAAGAAGAATATACTGCACAAGCACATCAAAAATTTACTTGTAATTAAAGTTAGAGTAACTTCTTAGCTAATTTAATATGTTTAATTAGGAAAAAACTTTAATGTTGTTTAAAAAGCAACGGCTTACTACGACATTTGTGTCTTGCAGGTTTCTTGTCTGACCATAATATAAACTGTGGCTCTGTATCTTTAGTAGCTATACCTTAGAAGTAGGTATATCATAACATCTTTAGAACAGTTCAAACTCACTCTTTCAAACAATCAAACGTGTTTTAAAATAACACGTGATGTAACAATAAAGCCGATTAATAACATTTAAATGTTATCAAAACAAAACTACATAATAATTGACAGCTAATTTACTATAGTTTTTTAGGTGTAACAGATAGTACAGGATCGAATGTCCTTTTGTTTTATCGTGTAGTGTGAGAAGGAAGGAAAAATGTCTAGTGAAATATTTACGAATTAAAAGCGTAGTACTTAAATAAAAATATATAAAGACAATAAGAAAATAATATAGGTAGTTAAAGAAACTCCAGCTTGTAAGGAGATAAAGATGTGTGAAGTTCTTAGTTTGTGTTCTAAAATCCCTGGATAAGTTTACCATTATTTAATGTAGGTACTTGGATGCGGATTTTTCATCAACAAAATTTATTTGTGAATTTGATGAAAATGCTGATAACTGGGCCGTTTCTGAAGCAGTATGGAGTGGTCGTGTTAGGTAAGATTAATAAAATAAATTTTTAAGCTTCACTTTGTGCTGAGACTTGTAAATAAATATTTATTTTATAAAAAAATATAATAATTAACATTTTTTGAAGATAGAAATAGATATTTTATTTGATTGTAATTACAATATTTTGTTTATAATATCATAATGAACTACAATTTTTGATTAATTTACAATTAATGGTAAAATTTAGGATAATGATGAGGTATGAATGTAATAGTGTAATGATTACTATTATGCTAGTGGATTTTCACGGCTTCGTTCACGTTTTTCCATGATAAAAAGTAGTCTTTCACTCTCAGGATCTTTTACAACTACCATACCATACCTTGCGATGATCCATCGCTCCGAAGCGCGGTGAAAACGGAACAATTAGACCAACACAATATTATTATTTTAATAAAAATGTTTTGATTACTTTCAGTAAATCTATGCTCACTCAGCATAGGCATGGCTATAGGCTGGTCTTCTCCTGGACTAGTGAAGCTGCGAGATGTGAACCAGACCACGCTGTCCAGAGCCATCACTGAAGATGAGGGGTCCAGGATTGTCTCCTTCACTTGCCTGTCTGCTGTTATTGGTAAGCTATGATTGGCTGGTCTTCTCTATTTGTAAGCAATGATTGCCTGCCTTTGTTGTTCGGTGCTTCTTTGATCACTTTGACCACACGCTTATGGTGATTATTCAACCAATATTTTGTTAATGATATTCTTTATAAACAACTAGCAAACCCGGCGAACTCCGTTTCGCCACCAGATGGCTTCGTTTTTTTATAAACCTCACGGAGCCCGAGACCTTTCCAACGAATGCAAAACCGTGGAAATCGGTTCGTGCGTTCTGGAGTTATAGCGTCAGGAAGGAAAACCCGACTTATTTTTATATAGTAGACATTGCAAAGCCAAGCTTTGTGTAATATTTAAAGTCATATTTTTATTTTTCACTTACTAAGATTTACATTAAACGCACGTGTTGGTAAATTAAGTTAATATTCGTCCTCAAATAATACACAAAGACATTTGCATGCTCTGAAAATAATGTGAAAAGAGTCAAAAACTTAAAATTATCATTTAGTCTTTGTTTGATCTACCCTCAATAGGTGCATTCCATGACGCGCTCTATTATAACAAGCTAAACACGTGCATGAAAACAAAATACGGTTTGTTTGTAATATCCCATTCGATATACTCTGTCATTTTATTTTTACGTCAGAGGATTAATAACAGCCTTAATGACTGGCCTGTTAGTTTAGTTGATAGTGGGGTTGTCTTCTAATGTAGACATTGCGGGTTCGGTTCCCGCATAACTAATAAATTTTTATTCTTTTATTAAGTAATTGTGCTGAGTCTTATTGGAGTTGGTGTATCACTGTCATTTACATATAACTATGTTAGATTAGATATATAATGCTTGTCGTTTCGTTTTCGAGTACTAACCTTCCGAATTTGTAAAAAAACCTTTCATTCGGTCCGGTGGTAGTGTGGTTTAACGTGGAGACAGGCTTTTTATAGTTTGTTTCTTGACCCCTTAAAATAATCAACAAAACTCGTCCTTCCAGCGGTATTCGCAGCAGCATACCTGATGGATCACATCGGCCGTCGAGCCAGCATCATCCTGGCAGCTGTTCTCAAGGTGGTGGGTGGTATTATTCAAACCCTGGCCACTGAAGTGTGGGTGGTGCTACTGACAAGGGCCGTAATTGGTGGATTGGATGCCATAGACGTCTGTGTTATACCAGCGTACGCTTCTGAAGTTGCTAGCGTGAGTATTGCTATGATTATACATGAAGGCGTTATAGCTGTTCTTGCTATGTTAAATGAGCTAGGCGTTTCGGTTAGTGGTAAGATATTACTTCGGTAGGTACTGATACGATATAGGTGGTTTATTTAACTCTAGAAAGTCAATAGTCTGTAGACTCCGGCTACAGAAGTGTAGGTGGTACTGCTTACGAGAGCTGTGGTTGGTCGGTTGGAGGCTATAGATGTCTGTGACTCTGTTATTTACATAACTTTACAGATAACAACAAAGCTTTCTAACTTATCCTTTTCTTCCATGACAGAAAGAGATCCGCGGCGCGCTCGGTGCGTTGTTCAACATCTTCATAGCCATAGGCATTGTGGTGATGCTGAGCATAGGCCCTTTCTGTTCGTACTTGTGTCTGAACATCCTGTATTCTGCTGTGACGCTCACTGCAGTTCTACCGCTCATCTTCTTGCCTGAGAGCCCGTACTTTTTGTATGCTAAAGGTATATTTTTAAAATTTAACTAGTACTTACTTGATTCAACTTTTTTTTCAGTCCTTTTCTGGTTTTTTAGTCTTTGTATTTTTAATCCAAGGACATGTGTCATCCTTGAAAAGAGTAGGTACTTTATGTACTTTGCAATCACGGTGTATCTGCCCAAATGAATTCATCTAAGGAATCAGTGCTGGTGAAGAGTTACGACGAACATTTTTATAAGATAGGTACCAGTACTTCTAGTATGCCTAAGTCGGCTTTTGCACATTTTACCGTTTTACTTTCTCATTACAAAACTTAAAAAACACAATGTCTCTTTTAAACTTGGTATTATATTCTAATTTCAGGGCGCAAAGAAGAAACAATAAAAGTCCTGACCTTCCTCCGAGGTTCAGAAGAACTAGTCAATGAAGAGATGAAGCAGTATTCTCTAGAGAACCACGGTCAGAATGTAAACCGATGGCTTCTGTTCAAGGATAGAACCTTCTTGAAACCGTTGGCTATATCCCTGGTCTTCAATATTGGAGGACAGTTAATGGGACATAATGTCATCATGTCGTATTTGCAAACTATTTTGCAGTTGACAGACACTGATGTTAAACCAGAGGTGAGGCTATTTTGGATTTGGGATATGACCCGTCTTATTTTGGATGCTTTAACTTGCAGTGCACAAGAACTAAAGCTAAATCGACTTAACTAATGTCTGATGAGTTACTTTACTATATTATACGTCTAGCCAGAGACAGTATAATTAATACTGATACTGGTCTGGTTACAATTAACACAATACATGTGACAAGAAATAATTACTAACACAGAATAAAAGAATAATCTATAATATCATGAAAAAAATCACAGATTATGGAATTGAATATGACATGTACTTGTCGCTTTTTTTTTAGCTTGTACGGGTTTGCACTTGGCTATAGTTTGCCTGATAGCAAGCAAAGGCTATGGTCTAAGATGGAGCGTGCTTACCCGATAAGAACGGATTCACTCTTGCTTTGAAGATCGCTGGATTATAGATTTTTCAGAGATTTTTAATTAACTTAATTTCTTGATTTTCTACAGATAGCTTCGATAGTGATAGGTTGTGTGTCAGTCACAGCCAGTACGAGTACATTTTTCTCCCTGGACAAATTTGGTAGGAAACCAATATTGGCTGTTACACTGAGCGGGGCTTCTATTGGCCTGGTATGTACCTCATAAAATTTATTTAGTAGGTACTTACTTTTTTTTAATGTTTTCTGTTTTTAAACAAAAAGCGTGATAAATGAATGTGGATATCAAGTTCCTATGCCTGCTGTCAAGATTTTTAAGCGATCATTCTTCTTCTTAACGAATGAGAGTGGCCAACTCTGGTGTCGAGATTTTATCAAGCCCTAAAGGCCTCTGACATGGCTTAACGACTGCCGTACTATGACAAACAGCCGGGACCTATAAGTTAACGTATCTTCCGCCCCACGGAAGCGCCCAAAATGGAATGCCACCTTTTGATCACCAATCCGCGTACTGACCGCATTGACTTGTGCTTAACATTGGGAATCACATGCGATTACATTTTATTATCAGTTTATTAATGGTTTGAAATATATTGTTCTATGACTGACAAACAGCCAAAACTTTTACCGTTAATTTTATCTTTCGGCCGTTAGTAATAACATAATTTAATAGCACTAACCCTCTGGTCCTTGACCAACGTCCGTACTTAGATAACATTTTATATATTTTCTTCACAGCTTGGCCTGGGAACGTTTTTCAAAATGCAGGAAAGTGGTTACGACACAAAAGGATGCTTCAGCTATCTACCGCTTCTTTCCATGGTACTCTTCTACTTCTGCCAAGCATCAGGTAAAATACACGCAAATAATTTACTTCTCTTGGATGTTCGCAAAAAAAAACAAATATATCGCCGCGTAGGTAACTTTTTCAACTTTTGCAGTTTGGTGTTGTACTTAATTTGCGAGCCCTCAAGCCTACAGATTTGCTACTAAAATAAGTCACAATTTATTGAGGCAAAGTAAACAATACAATAATTATAGTAAAGCCTTTTTAAAACGTTGTACATTTCATAAATACAGCAACGATTTATTACAATGCTGAAGGCAAGGAACTTTCAGTGCTAGCAATGCTAATATTATATTGCGGCTGGTGCTGACGTCACGCGCCACTTAAATATCCTTTCTTCAACAAAACCCGTCCCTGATCTAAACTAAACCAAATATTCTATTTATTTACCAGGACCTCTGATGTCCGCAGGAGTCAGTCATTCCACCGCGTACCAAACACTTATTATTGGATTTGCATCATATCCTACATAACATAAAATACTAGGCACAATTGTATTTTGGACCAAATAACTATTTGTATTGTATATTAAATTTGTATTTGATATTAACCACCCATCTCTTTGCAGGATTCTCAGCCATCTCCTGCATAGTAACCTCAGAGTTATTCGACGGTCCAGCCCGGGCGACTGGTATAGCCACTGTTACCATGACTTTAGCCATCGTCCAATTCCTCATAGGACAATACTTTGTCACTCTTCAAGGGATTCTGGGATTTCCATCCGTATTCTGGATCTTTAGCTTCAATGGTTTGTTGACGTGTGTTTTTGTTGTGTTCTTCGTGCCAGAAACGAAAGGACGGACGTTTTTGGAGATACAACAGAGCATGGGAGTGGTGAAGAATGGTGAGGTTTGTGAAGAAGATAATTAAATATAGTAAATAGTTTATTGATTGAACAAAGTTTTTTGTATCTTGTACGGGTTTGCACTTAGCCATAGTTTGCCTGATAGCAAGCAAAGGCTATGGCCTAAGATCAACAACAAGCAAAGACATTTGCAAGGACGTTTTGGAAAAATATAGTTTCACCCCGGCTAGACATCGTACTAATATTCTTAAGTTTTCCTCGGTTAACCGCATATATGATGTATACAACAGAGATAATATCAGGCTGTTTAGAATAGAATAGAATAGAATATAACTTTAATGTACACCACAATAATAAGAACACAAAAATTACAAACAGAAATAAACATACATAAATTAAAGTGTTGCACATTGGGCGGCCTTATCGCCTTAGGCGATTTCTTCCAGGCAACCTTTTGGATGGACATAACTTACAATTGTAAACAGGCGGCGTACAATATATATCTTATTAATATTATTAAATTAAATTAATTGAAAGATACAATACACACTCAATCTATACACATATACTATTAATAATACACATACTCAATACAACAAATACACATTATACAAACACTACCTACATTACACAATACTTATATATACTATAATGACTTTAAATAATGTATGTAATGTTTATTGACATCTTTAATAAAGGTTCTCTATCTTCAGTGAAATTGGAAATGAATATTAGTTGACGTTATTTGTATTATGTTTTTGTGTATGTCTATTTTACAGTGGTAGTAGGTTTTATTTTTGTTAGTTATGTTAAATTAGCAAGGTTCATCGTGAAGGAAACGTACATATCGTTATATATTTGTGTATTTAGTTATAACTTTTAATTGTAGTACAATTAAAAGATGGTAGATGGCGCTGTGTGCAATGTCCCAGGATATTTATTTATTTATTTAATTCTGCTGATGAACTAAATAAAAAAAAGATGGAGCGTGCTTACTCGATAAGAACCGAATCACTCTCGCTTTGAAGATCGCTGGATTATAGGTTTGTTCTGATTATACAATTAAAAGATGGTAGATGGCGCTGTGTGCAATGTCCCAGGATATTTATTTATTTATTTAATTCTGTTGATGAACTAAATAAAAAAAAGATGGAGCGTGCTTACTCGATAAGAACCGATTCACTCTCGCTTTGAAGATCGCTGGATTATAGGTTTGTTCTGATTATAGTATTGAAAGGCCTTGAAGAATTTTGGTTTGAGTAAAATGTTATTATATATAAATATTCTATCGTTTTGGGGTTGTATTACTTGGATAAATTGCAGCATGATAGACAAACAAACTGAATATCAAAATTAAGGTAAGTAATGAACAAGATCAAGATAACCAGCGCACCTAGTGTCAATAACTTTAAAACCCGCCTCCAGCGGTGTTGGAGCACTACTTCTGTTCCATCGAGGAGTTCATGAAGTTCACTTGACAATTTTGAATGTAACAAAGTTATTATTTATTAATTTAATTATGATTTGAATTGTATAATCTATACTTACGCTTAAGTAATACAATTTAGTTTTTGACTTGTTAATTTACTTTCATCATCATAAATTTAAGGGCCGTGCCCTTGTCTGTGGAGGCGCCATCCTTCCCGGTCTTCTGCCAATTCCTTGACCTCCTTATACGACATGACACCCGCCTTTTCTTTTATTTGCTCCATGTATTATAATTTACTTTATATAATATATATTAAATACTTAGTAAGTACTTATTTTCTAGTATTAACAACTATACAATGTCACGGTTAAAATGGCTTTATGAATAAATGATGATTATGATCTATTTGTGTCTACATTAATACTGAACTATTGGCAAAAACAAGAAGAATATTTTATTTATTTAATTTATTAATACAACAGTCTTATTTTAAAACTAAGAACTATAATTAGGATCGCGTTGAACATTTATCTGAAAGCATAGTCTTAATAGCTACTTATTAATAAATACGATCATAACATAATTATAGACTTATCGGCTACCTATAAAATCAAACAATACTATAATACATTTACAATACAATTATCACAATTATTTACCTACTTCCTAACCTAAAACTTCTCAACATCATCTGTTTTCACAGTCGCTCCTAGCGCCATCTGTATTTGTCCAATCGACTTCCCCTTAGTTTCTGGTATACAAAATATGACAAAGAGACAAAAGACTACACAATTTACGCTAAAGAACCAATACGTCGCGGCAGGTCCTATAGATACTATTAGTAAGGGGAAGTATTTAGTAGCTATGAAGATGAATATATAAGACAATAATGCAGATGTTGAGAGGCCGACACCTCTTGATCGATCGTCGAATAGCTCTGCTTGGAGTACCCAGTTGATGGATCCGACGCCTGTGGAAATTAAAAGATGAATATAAGATTTTCCAGGTTGCTATTGTGTTTTTGTTAGGCGTTTTGCATATCGCACAGTATCCGTCTGCTTACAAATGAAATTCAAATTGGTAAATGAGTAAGGTACCTCTTCAGTTCTGATTTGACCTAATCGTATGTCAAATTTAATTATGGTGTGAATAGATTTTTCCAGGTATGCTTGCTACATGTAAAACTACACTGGTATTTAATATCAGGTGTGAAAATAAGTTAATTAACCTGAAATTTATCAAATTTGTATATTCTATTATACAAAAAGCCTGCTACATTTAAAACTACACTGGTATTTAATATCAGGCGTGAAAATAAGTTAATTAACCTGAAATTTATCAAATTTGTATATTCTATTATACAAAAAGCCTGCTACATTTAAAACTACACTGGTATTTAATATCAGGCGTGAAAATAAGTTAATTAACCTGAAATTTATCAAATTTGTATATTCTATTATACAAAAAGCCTGCTACATTTAAAACTACACTGGTATTTGACATCAGGTGTGAAAATAAGTTAATTAACCTGAAATTTATCAAATTTGTATATTCTATTATACAAAAAGCCTGCTACATTTAAAACTACACTGGTATTTAATATCAGGCGTGAAAATAAGTTAATTAACCTGAAATTTATCAAATTTGTATATTCTATTATACAAAAAGCCTGCTACATTTAAAACTACACTGGTATTTGACATCAGGTGTGAAAATAAGTTAATTAACCTGAAATTTATCAAATTTGTATATTCTATTATACAAAAAGCCTGCTACATTTAAAACTACACTGGTATTTAATATCAGGCGTGAAAATAAGTTAATTAACCTGAAATTTATCAAATTTGTATATTCTATTATACAAAAAGCCTGCTACATTTAAAACTACACTGGTATTTAATATCAGGCGTGAAAATAAGTTAATTAACCTGAAATTTATCAAATTTGTATATTCTATTATACAAAAAGCCTGCTACATTTAAAACTACACTGGTATTTGACATCAGGTGTGAAAATAATCAAATTTATCTAAAACTTATCACATGTATATTCTATGATACAAATTTTACAAGAAAATAATTTATACAAACCTGCACTGTAACTGTAGACAATCAAAATGAGTGACACCAGAGGTATGAAGTTCATGACGCCACTGATTGGTCCGCTGTTCTTGACGAAGAAGAAACCTCCAAGACCGAGCTAAAAAATAAATAATAATAAAAATAATTATTTCAGGACATATCACACAGCGCCACCTAGCCCCATACTAAGCTTACGCTTGTAACGGATATAATACATATTATATACTTTTATTTTGTAACTACATACTTATTATACATAGAAACGACCAACACATATAATAACAAATTTAAATGTTCACAATTATTTGTGTCATGCGGGAATCGAATCCGCACCCCTAGATTAGAAGGCAGAGCCAACTAAGCTAGTAGAGCTAAGCTAACATAAATATATTTGATGACTTAGTTACAGTTTGTTCTGATACAGAGAATAACCAACTTAAATTGTTGAGTTTTCTAATCGCCCTAAAAACCTATACGAGAACTTAACTATATCTCGTAGAACTTAACGAATTTCGTAAACGTTAAATACACAACGTATAATCCTCCTCCTTAGTCTTATTCTTCATCACTGAGGGACGTGCCTCCTCAGAAATAAATTGTTAGGGGAGTTCTCTTGGCCAGTTACATCGTGGTGGGCGCCCAGGTCCTTTCACGAATGACACATTATCCTGGTTGGACTTTGTAGTCCTCAAAAAATTCGTATTCGTGTATTCGTAATTCGTTCGTTGCGTGTATTCGTTCGTTCTTTGTAATTTTTTCGGTATCCTCACGATGTTTGCCTTCACCGCTAAATGATAACGTATGTAACTATGTTATTTCACCATTACTTACTGATATATTATCATAATCATGCTTAACCAGTTTCAATAAATCAGGTTGTCGAAGCAAATAAAGCTCTAAAGTAAAGGAAACCAAACTAGTCTTACAACCTGTTTTTACTAGAAAAGGCTGAAAAAAATACATCATAACTTCCTGTATTCATATTATTTTCGCAATTCATTTATTATTTTATACATAACCTACTAATCGTGATTGATAGCAGCACTGTGCTAGTTATTATTTCCAAAGTGAATTTGTGGGAGGAACTTTTTAGTTTCACTTTTTTCCGCACGTAGTGATAATGTAGTAAGTTTAGGTATCAACATAGGAAGCTAAACCAGTCTTACAAATTGAGTAGAATTAAACTGGTTCCACAAAAATGCAATTTTGTAATATCGTGTTTAAATATTATGATAATTCTAGATAAAATCCAATTAGTTGTTGATGATATTATCAATGTAAACTATATATCTAAGTAGAGTAGGAGTAAACTTAAGAAATATTTCTCAAATGACTTCTCGTTTTATATCACTCTATAATAAAGTGACCAATTGCGAATCGGACTCGCACATTATATTTTATTCTGTGCTCGCACCTAAAATAAACACCGTGGGTAATTCTCCATGGGTCGGATGACACGTTAAATTATAAGTCCCGGCAATGTTATAGTACGGCAGTCCTTAAGCCATGTCAGAAACACTTAGGGTGGTTTGAAAAACTCTCGACACCACAGTTGGCCACTCTCATTCGATAAGAAGAAGAAGAAGACCTAAAATAGATATTTAGTCTTTAGTTAAAAATTTGTGTCATAATTATTTTATAAAATGACCATCATAAATGACATCACACCTCTACGTGAAAGGATCTAGGTATGAAGCCCAAGAGAATTTATCCAATGAATTATTATGCGGAACACCCCCACAGAAAGAATTCATTGGAGAAATTCTCTTGGGCTTGGTGTCTAGATCCTATCACGAGAGCATAAATGACATCATGACTCTCAGTAATACGAAAAGAAATAAGACAGAGGAGTAAGTAGATAGTCGTTATTAGTAATAGTTAATAAAAGGTTAGGTTCTAAGCGAGTGTGGCTCAGCGGTTCCAGTGTCTGCTTTTCATCCAGACGCACCCTGGTTCGAATCCGCCCTACACCAATGACTTGTATTTTCAAGTTATGTGTAGATTTGCACTCGCTTAGCGGTGAAGGAAAACATCGTGAGGAAACCTACATGTTTTAGGACCACAATATCCGAGGACATGCGTCTTCCGTGGAAGGACCTGGGCGCCCACCACGATGTATCTGCCCAAGAAAACTCCCCTAACGAATTAATTCTGCGGGGGAGTCACGACCCTCAGTCATGAGGAAATACGACTCAAAGAGAGAGAATAAAAAGGACATCTTACCATGCCAACGGCCATTCCGCTGATGGTGACAGACAATATGGTCTTCCTCCCGAACCTGTCAGTCACCAGGGTGGTGCAGACGCTGGCGAACAGCTGGATCATGCCGATCACCACGGATGATGCTTCAGGAGTCACGCTGGACTGCGTCGATTCTGAAAATTGGAGAGGACATTTTTGAAGTTACTATTTAATAAGTTTGATGACGTCGTTGGTTAGGGAAATTGAAAAAACATGAGAGGGTTACAGCTAGTAGTAATTAATAATATTTTTTTTTTACTTTTTTCCGATGTTTTTCTTAGGATTTTTTATTAGGGTTGGCATGCTTTGGGTTGGCAAATATATAAAACTCAAAGGTAAGTCAGTCAGTCTTGAGTTTTAACTCAAGACTGACTGACTGATACAGCTTAGTGATCTATCAACGCTCAGCCCAAATCACTGAACGGATTGAGCTAAAATTTGGAATGAAGGTAGATGTTATGACGTAGGCATCCTCTAAGAAAGGATTTTTGGAAATAGGGGATGCAAGTTTTACTTCTTTATGCGAGCGAAGCCGCGAGCACCCTTAACCCTTAACCGGAATCGCTATTTCGATCAATGTAACTCGTTGTTTGAAAACATGTTTATTTTAATTATTTTAGTAATAAATGTTACTTAATATTCTTTATTGGACGTGTTTTATTACTCTACTGACCCATTTAGGTTTTTACCTAAAGTAGTTTAAGAAATATATAGCTTTTAATATCTGGGTCCAAAATGACCCACGATTCCGGTTAAGGGTTAAGTGGGTTCTAGCTATTTAATAAGTTTGATTATGACTTTGGTTAGGGAAATTGAAAAAACACGAGGGTAACAGCTAGTAATTAATAATCAATTGATACTTTACTTTTTAGTAGCTTTGGGATGGAAAATTGGGGGGTGGGTAGCAGATTAATCAATTAATATAATTTACATAATTGTTTCATTGATGTAACAACAGAAACTTAAGATAACGTTACATTTCAGCCAATATATACCATCCCACAAATAATTTAGCGAAAGTTTGTATGTGTATGTTTGTTACTAAACTTTTCTCGCTAAGGCTGAACTGACTAGGTTTCCATCATCAGGAGGACGAGTCAGCACGCGCGTCCCGGTTGGCCGCCTCGTCCAGACCGGGACGCGCGTGCTGACTCGTCCTCCTGATGATGGAAACCTCAGATTTCCGAAACTTGTCGAGCTAATTTTTCGACGTAATTTTTGACGTAAGTGCTAGCCGGTTAATACAACTAAATTAAATCATGCCTTACGGGAACTATAATACAGTAGAACTTAGAAGTTTATTATCGAATCGAACCATACATTTTAATAAGATTTCCACTAGTAGAACATAGATGTAGGTTTTTTGAACCGAATAAACGTTTATATTGTAATGTATTTGTTTAGCACGGCAATCCTTAAGCCATGTCAGAGGCCTTTAGGGCGGATTGATAAACTCTAGACACCAGAGTTGGCCACTCTCATTCGATGTATTATTTCATAGTTAGATTTTGATTAATTTAGTGAAAAGCCTAGCTATCAAGTAAAAAAAGTTCTTACCAAGAATAGTCTGAAGATAGAAGGACACGCTGTTGAACCCACACAGTTGTGCCCCAAGTCCCAACGCAACGACGATTCCAAACGACTTCCAAAACGTCAACCTGGTAAAGATGTCTTTGTTAATCTTAACGTCTGAATTGCTTGCTGCATACTCCTTCATTTCCTCGTGGGCTTTGGACTCTGAACCTCGGAGGAAGGTCAAGACTTTGACTGCTTCATCTGAACGACCTGAAAAAAGAAGATTATTTTATGTCAGAGGCTTGATTGACTCTTGCCACCAAAGTTGGCTACTCTTATTCGATAAGGCGAAGTTTTTTATCTTATCTTTAAAAGAAGTCAGAAACTTAACTTGACCACAAACTACTCAAATTGTTGCTCTTTATACTATGATTTCATTCTTTGATCTTTATCATATAAACAAATACTCTAGGAAGCTTCTTTTAGAATAAATGTTATGTTGAAGTCAAATTCAACTAAAAGTAGAAGAGTGAATATAGCAAGTTATGATTCGAAGACCAAAAATAAACAAACATTGTTTGTGTGGTGGTTGGAGCCACACACCATAGATCAGATATTACGTAAAGTACCTTTCCTAAGGTAATTGGACTTAAACCCTTGACCTTATGCCCTCAATACGTTTTATTACCTCAATATTACCAGAGTAACGTTTGAGAAACTATTGTATCACTGATCACGTTGTTATGTAAGCAAAAGTGTGTGTGTGTGTGTGTGTGTGTTTTTACTACTTCGCGCTAACAGCTGAATTGATTTGAATGAAATTTGGATGGCTTACTTTGTACCTATTTCGGCATAAAGCGGTTGACACAGTGGAGCCTTGTTAGTATAATAATCATATATATTTTGGAATTTGTTCTGGATCGAAACCAGCTATAAATGTATATTCAGTTCATTTATTATTGAAAATAAATATAATCTATGTTTAATAATTTGAGAACACATTCTGTTTTGTGTACCATTATAAAAGAAAAAAAACAGGCCAAGTGCGAGTCGGACTCGCGCACCGAGGGTTCCGTACAAACCTGCAAGGTTAAATATTTTGTGATGTAACTAAAAATTTATGGTTTTCGTAATTTTTCCTTTATCTATGCTATAAGACGTTGCTTCGTACCAAATTTCAAGATTCTGAGTTCACGGGAAGCACCCTGTAGGTTTTGATTCCCTTGCAAGTGTCGAAAATTTGCGGCATAAATGGCTGTATCTTTTGATTGCGTTGGCTTAGAAGTTTGATTTTTTCACAGCTTCAAGGGACAGTAGACCTGAGTAATTGATATAAATTTCAGCTTCATACCTCTACGCGTTCCTGAGAAAAAGGGTCTTGACAGACGGACGGACGGACGGACAGACGGACAACAAAGTGATCCTATAAGGGTTCCGTTTTTTCCTTTTGAGGTACGGAACCCTAAAAAACAAATCAATTTTCTCGACGCTTTGAGCTTTCACTACTCACAGTGATATGCGATGCGAGAAATAAAATAAGTCATGAAAAACGCACACTCGCCACACTGTGTCCAGTTCGTTAGCTCAAAAACTTAGACCTATTGAAAATGATAAATGTATCATTCATTTAAAACAAGTCACGTTTTATGCTAAACAAACAACCTATACTAACAATCAGCACAATGAGAATGCACAACTATAAATTAAACTAAAAGTGAGTGATGAATCACTGACTGACCAAAAAATAGTTGCAGCTTGAAACAGGTTTATATTCACAATTTTCCCCATTTCAACTACTAACGTTATTTTTGTACGTATTGTATACTGCCATTTTTTTATCGGTACTAATACTATAGTACTTGGCGATGGAATAAATATGATCAATGGCTTTATCTATTCTTTAATGCAGAGGAATAAATTAAGGAATAAAATACCTGTTCCTTTGTTCATGTTATAAGTCCGCGTATAATTTTACGCATTGCTGCAACCTAGGGTGTATCTTGCCTATAATAATAATTTAATCAAGGACTACCTTTCAAATAGGTGTGCCTTCAAAAATGAGAATAAAAAGAAGGTTACCTGTACTGTACCGTAATGATTGCTTACCATCAGGCGAATTACGGTCAAGTGCAAGCCCATTCCTTGTAAAAGTGGCATTCCATTTTGGGTGCTTCCGTGGGTCGGATGACAACTGTTTGTCTAGTACGACAGTCGTTAAGCCATGTCAGATGCCCTTAGAGCGGCTTGATTAACTCTCGACACCAGAGTTAGCCACTCTCAAGAAGAAGAGACAAGAAATAGCAAATTACCTTTAGAAAACAAGAAGTAGGGACTGTCTGGTAAGAAAGCCAGCGGTAGAGTGGTGATCACGAGGAAGGTGGTGTAAATGATGTTCAGAGTGACGTAGGACACGAAGGGACCCATGCTCAGCATGGTGACCACACCGATAGAACACATGATCTGCAGGATGGTGCCCAGGGAACCGCGGATTTCATTCTGAAACACAAAATGTTTAGAAATTTACATGATTTGTTGGTATAGCGCAGAGGTTGGCGCACATAGGTAAGCCACGCGCAGAGTTGAGCTATCCGAGAAGCCATCTTGTTTCTTTGATTGTTTTGAATGTGTGGGTGATCGTAGTAAATTAGGATTGTGCTATTTTTTATAATAAAAAATAATTTTGTACTTTTGTATGGAAACAAAAATTTGCTGGTTTTCCGCTGAAACTTTCAGAACACTATCTTTATAACGGATACTTTTAGGTATTTTCGGCTTACCATACCCTTTCCTGATAACCCTGTATATACATGTAGTTATAGAAATTTACAGTGTACCTTGGCCTGAAACTTAATGTGCTACGAATGGCACGTATTCTACCACGGGTATACACAGTTTTTATTACTAAATAGTTTTCGACAATTTCCAAATTTTCCATGTACTTTAAAAATAATGTACTCCTAGCGAATATTTTACTTTTATAATAATAATAATAATAATTTGTTTATTTGACCAAAAACTTACGTGTACACATTACATATTACAAAAACAAATACAATCTTATGCACTAGTATCTACAGTACGTCAGAAGTGTACTGAGCTCTGAGCTAAGTATCCAGTGGAAGTAATCGGTACCATTGTCACACCTAATCAGGTTTTAAAGATCACTGGTCACTCCAAATAAAAGACAAGTGCTATACTAGGCTATCAAACTTCAAGGGCCTTATTACAAAACGTGGTTTAACTAGTAGTCCGGAACTTAGAAATACCAAGTCCGTTTTCATTGTTCGAAACTTGACTGTCTGCTGTCTTAATAATCAATCTGTCAAAATGTTACCAATGATAATCAACGTTCAAATTTGAAGTTGACATTTTGATTAATTGTATGTGATGTTTGAACAACAAGCATTTTTTTATTTTTCAAGTGTTTTTTTATTTTCTAAGTTCTAGACTAACATTTAAACCACGTTTTGTAATAAGACTTAAAAAGACGCGTAACTTAGTTCCAAATAGCGATAATCAAAAGCATGTCGTCATTATCATTTAAATGGCATTGATCTTCAAATAAAAAGATTTTCCTTCCCTGACCGTGTCATGTTCTTCACGGAACAAAGTTACTGTGACTGTGACAAATAAGGAACACTAACACTTTTGTCATTGTGATCAGCTAGTCTTTTGTCAATCTGTCCAGCATGAGATGAAACAATATTTTTAAGCTTAAGTATGCAGGCCACTTATAAATACTTATACGTAGTAGAGGCTTTTTACTTTTTAGTCATATTTTGTAGGTTTCTCAATATTCTAAATTTTCTCTAATTTACAAGATACAGGCACAAATTATCGTACAAGGCCAGACCTCATCATCATCATCATCCACAGCTAATTTTTTCCCACTGTTGGGTATAAACCCTTTTTTGTTGGCCTCTCTCATAGTATGCTATGGGCTTCGACCTTTAGCCAGCCTCATCCAGATTTGACAGGCCAGACCTATAAACAGGAAAAAGATAAGAAAAACTGAAGATGAAGATAATGACGAGCAAAATGCAACGGAACTTTTAGCCTCTTTGCGATCATCGTATCTTAAGACACGAGTCAGCTGTGATATCTTGGAGTGCACCACAATATCAGGAGTCATAGTCCTCAATAATGAGGAATAGAAACGTCACATGCAACACACACATCCTTTCTTTTATTATTATTTTTTCTTTTTTTTATGTCTGTTTTGTTTGTTTTTTTTATGTGTTTTTTTTATAATACACATTTTTTATATATATATTAATTACGTCATTATCATAAAATTCATAACGCCTAAGCAAATGTTCAGCCAGAAAATGTCCTTGACTTATGTTGAGGGAAACAATGGTGGAACGACAATAATAAAAAAGGGGAATACACCTAGTGTCGAACTGGCCATGATTGTATAATACTCACACTGGCAACTTACTTAGGAGTGATTATTATTATACAACTAGTGGACGCCCGCGGAAGTGGTCGACACTTCAAAGATCATACCTACTACCTCTCTCTTCTTAGTCGTGTCCCTCACGGCTGAGGATCGTGACTCCTTCTGATACTGTTGACTAGTTGTCGCCATCGGTTTCGTTCTGTTGCTTGGTGCATTGCAACATTTATTGGCATCTCCAGCTCTTTAGTTATTTGATCAGACCAACGTATGTGACTCCGGCCTCTCGGTCTCTTTCCTTCAACTTTCCCGGTCACTATAAGGCACTCCAAATTGTTGGTTTCTCTGCGAGCAATACCTACTACCTACATACCAAAAATCATGAATATCCGTTCACCCGCTTTTGCATGACGAGCATTTAAATTTACAGATAAACAGAGACACAGATAAACAGAGACACAGATAAACAGCAAAACTGATAAACACACACAATTTCTAGAAATTGTTGCAACGTGTTTTGCTATGAATTCGAAGTATTTCCTAACAGTTTTTGAAATACCTGCTATGACTTTCGACCCTCTTCAGCTTTATTATATGTATAGAATACTTACACTGGCAATCTCCGACGCATACATCGGCACAACAGTAAAGATGAAAGAGTCAGCAGCACCAAGTATAGCTCTTCCAAGCAGTATCATCCACACATCAGATGCAAAGAGGTAGAGGAACCCCACGGCGATGCGAGGCACGCAGGCGAGGAATATGGTGTATTTGCGACCTATACGATCGACGAGAAACGCAGCTAGGATGTTGGCTGGAATCAGAAAGAGGTTCGAATTTTCAGTAACTTTTATTTAACTAAAACAGGTTTGTACTTGACCATAGTTTGCCTTATATTGACATAAAATCATAATAAGTAGGTACATAAGCTTTGGAACACTTTACCAGAATCTGTGTTTCCTGCGAACTACAATCCAGGGGTTTTCAAATCTAGAGTTAATAGGTATCTTCTAGGTAAGCGTGTAACACCCTAGGCTGCAGCAATGCTTAACATCAGGCAGGCTGTGGTCAAAACGTACACCTATCCCGCGTAAAAAAAAAACAAGTAGTGACATAAAAATTATCGCAATCATAACTAACATAGAATGATCATGTTTTATAAGAAAAAGGGAATTAATGGCTATTTGAAATTGATAGTTTGCCTAAAGGTAAGCAATAGGTATGGTTTATATGACTTTGTTATAAACTTCATTTACGAGATTTCAGACACTGTAAAGATAAGATCTGTGAGAACTAGCAAAAGAAAATTCTATTGTTTGTAATTGCACATTTATAAGCGATTCTTATATAATTAGAAGTATTATGTTTTGAACAGCATACAAACGGTTTAGGCTAATTTAGATGGTTAGGTACATAAGTAAGCAATTGCCATTCAAAATCAAATATCCAAATTCAGAATGTCACTATGTAAGTATTAGGAAAATACACTTTATAAGGATACTTATAAAACGTAGTCATGTGAACTATAATATAATAATTTCAACGTCTAAAATATTGACAAAAGAAGTTAAACTTTTATTGCAAAATGAGCGAAAATAATCATGACTAACCATTACGACAACCACAGTGCGGGTTAACACTTCACTAAATAACTTTAAAGCAGAAAGAAAAGTCATCTTACCACCAATGCCAGTCAGAAACCCAATAGACACGATCCACGAACCCTGCTCCTCAGTAATGGGAGCTGGCAGTACTGTCTCCGTGGCATTCCTCAGCTTCACCAGCACGGGTGAGGGCCACACCAGGCCTACTCCTGTGGCCAGCACGCTGAGGTTCACTGGGGAGATCAGAGAAGGTTCATTTAGGGAAATAATCTACAGGATATATGTATTAAACTGATTTTACTGGCAATCTTTCAATAGTTAAATTAATGCAAAGGTTAGCCATCGCGATTCAACGTGGCAACGCGGCGAGCGTAATGGGAACCTTTGCGCCGGGAGCGATCCGGGGTGGGCTCTTTGATTCATTTTTGTTTGCTTTATTTTACTTCATATTTTATTTTAGGTATATTACATATTTTAATATTATGTTTAAGACTTTTAAATATATACTATTACTATTAGTTAGTTACTTTATGTTTTATAAGTTAAATTAATTCATTGGGAAAGTTGTCTTACCACATTAAGCTGCGTAGGGATAACTTGAAGAACAAGTCATTGGTCGAGGACGAGGATTACAACAAGTTTGAGGAGATTTGAAGTAAGCAAATGCTCATTATTATTCGTAAGAAAGCCAAGAGCTCCTTGGGACAGTTTGAAAACCAACTCTCGATATTACACCACCACTTAACGATAAAAGATAAAAAGCAGGTACCTATGTTTATACGTAATTATTTATAACTAGTGGACGCTCGCGGCTTCGCGTTATTAAAATAACGCGTCATAGGCTACTTTTTATCTTAAAAGATAAAAAGTAGCCTATGACACGACCTCATACTACCTATAAACCAAAACCATGATGATTCGTTCAGACGTTTTTGCGTGATGAGCGTTT
The DNA here is from genome assembly GCA_927399415.1 of Macaria notata. Lineage (NCBI taxonomy): Eukaryota > Metazoa > Arthropoda > Insecta > Lepidoptera > Geometridae > Macaria > Macaria notata. The sequence continues at coordinate 1,734,690 of OV656748.1, read as the reverse complement.
TAATAAACAGATAAACAGACAAAATTAAAGAAATTGTTGGAACGTGTTCTGCTATCAATTTTAAGAATCTGCAAACATTTTTTTTATGTATCTTCAATGTTCAGACCTTCAACCATCTTCAGCTTTTTTTATTTAGTTCACAAACAGTAACGTACAAGTCTACATTCACATTTATAAATATTACTATAATTTAAAGTGGGTACGTCACCTTAGACAGTGAACCTAACAACCTGACCTTTATTACTAACTAGCTGTGCTCGCGACTTCGTCCGCGTGGAATAGTTATTTTGGGCATTATATTTACTTTATGCAAACAACCTCTTCAGCTTTATAAATAATAGCTGTTACCAGCGACTTGAACCGTTTTCGCAGCGCACGCGACGGATCCCTCAAAGATGAATAATTTTCCCCGTTTTTATCCACATTTCCCTTTTTTTCTTCGCTCCTATAAGTTGCAGCGTGATGTTATATAGCCTAAAGCCTTCCTCGATAAATGGTTTATTCAACACAAAAAGAATTTTTCAATTCGGACCAGTACTTCCTGATATTAGCGCGTTCAAACAAACAAACTCTTCAGCTTTATAATATTAGTATAGTATAGACGATATGCATAGTAATTCTAAAACCATGATGGTTAAATCATATAGTTACCCCCTAAATTGATGACGAGCGTTATTACCGTGATGGCCACTCTTGTAGCACAATACCATAATGACTTGTACACATTGGTAGAATTACGATATTATGCTTTAGTATTTTTTGATTATAGCTAAATCTAATTAAATAATAATTCTGTTTTGGGCCACCGATATACAGGCCTGGCCTAGTTCGGGGCCCGTTGGAAGCGCACATAATCTTGTTCTGTATTTATAATAGTGTATCGATCTAATTATATAAATGTGCTACCATGTATAACTGTACTGTAAATAAATGTATATTTGATTATTATTTATATATATGTAGATAGCGCTGTGTGCAATGTCCCGGAAAATCTATACTAATATTATAAAGCTGAAGAGTTTGTTTGTTTGTTTGAACGCGCTAATCTCAGGAACTACTGATCCGATTTGAAAAAATATTTTTGTTTTGAAGAGACTATTTATCGAGGTACGCTTTAGGCTATATAACATCACGTTGCAACTAATAAGAGCGAAGAAACAATAGAAAATGTAAAAGAAACGGGGAAAATTATTCTCTGAGGGCTTCCGTTGCGAAAACGGTTAAAGATATCAAGAAAATGTGTATGAAAGAATTATTATTCCTCTCGAAAAAATCGTGATCTAAAAAAATGTCCGCAACAGTAGGTATATGTCTATGTTTTAAGGTTAACTCACTAAAACCGTTTTTAGGGTAATAAGTATTCCACGCGGACGAAATCGCGCGCACCAGCTAGTGTATTTATATATTTATTTTGGTACGTTCATTGCGATATTTGTCGATACCTTTTTGATTGGTTTGGCATGTAAAGTATATAAAAAATAAAAAAAATGTTTGGCCAAATTTATGAGTACCTACATTTAATCACCCACAAACTTTTTTTTATAACTAGCGTATTCAACATTTGAATTAGTTAGTTTGCCTTATTGAAAACACTAACAAGTGATCTGATTTATAGGTTTCTTGTGTTGTAATACTCTTCCCTCAATCACCAAGATTTTTCATATGGCATAGATTCCAATATCCAAATCGTTTTATTGAACAATGAATAATTAAATTTAAAACTGCCAATTAATGTCTCAAATGTAAACAGATCCTAATCCGGTATAGATGATGGCTGCACGATTGTCCATGAACTACCTAAAGCATTGAACGAGTGCTGTGGGCAGACTTGTATACAGGGTTTATGATTTATCTTGAAGAAAAATAACGTGAAAATGTATATAGATATTCAAAGGAAATAGTAAAATATATTAAGGTCATTGTTTTGAAATATTCGGGAGGCCTTACATTTTTTAATACTAATACAAAATAATCGGGCCCAAAAATATTATTTTTGAGACTTCCTTCATATTTTAGACATCCTTACAAGATGGTATAAAAAGGAGCCTATATCACTCCCAAGACCTCTTACTATTTACGTTACTTCCCACCGTCCACCTCATAATATGACCACCGGTGTACATTGACCAATTATTTTAGACAACGATTCACTTCTCTAGTATAAATGTTACTTGAGTTACTTTAAATAAGTATTTGGTATTTTTGTTTTTTTTTTTTTTTTTTTTTTTAAAATATGTTTATTTACTAATTGAAAAACTTAACCTATATAATATTACAATTTGTTTAACTTACAATACAACAATAGTGTTAACTGTAGACCCCAAACTAGGCGTTAGCCTGTATCTTGGTGGTCCAATTATAAAAGATCCTGTTTTCCAGTAAGAAGTTGACGCTAGTAAAAGAATAATTTCAATACTATCTAGAGATGTATAAAACAATAATAATCACGGCCATGTACATAGTTTAGTTACAGAAATGTTCATCCATAGTTTATAAAAAATCTTTTTAAATAAGATATCTGTAGTAAAACCTTGTCAAAAAGTTTAATACAATATTTATGATCACAAAAATTACATTTTGAAAATTGAAAATTGAAATCAGTTGATTGATGTTTACCGCATGAAGATGCTGCTTAAGCTTAGGTAGATTTATTATTAGGTACTATAGGTATGTTAAGCACTTTGGCCGGGTAAGATTGTGTGTTTGTGTGTGTGAGTGTGTATATGTGTGTATCCGTGTGTGTGTGTGTGTGTGTGTGTGTGTGTGAGTGTGTGTATTTTATATTGATGGGCTTCTGCCGTCAGACAATGAAGCTGTGGTGTCATCCCATCACCTTCTAAGTGTGCAGTGAGAAGTAAGTAATGGTTGTGATATAATGGTATCGCTTAAGGCTTCAGGCAATCAAAAGAGATCTTCCACCTGTATGTTCTCTCTGCCTGCTTGGTTGTATACTTTGACTAATTCTTCAACTTCTTGATATGACTTTGTTTGTAGCCAGTGTTTTATTTTACCACGCGCTTTCCTGTGTGTAATCTGTCTTACATCACAGCTATTTAGCACAGCTTTTAGCACAAAAAGATGAATATATGGCGGCAGGCGTGAGGCGAAAACTGTTCGGACTTCAGGTAATTGGACCTGTGCAGAGGTCTTATCTGTGTTTTCATTTTGGCCTTTATGTTGAGTTTGGCTCACCGCCTTCATTACAAACAATTGTCGCACTGTCAAAGCTTTGGCATCAAGATAAAGTTGTGAGGTTGGATAACGGCGCGGTTTTCCTAGTAGAACTTTTATGACAGCTCTTTGAGCTCGTTCTAAGGAAATCATGAATGATTTTGCTGCACCCCCCCAGGCATTTATGCAGTATTGAAGTAAGGACTGACACAGTGCCGTATATACTAGTCTTTTAACTGCTATGTTCATTACTGGTCTAAGCGTCTTCATCAGGTATATCTGTTTCCGGACTTTCTTGACTAGACTTGCAATGTGGGATTGGAATGTGAGTTTTTCATCTATTTCAACACCTAGGTATTTTATTGATGACACTCTCTTAATGTTTTGACATGGACAATTTCGCAGAAGAGGAAAGGAGATAACGGGGCATCCCTTTGTGTGAATTTTGATTGACTCCATATTAGGAACTGTGGCATTGGTTATGTGAAAGCCAATGAAACTAGTCTTTTTAATATTCAGGGTTAGAAGATTCATGTCGAGCCACTCAGAAATCCGTGACATTCCTCTTTCTGCAGCAGACTTTACAGCCGACCAGCTGCTAGCGTGGAACAAGGCTAGGGCATCGTCTGCATAACAGATTAGCCTAGAATTAGGGAGCTTAATCCTTAGGATACCATCCATGTAGATGGTAAAAAGAGTAGGCGAAAGGATGCTCCCCTGTGGTAGTCCGAAAGAAATTGTTTGTTCTTGGCTGATTATGTCTCCAATTTTCAAATGTTGTCTTCTGTTGGTCAGGTAGCTTGAGAACCACTCGAGAGCTATTCCGCGCACCCCATAATTTTCTAGCTTCCTTAACAGCATAATTGTTGAGACCGTATTGAAGGCTTTGGCGAGATCTAGGAACACTCCAACGCATCTCTCTCCATTATCCAGGTCTTTTGCTAAAGTTGAAGTGAGCAGATCTACCGCATCCTCTGTGCATTTCCCTCGTCTAAAGCCGAATTGCTGGTCTGACAGTAACTGCTGTTCTTCTAGAAAACGCACAAGCCGGTTATTTATTATTTTTTCCAGGATTTTGGAGAGAGCGGGCAAAAGAGAGATTGGACGGTAGTTATCTATATCGTCTTTTGAACCCGCTTTGTGGATTGGAATAACTGTCGCGGTCTTCCAGCACTCTGGAAAGATGCCTGTTTCTATGCTCAGATTGAAGATATGCGTGAGCGGAACAAGGATCGTAGGTTTGATGTGTTTCAGCAGCGCTGGAGTGATGCCGTCTTTGCCCGGGGCACTGTTACTTTTAAGGCCGGAAATTATACTATTTACCTCGAACAGGTCAGTGGGAGCCAGAAAAAAGGATCTAGGGGTGAGTGAATTTCCATTTAATATCATACTTAGAGAAACTTCTGTTTCATTAAGTTTTGTCAGGATAGCTGCTGCAAGGTCATCTCCTGTTTTTGCCAAGTGTTCGTTACATTCGTTAATTCTACATTGAGGAGAGGCTCCTTTTAAAAGTTCTGTGGGAATGTTCTTGGATTTTTTGATATCGCATATCTCTGTAATTGCTTTCCACAACTGTTTAGGATCTTTGTGTGTTTTGGTGATCCTCTGGTTATCATATTCCTCCTTTCTTTTCTGTAGTATAGAGTTACAAAAGTTTCTGTTTCTTGTGCATTGTATTTTATTTTGTAAATTGATATGGATCTATTGCCTATATATAAAGAACTTTTTATTTATTTATTATTATAAATAATGTATCTGACAGCCATTGTCGGAGGAAGTATAGACGGAACAACACAAATATATCCACCCCATTTTTATATTGATGAGTAGGTATATAGGACATAAGGATTTCAAGAGACCTATACATTGCAAACGCAAAACTCAATCACTTATCGCGTGGTTTATGTTATGTAGCAATAACCACTGTACAGTACATATACATAGCTATGTATTTACTAGTTAGCTAAGTACATATTCTGTACATACTGTGCAGATGCTGATTACGAAATTGTCGACTTCCCTTCACTTTGTGTGTAACCGAATCACCATTATTATGTACTTGTATTCAAGCAAATTCTGACCAGCTATTTTAGTTTCGATGGGTACTGTACTGTACGTTATTTATGATTTTTAGAAAGAAAGAATATATTTCCAGTCAGCAGAAAATGTTTACCCTCACAATTGGGAGACAGTGTCTTCTCCCAATTTTATGGTATGGTGGGTAACACAGTCTCACGACTAGCACAAGGCCAGAGGTTTCACGAAATTTATTGTTATTCGTTTTTATTATGACAATAAATATTTGGTATGTTTGTATTTATTGGTGGCAGATTTAACAAATAACAAACACAAGTAAGTACATAATAAACAAACAAACAAAATCTGCCACAACAGAGCATAATGTTGGTTGCGTGGAAGCAACCAGCGCTGGTCTTCCGTTTATGTTTTAGGGTTTCTTAATCGAATGGCAAAAACGGAGCCTTTATTAATCTGCCCTGAGGGCCTCTGATATGACATACAGTCATACCATGACAGACAACTGTGACCTAATGTAACGAATATTAGAAGTCTATCTACTTATTATTTTGAAGTTGGCAATTAAGATCGACTGATCTGATTCTACTCTTCTATGGGCCGAAGTGATTAGAATAATATATAAAAAAAAAATACAAAATACAAAAATACAAAAATCTTTATTTCTTTAAGTTTACATAAAACAATGTGCAGGTGATACAAAAAATAATATGTTCATGAAACATCAGTGGATCCATCCCGGAGGCAGACCCTCAGCCCCGAACTAAGCTTAAGCTTGTGTGTCAGATACTGGAGATCTTCCCCAAGGATCGAAACAAAGACTTACAAGTATTAAGTATTTTTTTATCAAAGTGTAAACACCTACACAGTACGATGTCTCTTTAAGGCTGCAAGGCCTGTTTTCGGACATCGGTACAGAGTAACTTAGTAACTAAAAATAAATGGATAGTGGTCGCCGCTGACGCCATCTAACTTATTATAAGATTATATTACAAATACATTTTTAAGGTTCATATTTAGGTGTGTGTGTGTGTTTTATAGTATAAATTGAATGTTGATGTGTGTAGAAGTATGAAATTAGAGATTTAATGTCTGTGTCTGTTTGTGTGTGTGTTTTTTACTGTCGTAGAGAGTGGGATAATAGTGTCTTTGTATGTGTGTGTAAGAAGATAGAATGTACATGAAAAAAAAAAGTCCTATTTTTCAATTACAAAAAGATTTTCCGTTGCGTCGTAGTCGAGGGTAAGAAGCCAGTTGGTCAGAGTGACTTTGCATTTGTGCTTTGTCATTGCATATATTTCTAATATTATATTTATTTTATTATATAGTCGAGGTCCTATACATGGATAAAAACGGCTGTAGAAAACTGTACGCGGAGATAAAGAGTTACAAACACGATCAGAACGCCTGACTTCTATGCAGTGATTTGGATCGTAATGAAGTGAAGAGTGTACACGTAAGATAGTCTGAAGTATGTATAACTGTCGAACTGTCAGAACGCGACAATCAACATATAATTGAGTAGTGTTGTATAGGAATGGTTTTTTGGTCATGACCTTAAGTACTAACCTTTGTGCTCTCTCGAGTTGAAGCATTTTAGTCTTTAGTGCACCACCCCATACTGGAACACAGTATCTAAGAATAGACTCAGCAAGAGATTGATAAACAAGCCTAAATGTTTGAGTGTTGGCGGAGTTCCGAAGGGATTTGAAGATATAGACTAATTTTCTAGTTCGAGCTGTCAGTTCATCGATATGTGTATGCCAGTTAAGCAGGTCATCGATATAAATTCCGAGGTACTTAATGTTTCTGGTTCTTGTGAGTGGAGTGCAGCTGCAGGTATCGGACGGACGTAAGGACGAGCAGGTATGAGCTGTGGACATTGTATGACGGGGGAGGTTGTGTGATATTGACAAGAGAAAAAGTGATATATTTAGTTTTTTCTAGGTTCAGTGTTAACAGATTCTCCGCTAGCCAGGCCATAACAGAACGCATAGCCGATTCTGCGAGTTTTTTAGTTTCCAACCATGACGATCCATATATCAAGAGAGAAGTGTCATCGGCGTAACAGGAAATTTGACAGTTTGTGAGTGCAAGATCACACAGATCGTTAATGTAAATCTGAAACAGAGTTGGGCCTAAAATACTGCCCTGAGGCACGCCATAACTAACACTTTCAGTATTGCTGATTAAATTTCCAATTTTAACTGATTGAGATCGGTTTGAAAGGTAGTCTTTAAAAATATTTAAAGCTGAACCACGAATTCCAAGAGATTCCATTTTTTTAAGAAGGAGAGAGTCTGAAACAGTGTCAAAACCTTTAGAAAGGTCTAAAAATATAGCTGCGCATTTAAATTTTGAATCTAGCTTATCTACTGTAAAGTTTATGAAAGAATTGATAGCATCTTCTGTAGATTTGCCTTTTCTAAAGCCAAATTGGTTGTTAGCAAGAATTTTGTTGGATTCCAAAAAATTTACTAGTCTGTTATTTAAAATACGTTCCAAAACTTTAGAAAGAGAGGGCAAAACAGAAATTGGTCTATAGTTGTTGACACTGCCTCTGTCACCAGTCTTAAATATCGGATGTACCAAGGCTTTTTTAAATACCGCAGGGAAGTCGCCAGAAGACAGAGATAGATTTACGATATACCTATGTGAGAATCGGTACTAGTACACCACGTGACATTTTCAATATTTTTGCTGGAATGCCATCCCAACCAACAGCGCAATTATCTCTAAGTCCGATAATAATACTTTCGACCTCAGCATCATCTGTATCACTGATTACAAACGATTTCACTGGAGATCTATTTGTAGTTTTTGGGAGAGATATATTGGTAATAGGTGAAATTTTTTTAGCCAAGTTCTCGCCAATATTCGCAAAAAAGTGATTTACAGAGTTAAGTGATTGTTTCTGGTCAGGTTTAATAGAGAGAAGCTCCGTTGGTTATGAGGTAAGTCGATGTTGATGAGTAATGGTCTTTATAACTCTCCAGGTAGATTTGCAATTATTTTTTGCTTTGGTAAGTTCATGTTGTTCGTATTGAGTTTTTAATTTTCTGATAAGATTGGTTAAATAATTTCGGTAGCGAGAATATGTCAATTTGAGAGTGATATTATCTGGACTTTTCCTTAATTTAGCATGCATACGATCCCGGTTTCGTATACAACGAAGAAGTCCTGATGTAATCCACGGTTTTATTATCTTATGCCTGTTAGTCAATGCCACAGTCTTTGTAAACTTATTTACAATATTGCTTAGTAATGTGACTAGCTGTAAGGCCGCATTACTGGCGTTACTTATTGATGTAATGAAAGTAAAATCTGTTCGGAGGATTTCTTGGTTGATGGCAGAGTAATCTATGAAAGTACGTTCAGATTTTACTTTATCATTATGCTCATTATAAAGACATACTATTGTAGAATGGTGACCGGTCACAGTAAATTTTGTAACTATTGTTAAAGCGCTGGATTTGGTTTTTAAAAACGCATGATCCAGGCAACGATGTAGTCTAGTAGGTATAGTGTGCGCGGGCAGTAATCCGTGGGATGCATTTATCATTAAATAATTTTGGGAATATTCTGTAAAACTTTCTGTATTTGCTTGTATGATGTCCATATTAGCATCTCCGGTTACGCATATATTTTGAAAAGATGACAGACTTTGTAAAACTTTATTTAAACTATTATTAAAAGGATCAATGACTTTAAAACAAGGAGGTCTATATACAGCTACTATTGCTGTACGTTGTCCGATACGGCAAATAAGACAGTTTCCTTCGTTAAATTTCGGTTCAGTGACTACACATTTTATATTATCTTTAATATACAATACAACACCATCGCATTTGTTAAAAGACTGCTTCGTTCGATATAAGACGTATCCAGGAATAATTGGAATATTTAGAACAAATTTTAACCAACACTCAGATAAAATTAAAATGTCACATTTAAAATTAATAGACGTAAGAAGTGCAAGAAAATCTGGGAAATTAGCATTTATACTACGAATATGCATGTGGAAAATTTTAAGTGACTTTTTGTTCAGCTTAACATGTTGTCGACATTCTTCTGGAAAGCAGGAGAGGGATGCTGATACATCAATGGCGTCAATATCAGTAGCTATTTGATCAATCACAGTCATAATAATATATTATGTTCATTATTGGATCCCATGGAAACAAAATATTGTCCAATGTGGGATCTTTTTTAGACGGTGTGATAAATTTATATATTGTTGCGATTGATGTGATTGTGCATTCTCCTTTAGAATGTGTGAGTGTTATGTGTATGTGTGTGTAAAAGTAGTTGGTTTTGTGTGTGAATGATGTTAAGACAAAAGTTTCCGTTTTTATCAGGTATATAACTAAATATAGCCCATATAGTCACGCATGCCCTGGAAGGCTTGTTAATATCAATTCGCTGGTAATGAGTGTCGGTTTAGTATTTTCATTATTTTGTACAAAAATTTTCCCGTCTTTTACCCAGCAGAATTTGTAATTATTAGTTTTACAAAAGTTTCTCGCTAGAAAGAAAAGTTTCCTCGATGAACCAGGCAGATATTCAGCTACATAAATCGGAGTGACTTTACCTTCATACTGCAAATGCTTAGTATTTAGTTTTTCATGACTGGGTTTTAGCTTGTTAAATGTTTTGGCTGCAAGAAGGAAACTCTTCTTTACAGGGACTGACTGAAACTCAACAATGATCGAGCGAGTTGAGCCTGGTTTACCAGGGAAGCGATACACATCACGAAAATCAGACGGTTGGATCACAATGTTCAACAGCTGAGCAAGCTTGATTATTGCCTGCTTCATGTCCTCAGTCGTCTCGTCATTTTTATGTGGAATATTTTTTATTTCTATCGATGAAGGGCGGGTACTGTACGAAATATCCTGGATCATGGACTGACAATCCTGTATTTTCTGAACGCAGTTGTCCTTTTCTCTCTGAAGAATTTCAATTTTTGTATTCATGTGCTCACAATTTTGTGTAATTTTAGACACCGACTCTTTAAGGTCTTCGTTTGAATTTCTGATAAGAATATTCTGGGCTTTGACTTCTTGCACCTCCGCAACTAAATTCTGTAGAATCTCTGATATACTATATTTATCCCTTTAATTTCCATGCTTTAGCTGTTTGGTGCTCGTAGCTCAGCTAGCGGAGGCAATCGAATGCGATTATCAATGTTAAGCATAGGTGGCCGTGGTCAGTTCTTGGATGGGTGACCAAAAAGTTTTCCATTTTCCAGTTTCCATTCCATTTTGAGCGCTTGACATGGGTCAGATGACAAGTTAAATTGTAGGTTCGGGCTGTTTGTCTAGTACGGCAGTCGCAAAGCCGTGTGATAGGCTCTTAAGGCGGTTTGATAAACAGTTGGCCACTCTCACTCGATAAGAATAATAAGCTGTTTGGCAAATAGAAAAATCCAGTTAAAGGTTATGAAAATTTGTAAGCCCCGTAATACTTTTCTATCGGCAGTTAAACATAGCTATCTACCTTAACTACCTATCTACGTCTCCTTAATTAATGAACCATTGTGAAAAATTTAATAAAGTAGGTACTTATAGTACTCGATAGGAAAACAGAGATAATCGGTGATTTGATGATGTACAGTTATATATACATAGGTAATTAGTTCATTAATCCTAATGTAGAAAAAATATTGTTATTTTGTTTGCTTGATTGTTTGTTTGTTTGAACGCGCTAATCTCAGGAACTACTGGTGCGAATTGAAAAAATATTTTTGTGTTTAGTAGACCATTTATCGAGGAAGGCTTTAGGTTATATAACATCACGCTGCAACTAATAGGAGCGAAGAACAATAAAAAATGTGAAAAAAAAAACAGAGAAAATTATTCATCTTTGAGGGCTTCCGTTGCGTGCACTGAGAAAACGGTTCAAGATATCAAAAAAATATGTATGAAAGAATTATTTCTCTTGAAATGATCTAACAAAATGTCCGAAACAGTTATGTCTTACTTTTAAGGTTAACTCACTAGAACCGTTTTTATGGAAGTAACTATTCAACGCGGTCGAAGTCGCGCGCACCAGCTATTTATTAATAAGTATCACTATGTTGTGTTATTATGTTTAACCATTACCTAAGTGTCTCATTATTTCTACCGTAGATTTATTTTAAAATGACAATGATTTCTATCAATCAAAGAATTACACAATATTATGAAATATTGTCTTGTTTATCATAGATAGGTACTTCAGATTAGATCAACATAGGTAAGTAGCTACTGTGATTGAGAAATAGAACTCAGATTCAACTAGTAGTTGTTGTATTTCAGAATATATATTATACTAGTAAGTGCTCGCGGCTTCGCTCGCATCAAGAAGTAAAACTTGCATCGCGTATTTCACCCGGCATTTCCAAAAATCCTTTCTTAGCCTTCATTCCAAATTTCAGCCCAATCCGTGGTTTGGGCTGTGCGTTGATAGATCACTATATCAGTCAGTCAATCAGTCAGTCACCTTTGAGTTTTATATATTTAGATTGAAATATGAGCTAATACCTAAATAAGTTTGAATGAGTGTGGTGTAACCTGGTGGCGAGTTTTGAATCCACCCGTAGGGTTTCTGGTACGGTTATTAAACCACTGCAATACTATGACGGGCAGCCAGGACCTATTTACCATTTTGTTCGATCAACGAGAGCGCTCAAATGCTAGTATAGTCAGTACGCCTTTTAGATGCGGTCACCTATCCGAGCGCTGACCGCGACTACAGTTAAGTAGCTTAGCTTTCTTTTTTTTGCAATTTTTTTCTAGTTAACTAATCGATGACTAATTAAAGGACGGCGGCTTTGATTAACTTAGATAACTTTTTCCAAGAGGTTAGTAATCATTTACATGTTTAAATCATGTCAAAAACATGGTAAAATATAGTTACAAACATTCTTGGGACCTACAATGAAACGTGACATTTGAACTACGGAAATGTCAACATAAAATTAATAGAACTTTTTATTCGCCTATGTTAAAAGTCTGGCCGCATTTAGGTACTGAATTCTGTGCGGTACCTTCAATGGTCTATTTGAATCACCTTACAATAAAAACAAACTACAGACGATTAACACAATTTAAAAAATATATTTAAAGACAATTTAGCTTTTCTATGCAAATACGCAAGGTTTATCCAATTAATTTAAACTGCACTATTTCTATTTATCTAACTACTCTAAGTATAAAGTGGCTATTAATGTAGTTTAATACACTTCATTACAAGTAATGCAATTGTCATTATCTCTATTTAGAATGAACCGGTCATAGTCTATTTTCTACACAATTAGCTATTATTATGAGAAGAACGTGTCAAATCGGTAACTTATTTATCTTTAGTCGTTGGTATGAATATGTACTTAGTAATTATAAATAGTTTAGGCGACGAATGTGTTTACGATAGCACACACTTTTAGATACAAATTTCCAATGCTAAAATTTTCATACCTCTACTTATTTTTTTTTTTTTAATTTATCTTGTCTGTCACAACACAGGACGTTACCTAATGCGAGATACAATAACAGAGTTCATCTTTAAATTTATAGACATTATTTTTTACATCTATTTCCAACTTCATATATCATCATCATCATCCACAGCCCTTGGGATACCACTGCTGGGTATAGGCCTCCCATTGTATGTGTCATCTGCGTCGATCTTGTGCAGACCTCACCCAGGTTGGACTCAACTTCAAGAAAAGTATATTTCAATTAATATGTGTTACATCAGATATCTATTAGGTATAGTATATGAGACAATTAATCTGTATTGACATCATTTTTGTTCAATTTTATGAGATAAAATTATACGTACATACATGCATAATACTTTTAAGTAAGTACTCGTAGCTTAAGATATGACCTGTAATTACTATTAATATATTCATAATAATAGTAATTACAGGTCATATCTTAAGCTACAATTGAACTTAAACTTGGACACAAATGTGCTTAGAATTCGGTTACAGGGCACTTTGTGCAATGTGTCAAAACATCTATCTCAATCTCTCGCTTCGAGTCGTATTTCCTCATGACTGAGGGTCGTGACTCCCCGCAGAATTAATTCATTAGGGGAGTTTTCTTGGGCAGATACATCGTGGTGGGCGCCCAGGTCCTTCCACGGAAGACGCATGTCCTCGGATATTGTGGTCCTCAAACATGTCGGTTTCCTCACGATGTTTTCCTTCACCGTTAAGCGAGTGCAAATCCACACATAACTTGAAAATACAAGTCATTGGTGTAGGGCGGATTCGAACCAGGATGCGTCTGGATGAAAAGCAGACACTGGAACCACTGAGCCACACTCGCTATCTCAATAAACAAATGTTATTCTACTTGTTCTATTTATTTTATTTTATCTACGTACTCAACTCACTAAGTTTATCACACCAAATTGATGGCTCGGAATAATCGTAAAGCTTAAATACATTTACTTTCATAGATAAATAAACTCTTTATTGTTGACACATATAAAAAAACAAACAGTACAAAAAACTAATTATTATCTTAACTAGTGCCACAAGCGGCGGCTTTATCTCTGAAAGCGATCTCTTCTAGGCAACCTTTGGCTGGAGAGAAATAAGCATACATTATATGTACCTACTCACAATGTCGTACAAGCTGGTAAGGTACTTTAAGATCATTGCACTCAAGTTTTCTTTTATAACCTGTCCCTATGTTTGCTTGTAGGTCTGTTAGTAATGTTGGTATGTAATCGAATCTTGCAAGTTTTTGACCCACTTCCCAGTTCCGTACTGAGATGTGCAAGTTAAAATTAGTTAAATTATGATTGTAAATTAGTTAAATTTTATTTGCCTTAATTTTTTTTAAGAATTTGATCGTCTTATTTTATTATTTGAAGTTTATCATGTACTTATGCATTTGATGTAACTATAAATTATTTGTATGTAATATTATTGGTATTATGTACCTACTTTAATAAATGATTTTTTATTCTGTTTATCTATCATTATAGCACTTATAGCTACAAGCATTATAGTCACGTTTGTTAATATGTTTGTATGGAAGTAAATGTTTGTCTCGAAAACTCCAAAGTCACATCGATTATGTTACATTGAGGTCTGTTTGAAAACACAAAAGTATCACAGGTTAGAGAGTCATTAACCTTTCCAATAAAATAAGTAAGTACAAAGAGTGGCCAACTCTGATTTCAGAGTTTTCAATTCACCCTAAGAGCTTCTGACATAGATGGAACGGCTACCGTATTATGTCAAACAGCCGGGCCCTACAATTTTACTTGACATCCGACGCACGAAAAGGCCCCTAATCTCACTCTTTGGTCACCCATCCAAGGATAGACCTCGTTGACCTGTCCTCTGCTAGCTGACCAACGGATACTTTCCAATAACAATTAGTTTTAATAAATAACTTACATACATTATAATATATTATAATATAACGCACAGTGTTATTATGTGGTTAAATCAACTTACACTTTGGATTAATCAATAGTGTAATCGCATTACCAATAAATAATATTGGAGTAACTAATGAACCTAAATTTAGCACCTATTTTTTTTTGTACTATGCGTGCCAAATAAGAATAGGATCGCGTTTGCTGCCAACTTCACACAATAACTGTCAAAATAATACTGCCAGCAAAAAAGTGCATAATATTTTTTTTATTATTCATATTGTGCAATAATTTATTGTTCATAGATAGGTACAGATTAAGATTAATAAGGTAATTAATAATTATTGTATGATCATTACATTAATTTAAAAATACTATTCTTGAATTTTATTAATGAATATTTGAAAAATTAATTCTATAGGTATGAACATATATTACATAGTTAATGCTACTAATAATATTATATATAATGCTTTTTCTTTCAAATCCTACTCATTTATAATTAACTAGTAGCGCTACACGGTTTCACCCGCGTTAATCCAGGATTAAAAGTTTAATCCGGGATAAAAAGTACCCCATGTTTGTCAGGGTGAATGTAGGATTCCAATGGGGAAAGAATTTTTCAAATCAGTCCAGTAGTTTCGGAGCCTATGCAATTTAAACAAACAAATAATCAAATCTTTCCTCTTTATAATATTAGTGTAAAAAAAAATCTTTTACATTTTACGCCAAATCTACATCAGATTTGGCGTAAAATATATAAGATTTGCCAAAAAAACGTACATTAAAGATTCAAACGGAATAAAATTTATGTAATAATTTTTTTGCATACCCTACACTTTGGGTATTAAATTGGCGCGTATTGCTGAACAAAATGGCGTCTTGACAGTCCTATTCTTATTTGGCACGCATAGTAATTATTCAATGCAGACGATTTGTTAAATATAATGGGCAGTTATATAATTAAAATAAACGCATAAGATAATTTAAATAAAATAAGAAAATTTGCACAATTTAATCTTGTTTAAAAATGTGTCTAGAATTCACTCATTAAAGTAACAAAGCATTGTAATTTACTATACGCTAAGCAGGTTATTTTTGCGGAAACATTTAGTGCGTGTACTCACGACTTCTTTAAACTAGGTATATTTACATAGATATGTTAATAGTAATCGACATCAAAATCAATAAAAATAAATAAAATAAATATTCCGGGACATTACACACACACACACACACACACACAATAAATCACTTACCTGTGATGACCACCAAATACTGCCTCACCAATGGTCCAAACACTTGAAACATTTTCAACACAAATTTACCAAATGTTTAATAAGAAAAAACTATAAAAAATAGCGTAAAATAAAAACCATTAACACGCGGGAAAATCACTCGCGATTTTTATCAAATTCTCAATCACTGCACAAGATTATCGTAAGATTAGCACTTTGTTTATCCACAAAACATAGCATGGCTTTTTAAACACTATTCCAAACGCTATATGAAAATAAAATATTTGTTCATAAACTTATGCGAGTTTTCAATCAATACTTAGGTATAATATATTTAAATCTCCCAGGTTCCAAAAATGTCATCACAATATTAAGTTTATGAATGCAAAAATCGCGTGAAATTATGCGATTTTTGCATTCAAACCAGAAACAACCGTTTAAAATCGACACAGCGCTTGCTTCTTAGATATTTTGTTGCGAATTTTACACCGATACTAATATTTAAATCCAGTAGCACGACAGTCGCGTGCAACGCGCGAGGACATTTTGGTCCGACTTGAGTGGCGTTTCTCCTCAGCGTTTCTCTGTGCCATAGAAAAACAAAATATTACCTGTAAGGCTACCGCGATCTTTGACTAAGCATCGTGGTTTTAATATTACTTTTTTGTTTCTTTTTATTGAACAAACGAGTAGGCAAGGTACCTACTTATTATTGTGTTGAAATATTATAAAGAATTTAGAAAGTTCTTAAGTAACGTTAGTTAACAAAAGCTCTAACATTTCGATGCAAAAACATGCATTTAATAATTGTAAAATTAATTAATGGCGGTGTCCTGTGGTGTAAAAGGGAGAAAGGGGTATACTCAGCAGTGGGCTCTAATGAGCTGATAATGATGATGATATTTATTGTGACAATAATTATCTAGGTAGTCCTGTAACGTGAAAGTGAGGAAAAATGTTGATTCACCTGATCAAACATAAACAATCATAAATGAATCCACTTTTATTATTTATAGCGTAGGCTTTAATACCCTGCTAATGTATGTACTTACCTTCATGTAGAAAATAGTATTTTTTTTAAAGCGATACTGGTATCACTAAATTTTATTGTTTACTGTCATGTCATTTCATTACTGTCATTGTCAAATCATAATTCTTGTGTTATTTGCTACCAAATTGTTATGTTCTCATGTTTCTATTTTAGGATATTTAGTTAAGTGTAACTTTCAGCAGGAGAAAGCCTGCCGCGGCAAGGATACTACAGCCCTGTAACACAGGATCCTTTGTGATACCTAGTACAGAGCTTAGTACACCTACCAACGTAGTGCATAAACTTTGTTATTGTCATTATAAAATCATGTATGTACGTAACACGTAAGTTGAAACAATAAAGGATTATTATTATTATTATTACTTATATGTGAAATAAAGACACTTTTATAATGGCTATGTCTGAATAATATGGGTCAAGGAAATTCAATGAACAAACTATTTCGCTTTTTTTTTTTTGAGAAAAATAAATATTACCTATTTAGTCTTATCTTTACGACTTGGCGGAAAGAGTAATTCACCTTATAACGCCTAAGATATGTATGAGGGTTCAGATTATATTAAAAAAAAACTTTCAGAAGACTTGATAACCTCCTTGATAACTTTTGGAAGTCGCTTAGAAACCTAATGATTCAGATTATTATTATAAATAAATAAATATTTCAGGACATATCACACAGCGCCATCTAGCCCCATACTAAGCTTACGCTTGTATCATGGATACTAGATAACGGATATAATACATATATACTTTTCTTTTGTAAATACATACTTATTATACATAGAAACGACCAGACTCAACACAAATAATTACAAATTTAAATGTTCGTAATTATTTGTGTCATGCGGTAATCGAACCCGCACCCCTAGATTAGAAGGCAGAGCCACTACCAACTAAGCTAACAGAGCAGTCATTATGTATAAACATGAGGAATTTTTGGCACGTTTCGTATTCATTGGAAACATATCATCACGGATCCAGGATCTTCAAATCTAGATTCGAGCTAATAGGTATCTTCTAGGTAAGCGTGTTACACCCTAAGCTGCAGCAATGCTTAACATCAGGCAGGCTGTAGTCGTTAGTCGTAAACATGAACGTAAAAAAATATAAATTATGAAGCTACGATACCAAAACAAACGTTTACATAAGTACATACTTGCCTGGAAGAGATCGCTTTTAGCGATAAGGCCGCCGTTTGTGGCATTAGTTTTAATTTTTTTTTTTCGTTTTGTACTGTTTTTTATGACTCGCTAGGTGGCGCTCGCCTCGCTAGTTTTTGCTCTGAAAGTGCTCCCGTATTAATTATTCTAAATAAATAGTTAAAGTCGTTTTAAGTCAGTGAAATTGTGTTAAAATATTTCAGGACTATTATTTTTCAGCAATTATTGAAGGATACAAATATATAAACAAAGGAAGTCAAAATAACTCACAAAATATGAGTGGCTCGAAGTGAAGAACAAATCCTTGTTTTGAGAACTATTTGGAACACAATATCCGAAACAAGTGAGTGCACACACATATTGTCAAACCACGAGAACAAAGCACACATATTTCAGACCCCAAAATCCCTCCAAAACCATATTATTGAAAAATACATTGCCGAACAGTTGTTACTGTCAAAATTTAAACGTTTATTTCTGACTTGCAATGCAATAGGTAGGTAGGTATGTACCTATATTCATAATCACCTTGAAGAAACATAAACTGTGTTACCGACACTGCCTTTATTATGATCACAAGTGCCATTGAAACATATATATTTGACAAATAAAAACACATACAAAGTTTCGCCATCTATCAGCAAGCAGCGGTACTTCTGCAATGTAACCGATTAATGTTTGTACAAATTACAGCACAAATTCATAGAAAGTGTCGCCATCTATCGAAGATAGTAAAACTTTTTATCAACACCATATCCACGAAATTTATCCACAGAATATACCAATATACGAACCAAGGTGTAACTGGGTTGCCTTGCACATTAAATCAGCCATTTTTGTTGCCTTGAAACTACATTATAGAGGGCGCAATCGGTCAAGAAAATGTCAGGAATCAGGAATCAGGAAAATTGACTTACATATGAACTTCAGCAAAACAAAGGTTATGACTAACGGAGAACAAAACCCAGTAAAAATAAACAATACCTGCATAAAATATGTACAGGAATATATCTACCTTGGTCAAATACTATCTTTTCAGGATGCCACCGCCAAAGAAGTAGACAGAAGAATAGCGACAGCTTGGAAGAAATATTGGGCTCATAAAGATGTATTTAAAAGTCGAGTCCCAGTACATCTTAAGAAGCGTCTCATGGACAATACCATCCTCCCGACTCTCCTGTACGGCTGCCAGACCTGGGCACTAAGTAAGGACATAGGTAGTTAATAAAATTGCTAAGTTTCAGCGTGCTACTGAGAGATCAATGTTGGGAATAAAGCTTATAGACAAAGTGAAAAGCGCAGATATAAGACGGAAGACGAAACTAATCGACACAGTCATAATGCTTTGCCGTCTTAAGTGGAAGTGGGCCGGTCATGTTGCGAGAACCACGGACAATAGGTGGAGCGAGAGGATCGTCCACTGGTACCCACGAGACAGCACTAGGGCAAGGGGACGACAAAAGAAGAGGTGGCGCGATGACATTACCCAGGTTGCAGGCGTAACCTGGCCGCGACTAGCTAGAGACCGCACTACTTGGAAGGCAATGGAGGAGGCCTATACCCGTACTTGGGTGCCCTTATAACACAATTATAACCATCACATATTTTAAATAATTTCATATCTTACTTAAACATTGTAAATATCTAGTTTTTAATTTATTTAAGGGAATAAAGGCTATTTTATTTTATTATTATGTTTTATATGTGAGTGTCCAAAAAAGTATCAATCTATCTACTTAAATTGACTGATTTACATAAGTTAAAGATAAAACATATAACATTGTAATTCTTTATTCTTTGACAAAAGTTTAATAAATTTATTATAACAATATCACAAATGCGTTATTAAAAAAGATACTTACTATTTGTATCTTTAGAAAATCTAAATAATAATTTTAGTCTTAAATGTAGGTATACTCAGATTCTTATCAAAAGTATTGAGCATCTTTAATTATAGTTTAAGAGAACTAGGTTTTGCTTAGCTAAAGCTCTATCTAAAATATATATTTGTAAAACTATATATTGTACATTATATACATAGGTACATACCTAATTTAAATCAGTCCCCGAATACAAGTAAATTCAAGATCTCTTAGGGTCTAAATACAGAACGTGGTTTAACTATTTGTCCAAAACTTTGAAAATATATAGGTATAATAGTCCGTTTTTGTTGTTCAAAATTTGTCTGTCTACTCTCATAATAATTAAACTGTCAAAATATAACCAATGATAAATCGACGTCCCAATTTGAAGTTGACCTTTGATTGACTGGCCTGTTAGCTTAGTTGGTAGTGGCTCTGCCTTCTAATCTAGGGGTGCGGGTTCAATTCCCGCGTGACACAAGTTTTCATGCATTTTAAAAATATATAATTACTTGTGTTTAGTCTGGTCGTTTGTATGTATAATAAGTATGTATTTACAAAAGAAAAGTATATTAAGTTTTATATCCGTTATAATATCTAGTACCCACGACACAAGCGTTTGCTTAGTAGGGGCTAGATGGCGCTGTGTGCAATGTCCCGAAATATTTATATTTATTATATATTATTGTTTGTGAGTAATGTTTGAACAACAAGAAACGCCTTTTATTTTCTAAGTCCTGGACTAATTATTAATTCGCGTTTTGTAATAAGGTGTTAGATACTATTTAACTTACTACCTACTTATATATTTAACGTAATGTTTAACGTTCCTGTTTAATTTCTTACTAGGTATGTTATACCTAGTAAGAAATTAAACAGGAAATTTTTTAGAATATCAAATATTGAGCTGTTTGTGTAAAAGGGCCGCAGTGAATAATTTTAATAATTTACATCTAGGTATGCATAAGTCATCAATTTGGGGTGACTTTGCTATCGTACCATATGCCAATTTTGTGGTTTCTGCTGTAATTTTGTATTTCAGTCTTTAAAGTTCGGTGAACTAGTTCTATTCCCGATGCGATGCTGGTGTATGTGAGTTAGTGGCGTATGTCCGTGACTTCCTCGGTAGAAGAACAGCGTCTATTCCAATGAGGGTAGTTAAGTTTCGTCTCTTTGGTCACAGTTGTAGTTTATTTCAGATGGTATTCTTCATCGGCAATTTTTGGAGGCCTGGAACTAATAAAAAGGGTGTAAAAATGTATGTACCTATGTAGATACTAATATAAATAATTAAAGTGGAACACTACAATGTATGCAAACGTATATGAAGTAAAGTAAAACATAATCAGTTCGAATCTTATCAAATTCGATTTAGTAATTTTTCACACATACAAGGTGTAACACATGGGTGTGACAATACTTATACTATACATACCTATGTATATATAGAATACAGCCCACTAGGTTTCAGAATTCTAAGTGTCATAGATTTCGAGTAATCATAAGTTGAACTTTCATTAAAACTTTAATCAACCCTACATCTTATCATTTTGAGCGTTCATTGCCTTTCTTTCATTGACAAATGACACGGCGCGGCGGTGTCTCTCTGAGAGCGCGAGAGAGAGAGAATACGTTGCGTTAAAACTAATGCTAGAACAGGATGAAAGAATGTGTGCTTATTTCGGTTTCGTCACTCGCTAGGGCTGCCACGAAATCAAGTGAAAAATATTATCTAATTTTTGTATGGTAAAAAATATAGGTATGCGATTTAATTTTTCATATTTTGGTATATGACTCCTTACATGATATATATGTATACTCTTTAATATTGTCACACCCTTCTGTTACACCTTATTACTAGGTACTATCATAGACTAAGTATACTCAAGGTACTATACACATTTAAAATGTAGAAAAAACAGCAGTTTTTGATTTGAAAGAAAAAAGATGTTGAGAAATCTTACTTTCCAGCCAGCATGTCTTGAATTTCCTGGAAACTCTTGCCCTTGGTCTCCGGGACCACGAACAGAGTGAAAAACAAGAAGATGGTGCAGAACGCGGCGAAGATTAAGAATGTCACTCCCATACCAACTGCCATTGCTAGAAGACTGAAGTACCTGAAACATATATGGATATAAAGGGTAATTTAATACGAAGCAAAGCTGGTAATAATACATTAGAATATTCAAATTTCATAAAAGATTTTAATATGAAGAAAAACTGGTAATAGCTTAGCTTAGAATATAAATATTTTAAGCAAAAGCAAAGCTTATCGGTTCTTTTATAAAAAACAAAATCTTATGGCATCATGACGACTACTAAACCAAACATATTATATCATGATAATTCTAGGACTAATTCTATGTCCCTAATTAGAAAACTTTCTCATGTTCCCAATTAAGATCCGATTTATTCTTTTCTTATAAGAAAAGAAAGACGTTTCAAAAGTAGCTAAAACAGTTGGGTTTATCTTATCGATCATAAATATAAAAGGTGATTACGTAAAGAAGATATTTTGAGTTAAAGTAATAACTCAAAATATCTTATCAAGGACGTAAGAACTTAATAACTTCGAGGCTAATATATGGAAAGTAGACCGCAATGTTGCTCAAAATCAGGCAAGTCGGAGACAAGAATAAGTTTATGTGGCAAAAATATAGAAACTAAGAAAATATATCTCACCTTGTAACTATAAAGCACAGGACCCAGGTAAAAGTAGTCACAATAGGAGAAGCTAAAGCCTTTATTTCCATAGGAAACACTTCTCCCATCATAGCCCAGGGCAAAGGACCGATGCCCCAGCAGTTTGTGACCACGAAGAGAATCACGGCTAAGACAGGGAGGAAGCCTATGCTCTTCACTATTTCATATTTATACTCGTCCAGTATGAAATATAGGCCAAGAAGACACTGGAAAAGAAACGAATAAGTTGCTTAGTTATACCATCATCATTTCAATAAAAATCCTACTAATTTTATAACAAGTTTGTGTGTAAGTGTGTCTTTGATACTTATTCACTTATTATAGCTGTTTGAGCTAAATTAGTATGAATGTAATTTAGATATGGATATTGATTATATCTTGGAATAATACATAAGCTGTTTTATCCCACATTAACGCGAGTAATACCGCAGAGCGCTAATCGTTTATTTTTGTGACATGTGTTACCATGACAAATATAAAATTTAGTTCATTAATTCATGCTGTGATTGGTGATTGATTGATCATAAATCGTGTTGATTTTGTAAACAAAACAAACATTATAAATTCTTGGTTTCCAACTTATTGTACTTACAAGTGAAAAGGTGTTTCCGGCACAAGAGGCCATCATCAGAGGACGTCTACCGAGCCTGTCTGCTACAAATGGAGTCATTAGAGAAGCCACCATCTGTTATCAGAGAAAAAGATTTAGTTTATAATAATAAAGCCGATTGTAATAACTTAAAAAAAAAAAGTCTTGGCAACTTTCGGTTGCCAAAATTTTTTCCGAATTTTCAAATATTTATATTTTCAGATCTTCCCGCTACTCGAGGGTCTCGTGGCTTTCCACATCTAGTATTACGCCCAACTCATCTGAGGTATTGTTTTCAAGACTTTGGGCGTACAAAAACGGTAGTTATTTTCATATTTATTTTCCCCTTTATTTTTGACAACATACTGCTGGTGTTTATTTTTCTGTTTCTATGTCAACGGCCCCTCGCGTCGGCGCACGAGGAGCGACGTGCCAGCTTGACGGCTACGGGCCGTCATCTCCACGTCACTAGACTATTTATTTTTATTGTAAATGGCTTCTCCCACCCATGTCGCGGCTATATTTGCCCCCCAAATTACAACAGTGTCGCAGGAGAACATGGTTCAATGCACGGAGTGTACCCAAGTCCGATATTTTAAGGGTCTTAGGGGCCTTAAAATACATCGTGCGAAGTGTCACAAAATTACAGAAATTCCGTTGTCTGCTCCTGTTTTAGGCTCCGCTGGAGCCAGTAACAGTTCCGTGAGCGCTGTTACTCCTTCCGAACCGTTTTGGAAGGTTTTGAGCTCACTCAAAAACTCTCTTCCGATTCTCAAACGCATACCGCGTGGTGCCCGTGTCTCGGTGTCCCAATGTTTGGCTTCTGCTATTAGGAACGTTATTTCTAGGAACACTAAGCTCGCTTGGGAACATCTCCTGTCTTTTCCCTTCTGCGTACTTCACGTAACATTCGATCCTACCTCCAAAAAGTTCCTTACCCAACGGGTAAAGGACAATTGCGTAAAGTACGCTGCATGGGAAGAGAACCCTTCAGACCTAGCTCATATTATTCCGCCTAACACGCGGAATAATCAAAATTCTAACTTTGACGTGTCCACCCAACAGGTTGCTACTGCCGTTTCATCTTTCCAAAGTGGTTCAGCTGGAGGTCTTGACGGCCTTACACCCCAGCACCTAAAAGATCTTCTATCTTTTAGTTCTGGTGGGGTATGCGAAACTCTTTTGAAGGATCTAACTGCATTAGTTCAACTCATGTTGTCTGGACGGGTTAATGATGACATCACCGAAATTTTGTATGGTGCCAATTTGTGCGCCCTTTTGAAAAAGGACGGTGGCATCAGGCCTATAGCGGTCGGGACCACATACCGTCGCCTCGCGGCCAAGGTAGGTTGCAGGAAGGAGGTTGTTCCTTTGAGCAATCTTTTTCAACCACTGCAGCTTGGTTTTGGTTCGCGAGGCGGGTGTGAGGCCGCCGTCCACTCTCTTCGGACTTTTCTTCACCAAAATTGTGGAGATGTGTTGCTGAAGGTGGATGTCAAAAACGCTTTCAATTCGGTAGACAGAGGAGCGTTGTTGACCCAAGTGAAAGACAAAATTCCCGACCTTTATAATTTCCTTTGGCAATGCTACGGTAAGTCATCGAAATTGGTTTACAAAAAGTATTTTATGGACTCTTCAGTTGGTTGTCAACAAGGTGACCCTCTTGGACCGGCCATTTTTAGCCTGGCCATACATCCCATAATTCAACGTCTCAAGTCCAAACTTAATGTTTGGTACTTGGATGACGGAACTTTCGGAGGTGACGTGAACACCGTCCTCGATGATTTCAAAATTTTGGTAGACGAATTTCGTCATGTTGGTCTCGAGTTAAATTCAAAAAAGTGCGAACTTTTTGTTTGCGATTCATGTTCGGACAAGGATTCAGTCATATCTAAATTCAATGATTTGGCACCGGGTATTTCTATTCTAGACAAAAGTTCACTTCGCCTCCTCGGTTCACCGATTCTAGATGAGTCGTTTTCTCCTTTCGTAGAGGACAAAATTCAAAATTTCAGGGACACTCTAGGCCGTTTGCTCAAAATTAACGCCCATATGGCGTTTACTATTATCAAATATTGTTTGTTTGTTCCAAAATTCACTTACTATTTACGATGTTGTCCATTGTGGCAACACAATGGGCTCCTTTCGAGCTTAGACAACATCGTAAAGGACACACTAGTTTCGGTTTTGAATGTGGACATGGATGACAGGACATGGTCGCAAGCTTCCCTACCTGTACGGTTAGGAGGTTTGGGTGTCCGCAAAATTTCAAGTGTTGCTTTACCAGCATTTTTGGCTTCTGTCCACGGTACTTACGAATTGGTCCAAAAAATCCTCGCACCCGCTTTAGGCCCGTCTGGCGTAGTTGTAGTTGCGCATACGGACGAAGCTAAAAATGCTTGGCGCCTGGCCTGTCCAAACACCGATTTTCCTACAACACCTCGTTCCCAGAGACTGTGGGATCGGCCGATCAGCGAACTAGCACGAAAATCACTTCTCGATACGTGTACTAGTTTCGCGGATCGCGCCCGCATCCTTGCGGTCAGTGTGTGGGAATCCGGTCTTTGGCTGCAGGCCATGCCCTCTTTTAATACAGGTAACCTTTTAGATCCGACAGCTTTTCGACTCGCGGTTAGCCTGCGCTTGGGTGCGAGGAGCTGTGAACCGCATCGCTGCCAGTGTGGTACTGATGTCGACCAGCTCGGGCACCACGGCCTCTCATGTTCGAGGAGTGCTGGTAGAATTAGCCGCCACGCTAGTCTGAACGACATCATTCGACGGGCTTTTTCCACTGCCAATGTTGCAGCTATGCTCGAACCGAGCGGCCTAGCACGTGACGATGGAAAAAGACCTGACGGTATGACTCTTGTGCCATGGAAGTTGGGTCGGCCCCTTGTGTGGGACGCAACTTGCGTCGACACATTGGCGCCGTCTCATCTGTCTATGACACGGTGTCGGGCTGGAGCGGCGGCTATTATTGCCGAGCATCACAAGAGACGCAAATATGCTAACCTCGGCCGAGGTTACATCTTTGAGCCTTTTGGAGTCGAGACTTTGGGGCCGTGGGGTCCGGGAGCCCATACTATTTTCCAAAACCTCTCGGAGCGCTTGGTTGACGCGACGCGTGACCAAAATGCTGGCCTTTTTCTGGCTCAACGTATCAGCATTGCCATCCAGCGTGGTAATGCGGCCAGCATGCTGGGTACGCTGCCCTCTGGTAGTGGGCTGGAGCACTTAGATTATCTTTAGGCTTTTCTAAAGATTTTCTAAGTGCCCCTTTTTGTAGTAGTTAGAAGTAGTATGTTTAGTTTTCCTTCACTTGTTTTTATATTTTATTATTGTACATAAATACATTATGATTTGACGAGAAAAAAAAAAACTTATAATTATAATGGAATGGAACTGACTTTCACACGAAGCTACCGGAAGTACATTATATGCGCTTGACAACAAATTTTAGATTTGAGGGTTGTTACTATTACATCTAGCCAGGCGGGCACCAAAATATAACTAAGTACTTATAAATCAATGAAAATGGTCAAATGGACTAAGAATTTTGAGATCCAATTTGGTTTTGTAGAGAAGTCTAGTAGGTATTAGATAATAGTTGAAATTAAACAGAGGTATACACGCCAAGGAGGACTATATCTATACCTACTAATATTATAAAGCTGAAGAGTTTGTTTGTTTGAACGTGCTAATCTCAGGAACTACTGCGAACTATTTGCGAATTGAAAAAATATTTTTGTGTTGAATAGACCATTTATCGATGAAGGCTTTAGGCTATAACATCACACTGCAACTAATAGGAGCGAAGAAACAATGGAAAATGTGGTAAAAACGGGGAAAATTATTCATCTTTGAGGGTTTGCGAAGCGTGCGCTGCGAAAATGGTTCAAATTCAAAGAATTAATGCCCAAAATAACTATTCCACGCGGACGAAGTCGTAGGCATAAGGTTTAATAAGTGAACCTTTGCATAAATGAAAATAACTCGTAAGTACCTGAATAAATCCAATAATGATAGTAGCTACAGCAGGTTCCAAGGTAGATCCAGCAGCTATGAAGATATTGGTCATGTAGAACAGCACCGCGTTGATACCACTGAGCTGCTGCAGGATGATGAGGGTCAACATGATGTAGAAAGCCTTGAAGTTGCCACCGCGGAAGACATCTGCTATCTGCAAGTAAAGATGAGAAAGAAAAATAGGTGAGATAGGAAATAATGAATAGAAATAAGATAGCCAAGAATATAATCAATACTGACACTAAAAAACAAACAAAATGTTACTGGTATGGTATCTGATTCTCCAGACCAAACCGTGGCTAAACATAAGGTCACGGTCGCCCGAAACGGCGTCAAGCGCCTATTTGTGTTTTACACAAAACAATCAGGCGTTAGACCAAATTATTGTTTGAAAGGACATTCAGTAAGAAAGGTGCGCATGTCTGCTCTGGAATAGAACTATGTAGCTCCTAAATGAGGCTGTTGTTAAACACCATAACACGTTAGGCAAGATGCAGATAGTTTTATTCTGATACTTCGATCAATAATGCACTAGATTCAGCATTGCTTATAAACACGGCTCAAAAAAGTGGCATGAGTTTACTATATACTGTATAGATTACGATATACACAGAAATACAAAATATGACTATGTCACAAAAAATATTTATATGAAAGTCAATTTTACTACTGAATCATAAGGTTGAGTTTCGACTAATGTCGTATAGGTACATCATAAGTCATCTTGCTCCGCGATAACAACGAGTGCTCACAAAATTTTATGACCATACGCAGTGAGCGTTAGAAATTTCAACCGTATTGCTATAGTGATAACGCTTAAATTCTAACCGTCGTAAGGCCGTGTGACGGTATTTAACTTGCCATAATATAATAGAACATAGAATTCATAGAGTCGCTTTGTTAATAAAATCACCGGTTTATGGTGGAAGTTCCAAAGACTCGCACTTAAGAAAAAATAAGAAAGAGGAAAGAATTGATGTTTTGTTTTCCGAATTATATTACATTTACTACTTTATATCCCGGATTAACGCGGGTGAAACTGCAGAGTGATGCTAGTATAGGTACTACAAACATTTTATTTTTCTTATAATACTAAAAAATAAATTTTATTACAGCACCTATTATTTTATTAAAACAGTATTACCTAAATCTTGCATGTTATTTTAACACAATGAATTAAAGATATTAAATATTTTTTTTATATATTTGAACTACATCTATTTTACAGTCTAAGAAAATTAAAAGAATGCGGCGACTCCATTAGACTTGTTCTAAATCAGGCCTAATTTGTTCTTGTCTCGCGTGTTAAATCTATCATGCGTGTGAAAGAGACAACTGCGATGCAAATACAAAAGGATTTGAATTCTAGAAATACTAATTTGGAGATGATAACTGGACTATTTCGAATATTAATCACTGTAAGTATTTGTAAAAAGTATAAAACTTATCGAAAATACGAAATCCCATGTTGTTTTCTCTTTGTAAGCGTGTTATTTTTGCAAATTTTCACAGCACACTTCGGCATTGTTTCACATGACGGTCGGCGCGTCACTGACGGCAAAACAGTGCTTAGTGTGAATTTAAGCACTGTTTAGTTTGGTTATTTTTAACGCGCTTTCGCGTGATCTAGGTTATAGTTGATCGAAGTTCTGATATCCAGAAGATAGATAATTGTAAGTATATGGTGTAATATGGGATATGGAGAAACACATCCAATAGGTAACAAATAAGTCAATAAAACAGTTGCAGCGGAACAACGCTACATATTTCTCCAAAGTTTCATCTGCAATAGATTTTCACAAACTAACGCCTGATTCAATATAAGTACGGCAACGCCTGAAGAGTTTTTCATAGTTGACTAACTACATTGATGAAGCGCCCGTTGCCTAGTTAGCGGTGATATTCGCATTTGGGTAGTTGGTTATCAAATCAAATCAAAACATCTTATTTCCTAAAAATATTTGAGGTGTGAAAAAAAAATACCGTAGCAGTTCTATCCTGTGAAGCAGTGATGGTTTTCTGTAACTTGTCCAGTTCAGCTTGAACTCCCAGTCGTGACTTGCCGCGAAGGAACACCAGGGATTTGGCTGCCGCGTGGGGGTCATCTGAAATTGGTCAAACAATCCGTAAGCATATTTATGTAATGAGTGTTGAAATAAGTACAAGAAGTGACTTAACTGATCTCTTTCTCGCTCACACTAATATTACATAATCGAATGTTTGTGTCAGTTATTATATCTTTCTTTTACTTATACAAGGTGTAACAGAAGGGTGTGACAATATTAAAGAGTATACATATATTTCATGTAAGGAGTCATATACCAAAATATGAAAAATTAAATCGCATATATTTTTAGTTGTATTAACCGGCTAGCACTTACGTCAAAAATTACGTCGAAAAATTAGCTCGACAAGTTTCGGAAATCTGAGGTTTCCATCATCAGGAGGACGAGTCAGCACGCGCGTCCCGGTTGGCCGCCTCGTCCAGACTGGTTCGCCGACTCATTGCCGCACCCCCCCGCTTCTGCGCCCGCTCCGCTCTCGCAACCGCTCGCGCACCGCGACGGGTGAGGATAGGCGATCGAGGCGCCACCGGCGGATCGTGTATTTCTTCCTCATCGCTTGAGATCCGTTGCACCAAGATATTGGGGTCCGCGCACACTATGCTGACCGTGTCTAGTGGCAGATGTTCAGCTACATCGTCCTCCCGGCCAGAGTTTAAAACAGGTCTCCACGCAGGTGCCAATGTCCATCCTCGGTCACGATTAAAGTTTGGATGTCGACCTATTTCTATTGCTTCCCGAACTTTCCTTGGTACTAGGAACTTCTCCTTGGCCAAGACCGACACCTTATCGAAACGTAGGAAATGGTTCACCCCTTCAGCATGTTCTGCCAACGCGGATTTAACAGTCTCCCTGTTTTTAACACACCGTATGTGTTCCGCCACCCTCGTAGAAATATTGCGGCGGGTTTCTCCGATGTAACTCATACCACAGTCGCAAGGTATACGATAAACACCTGGGGCATGTAACGGCTCGCTGTCTTTAGGTGATCGCAATAGTTGCCTCAGACGACTAGGTGGACGAAAGATGGTTTTCAAGTTATATTTCCTTTTAAGGAAAATACCAATCTTGTCCGTCACGCCTTTGACAAACGGCAAATAAATCGGAGCCCGATCTACTCCAACCGGTTTCTTGCGATCTGATCCTGTCGCCAAGCGCAAACATTTTCGCCAACTGAACCCATTCTTCTCCAGTGCTCGTCTAACATGATCCAACTCTGCATGTATATACTGTGGGTGACACAGACTTAGCGCACGGTTTATGAGGGATCTAGGAACAGATGCGAGTTGCGAAGGATGGTGATGTGAATCAGCACTTAAATATCTGTCCGTGTGCGTCGGCTTTCTGTACACTGCGTGAGACAATGTACCATCCTGTTCCCGCCGGACGCTCACATCAAGAAAAGGCAGTATTCCTTCTTTTTCAAGCTCCACCGTGAACTGTATCTTCGGGTGTATAGCATTCAGGTGTACTGTAAACTGCGCTAGATCATCTTTGGCGATAACAGCAAAAATATCGTCCACGTACCGCCACCAGTAGCGTGGTTTATTTGATATATCCCGAAGTGCAACTCCTTCAAACCACTCCATATAGATGTTGGCAACCACAGGAGATACAGGTGACCCCATAGCTACGCCTTCCACTTGTAAGTAATGTTCACCCTTCCACATGAAATAACCACTTCGTAGACAAAACTCTGTCCATTCTAAATATTCTTTCGGGAGATCCGAATCATCCAAAAGTTTTTTGATTATTTCAATAGTCTCACTAATAGGAACATTCGTGAATAGGGACGTAACATCGAAGCTAACCATAATCTCTGATGGTAATAACTGTACATCTGAGAGTAAACTGACAAAATGCCTGGAATCTTTCACATACGCGTCTGTCTTCCCAATGTAACTTTGTAGTAAAGTCGCCAAAAATCTAGACATCTTATATGTAGGAGCGTCAATTTGGCTTATAATAGGTCTTAATGGCCAATCAGGCTTATGCACTTTCGGTAATCCATATATCTTAGGAGATGTGGGATTATGGGGGCGGAGGCGACTAACTATCTCCTGATCACAATGTGTTTTTAAAAGGTTCGTAACCTTGGTAGTAACACGAGCCGTTGGATTATAATTGACTTTTTTATATGTACTTACGTCCTTAACAAGGCAATGAGTCGGCGAACCAGTCTGGACGAGGCGGCCAACCGGGACGCGCGTGCTGACTCGTCCTCCTGATGATGGAAACCTCAGATTTCCGAAACTTGTCGAGCTAATTTTTCGACGTAATTTTTGACGTAAGTGCTAGCCGGTTAATACAACTAAATTTAATCATGCCTTACGGGAACTATAATACAGTGATCGCTAACCGATACGGCGCGGTAATGCAAAATAAAGTGAAAGAGTTTGCACGATTACGATTGAAACGCGTAAAACTTGAGTGTAGTTTGCAGTTTGTGGTGATGTGTCGTGATAAAGGTGTAATACCAAAGTTCGCACGCATTAAACCGGTTAAATGCATTCGAGATTATGAAAGTTTCTTCCAAACAGCTAGTGAGAAATTGTTGCGACGCGTCATTGTGGATAACCGTAGACAAGTAATGTTTACAAACAAGAGGTTGTATGATTTACATCTTGAAATAGCGCAGGTCTTGAGTAGGGATTTATGGGAGGTACTAGATGTTATGACTTATAATAGATCGGTTAAAGTCTGTGATATGATTCGATCGAAACATAACATTAAAATCGCCTATTTATTGAAACAAAGAGGGTACTTGGCAAAAACACAAGTTGATTCTATGTGTGAGATTATTAACCTGTCTTCGCAGCGGTTGGATGAACTCACAAAAACTGTCTTGGCACGAGGTTTGAACTTTGCCCCTGCCCCTCGTAAAGTGCCGGTTGAGTCAATTATTACCAATGTGGAAGATGCTGTTTTTAGGAATAAAATTCCTCACCAAGAAGCAGAGTGTTTACGGCAGGACATAGCGACGTTGCTTAGAAGATCCAAACCCCCGAGAGACAATATTGGTAAAGAGGAGAGGTTAGCATTGAAGGAACTTCGTGGTAATATGGAGCTTTTAGCATTACCGGCAGATAAGGGGAATGCGACGGTTATAGTTGACACTAAGGATTATGAGCACAAAATGGAACTCCTTGTTAAGGACGTAAGTACATATAAAAAAGTCAATTATAATCCAACGGCTCGTGTTACTACCAAGGTTACGAACCTTTTAAAAACACATTGTGATCAGGAGATAGTTAGTCGCCTCCGCCCCCATAATCCCACATCTCCTAAGATATATGGATTACCGAAAGTGCATAAGCCTGATTGGCCATTAAGACCTATTATAAGCCAAATTGACGCTCCTACATATAAGATGTCTAGATTTTTGGCGACTTTACTACAAAGTTACATTGGGAAGACAGACGCGTATGTGAAAGATTCCAGGCATTTTGTCAGTTTACTCTCAGATGTACAGTTATTACCATCAGAGATTATGGTTAGCTTCGATGTTACGTCCCTATTCACGAATGTTCCTATTAGTGAGACTATTGAAATAATCAAAAAACTTTTGGATGATTCGGATCTCCCGAAAGAATATTTAGAATGGACAGAGTTTTGTCTACGAAGTGGTTATTTCATGTGGAAGGGTGAACATTACTTACAAGTGGAAGGCGTAGCTATGGGGTCACCTGTATCTCCTGTGGTTGCCAACATCTATATGGAGTGGTTTGAAGGAGTTGCACTTCGGGATATATCAAATAAACCACGCTACTGGTGGCGGTACGTGGACGATATTTTTGCTGTTATCGCCAAAGATGATCTAGCGCAGTTTACAGTACACCTGAATGCTATACACCCGAAGATACAGTTCACGGTGGAGCTTGAAAAAGAAGGAATACTGCCTTTTCTTGATGTGAGCGTCCGGCGGGAACAGGATGGTACATTGTCTCACGCAGTGTACAGAAAGCCGACGCACACGGACAGATATTTAAGTGCTGATTCACATCACCATCCTTCGCAACTCGCATCTGTTCCTAGATCCCTCATAAACCGTGCGCTAAGTCTGTGTCACCCACAGTATATACATGCAGAGTTGGATCATGTTAGACGAGCACTGGAGAAGAATGGGTTCAGTTGGCGAAAATGTTTGCGCTTGGCGACAGGATCAGATCGCAAGAAACCGGTTGGAGTAGATCGGGCTCCGATTTATTTGCCGTTTGTCAAAGGCGTGACGGACAAGATTGGTATTTTCCTTAAAAGGAAATATAACTTGAAAACCATCTTTCGTCCACCTAGTCGTCTGAGGCAACTATTGCGATCACCTAAAGACAGCGAGCCGTTACATGCCCCAGGTGTTTATCGTATACCTTGCGACTGTGGTATGAGTTACATCGGAGAAACCCGCCGCAATATTTCTACGAGGGTGGCGGAACACATACGGTGTATTAAAAACAGGGAGACTGTTAAATCCGCGTTGGCAGAACATGCTGAAGGGGTGAACCATTTCCTACGTTTCGATAAGGTGTCGGTCTTGGCCAAGGAGAAGTTCCTAGTACCAAGGAAAGTTCGGGAAGCAATAGAAATAGGTCGACATCCAAACTTTAATCGTGACCGAGGATGGACATTGGCACCTGCGTGGAGACCTGTTTTAAACTCTGGCCGGGAGGACGATGTAGCTGAACATCTGCCACTAGACACGGTCAGCATAGTGTGCGCGGACCCCAATATCTTGGTGCAACGGATCTCAAGCGATGAGGAAGAAATACACGATCCGCCGGTGGCGCCTCGATCGCCTATCCTCACCCGTCGCGGTGCGCGAGCGGTTGCGAGAGCGGAGCGGGCGCAGAAGCGGGGGGGTGCGGCAATGAGTCGGCGAACCAGTCTGGACGAGGCGGCCAACCGGGACGCGCGTGCTGACTCGTCCTCCTGATGATGGAAACCTCAGATTTCCGAAACTTGTCGAGCTAATTTTTCGACGTAATTTTTGACGTAAGTGCTAGCCGGTTAATACAACTAAATTTAATCATGCCTTACGGGAACTATAATACAGTGATCGCATATATTTTTTACCATACAAAAATTAGATAATATTTTGCACTTGATTTCGTGGCAGCCCTAGCGAGTGACGAAACCGAAATAAGCACACATTCTTTCATCCCGTTCTAGCATTAGTTTTAACGCAACGTATTCTCTCTCTCTCGCGCTCTCAGAGAGACACCGCCGCGCCGTGTCATTTGTCAATGAAAGAAAAGTCAATGAACGCTCAAAATGATAAGATGTAGGGTTGCAAGTCTTAAAGTTTTAATGAAAGTTTAACTTATGATTACTCGAAATCTATGACACTTAGAATTCTGAGACCTAGTGGGCTGTATATATACATAGGTATGTATAGTATAAGTATTGTCACACCCTTCTGTTACACCTTGTATATAAGTAAAGAAAGTATTACTTATATACTTCTATATTTTTTTACAGTTGGAAAGGTCTCGGGCTCCATGAGGTTTACAGTAAAGAAAATTCAGCAAAATTTTCAACAGAAAAGCGAGAAACAGGGAAAATCATTTTTCACATACAGCGCCTACTACAAACTGGCGGACGGAGTTCGCCGAGTTGGCTAGTATATCTATACCTATATTATCTTTTTACATGCTTTATGAGGAACTGTGCGCAGATCCTTGGTTTAGTATGTCTTATAACAGTTTTATATATGAAAAACAAATTAGCGCTCTGCTAGGGCGACGTTATGTACATATATTTGATATATTTAATGGGAAACTTTAGAATATATGTGAGTGTCTTTGTGTGTGTAAATTTTTGTTCTTTCTTCATACAAAACGTTTAGTTTAAAGACTTTTTAGATCCTGGATTAACAATTAGCTAGTTTTTATCCTGTCACGAAGTAACAGCGCCACTAGTCAAAAATAAAACAACAACCACTTACTCTTCATCAAAGAATAAAGCGGTGACTCCGGCATCCACATAAAGGTGATAATAAACGCCATCACCACGAAGATGCCGACATACGACAGCACGGCGTACGTGACGTAAGGACCGACGGCGTATACGAGAAGGAAGCCATTCATCAGGAACGCGTTGAGATAAGAACCTAGAGCTCCTCGGGCATCGTCCTGGAAAAGACGATAGATAGGATAAAGTCAAAGTCAAAGATATTAATTCATAAAAAATGACTAACAAGTCACAGAATATGTTGAATAGAAAAACGTTTTATTAAAAACAAAACAACAATCAACATTACATAAATTCATTTGTTTAAATACCGAATAAGCTGATGTTTAATAACTATAGCTCAGATATTGAATCAGGCGATACTTTACGGAAATCCATCGTAAATGAATCGCTGGAGAAATATATAGTGTTTTCCTGCTGCGACTGCTCCTTGTTGTTGGAGCAGTCGCAGCGGAAAAACCCTGAATACATGTTTCGCCAGAATTTCATTTAACTATAGCTCGGCTGATGTTAAGCACCGCTGTAGTCTAAATAAAGATGGGGCACATACATTAAGGAATACGGTCACAGAACTTAAAGGTTAGTGTCCTAATTTGCGACCTTAAATTGCTCTTTTTCAGATAATCTTGCAGGGATCGTACGCGAGTAGAATGGTTACGATATTATATATTATCACATCACACTAATATTACATGATCGAATGTTTGTTCCTAGTTATTTGTTTCTTTTACACGCACGGCTGAATAGGATAATATTTGGATGAAGCTTGGCACGGAGATAGATTAGACTCAGTTTACCGTATTAGCTACTTCCAATCCCGTACTAACCCAGATATTACTAAAAAAAAAGAATTAAGTCAGCTTCTCACTATTTTTAGATATAAACCTACCTACTAGGAGGGATGGTCGAAGATAGGATGCCATTATAGTCATAGTCATAGTAATTTATTTATATCAAATATTTGATACAAGTAAAAACTAATGAATTAAAATAATAGTACAATAAAATACAATAAATATTGCAAAACAAAAAATATTAAATTAAATTGCCTTTCTTGAAGATAAATTACCAGATCTCCGCTTGGTGTATATGTTTTATACCTCTTTACGCTAAAACCACTGAACCGATTGGGATGATATTTCGAACAGAGATGGATTAGATTCTGCTTCAACGTATTAGATACTTTTTTAGCTTGAATTAACCCATATAGCATCCAAAAATCCCACTTTGTAAGACAGTTCCTCTCCATTTTTCGAAAATATTGGTCCAAAAACTCACCGTAGCAATCTCAGCGCAGTACATAGGTATGATGGTGAACACCATCCCAGCAGTGAGGCCCCAGAACACGCGGCCCGCGTATATCATCTGCACGCTTTGTGCTGTGGCTATGAGGGCCCAGCCTACTAGGAGAGGTATGGTCGAAGATAGGATGCCTTTTTTTCGGCCCATGGTAGAGGCGGCTATACCGCCGAGGAGGGGACCTGAAATACAAACAAAAAATGCTTGTAATCATTCTCTTGAGTCGTGATTCCTCATGACTGAGGGTCGTCAGTCGCCCGCAGAATTAATTCGCTAGGGGAGTTTTCTTGGGCAGATAGTACATCGTGGCGGGGCCCAGATCCTCACGAAAGGCACATGTTCTCGGATATTATTGCGGTCCTCAAACATGTCAATTCAGTTTCAGTTATTTTTATTTGAGTGATGGTGCTCGGCCAGTTACACTGCAAGGTTTTTTAGGTTTCTCGTAAGGCTTGCATAAGGTTTTTTTTTACCCCAGGGCTTTCCATTATTTGTTCAAGCTAATTTTTCTTCTATCACGTGAAAATAGATATTCTATCTGAGCTACTATAGGCATTTTGATAAATGTTGTTATACAATTGTTATCTCTATGCATGTAATTGGCACAAAATTACCGTTTCTGCACGAATGTGATTACCGGAAAAACAGTAATTTAATCTATGACTATTTATTGTAAAAGAGTGAATAATTGAAAACAAAATATTATTTTTAACTATCAATTGCACGCCTTTTCTAATACCTACTTACTTATACTTGCGTGGAAGTCGATTGGCATAATTTTGCATATTTGTTTTCTATAATAACACTAATGCGCGCTTGTCTAGAAGAAATTGGTTCATCTCGCCTTATGGACCACTATACAAACAAGATGTTATTAGGTTAATATAATTATATTATTTTATTAATATATGGACTAAGTAAAAGAAAGGCGGGTGTCATGACGTATAAGGAGGTCAAGGAAATGGCAGAAGATCGGGAAGGATGGCGCATGCTCCACAGACAACGGCCTTGCCCTTAAATTTGTGATGATGATAAGAAAATGTTTTCATACCTGAAGTAGGTAGTCATTAAACACTTACCAAACATAGCCCCAACATTGAGCAGGGACCCGACCCAGGCGCCCTGGTTGGGGTCGATGATCTCTGGCAGAGGGGTCGTGGTTATGTTGGCCAGCTTGGGGTTGATAGGGGATGTCCAGCCCATTGTGAACCCTACGCATACTGCCGAGACGCCAGCTGGAAGGTTAAACAAATAATTAATTATTTCAGGACATATCACACAGCGCCATCTAGCTCCATACTAAGCTTACGCTTGTATCATGAGTACTAGATATCAGATATGATACATATTATATATATTTTTTCGTGAATACATGCTTAATAAATAGAAACGACCAGACTCAACACAAGTAATTATATATATTTTTATATTCATAAAATGACTTGTGCCATTCGGGAATCGAACCAGCACCCCTAGATTAGAAGGCAAAGCCACTACCAACCAAGCTAACGGGGCAGTCGGATGACAAATGGTCATCATCATTATCATCTGACTGTATCCGTCCATTTCTGGACGCCTCTCTCTCAAAGAAAGCTAGCAAATTTTGTGCTTGCCTACACTCCTAAGACCTCATACTACCCACATACCAAAAAACATATTACTGATTATCCGTTCAGCCGTTTATGCGTTATGGGCGTTTAAATGAACAGACAAAATATCTAAAAACTGCTGAAACGTGTTCTGTTATGTATTTAAAGTAAACCCAAATATATTTTTTAAGTAATATACCTACTTATATGTTCAGATTTTTAACCCTATTCAGCTTTATTGTAATATATATATATATATATATATATATATATATATATATATATATATATATATATAGATATTGATAGAAGACAAGAGTTTTTTGAAGATCCTAAGTATCATCACAATTGCTTCTTCTTCTTATTGAATGAGAGTGGCCAACTCTGGTGTCGAGAGTTTATCAAGCCGCCCTAAGGGTATCTGACATAGCTTAACGACTGCCGTACTAGACAAACAGCCGGGACCCACAATTTAACGTGTCATCCGACCCACGGAAACGCTCAAAATGGAATGCCACTTTTCGGTCACCCATCCAAGTACTGACCGCGTGGACCTTTGCTTAACTTACCAATTGCTTACGACATATTTAATGTAAAGTACTCAATAAATGGGGCGAGCGTATCCAACAAAAATCGGTTCATTCTTGGTTTTCTAAAATGATTGAGTTGCCATTATTTCAAGTCATTAAAATAGCATTTGATCAATATTTACCACTCGTGTTTTAATGTTTGTATATTTTGTAAATATTGTGATAACCTGATAAGGTTGTAACTATAAATCAAAGCTTTATCAAATTTACGTTACACGGTGATTTATGGGGCTCTGTTTGTTTTATTGTCAAAAGTAAATATGTAATACCTATTGTTTAGGAACCTCCTGTCAGCAAATTTACCTAACATACATTACCAGGATGACTTTCAATCAGACAAAAGTATAGATATAACTAGCTGTGCCTGCGACTTCGTCCGCGTAGAATAGTTATTTTGGGCATTCATTCTTTGAATTTGCAGCGCACGCAACGGAAGCCTTCAAAGATGGATAATTTTCCTCGTTTTTCCACATTTTCCATTGTTTCTTCGCTCCTATTAGTTGCATGTGATGTAATATAGCCTAAAGCCTTCCTCGAATGGTCTATTCAACACAAAAAGAATTTTTCAATTCGCACCTGTAGTTCCTGAGATTAGCGCGTTCAAACAAACAAACTCTTCAGCTTTATAATATTAGTACGTATAGATATGTATTTACACGCTCTTGTTGTGAAACTTCTAATACAAGCAAAAATTCTTGTTGGTCTGGGATCGAATTAGGGTGCGATTGAATGTGAAGATATAATAATAATAATATATATCTTTATTGCACACCAACACAAGTATATAGTACAATGTAAAATATGAACAAATAATAACGTACAAATGTGACGATGCCCCTAGTTATTAATAGCTTCTTGTATGCTTTGGGGTTACATTTTTATCGATTTGATAACCTTATTTTATTACATGGGGCGTTTATCACCCCGATAACCCATACCCCTATCATTCTTATAGGATTAATTATTATAATAATAAGTAATAAACGGTGCGATGTATCTCTTTAAAAACAATATTGTTTTGTTTATGTGATTTTATGAGCTGTAAAATTGTTTCATGTGTTTTCTCACGTTTATATTCCACCGAATCATTAAAAAATCGAGTAATGGAAAAATACCGAATGATGAGCGGATGTTTTTGATGACTTGCTCTTGACTATTTTATAAGTATAATGTTTGTCATACAAACTTCCTAATATATGTACAAAGTTGACTGAAATATGTACATAGTGATCTATCAAAGCACAGGCCAAACTACTGGACAGATCGGGGATAGCATTTGGCATGCAGGTAGATGTTACGACGTGGGCATCCGCTAACATAGGATTTTCGGAAATGTCACTTTGAAAAGGGTAAACTAAAATTGCTTTATGAATGTGTGTTTGAAAACCACAAAATCTGAAGACACGTGTCATCCGTGGAAAGACCTGGGCGCACCACGATGTATTTGCACAAGAGAACTCCCCTAACGAATGAAATCTGAGGGGGAGTCACGACACTCAGTCATGAGGAAATACAACCCAAGGTAGAGAGATCATTTATAATACTAAACAAGAATACATACTAATTAATATTATGACATAAATGTATTATATAGGTAATGATTAGGTAGAATGTACAAAATGTCTAGGACTGAAAATTGATAAGTACCTAATAAGTTAAAATGGAAAGTCCACGTAAAAGAAGTTTGTAACCGGTTATACAGAGCCTCATTTTCCTTGCACAAACTAAGGAAAGTAGTGAATATTGACGCTCTTTTAATGACCTATCATCATTGATCTCCATCAGTACAATGTACTGATGGAGATCAATGCCTATTATGCTCATGTAGTTACAGCCCTTCGTTTTGGTATAATATTCTGGGGTTATTCCACAGACGCAAAAAAGGCATTTATAGCCCAGAAACGATGGGTACGCGCAATCTTAGAGTTAAAAAAGAGGAAATCGTGCAAAGAAACACTTTAAAAAATTGAAACTAGGTAGGTAGGTACTTACAATGGCGTCCCTTTACATATATGAAACAGCATTATTTTCTAAAATACACCCAGATCATTTTGAACTTGCAAGGTCACTGCATAATAGACGAGAAACTAAACTCGACCTTCCTAGATGCAAAACTAAATTACTACAAACGAGTGCATTCTACTCTAAGTACATGATTCCTAGTATTTTTAACACAGAGTACTTTTTACATATAGAAAATTTTTAACAAACTACCATCAAATATTAGAGATGAGAGCGATATAAACATGGATATAAATGTGTTTAAGAACTCTTTGACAAAACTTCTTACGGAAAAAGCTTATTAAAATGACTATTTGAAAGATAAATTTGTGTAATCTGTATTTAAATATTCAGTAAATGTTATTTATTTGTAAATTAATTAATATGCGATGTTTTGTTTTTTGTATGTTAATTGTTAATATTTATGCATCCAGTGTGCCCACAGCCTAACAAATTCATTTGACATTTCTATTTTATATCTGACATTGACATGATTTGACAGTTTATTGTTATTGTTTTAAACATATGTAAAAGAAATATTTAAATAATTTATTGTAACTAAACAATACGTAAACATGTAACAAATCAATATTTTGTATGGTATTTGGAATCCGTTATGATGCAGTAAGTTTTAATTAATGTAATAATTCTTTGAAATCGAACAAATTTTGCATGTCTGTAGACGGAATATAGACGACTTTTTAAATTTATTTTTATATTTAAGACCATTTTGTAAATACCTGCCCATGTTCGCAAACAATAAATGAATTTGAATTTAAATGTAAATCCTAGACTTATGTACTGCTATCTGTATATATTATTTTCTTTATTGTTTTAGTAATGTCTGGAACGAGAAGGCAATCACACCGCGACACAGGTTCGCCTAGTGCGCTGTTTATAGTGCATTTATGTATAGTTTTATTATGTTTTTAGAGAAATAAACGAAATTTTTATTTTATTATTTATTAAGGTTGCATAATATTATTGAGTGATGATTTTATTTTAATTTTACATTGTATAATTTAAATGATATGTACCTGAGATAAGTTATAATAATTTTATAAATTATATAATAATCAAATTTGTATTTAATGTAAGTGCTAGGATTAAATGTACACTAGAACCGTACTACTAAATTTGTAATACTATTAATAAAGAATATTTTAAAACAAAACAATACTAATTGCAAATAATGCAGTCCTTACCAGTATAATGAAAATGGTGAATTATGTTAACGTATTCATATTTCTTTTATGTAGTTCGCTCTAAAGCAGTTGCCTTCTTCTCGGTTTAATTTCATTTTGCATGCATCACTTCAAGTTAAAGAAAAGTGCGGAAAGTTTTCTAGGCATGGTCGAAAACAATTTTGGTCTTGTGACCATATTGTTCTTGTAAACATTTCATTTAAGTAGGTACTTGGATTTTTATGTCACATGACATCTAGAGTATTTAGTATTTATTTATTCAGC
This sequence comes from Macaria notata, assembly GCA_927399415.1. Taxonomy (NCBI): domain Eukaryota; kingdom Metazoa; phylum Arthropoda; class Insecta; order Lepidoptera; family Geometridae; genus Macaria; species Macaria notata. The sequence continues at coordinate 1,692,497 of OV656748.1, read as the reverse complement.
AAAGCATGAATTGGCTCTTGTGTTACCAATTGTTTTTAGGTAAATAGGTAAAAGAGATTCTATTAGACATACTGTTTCGACAGTTATTGAAATATAATACTCAGAGATGTTGGAAGTAATAAATAAATGAAATAAATATAGGAGGACATCTTCAGTTTTGGTTTCCAAAGTACAGATAAATTTCTAGTTCAGAAGCCAGAGACTTTGAAACCTCGTGTCTTATGTATATTTATGTATGTCAATACAGAATTGAGTGAACTCCTGTCCAAATAAGAAAATAAATAATTTAAAATAAGCCAAGCAGTAAGTAGCTTCTTTAGGATCATGGATAAATCAATAAATAAATAAATATTCCGAGACATTGCACACAGCGCCATCTAGCCCCACACTAAGCAAACGCTTGTGTCGTGGGTAATAGATAACGTATATATTACTTATACACTTTTTTTGTAAATAAGTATATACTTATTATACATAGAAACTACCAGACTCAACACAAGTAATTATAAATTTTAAAATTCATAAATACTTGTGGCATGCGGGAATCGAATCCGCAACCCCTTCGATCAATAATGCACTTGATCGAAGCGCAACCCCTAGATTAGAAGGCAGAGCCACTACCAACTAAGCTAACAAGTCAGTCAAAAAGAAATTAAAAAAAAGAAAAAAGAAAGCTATAATTAATAGGTAATGAAAAAACTCACTATCCGACTTAATAAAAGATGGTTAATGTGTTTACTTACCAACTCCAGCAATAACGTGTTGCCTCCAAAGCTGCCCCTGCTCTTCCTTATGACTTCCAGTTTTTACCGGACCATATTCATACTTTCTGTCTGCCATCTTGTTTTACCAAAATTAGTGGGTATGACCACTGTGACAATCCTTCTTGGTTATAATTCTTCTTGGTTAAAAGTTAAAATCCCTGTGTGAATCAATCCTTATACGTTATTTTTTTGTGAAATTCTCCAGGTTTGCTCGTTGTGGTCTACAATCTGTCTGGGTTTATAATCCTTCTGGGTTTATAATCTTAATGGGCTTATAATCTTAATGGGTTTATAAATCTTGTGGTTAGGTATATTCTTTCTGGTTGGAATCCTTGTGGGTTGTTCCTTGTGATCTACAATTTTTATGCGTGTATTATCTCTGTGTGATTATAATCCTTGTGGTTTTCAATCCCTGTTGTCCCGTTGAGTTAAGGGCAGTGGAAACAAGCCGTGATGACACAAGTGTCGATTCCAATCTAAGAAATGAAACAATAATGGTTTGAGTGGGCGGTATTTAAAAAGGTAAACATGTATAGGTATAGTAGCTATAGCTTTATTCTTACATTATGTAAAGACATTCTAAATATGTACAAAAAGTGTAGAACTAGAACTAATTCTTTATTTTACACTATTTGTTTTTATTTATTATCAACTAGTGGGAACTCGCGGCTTCGCTCGCGTTAAGAAGTAAAACTTGCATCCCCTATTTCACCCCTTTAAAAGTGGCATTTCCAAAAATCCTTTCTTAGCGGATGCCTACGTCATAACATCTACCTTTATTCCAAATTTCAGCCCAATCCATCCAGTGGTTTGGGCTGTGCGTTGATAGATCACTATATCAGTCAGTCACCTTTGAGTTTTATATAGGTACCCATATATAGAAGATTTATAGTGAAATTGAGTTTGTTACAAATAAATATTTTCGTTGTCATAGCAGTGTTATCCTCTTCGATCAAAAATGTGTAATCCTCAAGAAAAGGACAAATACATTGAACAACTACAAGTGACGCCGCCATATTTTCTACACAAATATACCTAGGATGATTCAGCTCGGATTTATTTAAGCAGCTGTAAATACTCGTAATATATTCTATAATAATTTGGATACAAGCTGTATGCTGCGACTTGATCCATGTGATAAAAATATTATAAAAAAATGTGAGTGTGTAAGTACCTATGTATGTTTGTTCTGTCTTCACATTTCATATACTTAAATAAAAAAACTAAAAGAAAGCAAATTCAAACCCAGATCGATGTCAAAATTTCTCTTTTTTCCAAAAGCTGTAGAACAAAAGATTTATTTTATTTTTAACAGTTTTTTGGTCATTTCCAAACGCATCTGAACAATCCAATTTGAACGAAAGTACGCAATTTGGGACATACAATATAGGTATATATTGTTATATACCTATTACATTGAACCCATGTGAATCCAACATGTGTTATAATAAATTGGTGGAAGAGTATTTATGTACTACTATTATGTGTTCTATGGTGCCAGTACAGAATACATAATAGTTTATGTATTGGTGGTAAACTTCCATTGGAATAATCCGGTATGAATTCCGGAACAACTGGTTATATCTTTTAGTTTCTTAGGTCTTATTTTAAATGGTATGGATTTGGGTATGCATACATTATTTGCAGGTCTATTTCTATTTTAACTTCATTCAATAGGCAATTTAATTATGTAAATATTTGTATATTTACAGCGTTCATTAGCAACGAATTGAACTTATTATATCTATTGTAATCCAAAAGTTAGAATTCCATTGGTAAACTCTCGACACCAAAGTTGGCCACTCTCATTCGATAAGAAGAAGAATTCCATTTGGGCGCTTTCGTGTGCCGGATAATCGGATGACACGAAATGTTGTAGGTCCCGGCTGTGAGTCGTTAAAAGCCTTTTCAAAGGCTCTAATGGCGGCATGAGAACTTTCGACCTTACAGTTGGCCACTCTTATACCATACTATGGATCTGCAAATATCTCAGAACTCTTTTTTTTTAATTTCTCTAGTCGATGTCTTTTAAGATAAGTATGACGGAATATTATACCATCTACAAGAAAAAATATTCACAAAAATTTGGACAGGTTTGTAATGCAAATAGTGCACATGCACATTTAATTTAATTAAAAATATTTTCTCTACTTATTATTCGAATCAACATTAATTATCATAAATTTAACTACATATTATTAAAATTAATACAAAATGCGTCGAAAATAATCATACCTACACAATACATATTAGATACCGAGTTGTCAGTAACTAACGGTACTCATACTTGATGATAATCTAGATTCTAGAAGAACCACTTTTGTATGGATCGTGAATTTCCATAACTAATAGAATTGGCGCAAAAGCTTGCTGATCAACATAATATTACGATAATAAAGAAAATCAAAAATAATATAAGTACTTAATGTTAAGTACCTACTAATATTTAATAATTGTGCGTTTAAAAAAAAATAACGGACGTAATAAAAATAATAGGAATATGTACCTATATGTATATAGATTGCTTGCTTTGCTTTCCTAAAAGTAGGTAAAAAAATATACGTAGGTATATATATGTTTTGAAGATACCAAAAAATAACATGCATTTCAATGATTGCCAAAAAAGTAAAGCAGAATGCACAATACAAATAATAAAAAAACATATTCTGTTACCAAAGACACTCACTTTCAATTTATTTCCCGCCCAAGCTTGCAAAAAAAGCAGTTCAAAAATCTTCCACTCCACACTAACAACTGTTCGAGAGTAGCGACCAAACATTAATAACAAACTGAGACCATACCACGACCTCTTTGACGATCTATAAAAACCTCCGTGGCACTGAAAATGATACGAACTCTTTGCTCTAACATAAACCAAAGAAGTTTACACCTAAGAACAACGAAATAAGGTTTTAATTCGAGTGTCGTTTTGATAGTGTCATGGGTAGGTGATAGTACGGCTATGGTAACAATATTTTGATAACATATAGTAATACATAATATTCCGCTAAAAAAGTTAGATGTCAATAAAACTTTACTTACCATGGGCCTGTTAAGTTACATCATGGTGATGTAGATATATTATTAAGTTGTGATAAGACTTATGATCCATAATACGTATTATAGCTATATTTGTTTATTTTTTTTTATTTTAGGTCTTGAATAAGTTCTTGATCGTCATATCTGAAAGTTCAAATCGTTTAATAATTGTTTTTTTTTTCTTAATTTGAATATTATATTACGAACTGTATGATTTTATCTACCTTCATTTCTATAAAGTATTTTTTTACGAATAAATATTGTATTAATTAATTTATTATCTATTAAGAACCCCATACTACGATAACGAAACAATACTATTTCCAACTTAGATAGGTACAACCATTTTGATGTCACAAAGCACCAAGAACATGTAATTAATATCAGGAAAGCTTTCAACAAAAGAAGAGTGGCGTAAAATTACGGAGATTCAATCTCGCCATACCTACATTTCCAGTACCGCGACCAGTCTTTTAGTAATCAAATTATACCTGAAATACGTGTTTACGTATTTTCTAGTATAGAGAAGTTAAGAATAGACTGTTTATATTGAGGAACCATGTCGGTAATGTGATCTTATTTATAGACTGTCAAGATGACGCAGTAATTCGACTGGTGATCTAAAAACAAAAACCTTCAATAGTTATAATAGTGCTAATTAACGTTATTCGCTCCAATAGTTAACAAACAAACAAACATAATAGTCCAAACTTTATATCTTGTTACAAAATGAAACTGTTAAAAAAGGATTCCCGTTTGTTTTACTTGTATAAAAACGAAGATTTAGTACTTAGGTAAGTAATTCAAAATGTGGAGCTCAGATTGATTGCTTCTTTTATTTGTGTAGGCGCTTGGAATGGGCGCCCTTTATATAATAATATTTAACAAACATTACAATATTATTATAGGTACCTGTTACCAATTGGCTTATATACCTAATTGATTAATTAAATAATTGATTTACATAGCATTGATCAACTCTATGTGATATCTTCACAATAATATACAAAATTTATGGTGAATACTACTTTAATGTTGCTATTGATCCTTATTCGGGCGCTAAATCCATATATTCCTGGGTTTATTTGACTAATCCGTAAGTAAAGTACCTACCTACCCATATTATTCTAAATTGTAGTAATTACTTTAAACACGACACAAACTATTTTAATTTAATACCAAATATTCTCAAACACATCAAAAATAATATGTATAAATTGCCAGGCAAATGGACAAAGCACAAGTGCAAGAATAAATTAGGTAAAAATTTGGCGTAGGTTGTGCTTCTGTAATCTGTGGCTTAGGAAAGTTTATGGACTAGAACCATTGATTTCCATCAGTACAAGTACCTACGCTTTTACTGATGGAAATCAATGACTAGAACACAGAATGGAATAAATAATTGGAAATACTACAACGTACAGCTTGCTGATGCTCGCTGACGATGATGATGATGAGAAGGCTTGTCGCTTTGGTGCTCGGAGGAAATATTGTGATATTTCCTCCGAGCTTAGGTGATTGAATGATGATGATAATGTTAAAAACTGTGCAAGCAAAATTACCACTCTGTAGTGTAATCGATGTCAAAGTCATAAATTGGAAGGAAGACGTGTGTGTGTGTGTGTGCGACGTGTGTGCTTGTTTACAAAACAAAAACGGACACCAATATCCTAAAATATTTACAAACCAGCTGAAAATGGACGATGATGACTATTGGAATACTAGTGAAACTAAGGCTAAAGCACTAAACTTTGACGACGACGTTGTAAGTACTCGCTGAATGTAGCATTTTAATGAATTTGATACTGACTCAGTATCCCCTTAAATATTTGTTTTTCTCAATTCTCTATCTTTCAATATTTCTGAATACCTGAGTAGCTACATAATTGTGAGGAAAGCGACATGTTTGAGGACCACAATATCCGAGGACATGTGTCTTCCGTGGAAGGACGTGGGCGCCCACCACGATGTATCTGCACAAGAGAACTCCCCTAACGAATTAATTCTGCGGGAGAGTCACGACCCTCAGTCTTGAAGAAATACGACTCAAAGAGAGAGAGAGAGAAGTATATAGTATTTATACCGCAGACATAACACATATAAAATTTACTAAGTATGTTTGTTACAATGTACCTATTCATAATTTTGACCTTTGCTTAAATGGTTTTTTGACCAAGTTCTTATAGTTAGAAATATTTAGCATCCTTGCAAAAAGGTCTATGTAAACAATTGCAATGTTAAGTCGGTATATGTTTACTTTACACTACTAATGAACTATTTAGTAAAACATGCCTTTAAATTATATTTTTATCTGTACCTATCCATTTCTTTTCATCTAATTTTAAGTTTCTTTAACAATATATACATATGAAAAATACAAATATTATAAGAAACCTATTTGTATTCCCTTTCTTGTATAACTTTTAAACCTCTCTAATATACTTAACCTTTTTATTACAGCTTTCACCGCAAGAAATCTTAGCTATTGGCCAGAAGTCGTACTCAGGGCAAGATGAAGAGAGTGTTCTGGCAAATACCATCAATGTTAAAACCACTTTTCTACCAATATCCAGTCTGGTTAACTCTAAGGTGCTTGATTTGAGTGAGTACAGAGATAAATAATCTTTATTGATAATGTAAAGTTGTCACATACATAGGTATAGATGAAAATCTGCTGACTATTCACAGTCAGCACATGCTGATTTGAGACTGGCTTGTGACAAGAAATTGTGTATATGCAAACAGAATTTGTCTTTTTACTTTTTTTATATTTTAACTTTGTTCATACTTAATTTCTTGTCTCATAATAAATAATCTGCATTTCATTTTAATTTTTCCAAAGATTCTAGTTTTTCTGTAAGTACATATTATGTTGTGTAGGTACTTTATGATAAATATAATCTGTAGCCTTCACAGTGATAAGTATCACATCACACTAAGATAGGCAATAGTCTCAGAGCATAAAATGCAAGGATTACAATAGATCAGAATATGTTTGTTCTGTTTGTTGATCTAATTGTCAACCAGTGTATTCTATTAATTACTTAAATCATATATGGTAGAAGAAGAGGTGGAGGGACGACATCATAGAGGTGGCTGGGGTCATGTGGACCAGACTAGCCCAGGAACACAACACCTGGGTCAGGAAGGAAGAGGCCTTTACCCGCTTTTGGGTGCCCTAATATCAAACAACTATAAAAACCTTCATAATTAAATATTAAACAGAATTTGAAATAACCTAAGTAAGAAATGAATGAAATGAAAAATTTTAAACAACAAGGGAAATAAAGGCTATTTTATTTTATTTATCTATGATATGTCTCTCCTATTTACAGTATTACTAGCCCAATCTGGCAAAGATCCAAAGAAGGAACCCACACCAGAAGGGCCCGGGACTGTGGCCATGACATTAAAAAGGCTGACACTGGGTCGAAGCTGCACTCTCCACTCTCATCGCAGTATGATGGATAAGAGATTGTTGCTAGATGGAGCTGTGGCTTTGGGGGATGGAAATGTTATACTTACAGTATGTATTAACTTAATCTAAATGATTTCAACACATCAAAATTTACATAATAACAAATTCATAAATTTAAATAATCCCTCTTTTAAAACTAAAATACTATAACAGTAAAATGTCAATTAAGAAATACAAATTCATGGCCTCTGAAGTTGGTAATTGATTTTAAAATTATCTTTACATAATATCAACATTATATACATTTATGTCAAAATAATTATTAAGTCAATTTTTTTACCACAGGCAATGTTCCCTTTACTCTGGCAGTATTATGTTTTACTTATATTTATTTCCAGGTAGTCCTATACCTAATAGCAACCCTGAACAAAAAGCTGGTATATGAGTTGCTATCATCCAGGCCTCTAGCGCTGAACCACTACATCTCGTTCCTGCAGAGTGAGGGGAAGGTCACAGAACTCACCGATTTACTAACGTGAGTAATATTTTAACTTTTTTATTTATGGGCGTAAAGATTACTGTGGCACAAGATTGTGCTGACAAATCGGGAAAAAAATATACTAATTGCCTGTTAAATTTTTGTGTGAAATGCTTACATGTAGGGGCGTAGTAAGAGACAATGGCTAGACTATATGCTAGCCAGTTCACAATATTCACAAATTTTGCTTACTGTTCTACATCCCATTAGATTTTAAAACAATAAGAGTTAAAAAAAACCTGTTGATTTACTTTAACACTTACAAAAATAAATACTTAATAAATAAATATTCCGGGACATTGCACACAGCGCCATCTAGTCTCACACTAAGCAAACGCTTGTGTCGTGGGTACTAGATGACGGATATAATACTTGTACACTTTTTTTGTAAATAAATACATATTATACATAGAAACTACCAGACTGAACATAAGTAATTATAAATTTACAAAATTCATAATTATTTGTGTCATGCGAGAATCGAACCCGCAACCCTAGATTAGAAGGCAGAGCCACTACCAACTAAGCTAACAGGCCAGTCAAAAAGACATTAGATAATAATTAAAATAATGCTTAGTTTAGGCTTTTAAATGTCTATTTGTCATGTGTGTGGATCGGGTACCAGAATTTGAAGTGCATTTTAAGTAAAAACATTAAAATGTTTGGTATTAATTTTCAGAATGCTCGGCAGAAGTCCAGAGGCAGCGGTAAGTAGAATTATTTTATTTGAATAATTAAGTTCCAGTTTACGAAAAATGCTGACTTTGATTTAGTTGTAGATTTGTAGATTTAGACAGTGGGTAATAGCTGGCCTAAGCCTGGAGGTAATGTTCTCGTCTAAAAATTGCCCAAAATGTCTATTAAATTGTATTACTGCGGGGTATTTCACGATGCCCTCACATCTAATCTAAATGCACACACACATTTAAGTAACCGAAATAAAAACCTTCATTTATGTGTTAAGTTAATCCATAAGAATTCTACAATATCTTAATATACTTACAGATGTACCAATACGGCCACGCGATGCGGTCGCAATTATCAGGTGACAGCGGTATCCGCAAGCTGACTAATTTAGTCGGCGCACATTTCTCGCATCCCGGCGCTGACTCGTACCACGCCAAGATTATCAACGAATACGTTAAACTATTAGGTGAGCTGTATTTCTAAAATAATGTTTAAAAATTTGTCAGGCAAGCTTAGTATGTGGACAGCCCCGTAATCAGGGCTTTTGAAAACTACACTTTACTATTTACGCGAAAGTTTTACGTACCCCTTTTTTCTCTAAAAAAACCTGGCCTGCTAGTAAGTCCTCCTGAATGTGGTCGTCGGCGAGTCCTGGACGCCTCCTGGCATCCAGGCAAAGTCCAATTGTCGGAACACACACAATGGATAAAGAGGGACACTGATTAAGTTCTAGCACCCGCGATTTTTAGATAGATTTTGCGTAACGTATCTTCTGCTCAAAGGTTGGAGCAGCACTGTCGATGTATGAAAATGTCATTCATTTTAGAGATGCGCGAGCGCGGGGTGAATGCGCGAGTGACATATATTCGATTGTACATCGACTTGATGAATGTAGTTTTTAAGCAAAGCCAAGTCCCTACATTTCCCCCCACCAAATCCGACGTTCGGATTTCTCAGTTCTTACTAGCAGTGTCACTGTAAAGTGTACAAGCAGCTAGTGTTAATATGCAACTAAATGTTGTACAGTATTTCTCGTTGAATGTGATGAACAAGAATATTTTATGTAGCTCGAGAGCGTGTGGACTGTATACAATGATAGGATAAATGATTGTATAACGATATGAGTGGACTGTATAATTTTAAGTGAAAAGATATTGCTAAGTCTAATGTCTTAACTAACTTACTTCTAGGGAATTGTGTGAATTTACATAGAATTAACTATGAGTCATCGTCCAAGGGGAGAGGACTCAATTTGACCACGGGTCGAGTAAATTCACTATTCCTCGTGCGAACAGTGACAACACGGGTCACATTATCAGCTCCCGGATGGAGCTTTGTAACTCTGGCTAAAGGCCATTGAAGGGGAGGTGCTTCGCTATGAATGAGCACTAAGTCTCCCACCTTCAAATCTCGACATCCACTGAACCACTTCTGACGTTCCTGAAGTGTGTGGAGGAAGTTCTTACGCCATGAATGCCAAAATTTTTGTGCCATCTGTTGTACGATTTGCCAACGCGTGAGTCTATGTACAGGAGTAGATGTTATGTCGTATTCCGGTACGCTGAGAAGTTCGCGGCCTATGAGAAAGTGAGCCGGCGTGAGTATCTCGAACTCATTAGGATCTGATGACAAAGCGCAAAGAGGCCGTGAGTTTAGAACAGCTTCTGCTCGTGCGAAAAACGTTGTCAACTCTTCTAGTGTTAAAGACCGATCCGCGACCGTCCGTTTAAGCAGGTCTTTGCATGAACGAATCGCAGCTTCATATAAACCGCCAAAATGACTACCGGTCGGCGGATTATGCTTCCATTCAACATCTCGTGAAATGAAACCGGCCGAGATTTCATCTGTATGAGTACGGAAAAAGTGTGAAACTTCAGCTAACTGTTTTCCCGCAGAAACAAAGTTGGTCGCGTTGTCAGAAATCAGTAACTTACTTAATCCGCGCCTAGCAGTAAAACGGTCATGCGACGCGAAAAAGCATTCCGTACTTAACTGCGTGAGAACGTCCGTGTAAATAGCGCGAGTTGAACAACAAACATATACACATAAATAAGCTTTGTGAACGCGCGCGTTTCTGAGAGTAGACTCTTTTATGTGAAATGGGCCTCCTATATCAAGACCTACAGCACAGAACGTCTGAGCATCTTGTGACCTAAACTCAGGGAGTTGACCCATAATAGGTTGTCTAGTTGTCGGTCTAGTCTTGAAGCAAGCAATGCATTGTCTTGTTCGCAATCTGATAACATTGCGTGCGGAAACGATCCAATATTTTTGAGTAAGTATACCCTGCAGTGTGCGGGGGCCTATATGCATATATGTGACGTGATAGTAATCGATCAGTCGGTCAGTGAAATTACATTTTTTAGGTAGCAGCACAGGATGCTTCGCATTAAAGGACAGCGTGGAATGTGCTAGCCTACCCCCCACCCTCAGGACACCATTTTCATCAACAAAGGGGTTGAGTTTCAGCAATGACTGCTGTGGTTTCTGACCTTGAGAGAGGGCACGTATATCTCCAGCATAATGATGCCGCTGCACCGCCTTAACGATTGTGTCCCGCGCCTGTCGAATATCACCGAGCGTGAGCGTAGTTTTACGCTCGACTTTGGGCGCGCGACAGTTATTTATAAACTTATGTATCCAAGCTACAACATTGACTAACTTAGTGTAGTTGGAACACTTCTCAGATAATTCATAAATAGGATCTGATGGCACGTTAGTAGTGACCATCACCTTTGATTCGTTCAAAGGTCTCAACTCCGGTACAACTTCGTTTTTAAACTCATCCATTGATCTGACTGGCCAGTCTGGACGCGCGGGCCAGCTAGGGCCATGTGTCCCTTCTGTCATGGCGAGCAACGCGGATGGAGTAGCTTCGATAGAAAGTACATCAGCGCACGGGCTATGTTCAGCGCTGGCGTGAAGTACTTTTGGAAGTTCATCTTTGTGTTTCATTGCCCGGTCAGGTGGTATATTTTCAACTTCCCGCAACGAATTCATCACTGTAGTCAAGTCATGAGTGGGTGAAAACCCAGAGGAAGTATAATCGCAAGGGACATTGACTTCCTCAGGTTGATTCAGCCGATTTGGTGTTGATTGTAGCGAAGTTGACAACGTGGATAGAGTAACAACACAAGGGTCGTTGACCTTATCGCGTAGTTGATTCAATTCGTTTATATCAGAATCACCTATTTTTGAACAAGCTGAAAAAGAGGCGCAACTTGTGGCGCGGGTGGCTACTTTTTCGCTGTTCGATTCGACTTGATCTAATGCATTTGTTTGTAAACACTCGGAGAGGCATGCGGGGGCATTGACCTCTACGTTAAGTAAATCCAAATCAACATGCCCAGTGATAACGTATCCGTAAATAGAATGCAAGGCCGGGGGCATTCCAGGAATGTCTGAAAATATTTTCACACCGTCATAGACGTGCGGGAATATGTCCCCTGATATTAATAATTGCACGGGGCCACAATTGAGGAAGTCAGGGTCCGCTAACTCGAGATGCTGATAGTGATGTAGTATCTTGTCAGGTAGAACCATAGTAGGTAAATCGCCTGCGATATCGTCTACTATCACTACGTCCGTGGAACGCAGTTTATCTGATCCGTCGCGCGGTCGAATTCGACAAGTGGTTTGACCGTGGTTATCTACAGGTATTTTACCTAACGCCGTCGGTAAGAAGTCTAGTGCGCGTCTGTTTAAGCCTAACTGTTCACTTAGCTCGGTTGTCATGTAACCGGCCATTGAGCCTCCATCAATCATGGCACGCACATCGTGAAAATGACCCTGAACATCTTCTACCTGCACGATAGCAGTAGCTAGAAGTACTGTTGTATCTGATGTATCCGATCTCTTTTGACACGTGAGCGTATCTACGTGCAAAGATGAATGGTGGCGAGCTCCACACACGACACACGACATTCGGGACGGACAGTCCGTGACACGGGTATGACTGCCTGTCCCCGTAGGAACGTGCCTTTTCAAGCAGTTCCCACAAAGGCCTAGCTCGTTGACCTTAGCAGCGCGGAGCTGAGGCGTGAGTGCGTTATATATATCGCACTTATATATAGCGTGTGGCTTTTGACAGCAAGGACACTCGTTGGATTTCTGACGGTCGACAACGTCGGGAGCCTTGCTGGCCGCAGCTGATACGAAAGTCGATTTCGTACGAAGTGGTTTGGTCGAGTCTGGAATGTTAGAACTAACGTAGTTCTTGTGTGCAGTATGTCTAGGCGGCGGCATAGACGGCTTGACGTACACCGGCCTAGCATCTGACATCTCCAGAGCACGAGCCTGTTTTTCGACGAAGTCTAGTAACTGCCCGATAGCAGGAATTTCGTCTTGATCGATACTCAATTCAAAAGCACGGCGCGTGGTTGGATCCAGATTCCGGATTGCAAGTTTGAATAACAAAAACTCGGATAAATTTGCTAGTTTTAAATTACGCAATGCGGCTACGTTTTCCTGATAAACCTGTATAAAATTGTTTAGATTTTCAGTTGAATCTGTAGTGAACGCCTTGTATGAAAGAATCTTATCAACGAATGAAGACGCAAGCGCACGTCGATTATCAAATCGCTTCACTAAACATTCCCAAACAATAGAATAATTGTCCGACGTGACCGGCATAGATTTCGCTATAGATAAGGCTGAACCTGTTACAGAAGCGATTAAGTAATAAAACTTTTCAATGTTTGAAAGAGTATTATTTTCGTGTATCAAACTACGAAATGTATCGCGGAACGTAATCCAGTTTTGTAATTGAGAATCAAATTTAGAAATTTGTAATTCGGGCAATTTTACTTGTCGGCGAGTGCTTTCACTATTGTCATTAGAGTCCCGACGCACCGATGATGGCTCAGATATACTATCACAAACCGTGCGAATAGAATAGAACAAATCATCAAATGCGTCGAGTTCGGTATATGTTGGTATATAGCCAGGTACATACAATTTGTTTATAGAATTGATTTCTTTGATGCAGCGATTATATTCTACGCGTAAATCGTCAAGGTCTTCAGCGCGAGATTTGAAATTGGGTAAAATCGTGGGATCTAAAAGAACCTTGGTTGACAAGTCGTACAACTTTTGTACACGTAAAAAACACATTTCTTTTGACGTAAGAAATGGTTGCAGCATTAAATCGAGATCCATAATATCGTCCTCTTTTTGTATTTTTCTTTTAGTTCTATCGGTCATTTTGATTGATTAAAATGTTCCCGACTACGAATTTATTTTTAAGTAACACAAAAATGAGAGTAGTTTTGGTTAATTTTATAAATTGCAAAATCACACAACTCCGAATATTACGACATTTCAACAAAATCAATTCATTGTACAAATATAGTAAAATAGACCTTATGACGATAGTGACAAAGTCCAAACTATGAGATAATATCGTTAGCAATTCTTGGGGTAGGTAGACATTTTTTAATGGCAAAAATGTTAGAAGTGTATTAGTATACGTAATTTTCTATAGTTTATACTAGTAACTGAGAATTCCGACTCGAAAATGGACAGTCCTGTAATCAGGGCTTTTGAAAACTACACTTTACTATTTACGCGAAAGTTTTACGTACCCCTTTTTTCTCTAAAAAAACCTGGCCTGCTAGTAAGTCCTCCTGAATGTGGTCGTCGGCGAGTCCTGGACGCCTCCTGGCATCCAGGCAAAGTCCAATTGTCGGAACACACACAATGGATAAAGAGGGACACTGATTAAGTTCTAGCACCCGCGATTTTTAGATAGTTTTTGCGTAACGTATCTTCTGCTCAAAGGTTGGAGCAGCACTGTCGATGTATGAAAATGTCATTCATTTTAGAGATGCGCGAGCGCGGGGTGAATGCGCGAGTGACATATATTCGATTGTACATCGACTTGATGAATGTAGTTTTTAAGCAAAGCCAAGTCCCTACAGTATGAATAAAATTTGTCATGATTTGTCAGACCAATCTTGCAACTTTGAAAAATCATGACAAACAAATGTAGCAGCGACAGCGGTATCCGCAAGCTGACAAATTTGGTCGGAGATCACTTTTCGCACCCGGCGCTGACTCGTGCCACGCTAAGATTATCAACGAATATGTATAATGAATAAAAGTTGTCATGATCTGTCAAAGTTTCACTTGTATGACAAATCATGACAAGAATGGAATTTTCCCAGTGATGTATTTGACAAATTATTTAATTTCTTAATTAAAACGGTAACAACCAATAACATTAATTAAGAAATGAATTATTCACTTAAGTAGCAACTTAATTAGATATCTTTAAAATTAATAAGTAAAGAAAAATTATGTCAAATTCAAGCCATACTGGCCATACTTACTCTTTTTACTTACATATACCTACATTATTCAGCACCTTTTTTATTTTGAATTTTGCGTTGCCTGTCAGTTAGTTAAAATGATTTATTTCAGAATGGCAAAAACACGTAAACAAACCGGAACTCACTCACAAATCAGCGTTGCAGTGTCTCGCTCACACTTGCACGCACCACTGGCACGAGGGAGCGGGCAACATGATGTCTCCTCTCACGCTCTGTCAACGGCAACAGGTATGTAGCTGTCTCTGTCACATCCTAGTAGTTAGTAGTTTACGATTTGGCCGCTAGATAGCACTGTTATAAATTGAGAAATTTGTTCTTTGATTTGATTGCTAGCATAATGATTCTGATGTTATGTAAAGATTTCAAACCAAATATTGCTTACTTTCGTAACTATAATGCAATAAATAATTATATCAGAGTCCTTCTATGTATTTGTGAGGTAAATTTACTTGTGTTTCAGATAAGCCCTCTACAATACGACTGGGTGGTGCTGAATATTCACGCGAAGGCCAACAAATGGGACATTGTGGAATCACTTTTCACTAAAAAAGGAAGTAGTATTATTTGTAATACCATTTCAACTGTTTCTTATAGTGTAGTATTTGTTAAACCTGAAGATATGACTCTGGGACATCAAAATACAGTTTATCTACACTAATGTTGTAACATTCTACATATGTTTCCAATACTTGACTTATAAATACTACTATTATAGGGCAGACAACAAAACACTCAATTTAAGCAATTTCACATGATGCTATAATATCCACATCGATATCGTAATATCTCATTATAACATCAATAAAACGCGACCAACCTGACTGCAGGGCCAATCAGGTTGGTCACGTTTTATTGATGCGCGCAGCTGCGCTCTCATTGGTTAGATTTTAATGGCGGCAAAATCACTGTGACAATACACGTACGCGTGAATTTAATTTCATAAATTCAGCTTTTACTCTTGTTGTTTGATTAATTGCATTAGTGAAGATAAAGTAGTGTATGCAACTGCATATAACACGGGTATTAAAACACGAGTGTGAGTTTATGAAACGAGCGCAGCGAGTTTCATAATAGTAACGAGTGTTATATGACAGTTAAACTACTATTATATGACCACTTGGAAAGATGTTTAGTGTTTCTTCTACTTCTTGCGGCCGCTTTCGCTGCAACTGTACTTCGCCGGCTTTAGACTACAAATAAATTTGTTTGTTGTTAGGAGTGTCCCTTCCTTACCACGACACTAAAATAAAAATTCAGTAAAAAAAATTAAGACTCATCTGTTTGTGATCAAGTTTTGTCGTCTTCTATCGCCAAGATATTATCGTGAGGTGGTGGTGGAGTAAATATACTTAAAAAGCAGCACAGTGAAATGAAAAACAACAAGTTTTCATAGTTATCAACTGCCGAAGAATTCTGAACATGTCTTTGCTACTACTGATCTTGATTCGATGTCTTTTGTACAGAATAGAGATACGTTTAAGGCAAAATTCCAATTTTGCCTTTGATTTCTGCTCAGAATTATGAATATTTATATTCTATATAGCCTGGAATTTGTCTCTAT
This sequence comes from Macaria notata, assembly GCA_927399415.1. Lineage (NCBI taxonomy): Eukaryota > Metazoa > Arthropoda > Insecta > Lepidoptera > Geometridae > Macaria > Macaria notata. Next base: position 1,676,161 of record OV656748.1, on the reverse strand, counting down.
TCTGTATTTTTATACCGAATTAGAGAGAGAGAGCGAGAATAGAGAAATTAAAGGCAAAATGGAAGACCTCGGCTCAGAAGTAACAACACAGCTTGATAACCTCCTGTTTTGGAAATTGGTTAATAAATAAAAGCCTTAATAAATATTTTTTCCCCACCAGGACTGGCTAGGCCGCACCACCGTGTCCTCCCACATCCCGCTAGCGAGCCTGCTGGCGAGGCTCAGCGAGCTGCGAGCCAGCAAGCGGCTCATGGCCACGTGTCTCTACAAGGTCGCCAGCGCTGAGGATAGGCTGCGGCTGGCACTGGTACATAAGGTGAGAAACGTTATATATATATACAGGGTCACTGGTAACTAACGCATAACCTTCAAAGGGCGGCTTTAGTACATTAATACCAACAACTTTTGTTCTACGACTTTGGCTAATACTCAATAGATTATTTTTAATATTTTTTTTAAACTTTTATGTATACTTCTTTGAGTTCTTAGGTCTACAATCTATGTCACATATTTATCTCTTTCACTCACTGGTTTTCGTAGAGAATGTATTGTAGCCAGTTGCTACGCCCCGCCGCCGCGCGCCGGGTCTACGCTACGAGCGCTACGCTATAAATCATATGGCGCGGCGGGGTTCAATAACCTCAGTTATCTATTATTAGACTGTTTGTACCTACATTGTTTTCAATAGAATAGACACTTTCTTACATGGCGGCACGCACGTGTAAACATTGTGTATTTTAAAGAAAATTATTGGTTTACTATCTACCTAAGCAAAGTACTTAAGTATGTCAACATGTTAATATGCATTGTATTAATACGAGTACAATAATAACTGTTCCACGAGTACATGGTTATTGACATAAAAAGTTCGGTTGTTAAATAGGTACAATAAGATAGAAGAACAATAAGAAGAAGGTCTAGAAAATACCTTGTGTCATATTAACTCACGTAGATTTCAACAATTTAGAATGTAGAAAGACGAGTAATTTCTTGACCATCCTTTCATAATTGATGACGATTTTCTATGCTAAATTTCATATTATCGGTAACTAGTAAAATAAAGAGCGCTTAGTGATATTTTTGGCAGACGCTACCTACTTATTAATAAAAGCTATTGACGTTTAATATTGTTCGATGTAGGTGTATTGATTAAGAGTAACTAAGCATAAAAAGAGCCTAATCAGCCATATTTAAAATAATAGGTCATTGAACTAAGTACATAGTAACATAAAAAACATACCTATTTACAAATTGTCGGCATCTCTCAAGCTTAGGTCTCGGGGATGTCGGTGACTATCGCGCACATAGCGTTCAAAATAACCACCTTCACTACCTAAACACAAGCCACACCTAAATGTTAATTGTTGTTGCACACGTGTTAGCACTTGGGGATTTCGTTTGATAACGTCAAATGCCGAGATAATTTTGGTTTTTAATTGATCACGCGTGCACGCTCGAGACACGTTGTCACCACACCTAGCATAAACGCGCACCATTTCGGTGTACTCGATATTAGAGTAACGGTACGGCATATTGTTTACCGTCGAACAATCACAAAGTACAGAAAAAACCCGACGCCTACGCGCGCGCTTTCTAATCCACAACTGACCTTGAATAATTAGGTCATGCACCGAGTGGCGCGAGCGCGGGGCCGCGAAGGGGTGCGCGCATATTCGGGACTCGTTTGCGCTTGTGTGCGCACTTTCTAGGCACACACACATATGAGCGCGCTATTTTATAGCGTGAGTTAAGAAGTTTAGAACTGATTTTTCAGCGAATAATATTTTTGTATGAAAAAAAAATTCAATGAATTTTAAAAAGTCGTAGAACAAAAGTTGTTGGTATTGATGTAATAAAGTCGCCCTTAAAAGGTTTTGCGTTAGTTACCAGTTACCCTGTATATATAAGTAGTGGGTGTAGTACTAGTAAGTGCTCGCGGCTTCGTTCGCATGAAGAAGTAAAACTGGCATCCCCTATTTCACCCCTTTAAAAGTGGCAATTCCAAAAATCCTTTCTTATCAGATGCATACCTACGTCATAACATCTACCTTCATTCCAAATTTCAGCCCAATCCGTCCAGTGGCTTGGGCTGTGCGTTGATGGATCAGTCAGTAAACATGCGCTAAGAAAGGATTATTATTTATTGGAAATTTGACTGTTTTCTTCTTTCTTTTTTTCTTTATTTCTTCTATTATGTGTAAAGTTATGATTATTCATAACATCAAAGCAAAAAAAAATCAGCTGTTCGTTAAAAGAAGCTCATCACCTCCTGACAAAATACATGGAGAATCAAAAATATTCTCGCTTGTTGCCAAAATTCGAAAATTTATAATAGTTTCTGCAGAGATTATTTAAAAATCTGTTGAAGCAGTATCTAACATTACACAGTAGTTCAAAAAATCTATACTTAATTATAAAGCTGAAGAGTTTGTTTGTTTGTTTGAACGCGCTAATCTCAGGAACTACTGGTGCGAATTGAAAAAATCTTTTTGTGTTAGATAGACCATTTATCGAGAAAAGCTTTAGGCTATAGAACATCACGCTGCAACTAATAGGAGCGAAGAAACAATAGAAAATGTAGAAAAAAACGGGGTAAAATTATTGATCTCTGAGGGCTTCCGTTGCGTGCGCTGCGAAAACGGTTCAAGATATCAAAAAAATGTGTATGAAAGAATTATTCCTCTTGAAATGATCTAACAAAATGTCCGCAACAGTATGTCTATCTTTTAAGGTTAACTCACTAGAACCGTTTTTATGGTAATAAGTAACTATTCCACGCGGAAAAAGTCGCGGGCACCAGCTAGTAAAATTATAAAGTGTATTGATCACTCTCGCTGTCTCATCTTACTCTGACTATAAGAAGTTGTACGGATATTATCCCATTTTGTATCCCTCTCTGTTTGTCTCGGGTATGGTGGGCATCGACACTTTAGTTTTAAGGCGTAAATGTGCACTTTTACTCCATTTTTATCAGCTGCTGAACGGTCAGATACATAATCCCGATGCGCTGGCTCGCCTCGCCTTGCTGGCGCCGACTCGGCAGCGGCCGCCGCGCGAGTGTGGTGTGCGTCCGTTGTTCGCTGCGCTGCGCGCGCGCACATGTACCTCGCAGTACGCGCCGTCTGCTCAAGCCATTAGCTTGCTCAATGCAATGATTGCTCAGAACAGAGACATAGATGTGTTCTGTTCTAAATATAGGAAATTTCGTTGTGATTGTTGTAAATTTTTAAGTAACGTAGTTTATAATATGTTCTACCCAAATGCTTTAGCATTATTATAGTAGGTAGTTATAATATATATAATAATAGTTGGCTTAATGTACGTGTTGGCTTAAGCTGTTAGTACATAAGTAATAAAATAAATAAATAAATAATAAATATTGAATTTCAGATACATTCAGTTGTAATAGAAACGTACGCGAAGCAGAAAGACCGTCTGGAGCTGACCAACTATAAGATGACGCTGAATCCACAATCTGAAGAATACATCCTGGCGGAGAATACTCTTAGAGATATGGTGAGATATATAGATACTTATAACTTACTTAACGGTGAAGGAAAACATCGAGAGGAAACCGACATGTTTGAGGACCACAATATCCGAGGACATGTGCCTTCCGTGGAAGGACCTGGTCGCCCACCACGATGTATCTGCACAAGAGAACTCACCTAACGAACTAATTCTACAGGGGAGTCACGACCCTCAGTCATAAGGAAATACGACTCACAGAGAGATAGATATTAGATACTAATAATATAGAGGAGAAAGTTTGTGAATGTATGTTTGTTTCTTATCAAGCTTTGTACTAGTTCGGAAAAAAACAGTATTAAAAGTAACCTAGAATCGATTGATTGTTTTGTTATTGCTTCTTAATTTATAGTTAGAGACTGTTTCAAGTTTAAGTCCCACGGAAAAGTTTGGAACTAACATTTTATAGTTATTAGATCATATAATCATGCGATTTTTTTTTTTTTTTATTTCCTCCTCCACAAGTTTTAATCCCCCTACGTTGTAGGCTACGTTGTAGGGGACATTTTTTAGGTTCTTACTTGTACCTAATACACAAATATAATGTACTTAATAAATTTAATAAAATGTTTTTTTTTTTTTCTTTTTTTTTTACCCAATTTCTTTTTTTATTTTCACAGCTATGATAATTCTAAGTTTGGATACAATTTTATAGCAATATCATATATATGATATTATAATAATATATATGATATATATGATATTGATATAATCATGCGATTATGGCGCCTTAACTGAGGGAACTCTTTCGTAAAACGGTCTCTACATACAACTTGCCTTATGTTCGATACTTCTTGCTTCCAGATTGGACTTTGCTAAATTAAAATGCTAAGCTAACATCAATGCAATCCAATAAGTAACATATTTTTATTAATCTTTTCAGTCTATCAAATGGAAAAACTGATCGCCATCTCTACATAAAGAAAACAGGGAATCAAGCAACTGAGATATTATTTAATTTTAAGGTAAACTTATTTTTATCCTAAGCGAAATTGTTTTTAAATTCCACAAATATATAATTTTTGTCACCTATTGCATATTTTTTTCATGAATAGTAAGTTACGAGAATAATTAGGCTGTAGATTACTAGTCACTTACACAAAACCTTTTATGTTATCTCTAGTACTCCAATACTAATAACTGTATTCTTAAGTGGCATTCCATTTTGGGCGCTTCCGTGGGTTGGATGACACGTTAAATTGTAGTTCCAGGCTGTTTGTCTAGTACAACAGTCGTTAAGCCATGTCAGAGCCCCTTATTTTAACTGGAAAATCTAGGCTGTATAGACTTGTAGTTAAAAAACTGTATAAACTATTTTAAGTTTTTTGTCATCAGTATAATGCTACATGATTTCTTTTTAAATTGTATACTTACTGATTTAGTTATTTGATTGAGATAACGCAGCTTGTTATGTATGAATTAACTAATTTGCAGAGCAGTAGTTTTAGTCACAGAGCTATTTTAAAGTCTATCCTGTTTTGTGATTTTGTTTTATTATGAACAAATTAGGGCGGCTTGATAAACTCTCGACACAGCAGTTGGCCACTCTCATGAGATAAGAAGATTCTACAGTGCAGATAAGTTGTAAAACCTACATTTATGTAGGATAGAAATATAGGATGGCATAGGCTATTTTTCATCGTGAAAAACGCAGGTAATCTGCGGTCGATTATTTAAAAAATATATCAAGGTACAAGTACGAGTACATATACAACTATCTAGATATATATATATATATATATATATATACACGACTTTACTCTAAATGGTATTATGATATATCTTATCTGTGATGTCAAAATGTATTTGTAAATAAGATAGTGGTGGCCACAATGGCCTCGTATATTTATTTTGTGATTAGCTAAGCCGAAACCATTTACTCGTAGACCAGCCAAATTTGGTATGTTATATATACTTATTCGAATGTGTATTGTAATTTGGTATGTTCCAAATTGATTGATGAAAATAAGTTTTGACATCAGATATTGTTAGTATGTGTATGTATGTCTATTTGCAGTGTTACTTGTGTATGGGCTTGAGGCAATCTAATGGTCAAATATTTCAAAGTCTATTTAAATATATAAAACTCAAAGGTGATTGACTGACTGACATATCTATCAACGCATAGGTCAAACCACTGGACGGATCGGGCTGAAATTTGGCATGCAGGTAGATGTTATGATGACGTAGGCATCCGCTAAGAAAAGAATTTGGAAATGCCACTTTTAAAAGGGTGAAATAGGGGGTGCAAGTTTTAACTCTTAATGCAAGCGAAACCGCGAGCACCCACTAGTCAATAATAATATCATAAACCTATATATGTATTTAGGTATGCTTATTTAAACGTAGTGATATATATTTGTCCGGTGTATATAAGGTGTACCTAAGTGTGATATATAAACGTAAACATTGTGTGAAATTGAGTGGTGTTGTTCTATTTGCTCAATTATATAGAGTTGATTAATGTAATCCTTAACAGTACTTTTAATAAACAGCATCTCATTTCGTTGGTAAGTCCATCAAAAACCTAAGTATAGGTAAACAAAAATAAACAAACCTATCACGTTTTCTTACAATTTATTCCATAACAGGTTTCATAAATCTAATTCGTCTTATATTTTGTAATCTTTGGCATTTTTTAACTACCTAATCGTCTCCTCCACCGCAACAATCGTCATCGACCTCAAATCCACACATTTTTGCCAAAAACACACATAAAGTAACACACATTAAACATCTCAATATCTTTCCGCAAGAACCGCAACCGCAACTACACGAACAACACATTTTTATGCTAAAACTTATTAAAATTAACTAATAAAAAGTAAAACAATAGATTTAGAAGTAGGTATAAGTTGTAAGTTATTTAAGAGTTTGCTAATTGTAGAAACTATGAGTTGATTTAAATTGTTCTGTCGACCTTTACTTGTTTTCTTCGATTTGATGCAATTTTTTCCGAGTTTTTTTGATCTTCACTTGTTTTCTTCTTGTTTTATGTAATGTTGATAGAATTTCACTTGTTCCTTCTCAAATTTGTTGTTTTTTAATGTGTTTTCACTTTTAGGACGGCTTATTTTGGGCACGAATCTTCACTGTTTACTGTTTCTTATAATGTTTGTTCCGTGTACACTTTTTCTGCGCAATTTCTGTTTAAAACCACACCCAATTACTATGGTCTCGTCTTTTTAAATATCCATAAAACTGTAAACAGGTCGGTGCAAAGACCTCACTTGAAATTATCACTTAGGTGACTTAGTCACTTTGTGACGAATCATTTACTAAATAAGTGCAGTGTTTGCGTCTGAACAAAACAATGGTCGGCAAAGAAATGACCTCATTCAGTAATACTCAAGGTAATATAAATAGTTTTACGTGGTTTTACACAGCTGCTGATAAACGATTACTTTATCTTTTGATAAGCTTCAATCTTAATTACAAAAATCATTGTAGTGTATAAAATTAACTTATCGATCTTATTACAAAAATCATTGTTGTGTATAAAATTGAAATGTGTTTGTTGATTTGTTCCTCATTCATGTGGTACCGGAACGATGTATCATTGTGATTTTTGGTGGGAAGGTAGTAGGTATAAAGAAAAAGAAAGAAAGAAAACATTTATTGTGGCAGATTTTAAAAACACACAGGAGTAAAAACATAAAAAACAAACATAAAATCTGCCACAACACAGCCCCAACTCAGCATAATGCTGGTTGTATGGAAGCAACCAGCGCTGGTCTTCCGTTGGGGCTGGCTGTGACATCACGCACGTACAAGAAGGCAGGCAAACAAACAAAGGACGTATACAAAGAGGAACACTGGTAGTGGAAGAAATGAAATAAAATTAATAAAAAGATATTACATAAGAATAAAGTTTTGCTGAATAATTAAATACTGAGTAGGCCTCGTTTTAGGTACGCCTTAATGGAAATACGATAATGTATTATCTTGTTTTTTGGTATAGTGATGGAATAGTGTCCCAAGAGTGACAATTTATTTTTATCTTGAAATAATGCGAGTAAAGCCGCGGGCGAGCACTTCTTTCCACTAGTTATTATTTTATGTATTATCTAAGTCAAGGTGTGGTTTGATCTATTTGTTTCTCTTTTACGCAGTAACAGAGCGACGTATTATTGTGTTTTTTGACGTGGTGATAGTAGATAGGTAGGTAAGTATGTGTATTTATTTGTATAAATATGTATAGTATATATATATATGTAGGTACGTATAATATATATTAGTAATATTTCTTATTTCCTTTTTGTTGTACACCACATTCTTCTTTTTTTTCTTTTTGCTTATTTCTCTCCAGCCGAAGGTTGCCTGGAAGAGATCGCTTTTAGCGATAAGGCCGCCGCTTGTTACATTAGTTTAGATACAATTTGTTTTATGTACTGTTTTTTAATATGTGTCAACAATAAAGAGTTTATCTATTTATCTAATGAGAGTCCTATTTCATTATTAGGTACATTTTAGACTAGCCCGACATACCCCGCCGCCCCCCCCCCCCCCCCGGGGAAGAGTGCGGAGATGCGTAAATGCATTTCCTCCACGAAAAAAACAAAAAAAGGTACATTTTAGACTGAATCGGATAGTCAAAGGTTGTTTATTGGTATTTGATAATTACTGAGCGAGCCTGCTTTACATCCAGACGCACCCTGGTTCGAATCCTCCTACACCAATGACTTGTATTTTCAAGTCATATGTGGCTTGCACTCGCTTAACGGCGAAGGAAAACATCGTGAAGAATCACATGTTTGAGGACCACAATATCTGAGGTCATGTGTCTTCCGTGGGAGGACCTTAGCGCCCACCACGATGTATCTGCCCAAGAGAACTCCCGTAACGAATTAATTCTGCGGGAAAGTTACGACCCTCATCCATGAGGAATTACGACTCAAAAAGAGTACATTATTAGTAACCCTGTAAACAAAACGTATATAGTAACGTTATCATGGCCGCGAGTAAACAGTAGGGTAGATAAATAGATAAGATACAATGTGGAATATGTTGCTTTATTACCGTTTATATTTTTCTCTGTCGTACTTAAATGAAATTGCCTCCAAACGCTTTTAAGAACATTATTAAAAACTTCTTTAGTATCAACCCATTTTATACACTAAACGAATACATGAGATTGCCTTTGACAGAATCATCATTTGTGTATGACCAAATTGTTTGATAAGTTTACTAATTTAATTTAAGTATGTACCATATAATTAAGAAAAATGTAAATTGACTTGCCCAATGTAACGAGATGTTATAAGGTGAGTAAATTTAAATTGACTTGCTCAATGTAACGAGATGTTATAAGGTGAGTAAATTTCTATTATTATAATGTTCTTGTGAATCATTTTGGTAGGATTGGATCGGAAATTATATGAATCAGAAGTATGACTAAGTTTGTTATTGTGTGCTTTAATTAGGTAGATATGTCAAGTTGTTTTGTTATGTTAAAAAGCGTGTGGCTCAGCGGTTTCAGAGTCTGCTTTTCATCCAGACGCATCCTGGTTTGAATCTAGCCCTACACCAATGACTTGTATTTTCAAGTTAAGTGTAGATTTGCACTCGCTTAACGGTGAAGGAAACATCGTGGGGAAACCGACATGTTTGAGGACCACAATATCCGCGGACATGTGTCTTCTGTGGAACGACATGGGCGCCCACCACGATATAACTGCCCAAGAGAACTCGCCTTACGTCGTAAGGGTTAGTCGTTGCGCTCCAAGTACATAAGTGAAGTAATGAGACAGACATACAAGATCCTTGCCAACAACAGAGGCTACTAATGATACTAGGCTACTAATGACTGGCCTGTTAGCTTAGTTGGTAGTGGCTCTGCCTTCTAATCTAGAGGTCGCGGGTTCGATTCCCGCATGACAAAAGTATTTATGTACCTTAAAATTTATAATTACTTGTGTTGAGTCTGGTCGTTTGTATGTATAATAAGTATGTATTTACAAAAAGAAAAGTATATAAGTAGGTATTATATCCGTTATCTAGTACCCACGACACAAGCGTTTGCTTAGTGTGGGGCTAGATGGCGCTGTGTGCTATGTCCCGGAATATTTATTTATTATTTATTTTTTTATTACTAGGGCGGTTTAAAAACTCGACGGGGTCTTTTATCAGTTACAATAACTTTCATTCAAGAGGTGACCTTTCGACAAAATTAAATTTAATGCGTGAACAAACTATAAAAGTAACTATCAGGTGAGGTTCTATTCTGCTTAAACATCAATTAGATTTACTTCAAAAATCACAATGTATCGATGTCAATTTACTTACACAATCTGTTTGAAAAAGCGATAAATTCGCGGAATTTCCAATTTCCTAACAAATTTTCCTACTCATGTTCGATAACAATAATCAATAATTCACATATTATAATATCCGGTTGATAATGTCGACACGAGTGGTCATATCGTTAAGAACGTAGATATCTTATACGAAATCAAGAGTTTTACTGAAATATTTACAGCTACTACATACCTATTGATATTAAATTATGGACGAATCAAAACCTACTAAACCACTTAAACATTGGAAACCTAGATACTTAAACCAAGCTCATCGTGAAATATGGACATCACATTAAATCCATAGGCGAAGCTACAGCAAGGTCAGCAAGTCAAGCAAAACAAAGCCTAGCCGAAAATTCAAAACCGATTCTGCATCTATTAGATATTTTTCTTACAGACAAACTAGCCAAGCAATAGCTCTACTCCAGGTAACTTACAGTAAAACGTAAGATCAAAATAATTTTCTGTAATCGGCATTCCAAGATCCAATCATACGAAGAAACAAATCTTATCAAGAAGGTTGTGACCACTCGTAAGCTTTCGTAGAGAAAAGCTTGTTAACAATTTGATGAATAGACCAGGATAAGACATTATAAAACGCAAACTGCTGAAGCCTCTGCAAAAGTAAAAACGACTGGACACGCATATCAGTACTTCATCATCTTTCACAGCCCTTGGGATCCCACTGCTGGGTATAGGCCTCCCTTTGTATGTGCCATCTGCGTCGATCTTGTGCAGACCTCATCCAGGTTGGACCCTCGACTTTGACGAAAGTGTTATTTTTCAGTACTTAGAACTAATGTAGTAAAAAAGAAATATTAATCACACATATCTGAAGACAATACTAACCAGACAAGTCGCTATATTCGCCCAAACAAGTTAAAATACATATCGCCCAACCTATTATATATATATATAAAGTACTAACCGAGTATCCAAGATATAAAAAAATGTGTTGCTGTAACTTTTGCGGCAGTCTCCGTTGCATATTTTGCTTCACCTTCTGTGCGTATGCATTTCACTTGATAGGTGTAGAATGTGATTGTAATTGTTTCGATTGCTGTCCTTGTTTTGCTGAAGCTTATGATGATGATGTTAGAGTTGTAAGCTGTGATAAAAAATATGACGCCCAAAGCCCTTCGGTCTTGCTGATTGGAGAGATATCATGAATAACATATGTACAATGTGTCATATTAATCAATTAAAATAAATACTTACAAACTTTAATATATATTTTTTCACATGGTATAGGCTCACGCTTGATTACAACTTGCCTGATGTTAAGCAACGTTATAATCTACGATCTAGGGTGCTTGCGGTTTACTCTCGACTTGAAGACCAACAAATTATAGTTATAATAAAGAATAAATAAGAAAAAAATACTTATAATATATAGACGTTTTGAATTTCATTGTTACTAATTGATGCCCGTGGCTTCGCTCGCATTATTTCAAAATTAAACGTAGCCTATGTCACTCAAACTACCTACATAGTACATACATCATGATCAGATCATCATGCTTATGCATGATCATCATTCAGCCGTTTTTGTATGATGTGCACACAAATGGACAGAACAGACAAGACTTCTAAAAACTGCTAAAACGTGTTCTATTATCAATTTAAGTAAATATACCCAAATAATATTTTTCTAATATCTGCTATTTTAAAGATCTCTTAAACCTTTTTAGCTATAGAATAATGTAAAGAGGAATGGAGTATGTGCTGGTTTTGTTAAAAATATAAATTTGCATAGGTAGGTGTACCTATGCAAATTTATATTTTTATTTTATTTATTGTTTACTAAAAATATTTAGGCACATATAAATTGTAATAGAAATATAGTATCTATGTATACTTAAACGCATCTGTTATTGAAACATCGTATACAATAATATTAATTCATTATAAAACATACTAACAACAATTACCAATACATTCAAACTTTACACACGAAAAAAACGTCAAGTTGAATCGAAAACCTCGTTTTTTGAAGTCGATTAATTTCCTAAATTATACACACAAGAGCTACTAAAAAAACATAAACTATATATTTAGACACAGCAGTGCTTAAAGAACACTAACATAAGTAATTGGAATTAATAAACGAATAACACTTTTAAAACCAGTAAAATGACTTGGTGCGTTCAAAGCGTAAGGTTCAATCGTCGCTCCCAATATCATCAGCACAGTCACCGCATCCCTCATCCTGGCCGCACATAGAAAGACACATGTCACATAAAGCCAAGCACAAAAATACTTTTAAGCAAGTCGACCAGCATTCATTAGTGCAGCAGGGACAGCAGTTCACATTACACATTTTATTTACACTATTATAGTGGCATTTAAGTATACCTATAATTTGTTCATCTCAATTTACTGTAATAGTCCAACATAGTATCCAGTCCGATAGATGGTACTAGGAATGACTATCTCCAAATGTGTTGAGTCCAAATCATGAATGAGCTTCTTTGAATTTCCAATTGAATATAAATGTATTGGTGATTTGATCCATATTCTTGATAGACATTTCAATAACCAGTGAGGCAAAATTAGAGCATTTTTTAAATATATTTTTAAGCTTTTGAAAGCAAGTTTTTTAGCCTTAATTTTTTTTTGGGTTTCGGTTCACTTCAATAGAAATTCCAATTGTTGAAACAATTAAAGGAGACGGGAATGGCTCAACTTTCCAAAGCCGCCACTCGCGTTGGAGGTCCACAATTTTTTAAGAAGTAGATAATATTTAGAAAAGGCTACACGTTAAATATTTAAGTGCGGAGACGCTTAGTTTACGAGATATTAATTTTTTAAAATCGAAAAATAATCCTTCGTTTTGACAGTTTCTTGACACTATGACGGCCATTAGCGTTTCGTTTTACGGACTGCTATTACATACAAGCGTGCGACTTATCAAACTATTATATTTATTTGCTAATGTGTATGTAATGTTTAGTTTTTGTCACAATTACGTATATATTGATGAAAAATACATATAATACGTAATTTTATTTATTATTTGATCGCAAATTTTTACGTAGTTATAATATTTTGTGTGTAACTTGTAACTTGATGAACGAAACGTGACGCCATTGTTTTTTTTTAGTATTGGCGTTACACTCTTCGCGTATTTGCCAGTGTCAAGTAATTTTCTTTCTTCTTCGATGCATGCTTGAGGTTAGGTTAGAATAGAAGGGGATGGCGGGGTCGAGTGAGCGAGCGTAGCGGGTTGGGGTGTACTTTACGGGACGCTAAACCTAACCTAACCTGTTGTAGTGCAAGTGTTGGACTCGAAGTCACTTGTCTGTGTCAGAAGGTAGATTAGGTTCGTTAGGTTGCTTTCTACCACGCACATGCGACGACGAGCGAAGCGAGGAGGAGCCAAGTCCTGTTGTAGTGCTAGTGTTGGACTCGAAGTCACTTGTCTGTGTCAGAAGGTAGATTAGGTTCGTTAGGTTGCTTTCTACCACGCACATGCGACGACGAGCGAAGCGAGGAGGAGCCAAGTCCTGTTGTAGTGCAAGTGTTGGACTCGAAGTTACTTGTCTGTGACAGAAGGTAGATTAGGTTCGTTAGGTTGCTTTCTACCACGCACATGCGACGACGAGCGAAGCGAGGAGGAGCCAAGTCCTGTTGTAGTGCAAGTGTTGGGTTAGGTAGTTAAGTACCCCATAGTGAAATCGTAGTACTTAACCTCAAAATACAAAAATGGTCATATCTCGAAAACCCCCCTCCCTCACCCCTCCCCCCCAACCCCCCCCTTGAATGGCGGCTTTGGAAAGTTTAACCAAATTCGTTATTGGTCCATATGTACATCTTCTTCTTATCGAATGAGAGTGGCCAACTCTGGTGTCGAGAGTTTTCAAACCGCCCTAAGGGCCTCTGTATGTACATTAAAAATGAATTTATTTGTAGACCCGTTTCACTTTTCACTAAGAAATCTTTCTATGAACAAAAGATTCTTATTTTAAACTCAAATGTGTTATATTAATTTACTTTTATTCAAATTTGCACAGAAAAATTTAACGAAATTAAAGAAATTATAAACAAAGCAAAAATAGAATAGTGACTTTGAATCTTCGTAACTTCTGCGCTGTCTTGTTGGTAGAAAAAGTTTTTATTAAAATAATATATACTTTAGAGCAAGAAAAGGGAATAATAAATTAGTTGACCATTGCTTTCTTATAAAATTATGTTTGTCGTTTTGTTGCACTATTACTTGTTTAAATTGATATATCACCTTAAACTTTAAGATTTTCTTTCAATACCTACTTCTTAGTTCTGAGTCGACACTCGATATTTTCCCGCGTAGATCGTGGATATAAGTATATGACAGTTCGTTACATGACGTTGACACAATATTGAAAACTTTTTCTTTATACTTATATAGTGTTTTTGGGTTGGTTATAATAATAATATTTATTATTTTTAATATTTATACCTGTAATTATTAATTTATTTTATTTAGATACGTAAAATTAAATGAGATTTTATGTAATACTTAATTATATTATACTTTATATATTTTACTTAGAAATGTTCTAAAATAAATCAATTCGAAGTATCTCCAAACAATTATTTTTTAAATTTGCATATAAGTGTATGTAAATGTGTTGTAAATAATAAATATCTACATAATACGAGTCACCGATAGAGAACTTACCTACATATGTACATATATAATATTATGGACACATAACCTACTAACTATAGTAATTAAAACTCTGTTCAAATTAATATTAATTTATTGTAAAACATACCTACTAAATAATCTAAGTCTAAGTATAAACTCATAGGTAAGGCAATACGTACTAAAAAACGAATTGAGAACCTCCTCCTTTGTTTTTGAAGTCAGTTAGTGATTAAAATAAGTATTTTAAACATTGTATAAACTACATAAAAACTACTATAAAAACAACAAATAATTGATAGCTATTTATAGCAAACCACCCGTTTAGTGTCCAAATTCTATAAAAGTCAAGCTAGAAATCAAATTCACACCCTCTATCCTTGCTTGCTTGACTACGAATAATTAATACCATAGGTATAGGTAAACGTAACTGAACATAATCATTCCACGAGATAGTCAACCGCCGCCGCTGCGGTGGAGTCGGTGGGCGGAGCTTAATACCTTAGCGACCAATTGCGACCAAGCATTCGGCTATTTCCAACATCGTAACCAATCGCGAGAAAACTTTGTATGCTAGTGTTATGTGGGAGAGAGACGAAATGTGGAAGGGTTTTCGACGAGACATTTTTAAGGAGTCACAATTAACTTTAAAAAATCTGAATCTGATCATACGTCCCTCGAGGAAGGATCTGGGCTCCGTAATTACCCTAAAAAACAAATCTGAATAAATCCTGCGGGGGAGTCGCGACCCTCAGTAATGTCGACGCGAGGAGGAGAACAATTAGGTATATAAGTAACTATTACTCGTAGACTTAAAAAAATGGCGGGCCATAGGGCCCAAGAGCTCGTTTGATTACTGTTCCTATTGAGGCGTAGGGCTTAAGCTTGGATTTCCTAGGAAAGCGGTTCCGACATATAGCGGCCGTAATACAGCGGTGAATGAACGTTGTCTATGTAAACGTAATGGCGCGGTTTCCTAGAGAGCGGTAACTTGCACCGTAATTTACTTTAATTATTTTTGCGTCCGTAATATTACAGCCGCTATATGAAGGCACCGCTGTCCTAGGAAACCAAAGCTTTAGGAAGGCAAGTCTAATCGTCATCAGGGCAACAGTTGTCGCACACACCCTCATGTCCACATTGAGCAAAGCACCAAGCACACACATAAATACAAAAAACAATCTTCAAACACGTGCAAAGGCATCGACAACAAGGACTTGCACAGCAGCAACACATTCTTCTTTGTATATATATAATCGTCTTTATATATCTCAGTTTAAAGTATAGTCCAACATAATATTTACTGGCATTGATTGTACAGGGAATGACGATGTCCAAATAAAATAAATCCAGATTATAAATTCGCTCCTATTAAATTCAGATTTGCTATCGATGAGTTTGTGATTTAATCCGTATTCTTGACAAACTTTTTCAAGGCAAAATTACAGCGAATTGCTCATATATGTTAGCTTTCCAAAGCTAGGTTTTCAATCCAACTTGTGTTCGTAATAAATAAAATATAAGTGCTGAAAACAAAATGCATTTCCAAATCAGGTTTTTGCATACAATTTAAGGAGCTGAAAATCTAATTCTTTTGGCTTAGTAGTTGCTTTAGTATCTACCTAAGTATATATTTAAATGTTCTTCAGAATTGGTTAAATCTAGGATACATCGATAACTTCAAAATATATCCTTTCGACTACGACGTCTGTAAGCTTAAAAATTGCGGTTCAATATAAGGAAAGTAATATCACATAAAGTTCTCACAGAAAAATGTTATAAAAGATCAAATAAACCGAAATAAACGGCGCAAAATTCGAATTAGACAACTCTATTAAAGTTGACTTTGAGTCAATGTAACTTTTAAATTTCTGTGACAGAAGAAAAGAAGTTAGTACTCTTCAAAAATAATAATAAAGAGGTCTACTTGTATTGCAAAACTCGTCCTTGACTGCAAATTTCTCTACTTTTTTTTATACAAGACAGGCCCTAGGTTTCATCATTACTTGGCAACGTTATAGCCTACGATTTAACACATGATACAAGCGTAAGCTTAGTATGGGGCTAGATGGCGCTGTGTGATATGTCTATCAATCTATCAAATTTGGATCACCGAGATACAGGTCTAGGCCTAGTTCGGGGTCCGTTGTAATGCACATAATTAGTTATTGATCAATTCTATGCGAGTTACAAAATTGTATAATTTATTTACGCTACATATCAAATTTGCGTTTATACTATGTACTAGTTATCACTTCATTTATAATTTAAGATAATTAATCATTAAGTTTTATCAAACAAAAATGTAATGAATTATTTAACTATTATGTATCAATTTGTGCAAACCATGAATTAATGTTTTTGGAAATAAATAATTTTTATCTTTATCTTTTATACAAGACAGGCCCTAGGTTTCATCATTACTTGGCAACGTTATAGCCTACGATTTAACACATGATACAAGCGTAAGCTTAGTATGGGGCTAGATGGCGCTGTGTGATATGTCCTGAAATATTTATTTATTTATTTTTAATTTAATTCATAAAATAGAAAACATAATTTCATATTAGAATTTAATCCAAATAACAATAGTATAAGAAATAAACTATAAACATTATTTACATCTCTAAAACTTTAGCAAAATTACATCAAAATATAACACTATAAAAACACACGATGTTCGTAAATATTGTATCTATTAGTTTGGTTTTGGTTTCTCTGACCGTAAGCAAATTTTTTTATTCAAAAGTTATTAAAACTGTGGTTAAATGAAAAAATTCCAAGTAGGTATAGGCACAGAATATTATATTATAGGTTTTCGATGGCCAAAACCTAGATTAAAATCATTTCATACAATTTTATGATAAGATTTTGATAGTGACATAGGCTACTTTTCATCCCAAAGCAAAGGGAACAAACCCGTGGGCGTCCGATAGTATTATTTCAGTACAGCCATGCTCTACGCTTGAACACAGTCGCTAATGTGGAGCAGAGAGCGGTCAACTACTAGTTTTTCACAGATAACACATTATCTATTTGACAGTAGATAACTTGAATCCTGTGTCGTGGTAGAGTTGTTCTTCATCATCTTTGTCGAGAAGGAGAGATACCTGCAACATGATTATTATAACCATATTAATAGTAGATTAGTAGCCGAGGGCTGTAAGGCATCAATTGCAGCCCGAGATAGTAAATAGTGTAGGATTTCAGTGAGGAATGTAGCAGTAGCTTACGTAATACAGGCCCACTGAGGGACCTAGCGCGTGGCACGGTCACAAATTCAAGTACAAAACTGAAATAGTAAGTAAACATCTAGACACTAAGAAAAAAAAAATTGTACGCACTATCTTTTGGCATAATAAATTATTTTGATTTGATTTTGATTTTGATAGTTAGGCGCACGAGCGCAGCGAGGGCGCCTATAGTTCGAGGGTGCAATTGATGCTTACACCCGAGCTAACTACTCTGCTTTACATCTCGATTGTGAGGTAAGTAGAAAAAACCCGTATTACAAGAATAAAACATTTTAATGGTTAGAATTTATAGTGAAATGAGAACAATTTAAAAATTTTAGGGACAGGTGTTTTTTGGGTATGTTAATAGTTTGAGATTGTGATATTTGCTGGTCACGGACAAAATCAGAACTTACTCGTTTTTCATGAACTCGTCGTAAGTTTTCAAATATCTCTCTTTAGTACTTTCAAGTAAAATATTGTTTATTGCTACTTCAGCTTCCGTTTTCATTGAATCAGGAGTGCAGCTTACATAATATGTATATCGTCATTACTTGCAGAACTCATGTATTTTTCCTAATTAGCACGTATTTATAAAAAAATCCCAAAAACAAACAACATTTAAAATGAAAGTTTTCTATTCCCGCCTTTTTTCATCTTTTTTGTCAGGAACGAAATGGAGCATTGCTGTTCGATATTTAAAATTGATGACTATTATAGTCATACGAAGAAGTTTGAGTTTGAATAGCGAAGCGACCTCCTTTGTCTACTACTTAAACTTTTTGAAAGAGTTTTAAGTTTTTTTAAATTACCGCCCTAGGGCTTGTCTAGCTACATTATTACCCTAGAGCGCTAATTGGTTACTTACAAGCCCCATTTGGGGGTAATAAGGACCTACTTACCGAACATGAGAGATGTAAAACATTATTATTGTATCTGCTAAACTTTATTCTATAAATTAGCCTATGTCGCTCCAAGGACCTCATACTACCTACATACCAAAAATCATGATGATCCGTACAGCCAATTTTGCGTGATAAGCGTTTAAATAAACGGACGAAAATTCTAATACCTGAAAAAAAAAGATTAACTAAACGGTTTTCACTCACGTGTAGATCACGTAAATTGTTTACGCGTTTCGGATGTTATGACATCCATCTTCAGAACGTTCGTTCTGGGCCGCGGCAGCACGCAGACTGAACCAACGAACCAGAACGAACGTTCTGAAGATGGATGTCATAACATCCGAAACGCGTAAACAATTTACGTGATCTACACGTGAGTGAAAACCGTTTAGTTAATCTTTAGATAAAATGTCTCACGAAAGTTCTAATAACTGGTCGAACGTGTTCTCTTATCGATATTTTTTTAAATAATTTGTATGTACAGACTATCGACCTTTTTTAACTTTATTACATAAAGATAAAAATGTACCTTGGACTGGCGCCTGATATACAGGTTAGGATTCGTAGATTGAAGCAGTGCGTTTGCTCCAGGCCTGCGAATATTACACAATGAAGTCAACAAATATAATTATATTATCTTCATTACATATTATATTTTCAATAGTAAGTATCAATTAAGTATACAGGTTGACTGGTAACTAACGCACAACCTTTTAAGGGTGGCTTTAGTACATCTATACCAACAACTTTTGTTCTACAACTTTTAGAAATTCGTAAAAAAAACAGCTGTTCCATACATTTTGTCGAATATCTTCCATACTTTTGTATGGAACAGCTGATTTTTTTTATCACGAATTTCCAAAAGTTGTAGAACAAAAGTTGTTGGTATAGATGTACTAAAGCCACCCTTAAGAGGTTGTGCGTTAGTTACCAGTCACCCTGTATATACCCCGATCAGAACAGTGTAGAAATGGAATTAATTTCTTAATTACAAGCACGAGCCACTTTTGTGTACGAATGATATGTGGGAGGAAGCATTTTCAATACACACTTTGTGAGGCATTACAACTCTATATTATTAGTTATGCTTAGTGCGCAGCTTTAATTAATCATGTAAAACCACCAACTTGAGGCACTAGAGGCCATTGAGAGTCGAGCCAAGAAGATCATTGGTAATAATAAACTGTGCCGAGCGAAATTTCAAAGTCTTGAACACCGTCGCAAAGTCGCCAGTTTGTCGGTTTTCTATCGGTTGCATTGCGGAGAGTGTGCCGCGGAATTGCACGGACTAATTCCGCCCGCGCCCTTCTTTCACCGGACGAGTAGAGGTACGGCAGGACGACACAGGTTTATGGTGGAAGTTCCTAAGACCCGCACGAAACGGTACGCTTCCACCTTTATTGTTCGTACCGCTAGGTTGTGGAACTCCCTGCCTGGCTCTCTGTTCCCCACGCACTATAATCCAGCGATCTTCAAAGCGAGAGTGAATTGGTTCTTATCGGGTAAGCACGCTACATCTTAGGCCATAGCCTTACTTGCTATCAGGTAAACTATGGTCAAGTGCAAACCCGTTCAAGTTAAAAAAAAAAAAAAACCACGACCCGCGCAACGATCTAAATAAATAAATAAATAAATATTTCGGGACATTGCTCACAGCGCCATCTAGCCCCACACTAAGCAAAACGCTTGTGTCGTGGGTACTAGATAACGGATATAATACTTATATACTTTTCTTTTGTAAATACATACTTATTATACATACAAACAACCAGACTCAACACAAGAAATTATACATATTTAAAATAACAATACTTCAATAATCTGAGTGTACATAACAATTCTCATATATTTATGGTTTTGTTTTGATGTACAAAATTAGAAAAGTAGATAAAAAATACACGAAGTACCTGTTTGGTCTGACTCGAGTTTGCTTGAATCTGCTTCTCATGATTGGCTCAGTCTATAAAAGCAATTTCGAATGATGTAAGTTTACACTATTCACTGACATGTAAGTCATAAATGATTACAAATCAGTGAACGTTTTTTACATAATAAAAATTAAATGTCAGTTTTTCACGGATTATTTGGAAATAAATTAAATATCTTACCGATATGCTAAACAGCGATGTAGGTCTGTAAACAACTACAGTGGTGACCTCTTCTCGTGGAGTCGCGTGTTTACGAAGAGGAAGCACCTTCTGACTCTCTTCTTCACGGATCCTTTCATCTCTGAAAATTCACGGCAAAAAAATTTAATACATATTTTTTTCTTACAAAATTAAGGAAAATACGAAAAAGTGAGTTTTTTTATCGTAAATACAGTTTGCAACCGGTTTCCGAAACAGTATAGCTAACCAGTCACACATCAGAAATCACAAATCAGCACATTTTATAAATTCCGAATGATTTTACTTGAAAACGAAACACCAATCATAGAAGTCCTTAGCCTTTATGATTTAGCGAATCACTGTCATTGGTTAAATTTGAGAAACCCCTTGCAGGTAGCCTAAACGCAACCAAAATTTCTTACAACATTGCGACAACTATGCCATATATTTTATTCATTTATACACGGTAAAATAGTTATTATTGACACTTTTTCACCCATATCGGTTGTTAGAATCGATTTAAATTTACTTAATCAAATACACACCTCCATTGCTTCAACATTCGATCACTCATATCAACGTTGACACGTCCGTTGCGAGCTTTATATTCCGCTTTGCGAATATTCTCGAATTTTCTATAATTGTCTATTTTGTGAACAGCTTTATTCTTCACTTCATATTGTCTATATTTCGTATATGAATCTCTGTTTCTTGCGTCTGTATGTCTGTTTCTTGTCTCTTGATTTCTGTATCTTATGCTTGGACCTTTTGGCTTTGCATTTGTTTCTTGCTTTCTAACATTCGGATTCCTATATACCACTTCTGCGCCTCTGTTTTTAGATACGGATTCTCTGTTATTAGTATCTGTATCTCTGTTTCTGTCCTCTTTAGATCTATATTTGAGTTGTAGCCCCAATTCTCGATTTAAACCTTTTCTTACTTCGCCTGTGATTACTGCTTCGTCTGTAACGATAAGATTAATTTCTGTCAGAATATTTGTATAACAATGCAATAAAGCCGCTGCCTTTAAACGTTATTTATTTATATTGATTCCGTGTTCAGTGACACATTGTGACTAATTTACCTAATAAAGGGAGGGTTAATTTATGGTGCCTAGGTAAACTATAACTAACTTTATATTTCCAAATTCTTGTTACAGCATGTGCTCATCTGTAAAAATCACTCATCAAGATTTACTTGTCTTGAAAAACCACGCCAGGAAAAATAATTCGATTTGAATACGCAAAATAATAGAACTACAAACATTACCACGATACTTCACGGAAACCGTTGTTTTTTCAGTATCCGTTCTCCAAGTCTGTATTTGTTCTTTTTCAGGATTGTCGTCACTTTCAATATCTTCTTCTTCTTCCTCCTCTTCATCTTTCCCAAGGGGTACAGTTGGTCTGTTAGGATTTATAAAAAAATCTTTAATAGGCTTGACTGGTCTTCGATCTGCGTCTATTACCTCTTCTTGTAATGGTTTGATGAATTTTTGGTCGTAACCATCTGATTTTAAAGAGCCTGTTCTTAGTTCTTGAATCGGTTTAATATTTGGTCTTTTAAATTCTTCTTGTTTGTAAATTGCTTTGATACGACTGTTTCTGTCTGATTCAGCTTGAGATCTTTGAGGATCATTGTGAGTTCTATCAATCGAACCATAGCGTTCGTTATTAATTATTTGGGTATTTGCATCTTCGCTATTTTCTTTAAGATTATCAGAGTCCATTTTATGTTTTGACTTTTGTTTGTATGTCTTTTGACCAATATTTTTTTCCACAAAATATTGATCATCTCTAATGATATGCCCGTCATCTTCAACTCCTTCTTTGAGGCCAAATTTTTGACCCATAGAGCTAACCATATCAGATTTTTGGTCATCTAGACCTTCTATTGGACTTTCCATGTTAATTTGGCCATAGTTTTTATTGGCATTGTTTTTTCTATAAATGAGATCATGGTTATTTTTAAGAGTTTTGTCTTTATCTGAATCATCAAGTACGCGTGGAGGTATATTGTGTTCTGTCGGAATCTCATGAAGTGGTCTAACGGGCCTGTCAGGCCACAGTCTGGTTGAGTAAACCGGGTCTTGCTCCACTGTCTGTAATCTTTTCTTGTTTGGCTGAAAGAAATAACAACAAACTAATTGAGCAATACATTTAAACACTTGTTATTTTGTAGCTATTTGATATAATTTTAAGGTGAGGTGTTTGTGAGGTAATTGCCAATCTTAAACATTCAATGTAGTTATTGTAAAAAAAAAGATAAATAAGGAACCCGTTTTATTGTGCATTCCCCAACCCTTACCCCACGCAAACCTAGACACGCACTATATTAATTTTATAATGCTACTTTACTTATAGATTAAACTACGCTTCAATTTTTTTATGTGATCAGTGTTTGTTAGACAACATCTCCGACTTCTATATGTTGGTGAATTTATCGACGAACATACAAAAAAACATTCAATGTAATTGTATTGTATTGTATTTATTTATCATTCCGTTGGATCTTCCGAACACTTGGTTTCGTCAAATATACATAGTTAGGTACACAGTGTACATAAAAATAATTACAACATTAGTTTTTATTTGTTTTTAATTGCTTGCGTTCAGAGCTAGACAACCACCACACATGTGGATCTTTAGTGTAATGTTCAAGTTTATAATAAGCTTTTTTAATTAGGTAATCTTTAACATATTTTTTAAAGTGAGTTTCATTGAGGTCCAGGATTTCATTTGGAATCTTATTATAGAAGCTTATAGCATTACCTATAAATGACTTTCCGCTTTTCTGGAGTCTCAAACGTGGATATACAGGTTTATTTTTTTGGCGGGTAATCATATTGCAGTCATTTTTTTTTGTTGAGGCCTCAAGAATTTACGGGCATACATTATGTTCTCGTAAATGTATAATGAGTGCACTGTTAGTATTTTTACTTCTCTGAAGACATTCTCTAGTGAATGACGGGGCCTTAAGTTATAAATAGCTCGAATAGCGCGTTTTTGTAAAACAAAGATGTCGTTTATATCTGCAGCGCTACCCCACAATAATATTCCATAGCTCATTATACTATGAAAATATGCAAAGTAAACTAGTCTAGCTGTGGATACATCAGTAATTTTACGGATTTCCCGTATTGCGTATGCTGCAGAAGAAAGTTTACCTGCGAGTGCTGATATATGAGCTCCCCATTGTAACTTTTCATGCAATTTTCAATGCAATCCCTCTTAAGTGTGTATAACTTTTAATAAGTGTTGTAGAAAAGTAGAGAATAAATCTATACCTCAGGTTGTTCGTCTTCATCGTCATATTCTTCTTTCTCATCGTAGTCTTCTTCATGATGATGTCCATAATCTTTTACTGACTGTAGGTTGCGTACCTGTTACGGAAAACATTCCAAACAAGTGGCATGGTTTACGTCTGACAGCCAGAACCTATTTATTAACGTGTTATCCGTAACGAACGAATTAAGGCGAAACACACCGTATAAAGGCGAAAGATTGTACGTGAGTGAGTTTACATGTTTGTTACTTCTTCTTACTAAAACGGCTGAACCGATATGGATGAAATTTGGTAGATTAGACACTGGACTAACACATTGGCTACTTTTTACTGACGTAACACTGCGAGGCACTGATTGATATAAAAACTAAAGACTCATACAAACCGGAGCACAGAGCAGCGGATACGGCGACTGCGGTATCCGCACCGTATGTACCGGACACGCTGCGAGAGGTCCCGGAGAGATAGTCCTCTGGCCCAGCATGTTGGTGTGGGAGAAGTCACAGACCAGCAGCAAGCGGGGCCTGGTGGACCCGTGGTGGACGGCCCCGCAGCCCATAGCACGGAGCGTCCACACGGTCAACTGGCTGAAGTGGCCCCACACTGCTCCTCTAGAAAAGAAAAATAGGAAAAAAATGGGTATACTTTAAATATTTTTTTACAAGGAATGGGTTTGCACTTGACCGGAATCCGCCTGATGGTAAGCAATCATTGTCATAATTATAAGGGATTATAAGCGCAATTAATATATATTAACGTATGTATCGTTACTAGAGGACGCCCGCGGCATCGCTCGCATTATTTCGGAACAAAAAGTAGCATATATCACTCTCAGGACCTCATAAAACTGCTGAAACGTGTTCTGTGATCGATTTAAAGTATATCCCAACATTTTTTTCGAATATTATCTTCCATGTACAGATTTTTGACTGATTAGATACTGTAATTAATCTAGCTAAGTTTAGCTTTATTGTAATCACATTGGTAAGTATTCAATTCGAATTAGCAGAACAACTAAAATATACTTAATTTAGTTGTATTAACCGGCTAACACTTACGTCAAAAATTACGTCGAAAAAATAGCTCGACAAGTTTCGGAAAGTCCTCCTGATGATGGAAACCTCAGATTTCCGAAACTTGTCAAGCTAATTTTTCGACGTAATTTTTGACGTAAGTGTTAGCCAGTTAATACAACTAAATTAAATCATGCCTTACGGGAACTATAATACAGTAAAATAAACTTACTGTCAGTTTTACAATAAGAAACTATTGTCAAAAACTCGCTTTAACTTACTCACATAAACTTTGTTTTTCATATAGGTATTTACCTACAAGGTATTATAGGTCTTATGAGATTACCGCGAAGTAAGCAAAAAGGGCGATATCAGTTGCTTGGGTTGCACCCGTCGTCGCTCCCCCCACCACGCGTCGAACACCCTCGCGACGACGCGACGCGCTCCATTTTCTAAGGACCCTGATCGTCGCCACCTGACCTCGCCCACTGTCTGCCCAGCGTAGGGGTAGCGAACTGGAAAACCACTTATAAGTATGAGTAAGATTTTAAGTTACTAACTACGCTCCGCGCTTCGTATTCCTCATTACTAAGAGTTATGACTCCCCTGCAGATTTAACTGATTGGAAAAGTTTTCTTGGGCAAACACATCGTGATGGGTCTCCAGGTCGGACGACATATTCCACGAAAGAACACGTCCGCGGACTCTAAACATGTCGGTTTCCCCAAGATATTTCCTTCACCGTTAAGCGAGTGTAAGTCCACACGTAACTTTAAAAACAAGCCATTTGTGTGTGGTCAGATTTGAGCCACCGACCCACATTCGCTGAGTACGTACCTACATATGTAATGTGAGAGAATGTAAGTTAGTATGAGTGAGATTTCAAATAAAACTGCAGTGGCGCTGTGTACAATGTCTAAAAAACGAATGTGTGGTTGTGCTTCCTAAGACTCGCACCAAGCATTTTGGTTCGACTTTCATCATTCGAACTGCCAAACTGTGGAACTCCTTGCCCGAATCTCTATTCCCCTTGACTATAGTCGGTTTTCAAGTTGAGAGTAAACCGGTTTCTTGTAGACAAGCGCGCAAGATCGTAGATTACAACGTTGCTTAACATCAGGCGAGATGTAGTCAAACATGACTCTATCATATATAAATAAACTAATTTATCATACCTTCTTCTTCTTATCGAATGAGAGAGGCCAACTGGCGTCGAGAGTTTATCAAGCCGCCCTAAGGGCCTCTGACATGGCTTAACGACTGCCGTACTAGACAAACAGCCGGGACCTACAATTTAACGTGTCATCCGACCCATGGAAACGGCCAAAATGCAATGCCACTTTTCGGTCACCCATCCGTGTACTGACCGCGTCGACCTTTGCTTAACATTGGTGCACGCATGCGATTGCCTCCGCTAGCTGAGCTACGGGCACTTCATTCTTCATGTGTCTTACCAGTAGCTCTGCAGTCATCATGCACGAACTGGCACTGGTCAGCCAGCCTCTGCGCCAAGAACGCCAGCTCGCGATCCCATTGCTGGAAGCAAACACTGACGCTTTTAATTATTAGCAAGAACTTACAATTTTGCAAAAAAAAAATAGTTTAACGAATGTTGCCTGTTAATGAAATAGTTTAAAAGGATGCCTAGAAGAAATCGCCTAAGGCGATAAGGCCGCCCAATGTGCAACACTTTATTTTAAGTACGTTCTTTCTGTGGGCTGTGAAATGGGCTGGCCATGTTTGCAGAAGGACCGATAATCGGTGGAGTAAGCGGATCCTAGAGTGGAGACCGCGTGTCGGTACACGTAGTGTGGGAGGCCAATTGGCCAGACGGAGCGACGACCTGAGGAAGGTGGCTGGGAAGCACTGGATGCGTAAAGCAGGAGACCGTGCAGTGTGGCGATCATTGGGAGAGGCCTATGTCCAACAGTGGACGAATATAAGATAGGCTGATGATGATGATGATGATGAAACCAGGTCGAGCTGAAATTCTTCAAATTTTTGGTTCCTGAGAATGAAGTACAATCCAGGTGTCTTCAAATCTAGATAGCTAGAGTAGATAACTACTGTCAGGCAAGCGTGCTACATCGGGCTTCACTTCAGGCAAGCTAATAAATGTTTAAATTAAATGCAAGTAAGAAAAAGTGCTTGAAAAGGGAAATACTTAATCTGAAAGAACGTATGTGCTGTTGAGTTGCTGTTCCAAAAACGAAATTGAAATGATAAAGGTAGAAAAATAAAGACTCACAACCATCATCATCAGCTCAGGTTTGGGCAGGCGCGCGCCGCCGCGCACTCGCTCGTGTCCTGCTGCTATTCTTTGTCGACGCCTTTAGCAAAATATATTGATGATTTGTAGATGTACGTGGCTTCGCTCGCATTATTTCGAGATAAAAAGGTTTAAAATGAACATAACTTTTTTATTTACGAACCGATTAATATGAAATATTATATATTCAACATTTTAGTGAAAACCGTAGCCAATCGGTTCAGCCGTTTTCGAGTCTATAACGAACAAACATACCTACAGACAAACAGATGTTTTTTAAAAATGATTTTTGTGTTCCATTGCATCAATGAAGACCCCTCAACTATATTTTTTTCAACTATCTTCAATGTACAGACACCGACGGGTTACAGTTTTATTACATTTATTATATAGAATAGATATAGATTTGTTGATGCACGTGGCTTCGCTCGTATTATTTCAGAATAACAAGTAGCTAATGCCACTCCTAGCACCTCATACTGTCTATCTGTTAAGACGTTTTTGCGCATCATGATTTTTTGTATGTAGTATGAAATTCTGAAAGTGGTATATGCTACTTTTTATTCCGAAATAATCCAAGGGAAGCCGCGCGCGTCCACTAATTTTAAATAGATAATGGTTAGAATGATGTTTCATAATAGTGTCCATTGTAATATACCAACATGCCAAGAATTGCTAACCGGTTAATATAGTGCAAGACAAATTTCTTCAGATTATTTGAAAATATGATTGAGGTGTAGTTTTCGCAATTCTCGCCGACGCCGCGCTGAAAAAAAAGTATAATCAAATGTATGTAGGTAACTACTTTAGGTTTTGATTATAAAAAAAAAAAAAATTAACTTATTAGACTTGAATCGATACCCATGCTACGTAGGTCCTTACACTGTGGTAAAAGGTGTAACATACTTGTACCTGTAATAGAACTTTTTTTTTTAACTTGAACGGGTTTGCTCTTGACCATAGTTTACCTGATAGCAAGTAAGGCTATGGCCTAAGATGGAGCGTGCTTACCCGATAAGAACCGATTCAATCTCGCTTTGAAGATCGCTGGATTATAGTGCGTGGGGAACAGAGAGCCAGGCAGGGAGTTCCACAACCTAGCGGTACGAACAATAAAGGTGGAAGCGTACCGTTTCGTGCGGGTCTTTCGGGAACTGGCTTGCAATTGAAGCTGCCGAAACACACGCGGGAATCAGATAATGATAAGGTATGTATAACACTTACATAGGGAAACTGGCAGGCGACGTGCGGTCCTTTCCCTTGACAGAGTCGCTCGTACCTAGCGTTGCAGTATGGTTGGTCTTGTGCATACACGCTCGCTAAAACCCACAGTAAGGAAGCTAGTTTCGCCATAACTTTCATTCGAGTAGCTGAAATAATATCGTATTTAGTTGTATTAACCGGCTAGCACTTACGTCAAAAATTACGTCGAAAAATTAGCTCGACAAGTTTCGGAAATCTGAGGTTTCCATCATCAGGAGGACGAGTCAGCACGCGCGTCCCGGTTGGCCGCCTCGTCCAGACTGGTTCGCCGACTCACTGCCGCACCCCCCCGCTTCTGCGCCCGCTCCGCTCTCGCAACCGCTCGCGCACCGCGACGGGTGAGGATAGGCGATCGAGGCGCCACCGGCGGATCGTGTATTTCTTCCTCATCGCTTGAGATCCGTTGCACCAAGATATTGGGGTCCGCGCACACTATGCTGACCGTGTCTAGTGGCAGATGTTCAGCTACATCGTCCTCCCGGCCAGAGTTTAAAACAGGTCTCCACGCAGGTGCCAATGTCCATCCTCGGTCACGATTAAAGTTTGGATGTCGACCTATTTCTATTGCTTCCCGAACTTTCCTTGGTACTAGGAACTTCTCCTTGGCCAAGACCGACACCTTATCGAAACGTAGGAAATGGTTCACCCCTTCAGCATGTTCTGCCAACGCGGATTTAACAGTCTCCCTGTTTTTAACACACCGTATGTGTTCCGCCACCCTCGTAGAAATATTGCGGCGGGTTTCTCCGATGTAACTCATACCACAGTCGCAAGGTATACGATAAACACCTGGGGCATGTAACGGCTCGCTGTCTTTAGGTGATCGCAATAGTTGCCTCAGACGACTAGGTGGACGAAAGATGGTTTTCAAGTTATATTTCCTTTTAAGGAAAATACCAATCTTGTCCGTCACGCCTTTGACAAACGGCAAATAAATCGGAGCCCGATCTACTCCAACCGGTTT
This sequence comes from Macaria notata, assembly GCA_927399415.1. NCBI lineage: Eukaryota > Metazoa > Arthropoda > Insecta > Lepidoptera > Geometridae > Macaria > Macaria notata. The sequence goes on along the minus strand of OV656748.1, from coordinate 1,646,667 downwards.
CTTGCGATCTGATCCTGTCGCCAAGCGCAAACATTTTCGCCAACTGAACCCATTCTTCTCCAGTGCTCGTCTAACATGATCCAACTCTGCATGTATATACTGTGGGTGACACAGACTTAGCGCACGGTTTATGAGGGATCTAGGAACAGATGCGAGTTGCGAAGGATGGTGATGTGAATCAGCACTTAAATATCTGTCCGTGTGCGTCGGCTTTCTGTACACTGCGTGAGACAATGTACCATCCTGTTCCCGCCGGACGCTCACATCAAGAAAAGGCAGTATTCCTTCTTTTTCAAGCTCCACCGTGAACTGTATCTTCGGGTGTATAGCATTCAGGTGTACTGTAAACTGCGCTAGATCATCTTTGGCGATAACAGCAAAAATATCGTCCACGTACCGCCACCAGTAGCGTGGTTTATTTGATATATCCCGAAGTGCAACTCCTTCAAACCACTCCATATAGATGTTGGCAACCACAGGAGATACAGGTGACCCCATAGCTACGCCTTCCACTTGTAAGTAATGTTCACCCTTCCACATGAAATAACCACTTCGTAGACAAAACTCTGTCCATTCTAAATATTCTTTCGGGAGATCCGAATCATCCAAAAGTTTTTTGATTATTTCAATAGTCTCACTAATAGGAACATTCGTGAATAGGGACGTAACATCGAAGCTAACCATAATCTCTGATGGTAATAACTGTACATCTGAGAGTAAACTGACAAAATGCCTGGAATCTTTCACATACGCGTCTGTCTTCCCAATGTAACTTTGTAGTAAAGTCGCCAAAAATCTAGACATCTTATATGTAGGAGCGTCAATTTGGCTTATAATAGGTCTTAATGGCCAATCAGGCTTATGCACTTTCGGTAATCCATATATCTTAGGAGATGTGGGATTATGGGGGCGGAGGCGACTAACTATCTCCTGATCACAATGTGTTTTTAAAAGGTTCGTAACCTTGGTAGTAACACGAGCCGTTGACTAAATTTAATCATGCCTTACGGGAACTATAATACAGTAATATCGTATTGTTGTAAATTGGTAGGTATTGAAACCTGGTTGGTGGTAAATATCACATCAACAACTGTTTAGCGGTGTCTTGTTGCTAGAACTTCCTGTATGGAACAATGGAACAGCCATGGAGAAAAGAGAGCTATACTTGAGTGGAAAATAGTGGGTGTCCAGAGTAAGTTTATTCACACCTAGGTACTTACTTACTATCAGATTAAAAAAAAACATGAGGCCTAGTGATGTCTTACGTAACTCCCAAAACGACGCATCGTTTTGGATTAAGCTTTTTTAGGTTTAAAGTGTGATTTAACCGAGAATGTAATAAAAAAAATAACAAGGAAAACCATTCTAATGCACTCTAGCTGTAATTTGTTCTGTGTATAATCTATACTAATATTATAAAGCTGAAGAGTTTGTTTGTTTGTATGTTTGTTTCTTTGAACGCGCTTATCTCAGGAACTACTGGTCTGATTTGAAAAATTCTTTTTGTGTTGAAGAGACCATTTATCGAGGAAGGCTTTAGGCTATATAACATCACGCTGCAACTTATAGGAGCGAAGAAACAATAGAAAATGTAGAAAAAACGGGAAAAATTATTCATATTTGAGGGCTTTCGTTGCGTGTGCTGCGAAAACGGTTTAAGATATCAAAAAAATGTGTATGAAAGAATTATTTCTCTTGAAATGATCTAACAAAATGTTCGCAACAGTATATGTCTATCTTTTAAGGTTAACTCACTAGAACCGTTTTTATGGTAATAACTATTCCACGCGGACGAAGTCGCGCGCACCAGCTAGTTAATAAATAAATACTGCAGGGAAGTCACGAAACTCAGTAAGGAGGAATACAACTCGAGGCGGATTCTAAGCACGATCTAGTTTCTCGATAGATTACAAACAAGGACACACATATATTTAAAGATAGTACTTACTTGTTGTTAGAAACTAAAGTTTACTATTGTAATATTTGCATAATCTAAGATCAATACATAATATTTAGTAACAAGTTAAACAGTAAATAAATTAGTACTAGAAACAAAACAATGACTACAAACTCGTAAAAATAATTAGAAAATACACAAAAAATTGGTGCGCTAGGATTGCGCCAAAAAACATACAAAATTGACAGATCCCATTCTTCTTGTTACTGTCACTGTCAAATGAAATCTTTTTAGATCCAAAAAGTTTCTATTAAATCTCTAGAAGAGATTACAATAAAACCAATTTTAATACATAAATATGGTTAGGTAATATTATGTTGTTATACACTATTATATTATTTATTAAGTACTTTTCTCCAATTATAATCTATTCTATTGTTAAGTTTTTTTCATTAGTAATTCAGAAGAAAATCTAAACCTTTGCCCATTTTTATCTCTCTCTCTCTCTCTCTCATACACACACACACACACACACAATGTACCAATAAAACGACAATAATGCAGATCGATTATTTTATTATGAAATCCAATAATTTATTCATCATCATTATTTACAACGCCTATCGTTTAGCCTACACTAGCGCTATATAAAACTATATAGATCAACAATAGTATATTCATAATATACACTATCATATACATACGATATATCATTTACATAAAATGACTTGTGATAGGGCAAGTGAAGTGAAAAGAAACTTTTCATAATCACTTTTTTTCTTCTTGTATACAACAATATAAAAAATATTGAATCAGGCGTTACTTTGCGGAAATCCATTGTAAATGAAACTCTGGAGAAATGTGTAGTGTTTTCCAGTCGCAGCAGAAAAACACTACATATTTCTCCAGAGTTTCATTTACAACAGTATTGATATAGATGGCGCTGTGTGACATGTAGGGTCTGAAATAATTTTATTTATTGTATTTTTAGGTAGGTATCTCCTTTTTCCATATATTATATTTGCGTTTCTATATATTGACGTTTCTAAGAGCATGTAATTGCCTACAGAAATAAAAAAACTTTGAACTTTGAACTTATAACAGTCAGGCATTTAACCACGCAGGGTATTTCACAAATTCAGAACGTATTTAGAAATTATGATTGGTGGATGACTGTCATTGGTTAAAATATATACATTTTCAACGTCTTTGTTTGACTTCCCGTTTCAGAAACCGTTCCAAAATTATGAAACACAATGATTTAGGTTTTTTTTTTTAAATTATACATATGTAGTTTCAGGCAGTCTATGATCAATTTAAGTTAGATTAATATTTCTTTTCTCTTCACTTGCTCTAACAAATAAATAAGATATACACGTACAAAATTTGAAGCAAAAATTTAATTATTGCTTAAAACTTATAAAATTCATAGGAGGATATAATACTTCGGTAAACCTAGAAGGTTAAAAAATTAAGAAATACATATAAACTTTTAACTGTAATGTTATGTTACTGGTCAAATATATAAGTCGTCATTTCTCATTTTGGTTACCAGCAGGGTGTTTCACAACGAGTCGGATACGGATTCGATTCGATTGTGACGGAAATCAATAGGTTCGGAAAGGAATATTTCAAATCACAATGCTTCCATACGATTCCATAAACAAATCTATTCCACAGAAAAATCGGAACCTTTCCCTGAGCCAAAAGCTAGCGGATTCGTTTCCGTCAATGATAAGTTTTAGTTTTTTTTTCATGATATAAAAACCCGATTTACTCTTCATTATTTATTCATTTATTTTTTATATCATTATTCATATGAAATCTGTAGTAAAAATGGTAAGATTGTCTATAAAGTAGGTATATTTTTTAAGTTTCTATCAATGTATTTAATTTCTACCATTTCTACTACGTATCATATCCGAGCCAGTGTGAAACTACCTGCAGAACCCAACTTACCAAATAAAACATGTCATAAATCTTAAAAAACGATTTGTTCTGAATAGTTTAACTTTGTAATACGTAAAAATAGAAAGTCCGTTAACGCCCAATTTAATAAACTAGTCTAAAAGGTTGGCAGTTGAACTAGATTAAGTAAAATGTCTTTTAGAAAATGCTGGGCTTACAAAACTGAGTAACAATCACTATTTAACACTTATAAAGGGTAACAGACAAGATGGTACTCAAACGCGAAGAAAAAATCAGATCCTAAATGGGAAAAGTCTTATAAAATCATGGATCTATTATATTTTATACACTTAAGTATATAAGATACTACGCTTATTTATTATTATGTATCAACACAAGGCGAGTCGAGCATGCTTCCTGTAAATAAAATTAAAAAGCACAATGGCATACCTAACTAGATTACGTAAAATATTTACTATCAATATTATGTGGCGGTGAAAAAAATAAAGCTTAAACAATTTAAGAAATGTCATCGACGAATCTTATTACTCATGCTTAGTAAAATACTTTTTTTTATCTAACTATAAAATATGTGTACACTAATAGGTGGATGTGTCAAATCAAATATACAAACTATACATCTTTTAAAATGTCATCAGATTATGGTTTTTTTATTAAAAAAGTTTGATTGATTTTGTTCTCTCAACCTATGAAAAATTTGTGTGATAGTTGGAATTGTACTATAATGAGATAATATGATAGTTATATTTTGAAACCCCGGTTTTCTAGAAAGACGATCAGTTTAATTATGTCGTCATTACCTGATTAGCGCTGTTATTGGACGATTTCAAATTGTCTGCCCATCAAATCAAATAAAAATATTTGATTTGATGGGAGAGTTAAACGCGAGTTAAGTAATATTTAAACCGCGTTTTGTAATAAGACGGTATGTCGTTCTAAAACCCGAAGCTTAGACTTATGACTTTCACATGACGAGTTTCTTTCGATTTGACACAACGCACACAAACTAAATGCAATAAAAATATTTCTTTACATCATTTACACATCAGTCGTAATGTAATTCAATTAGTCTCAAAAAGCTATTTACATCTAATTTTTTTTTATCAAAGAATAGAAGGACAGACGTTTTTATTTTCGGAGATAAATTAACTGTCAAAACTGGCTGGATCATGTCTCATATGTCGTTATAAATAAATTAAGTGCTATTATGTAAAAAATTGCGATTTAGAAGGAGACGAGAAATATTTAAAATTATCGAGATTTATAGACATGTCAGTATGACTTTCGATGTTTAAAAAAAACCAGCAAAAATGTATTTCAAGTTTGTCTAATAAATAAGCATATCCTTCTCATTACGATACGAAATAAATAAGAATTATCGTAATGTATGCTTTGATTAGATCTAATAAAATGACCGAAATACGGCTTGAACTTAGCAGTAAAATAAATTTTTAATATTTCACAGCATATTATAAATTCAAAATATTAAAACATGTATTCAATCATTTTTCAAATCATTTTCATTATTATTATTAGTAAAGCTTAAATGTCAATAAATAAATTAAAATTTATCAGAAGTGCCATTATATATTATCACGAATAAAATTACAAAAATGAGCGTGTTACATTATCACTTTTTTTTATTTTTACAAACAGCTTGAATAAAAAAACGCATTATAATTTACTGGCTGTATTAAAAAATGTTCTAAATCTCTAGCTACCGGTGGCATGACGCTAAAATTGCATGATTTCAGTGAAAAATTACATTTGGCCACTTTTTTTACGGAAGTGATAAATACCTATCGTATAAAGTACTTTAGCAATTTTTTTGTGAATATTTGCTTTTTATTTTTATATACACAGTCTATTATTACTGTACGTGGTATATATTATTTTAATTTTGTTTCCTACTCGTCAGAACACCACTAATTATTCATATATTTACGATTTAGAAAACAATATTAAAATTATAAAAAAATGTGTTGCCAGCATTATGTGTTCATAAATTATCTGCCCATAAAGAGAATTAATTTGACAATATAATTTTTTATTTGACAAATTATTAATTTATACCATAGAATATCACTTTTAATTACATACTTTATGTTTCAAAGTGTTAAAATCCCTCATACAACTGCAATTGAGCAAAAAGCACAATGTGTGTCTTTTTAACCGACTTCAAAAAAGGATGTTCTCAATTCTTCTCGGTACTAAATTTATTTTTTATTTCATCGGAGAAAATTGTTTTTATTTGTTATGATAATTAATTTTCCCTTTTTTCTTGGATGTTATTTTTACCCATCTTAACTGTAACTGTCAAACAAATTCCCTTTCAGACCATACTTTAGACCTAAATACCTGAAATGCCCGTTCCATCGCAGTGCTATATTGAGTATTTGCTTTGCCGCTGAACACTTGACGCCTTCCAGACGAATTATTTACACTTACGTTACTCTATGTACAGTACTGTTAGATTCTGTAACAAACGAGATGGAATATGATTGTTTTTTGTAAGAAAATAGCATGGTTTATAACTGAAAGAAAACATTTTGTTAGGGTGGTAAAGTCTCATACGATTTCGCAATTACTGTACAATAACGAACAGTCGAGACTTACAATGTAAAAAGGCAGTTAGTAATCAGTGAGTGAGAAACAGTTATCTACTGTTGTGTTTTATTATAGACAGAGACATCACTATACATATAGAGCTACTAGTGGGTGCTCGCGGCTTCTCTCGCATTAAGAAGTAAAACTTGCATCCCCTATTTCACCCCTTTAAAAGTGGCGTTTCCAAAAATTCTTTCTTAGCTGATGCCTACGTCATAACATCTACCTTCATTCCAAATTTCAGCCCGATCCGTCCAGTGGTTTGGGCTGTGCGTTGATAGATCACTATATCAGTCAGTCAGTCAGTCAGTCACCTTTGAGTTTTATATATATAGATATAGATTGTAGTGTGAATGAGATAAACAATTCAAAATTCAAAATTATTTTCAAAATTATTTATTGATGTAGATAAATGTACATACATGAAATGGCGGCTCTAGATACCAAACTAGGCGTTAGCCTGTATCTTGGTACCTAGTCCTTCCCAGTAGAAACATTGTTTGTGTACATGTTACATAAAATTGATGATTAAAAATTAATTTATTTTAATTTATTTAATTTATCACAGTCTACAAATTATAAAATTGAATTATTACATTGTTAATATGTGTATAATTGATGACAATATAGTCACCTGCGTGTCCTACTGTCAGTAGTGGAGACCCCACAGCTAGGCCTACATAGGTGTCCTGCCATCGATGGCTAAGAGACATAGCATTAAACAACATTTGTATTGCAAAAAAAATCAGAAGACTTGATAACCTGCTTTTTCGGAAGTCGGTTAATAAAGAGAAAGAAAGAGTAAGATTTGATATGTTGTGCACACCCCGTTCTCCCTTGTAAGAGACAGCATACACAATATTTATATGCAAGCAAGAGAAAGTGAGAGGAAGGCATTTACATTACCGCTTTTTACCAATTTACCAATATACCAATGGAAAGAGAGACAGCACTATATAGAGATATTATAGAGTAAAAGACGTAAACAACTACTGTTATATTGCAGCCGCTTAGCTTAAAGAGGGATGGTGGCCTAAGTCATGAGCGCTGAGCCCACGGTCCAGCCTCCACGGGACAAACGGGTCGAGTCTTTTAAACGGTCGCTCAAGCATTGGTTTGTCGATAAAACGTATTACAACGTTAATGATATGTATATAAAAAAATGTTATATAATTAATGTAATTTGTTATATATACATAAATAGGACAATTATTTAGCTATTGAATTGACATGTAACTGTATTTTGTTATAAATAAATTGAGTTTGAATTTGATGATATAAAGTATTAAAGAGAGGGGGAGGGGGTAGGAGAGAGAGAGAGGGGGAGAGGGAGAGAGAGCAATGGAGAGACAGAGAACTATACAATATTTGTTTTGCAAGAGAGAGATATATTTACCTGTTATTTTGCGCGTGCGGCCGCTTGGCGTGCAAGGGGGGGTGGTGGCCCAGCGTCACGAGCGCAGAGCCCACAGCCAGGCCACCCAGGGGGGGCGCGCGCCCCGTGCCGCCGGTGGGCAGGCGCACCAGCAGGGACAGCACGGCGGCGCGGCCCCCGCGGCACGGCTCCAAGGCTACGGGCGCTGGGACTCCGCCACCTGGAGAGAGAATCAAATATTATGTATATTCTGTGCAAAAGCTGTATGAAAAATGACGAGACGTATCCGAACGCTAACATCGTCAGAGAGCGCAAACGAAAGACTACTTGTCTCTTTCGCTCTTACATATTTCAAAAACTTGCATAAGAGATAGGTAATCCAAAAGTCTGCTCAACGAGTGGCGTGGGCAGAGTTTTGGCTCGGACATTTTTACGAGCGTTTGTGACTCTGTATAATCCTAGCACAATGGAGTAAAACTAGGATATCTTCTCACCTGCCGCAGCCTTTTCCAACTCGACTAGTACTTGACTGAAAGGGCGCGACGCCATCTGTTCCATCTCCACGAACAACCGCTGCCTTCTTCTGTACATGTCGTACTTCTGGAATAACAAACAATGTGATGTTTGAATATAGTATAGCTGTTTTTGAAGCATTGTTATACGTATTTGTATAGGCAGCCATATACCTACTTACCTAACCAGTAAACTTTTAAAGGGCTATTTTTACGCCGCCATAGAAATGCAAACATTAAAATTTCTGCTGACTTAGGGAACAATTCCGGAAACCTCACTGTAGGTTGTTGTGGGCTTCAAATGAAATTCTACGAGTTCTGGTTAACTTCTGTATTGATTTAGCAACTATTTCACATTATTTAACTTAAATATTTCCGGAGAACGTGTAGGTGATTTTTACATTTTTACAAGAAGACAGACAAGATGTGTTGCAGTGGCGCCACGTCAAAAAACAACTGTCAGTGCCGTGACTTAACAACGATAAATTATTTAGGCTACAACTGTTAGGACCAAGCATACTTATTAGGTTTTTAACAGTTGTAGCCCATTACAAATAAAACAATATAAGCAACTAAAAACAAGTACAAAATATATGTGCGTCGCTAACATTCCCCACCCTAGTGCACAAGCACTACTCAAAAGAAATTCGAGCGACGCGGGCGGCTGGCCGCTTCCAAACACCAGTCACCGTTCTGACTTCTACCATTCTGACACGTCCGTCCTTTCCTGGGTGAGTTCGTTCGATAACGCCCTTGGGCCAGGTGTTTCTGGGACTGTCGGGATCGGCAATTACAACAAAATCACCAACCTGTAGAGCCTTTGTCTCTTCATTCCACTTTGTTCTCGGGAGTAGGTCCAGCAATACCTCACGGACCCACCTGTGCCAAAACATGTCTGCTAAAGCCTGTGACTTTTTCCATTGCTTGCGCAGGTAGAGGTCCGAGTCATCGAAATGGCCGATTTGTGGCAGATTTGCAGAATTACCCAGAAGAAAGTGATTAGGGGTTAAAGCCTCTGGTGTGGCAGGATCGACTGAAACGTGAGTTAATGGGCGACTGTTGACCATGTTCTCTACTTCGGCTGAGAATGTACACAGCACTTCGTCCCGTGGCGCACGCTCTTTCATAACGATTCGTAGCGATGTTTTTACGCTCCTAATAAGGCGTTCCCACGCCCCACCCCAATGGGGGCTACTCGGGGGTATAAAATGCCATTTCATGTTATTATTGGCTCCTACTTGTTTCAGAGCTTCTACGTCTAATTCCTTAATAGCCAGTTGTAGCTCCTTGTCAGCGCCTCGCATGTTGGTTCAGTTGTCAGAGTACAAATGAGCAGGCCATCCACGTCGTGATGCCATACGACGCAAAGCCATTTTAGGGAGTCACTTGTTAGTGACCAAACTATTTCTATTGCTACAGCTCTTATCACAAGACAGGTGAATAGTACACCATACCTCTTTTGACGCGACCTTCCAACTGTCACTTCTATTGGCCCGAATAAGTCGAGTCCGCAGTATGTGAAAGGTCTCTGATGGTGAGCTACTCTCGCATGAGGTAAATCACCCATTCTAGGTACTTCGGGCTTGCATTTTCTAATACGACAAAATATGCAGCTTGAAATTACTTGCTTTACTGTTGGTCTCATCCTAATGATCCAGTATTTCTGTTTCAGATTATTAACCACCATTTCCTGATTTACATGCGCAGCTTTGACGTGTGAATATCTCACAAGAAGTTGTGTTATAGGGTGTTTACCATCTAAAATAATAGGTCTTTTTACTTGAGGGTCCACGTCCGTTGCGGCATCGATTCTCCCACCGAGCCTTAGCAGTCCTTCTTCATCAATATACGGTGACAAGGTAAGTAATTTACTTTGACGTGATACTAATTTACCATTTTTAATTGCAGATATCTCGTCGGGAAAAGAGTCAGCTTGTACTCTTTTAAGAAGCAGGATTTCAGCGCGAGCCATCATGTCGCAGTCTACTTCGCAGGTAAGTCCTTTGCATCTGTTTATGAAGGTCATCATGACCGCCGTTGCGCGAAGCAGACGGAGCCAGCAGGAGAAGCGCAGAGGGTCTGGCGTGGGCAGACTCGTCGCGACGGCAACGTCTCGAACTACAGCCACGCATTTGACGTTCGCCTCCCAGTCGTTGCTGCTCGTCACGTCCACAGGCCACGAAGATTCGTCGTCGTGCAAAAAATGAGGGCCTGTCAGCCTTTGAATAAATCATGGTCGAATTCTCCACGGGTTCCGAGGTCGGCTATATTCAATTTCGTCGGTACATATCTCCATTCGTCGGCACGTGTCAACTCATCTATTTCTCCTAAGCGATTCGCTTCGAAAACTTTGTGCGACTTTTTGTTATTTCTGATCCAATGCAGTACAGTTGTAGAATCAGTCCAGAAAAATCGCTTGGTAGGTATTAGTCGGTGCTCGTTACCAATCGTGTCCGCCAGGCGCGCACTCATTACGCCTGCTTGGAGCTCGGCGCGCGGCACGGTCAGTGGCGAGCGCACGGGCACCACACGGCATTTACTTGCGATGAACGCTGTGTGTACCCTGCCACTCTCTGTCCAGCGCCAGTAGCCGACGCAGCACATCGCCTTACTTGATGCATCCGAGAATAGATGCAGCTGTAGGTCTGCGGTCTGGTCTGCTGTAGCCTCGATCATGCCGTAGCATCTCGGTACTGTAATGCAGTTAATATCATTCATTAAAATATGCATCCACTTTTGCCAGCATATCCACATATCAACAGGTATCAAATCGTCCCATTCAACATTGAGACGCCACATTTCCTGTAGCATTATTTTTCCTTGTATTGTGAATGGAGATAAAATTCCAAGTACATCAAATATTGACATTATAACTCTTAGCATTTCCCTTTTGGTAGGCTTTCTCTCTCCGCTAATAATTTCATCAGGAATTCGTTTAAGGGACAAGTCGAAACCCAGTTTATCATCTGCAGGGTACCAAATGAGTCCTAAGGTCCTCTCACCTGAATATTGCTGATCCTGTAGAATCTTTACTGCTGCTGCACCTAGCGTTTCCTTTGGTAAGCTGTTCAAAACGGATACACTATTACTTGTCCAGTTTCGAATTTCAAAACCACCGCTCTTATGAATGTCAGATATATTTTTCACCATCTCAATCGCTGTTGCTTCATCGGGTAGGCTATCTATATAGTCATCAACATAATGTGACTTACATATGGCTTCCACTGCAGCGGGCATCACTGAATTGTATTGTGCTGCGTTCAGATTTTTAACAAATTGTGCCACAAATGGAGAACAGCAGGCTCCAAATATCAATGAAGTCATGGCATAAGTCTCTATAGGTTCTTCAGGGCTGTTTCTCCAGAGGAACCGCAGAGCGTGCTGATCCTCTGGATGAACCTTTACTCTCAGAAACATGTCTTTAATGTCAGCAGCAACCGCTATAGGATTTTCTCTAAAACGGAAATTGATGCCAAGTAGAGAAGGCAGCAGGTCAGTTCCCGATAGTAGGTAACTATTTAAACTTTTACCTTTGACCTCTGCAGCAGCGTCAAACACCAATCGAAGTTTCTTTTTGTTAGGATTATCCACTCCAAAATGTGGTAAATACCATGTCCTTGAGGAGGAAGAAACATCATTCAATTTCTTAGCATAATCATTTTCTAATAAGTGTTCAATCCGTTCCCTATACCTGGTAGCAAAATCAGGGTCTCGGCTCATTTTTCTTTCAATTCCTTTAAGCCGAGAAAGAGCATTTGAGTAAGCATCAGGCATGATGTCGGCTTCACTTTTCCAAGGTAAACTAATATACCAGCGTCCATCAATAAGTTTGGCGGACTGTTCCAAATGAGTGACAGCAGATGCATCATATAAATTTACTCGTGGCTTACTTACTCCCAGTGAATCCAGGGCGAATGAACGTCGTACCTCTTCGTCCAGCTCACGCAGGCGGCGGACCTCCTCCGGTTCAGGTGGCTCCTCAGGCGGCGGTGATGTCAGAGGCAGAGACGCACCAATCGTACTGACTAGCAGAGTATCGAGCGTAGGCACAAGCTCTGACTGGTCAGTGCCGCTGCGGTGTTTATAATGCCTGTGGGAACTAGACACCGGCGTCGCTCTATAAGAACCATGAATACACCAACCAAGGGGGGTCAACGTAGCGAATGGCACATTTTTGTTACCTCCTCTTACTTCAATAGGTTGAATTACATGATAATTATCTTCCCCAATTAGCATTTCAGGTTTTACATCAGTTGTGCAAGTCAAATTTATCAAACTAGATAAGTTAACTGAATCCAAATTTACAAGTGAACATTTCTGCACAGGAAGGTCTAGATTATCTACACAATTCATTCTTATTTTATACATGTTATCATCTAACCCAGAGATTCTAATGTCCGCAATTGTTGACTGGCATGTCACTTCACTGTCTGTGAAAGCTCCACTAGCACGCATTGTCACAGAACGTCCACTCACACCAGCGCGTTCAGCTAAGTTTTTACTCATCATTGATATTTTAGACCCATCGTCGAGCAAGGCAAAGGTCTCAACTATACCACAACTACTGGTATGTATACGAACAGGCACTACTTTCAATAACACTGTAACATCACTCGAATTTACATTATGAACTGTTTGCTTACTGTTTACAGGTTGCGGGGGAGGAGTAGCAGGCCCAGGCGGCGCCGCCGGCCCTGGCGGCGTTGCCACAGGTCTAGGTGGTGGTGCTGCATGCACACACTGCCTCGCTGGAGTCGCCGTGGATGAAGAAGTAGGACCCTGGGCCCTGTGTTCATCCCTCGTTGTGTTTGTGTCGTTGTGCAAGAGCCGGTGGTGCTTGCCTCCACATCCAGGTCTGCCGCAGACTGGTGCAGTGCACGTGTCTCGAGGATGGCATGACAGCAGGCATTGAAAACATAAACCATGATATTTAACATGTTGCCACCTTGTTTTGCGCAAAGCTTTCTTGAATGACTTACAGTCAGTTAGGTTGTGTTTAGATATTTTACAAAATAAACAATTTTTGTCATCATTGGTATTGTTATTTTGAAATAAAACATGTGTGCGATTGGTATTCTCAGTAGTGCGAGTATCTAGGTACATATGAGTAGTCTTAGATGTTTTCAAAGCCTCTTCATTTAAAAAATCAGCCAGTATTTCCATTCTATACTTTATGTTATCTTTGTTTGATATTATTGTGAAACAATAATCACTCCATTTTGATATCAATATTGGTGGAAATTTGTTTAACAAAAGTGATACAATGGTTGTACCTTTGAGATACTCTTCAGCACCCACAGCTCGCACTGCCTCCATCAGGTTTGCAACTTTTATTGAAAATGGGACAATACATTTCTGATATTCCTGTGGCATCGGGTGTAGCCTCTTCACATCGGTTATTATTTTGCTTATTATGATCTCAGGGTTTCCAAACCGCAGCTCGAGCATGGCAATGACTTTTTCAGGAGTGGTGGCCGAAATAAACAATGCCGATACTGTATCTTTTGCTGGTCCACGCAAACACTTTCTTAATCGCCATAGATTTTCTTGAGGAGTGAATTTGCAGACTTCTGTTGACTCATAATAAGCTTGTTTAAATTGCAGCCATTCCAGGGGATCACCTGAGAACTCTGGTAGATCCTTTGTGGTGCTCAGCCTGCTTATAAGGTTATTGTGACTAGGGGCACGCATTGCCATCTCACTCATTGCACTTGCAAGCATCTGTACAACCTCGGTGATGCCGGGAGTCTGTGATGGACCAGGTACCTGTTGTGGCGTCCTAGGTTGTGACTTCGTCGTCAGATGTTGGTTGGTTGGTGGCAATTGTTGTTGATCGGGTACCGCCGTGGCCATCGCCGTTTCAACCAGACCCGATGAAAACATAGGGGGGCCTGATTGAGAGTCGTGGCGGCTCCGTTCAATCCATTGCTCGACATTGTGCGTGCGATCTTCTTCATCTAGTGGACTGTATTTTAATTTGTTGTCATCGATTTCGCATAGATCGAGTTTAAGTTGTTGATCTATCAGCCTCATTTCGATCTCGGCCTTCTTCTTTGTGGCTTCCATGATAAGCCGCTCACGTTCCGCTTTCAGGGACGCCGCGTTTGAGCGTGACTGGTGTGTCCCGCTACATTTTGATGACGGCGCTGGCGTCTTCATTGGTGCCGAAGTTGGAGTTGCATCCGCGTTGTGAATTCGTAGAACCTTCTCAGCCATCTTTTCTAAGGCATGGCCTGACCGCGGTAAACTTTTTACCGAGTCGGCGGCCACATTTTCTTGATGTACCGACTTCGCCGGCGTTCGCTGCATAGTTATTCACTTTGATCCGGCTCGAAGGACAATTTGTAGGTTGTTGTGGGCTTCAAATGAAATTCTACGAGTTCTGGTTAACTTCTGTATTGATTTAGCAACTATTTCACATTATTTAACTTAAATATTTCCGGAGAACGTGTAGGTGATTTTTACATTTTTACAAGAAGACAGACAAGATGTGTTGCAGTGGCGCCACGTCAAAAAACAACTGTCAGTGCCGTGACTTAACAACGATAAATTATTTAGGCTACAACTGTTAGGACCAAGCATACTTATTAGGTTTTTAACAGTTGTAGCCCATTACAAATAAAACAATATAAGCAACTAAAAACAAGTACAAAACATATGTGCGTCGCTAACACTCACGATATAGGTACTAGCACTAGTTTGTATATATCGACGGAAATTTATTCCGGTCACGAGACGAGAAGCTTTTTTGAAACTTTGGCGTATCACTGTAAAACATTGGCAATATGCGTGCATCCAGCATAAAATTCAGAATATTCTTAATACAGGCACATATTTCTATAAAAATAGCACTAACCTGCTTAATTTTCCAAAGCGCAGCAGCCACTAACAGCAAAAGCAGGAAACAGCTCGAGAAAGTTATAAAAAACTGCTGCAGATTCAACTTCGGATACTGCGAGAACGATATCTGTATCCACAATGGCGGTCGGAAGTCGTAAACGTAGACGAAGAACGTTGTCAATGTGACGTTGTCTTCGACTCCGAAAGCGTGGTCAGATTTGGCGAATCTGGAAAACGCAAGACTGGTTAGTTAAATAAGTACCTGCCAGATACATAAATCATGAAAACAGAAGAGGAAAGATGGCTGGCCAGTTTATTAAAAAAATTAAGAAATCATTAAAAGAAAACTATATATATATCAGGTTGCTCTGTTTGTACGCACACACCCCGAAGCCTTTCAACGTAAGGGTATACATAAAAATTTGGATTTGCGCAGCAACAAAAAAAAAGATCAACTCGTAATGCCCCATCACCGACTAGTCAAATTGGAGAGGTCCGTCTATGTAGTAGGGCCCGCGGTATACAACCGCATACCTATTTCCGTCTGTGATGCAGCCTCGACCGCGTGCTTCAAGACCAAGCTTAGAGCTTGGTTGTTGACACAATCTTTTTATGATATTGATAAATATTTAAAAATTCAAATATAATTTATTTACATTTAAGTAATGTATTGTAGTGGATACTTAATTATATGTTTTTTTTTTCTCATAAAAGTTGACGTGTAATACATAGATATTATAAGAATAGTTATGACATGTAATTTGTGGTATTATTAATAAATAATTTGTATTTGTATATATTATGCGGGTGTGGCTCAGCAGTTCCAGTGTACGCTTTTCGTCTAGACGCTCCCTGGTTCGAATCCGGCCCAACACTAATGACTTATTTTCCAAGTTATGTGTGGATTTGCACTCTCATTACGGTGAAGGAAAACAGCGCGCGAAAACCAACATGTTAGAGGACTACAAAATCCGAGAACGCGTGTCTTCCGTGGAAGGACCTGGGCCAGGCCTACCTAACATAAAACAAAATGGCACGACGCCACTGAATTATATACCTACTGCTCTGTCCGTAACCCACGCGCAAGCCAAATTGAAACTTAAAATTTCGTGTTAACGTTCATATAGCGCTGAATACCGTCCGAAACTCGCCCGATGGTCATGGTTGTCACGTGAAATGAATGTGGGCTTGTATTATTTTCGTGTTATGCCTAATCATTGGTGAAAGGTTTGTTCCCAGTTTATACTTCATCAAGGACTTTGTTTGACATAATATTACAATAAAATATTGTACTAGGTACATACTTGTTAAAACTCGAATTGACATAAAAATAATTGATAAATAGGTCATTCTGGTATTTGGCTAGATTATTTATATCTAGTCATGTACTAGGTAGTAGGTAAAAATCGATAATAAGATAGTAGAAGAACCATCTCAAGTAGCCGACACCTTCAACGAGTACTTCGCGTCTGTGGGGTCGGGGGGAGCGGGCGCGCGGGGGCGGCCGCCTCTCACGCGCACGCACAATACTCTGTTCCTCCGGCCCGCCGAGCCGCAAGAAGTATATGACATATTGAGACAACTTAAAAGCAAATATAGCTACGGAACTGACGAATTACCTCCCATACTGATAAAACATTGCGCAAAAGAATTAACATTACCTTATTATCTGCTTATTAATCAATCGTTCACGGAGGGCACTTTCCCAGACCTACTAAAAGTGGCTTTAGTCAAACCAATACACAAAAAATCAACAAAAACTGATCCAAATAATTTCAGACCTATTGCACTTCTGCCAACGTCCTCAAAAATATTTGAAAAAGTCATGCAAACGCGAATAAATTCATTTTGTGAAAAGTACAACATTTTTGATAATGCACAAGAAGGTTTTCGGAGGAATCGCTCCACCGTTCTAGCTCTTTATAAATATATTCAAGAAATTCTTAATTTAATTGATAACAAAAAGTACGCTGTAGGGATTCTGCTTGATATGAGCAAAGCATACGATAAAATACAATTCAAATTACTTCTTGACAAACTTTATCACATCGGTATACGTGGAATTACACATCAATGGTTCACCTCATATCTAGAAAATAGGCAGCAGTACGTAGAAGTAGAAAACTTTGACCAAAACACATGTGTCATAAAAACAGTCCGATCTAGTCCTCTCACAATAAACCACTCGATACCTCAAGGCTCAGTGCTCGGATGCATATTGTTTTTAATTTATATAAACGACCTCCCAAAAGTAATAAATGAATTTTGTGTACTATTCGCCGATGACATTTCCATATTGACATCTTGTAAGAATAATAATAATTTGAATAATAAACTAACTGACATATTTAAAATAATTATTGACTGGCTAAACGATCACAATCTTGAAATCAATCTCAACAAAACAAAATTAATGCAGTTTCGACCACACCAAAAAAAACCTCTTGACATAAATTTTACTTATAATAATAAAAATTTGCAATGTGTAGACGCGGCTACGCTCTTAGGCCTAGAAATTGATATGCATGTAAACTGGAAATGCCATATACAGAAGATCAATTCTAAACTTTCTGGTTTCATATATGCATTTGCAGAATTACGCCACGTTACAGACGAGCCCACAGCATTAACGGCTTACTACGCGTACGCATACTCCTGGATCAGGTACGGGATCATATTATGGGGCAATAGCACAGATGTAGAAAATATATTCGTGAAACAAAAGAAAATAATCCGCATCCTCGCTAACATTAAAGCTCCTAACATATCTCAACATCACTTCCACGAACAATACTTTAGAAAATATAAATTACTTACTGTGACAGGTATATATATCCTAGAACTTTGTAAATTTTTAAAAAAATACCCAGATTTTTTCACCAAAGCAAATCAAAATCGCCATTATCCCCTAAGAACCAAATATGCCAATAAATTAAAAATAAAAAAAATGTCGCCTCAAAATGCAAAGCTCGGGCCCAACTGCAATGGCCATAACAACATTTAATAAACTCCCGACTTATCTAAAAAGCATTGAAAAAGTTAACTTATTTGAGAAAACACTTAAAAACTTATTAATACATAAATGTTATTACTCTGTTGACGAATTTATAAAAGATGAAAACTTAAATGACGACTATCTATACAAATACAATATAATAAATAAACAAATAGACCGGCCCGCACCGAACCAAAATACATTGCAAACACCCAATTAGGGTATATTGTGTTTCTCTGACTTCGATACCTTAGCATAAGATCTGCTCACCATTAATGTATCTTTATGTATAACACAATTATGCAATAAATGCTTTGACTTTGACTTTACCTATATATACCTATAGCACATAAAAACGAAGGAAGGATCTAGTACGTCCTGCCACAGAGTAGGGTACAAGTACCTAGTGCTGCGATGCGTCTGTAGGTACACACACAGTAAGTAGCGGTGACTCGCGTCGCGACACGTGAGCCGCGGCGCAACGGTGGCGCGGGTGCGGGCGGGGCGCGGGCAGTCTGTCTACTCGATAAAGCTTTAGCACGCTTTAGTAAAAAAAAAAAATTCCACCATTTACATTTTAGGTATTTATTAGTAATTAAACAAACTGATGTTTTATGATATGAAAATATTTAATATACATTCATGGATATTTATCTACTTACTTGCACATACGGGTGGACCAAAAGAGTATCGCGGCCCGCCCGTTCTCGGCTTGACCTTTGCCATTCGCTTAAGATTTTGTATGTTGGAAATAAATAGTGTACCTAGTTACTTTTTTATCGAAAATATTTAAGTAAATTTCTTGACCTTCTTGATAGAATACAGACATTACCTATGGCCTACATTGTGTAAGGCAGAGCCACTACCAACTAAGCTAACAGGCCAGTCAAGGCCATTGTATTATTTTGTCACGCGGTGTGCGGGCGAGTGATGTGCCGTTTGCCACACGACTGCCGAGCGTACTTTACTGTGCCCTCCGCGCGCCGCGCGTTACTAACCGGGAGACAGGTTTCTGTTGTATTATTTATTCTGTGCCTCGGCGCCCACCACGATGTATCTGCCCAAGAGAACTCCCCAACGAAATTATTTTGCGGGGGAGTCAGTCAACCTTCAGTCGTGACGATACAACTTGAAGAGACGGTAACTCCAGATAAAAAATAGGGATCTACGCATCGTATTGCTACATATAATAGTGGCAACGTAATCGACAAACGAATAGACCATTTTCGAAATAGTATTTTTCGTTTGATAGGCAAGGATATCTTTCACTGTTTAGTAATTAATAGTTAATAATCATCAAGCTATTTATATAAAAAAGGTTCTGCTTATTGAAAAGTTCGTTAACGATCCAGGCATACGCTGAAGTCAGCGTCAGTCAGTTACTCACTTGTATCTGAAGTTGGTACAGTTGACGTCGCTGAACAGCGTCCTCTCGCTGGGGTCAGCGCGCGTGCGCACCGTCAGGTTCATGCGAGCGTGCGCTGAACAAGTGATGCTGAAGTCAGCGTCCACGTCAGGCTTAACGGGCGCGTTGCGGAAGTTGATGGCAGAGAGGTGGCGGTCCTCCTTTTTTGACAGGTTGAAGGTGAACTGGTAGTCTACTGCTAGGTCGTCTGTAAGGAGAAAGTAATATGGAATGTTAGCAAGAAGAAATGCTTATGGGGTCAGAATGTCTAGACAAATTCTTAGCTTATTTACTCTCCTTCCTTCCTACCGGCCAGAATTTAATTACTACACAGTAGCTATCACACTGATATCAACCTTATCTGCATAAATATGTATAAAGTCGAGTTTAGTATCTACAACGTATGATTGGTACCTTTAGTAGTATTGCGGTAACTAGCATACTATTTTCTACCTTGAATTGATACAAATAGGGTCAAGTTTTGTATGGCAAAGTTTGTCCTGTGTGGTTCATATGAATATAGTCATTATACTTACAGTAACAAGCTCCCTTATTGTGTACACATCTTCGTGGAAGTGGTTGGTATCGTCACACTTGTTACAGTGGTCTCCAGCCAAGCCTTTAGTACTGCAGTAACTATCTTACTAATATCAACCTTATATTTATATGCTTGAGGTCAAGTTTTGTATGGCGACGTTTGTCCTTTGTGTTTGTCCTGTGTGGTTCATAGGAATATAGCCCTTATACTTACAGTAACAAGCTCCCTTATTGTGTACATCAGCGTGGTAGTGGTTGGTATTGTCACACTTGTCACAGCGGTCCCCGGCCAGGCCTTTAGTACTGCAGTAGCAGCGGCCGGTGTCGGGCGCGCAAGCCACTGCTTGGGAGTTGCATTCACAGGCTGGAATGAAGAAAATAATAGTGCTGAAATATGTACATAATTAAATAAAATTCATATGAAAGCTAGAAGTGACAATTATTTAACTAATAGAAAACCGTAGGTTCGTTCGCGTTATTTTAGGCTAAATCACACTAAAAAACTAGCTTTTGATGTACCAGTAGCGACGCTTCGCGGTTTTACTCACGATATTTAATTATCCTATGGGTTTACCTTGGCTTTTATTTATCTCTACACAAAATTTCATCTAAGTCGGTACAGCCGGTTCAGTTTAAAGAACTAACAAACTCACGATCAATTTTTTATTCGGCTTAATGACATTCGTTGAATTTTTGGAGTAATGTGATAACAGAAACGTATCGTCGCCCGTGCCGTGTCCGTTGCACGGCACGTTGCAGTAGTGGACACTACATACTTTACATTGTGACAGGAAATTGTGTATGTGCAATATGTGTTTGTCTTACTTTCCTGAATGTGTTCGTGCGTAATTTCTTGTCGCAAATGTTGAAAATAAAAAAATTTCATTTCAAATACTCACGTTGACACTCGCCGCCATTGAGCGGGTTGCCCCAGCGTGCGGCCCGCGCACGGCTGCAGGCACCTGTGCCGCGCGGCGCACGTGCTGTGTCCGTGCACTGCACGCTGCAGTAGTGTACACTACATACTTACGTTGACACTCGCCGCCATTGAGCGGGTTGCCCCAGTGTCCGGGCGCGCACGCGTCGCAGTGCTCTCCCAGCGTGCGGCCCGCGCACGGCTGCAGGCACCTGTGCCGCGCGTCGCACGTGCTGTGTCCGTTGCACTGGCACGCCGGGCACGCCGTGAAGTGCCAGCGGTGCTGCGCGCACGCGTGCGGCGCGTGCGGTCTCCGGGCACCACCTGAAAGAAATGGGAAAGGACGAATAAATAGCATGGGTCTTCAGAGAAATTACGTGCATTCTTCGAATACGTGGCTACCAAAGTTAGTAGAAGACAAAGTTCCTTACCTAGTAGACTAACTTTCTAGACTTGCATTAGTACCCAAATTAAAGTAAGTAATCAATGTCCCTTGCCTGGCAGGCAGGCGCCCCGGCCGCCCCCCGCGCCGTCGTCGCACCAGCCGCAGGCGGGCTCGGCGCGGCACGCCCCGCACGCCACGCGCGCCGCGCACCCCGCCGCCGCGCCGCACCACCCCCCGCCCGCGCCGCCAGACAGCGTCGACCACGCGCGACAACCGCCCAGCGGGAACGAGGCGCCGTATGCGTTCTGGAATTGATAAATAATGAATAAGAAAACAGAATGCCTGCATTAGAATTAATTGATAGTTGTGAATAATGGCGCATACTAGTCATAGTCATTTATATGCAAATTGTAAAGGTGGATAGTGAATACTGAACAATCACCCTGATAGGGTATGCAAACATGTCTGAGTGAGACGCGGCCCGATTCATATTTCATTAAATAGATTTCTCGTTTTAAAAGTCGTCGACAGCGTAGTAACATTTCTTAGTCAAATATATTTATAAGTCACAGGCAAGGCAATACATACACATTCTCCACACTCCGCAGACAAGGACATCATTTCGATTCAATGAAATGTGAAATTTTGTAGTAACGGACATTAAACGTATGCAGAAAGAGTATTACACTGACAAAACCGGAGACATCGTAGTAGGTACAGTCAGGTACACATTTAAAAATGCATGTCCTTCAATAGAGAAGTGTTCGGTAGATTTCGAAATACTGGCACCCCCCACGCATTTCTGGGCGAATTATTGAGAAAAGTGAAAATATTTTTATTTCTTTTTCATTAACTGGTTAGTAGATAGATACATAAACTCTTTATTGTTGACACATATTAAAAACAAACAGTACACAAAGAAATTATTATCTTAACTAGTAGTAGTGCCACAAGCGGCTGCCTTAGCGCTGAATCTTTTCCAGGCTACTTTTGGCTGGAGAAAAATAAGCACCAATCAGTTAGTAGTACCTTATCGACGCAGCGCCCCGTGGTGGCGCACCAGATGCACTCCTCGGCGGTGCAGTTGGCGCACGAGCGGAACGTGGAGCACGGCGCGCTGCACGGAGCCGTCGCAGCCACGCTCCTGCAATAATAAGACACATAAATATTTTCTTATTGCTGTTTAATAAAGCTAAATATAGTCAAAAATCGGTACAAAATATATTTAAAAAAAAAACTTGAAATCGATAACAGTATACGTTTTAGCAGTTTCTACAATTTTTGTCTGTTTATTCCAACACGCATCACGCCAAACCGGCTGAACGGATCATCACAATTTTTGGTATGTAGGTAGTACGAAATCCTGGGAGTGACATAGGCTACTTTTTATTCCAAAATGCGAGCGAAGCCGTGGGCATCCACCGGTACTATACAGATAAAAAAATGAAAGAAATGTATGCCTGATATTACCTTATGTCATCAGACGAGTTGGCAGGTTTACATTTGATGGAGTCATAATCCCAGTAGCACGCTCTCTGACTCAGCTCTTCAGAACTCTGGAAAAAAATAAATAGTTAGACTATCAAATTTTAAAAAAAATCACATTTAAGGTATTTTATTATAAGTTTTAGTTTGTAAGTTGTTTTTGTGTCTGTAAATAAATAAATATTTAAAATGACTCTGTTTGTAAATCTGTGTCTTTCTTTTTAAAGCCCTAATTGAGGATCTGGTTTGTCTGTCTGTGTGTGTTGGTATTTGTTACATCTTCACACTCAAAACGCTGAACCGATTTGAACAAAATTTTGGTTTTAGAAATAGGTTAGTTAGACCCTAGATCTATAATTGATCGGTCTTCAGGTCGATAGTGAATCGGTTTCTTCTAGGTAAGCGCGCTAGATCGTTGATTACAACGTTGCTTAACATCAGGCGAGTTGTAGTCAAGCGTGAGCCTATATTTTTTTATATTTATTTATTTATTGCTATAAGTTCACGAAACTAAAAATGTACGAATACTAACTTAAAATAACAATATAGCTTAACCATAGACTAGTATACTCAAGTAGACCAGCAATTCCAATACATTAAAGCGTACAACGCAAAAAGCTTGGAATTACGTATTATTCGTAGATGGCGCTGCTAAATAGCCCGGGAATAAATATACCGGACTAGAACACCGACAAAAAAAAATATTATTGTGTTATTTAAGCTCAAAAGTCCTATAGTATTTTTTAATATGTAATATTGGTCTAAATCAATTGTATTTTTTTGGATGATAAATTTCAAGTTTAGTAAAATTATCCCAGGCTATTGAGAGATGGCGTTGCTGTCGAA
The DNA here is from genome assembly GCA_927399415.1 of Macaria notata. Taxonomy (NCBI): domain Eukaryota; kingdom Metazoa; phylum Arthropoda; class Insecta; order Lepidoptera; family Geometridae; genus Macaria; species Macaria notata. The sequence continues at coordinate 1,622,938 of OV656748.1, read as the reverse complement.
TGAAAGATAGCATTCGAATTATCGCATCCTTAGTACGCTAGATGACGCATAAAACAAACTTTACCGTTATTATTAAACATTTTTGACAACATTGACAGCTTATACTATATTTTTTTATTCGTTAGCTTTGACAATTATATCACGAAAGGAATGTAAGTAAATACATTCTTGACTTTATGAAATCTGAATGAAATACATAATACCAAGTTTGGTTCAAACTTTTTAACAAGAAAAGGTATAATTGTTTAGACCATATATGTAATGTATCATAGTGAATGTACGCTACTAGTGAAGCCCTTTTATTTGATATCTATATTGTAACAAAAAATCTTTATTGCTCAAGACTGAGAAAGAAATTTAAAAATGTAGGTAATCACATACGTACACGACACGTTCAACTTACCACATCCTGAGCAACAAGGGTTAAAAAAACTTGTTAAAAAAATATGCCTAAACCTATTTTAGCTACTTACATGATAATCATGAGAGGGGAGATTAGCGAGACCGAAATATAAAAAGAAAATTATATTTTCTTAACAGCCTAAAATAAGTCTACATCTTTTTAGCATCTAAATGATCACGGTTAGTCCTTTTCCTCGAAATGGTTTTGCATTTACTATGTTAGCAAAAAATTGGGCAATGCTGTTTGTAAAAATAATAGGCAACCAGAGATTGATGGGTGGGTACTAAATAACTTGGTTATTTGTAGGGTACATTAAAGACACTTAAATGTACAGTTTACAGGAAACTGTAAAAGCGGGGTAATACAATAACACAACAATATAGAATTATCATTTATTTTTTAAATCTTCAATTTTGGGTGGCCTATTTTGTTTTCGGACATTTTTGTTTTATCATTACAGTAAAAGTGGATCTTTACCAAAATCATCTGATGGATAATGTATCTTAAATGTTCCTTGCAACTTATATTTAATAATCGCGGAGCTTCTGACCATAAAAAATCTAATATACATTTATTTACACAGCTTTTGATTTTATTTGTGTGGCAACAACACAACAACAAAAACAACACAAACAAACAACAGCCATTTGAACTAGTTTTAGCAAGCCATTGGCACTTGGCATAATTTTTTGAGCAATCAAAGGACTTATTTAAAATCAAAAGTTGTTTTTTGTCATCAATGTCTAAATTTATTTATTAATTTGGTTTGACATTTCTCGCAATTAAATTTGCGTAAGCATGAGTTTGCTAAATATCCCGCAAAATACGCTAACGAACATTCTCCTAATGTCAAATTTTCTGTATTTGAAGACACAGCAGTAATACTTTATTTGGTGAAATAGAATCGCCTAATACCTTTGTATTGTGCGACCTTATTTCAGGGACTCCACGCTATTTAAAAATATTAGGTAGATAACGCACTAATGTGCTAAAAGCAAAACGACAAGAAAAGCAAACTTTATTTTGTAAGTATTTCTTGTTGATTTTCTTTTTGCGCTCTGATATCGCAACATTTTAACAATAACATAATTTTCAACCAACTACAAATTTTCGTTTTGGAATGTCGTAATTAGCATAAATAACTACTATAAAAAAAAGTTCTATAATGTATTTTGCGCTCTGAACTATCTCAAAAAGAACCAGATTTAGCGGAAAGCGCTAAAATGGCAGCACTGGATATTTCAATCAAATAAAACGCTTAGTCCACGACACCAACGAAAAACGAGTAGGTAAGAGCGGCAACGTCTCACAAAGAATATGATACATAGGTGCACGAGCTGGCAACGTGTCATTATGTCATTATAAACAGCTAAGTCCCGAATATTGTTTAATAGCGCCATCTAACAATTTTGCACTGTACTGCAACGAGGCAAGGTTCTCTCTTTAACCAACACTCACCAAATTAATTTTATATATGTCTCCATTGCATACTAGTAGTGACAGCTAGTGATCTATATTGGAACTAACAATCGGCGTACGCTTTAATGTATGGAATTGCTGGTCTACGAGTATACTTAGTCTATGGCTTAACTAATGGACGTATATTTCCTTCTAAAAGTAAACCTAACGTGCATATTAAATCTACGAAATAAAATCAAAATTGTTTAAAAACAAAAAAAATACAGGATACGGGCTTCTTTTTGTCCCTGATTGAGGCGGGCAAACTCGCGTGGCGTCGCTAGTATGTAAAAAACTTACATGTATGTGGTGATGATGTTGGTGGGCGTGGCACGCTGCGCAGGAGTGGTATCTGGCGCATATCTCCCTGCCGCCCTCTGGCGACGCGCACTCTTCTATCTTCTCTGCCATTGGCTGGGGAAACAAAATATGTACGGTTTTAAAAACATGCTTTATTATCACCTCTGACATAATGAGTTTGTTTGAGAATGAGTGTGGCTCGGTGGTATATATGTTTGCATTACATAATAATAATAATAATAAATATTCCTGGACATTGCACACAGCGCCATCTAGCCCCACACTAAGCATGCACTAAGTGTCGTGGGTACTAGATAACGGATATAATACTTATATACTTTTCTTTTGTAAATACATACTTATTATACACACAAACGACCAGACTCAACACAAGTAATTATAAATTTTAAATTTCATAAATACTTGTGTCAAGCGGGAATCGAACCCGCAAACCTTGGATTAGAAGGCAGAGCCACTACCAACTAAGCTAACAGGCCAGTCAATTTTAAAACAAAACATTATGACATACATGGGTCTGATCCTGCTCCAACAAACGATTTGTATTTACCGACGCCTTTAAAAGAAGGAGCCTGTCAGTTCGACCCGTATGTTTATAATATTGAGAGAATTCGATGAAATTTTGTGAATGTATTTGCATGTTTCTTCACCTATGGATTTCTCGAAAACTAAGTGATATCGACGTTTTCCTTTATGTATTAGATTACATTACATAAATATGTTTCAATTTAGGGAACGTCGCCTGATTTGATGTATCTGCTGAAGAAAAGTTTGGAGTCTGCGTTAGTAATTGGGTTTAACAAACAGAGGTCATGTGTTGCAGGGACGTAAACAGTACTACACATTTTACCAGTGTTTTTTGCACTCAAGAAATATGCTTGCCCTATGTTAGACTATGCTCACCCTATGTTTGACTATGCTTACTCTATGTTTGACTATGCTTACCCTATTTTTGACTACGCTTACCCTATGTTTGACTACGCTTACCATATGCTTGACTATGCTTACCTACCCTATGCTTGGCTATGCTTACCCTTCGTATGACTATGCTTACCTTATGTTTGAGTACGCTAACCCTACGATTGACTATGCTAACCCTATGTTAGACTTTGCTAACCCTATGTTTTATTAGGCTTACTATATGCTTACCCTATGTTTGACGCACGCGTGTGCAGTCGCATAGCACGCCCCACACCACACGCAGCCCGCGGCCGTGCAGGCGCCGCACGACTCAGCACTGCTGCATAGTTTCTCATCTGGAATAGACACACGAAACAATTAATTTGCACGCCCTCTAGGTAGAAGTGTCGTGAACTACCTTTTGAACTAGTTAAGTCTGTAAATATGTAATGACGATGATATAACTGACAACAGATGGAGTAAAGCAGTTACAGAGTGGTGGCCTAGAACTGGCAGGCGAGGAATGGGTCGTCCGGTCGCGATATGGGTCGACGACATCGTCAAAGTTGTGGGTCCAACCTGGATGAGGTCTGCACAAGATCGACGCAGATGGCACATACAAAGGGAGGCCTACACCCAGCAGTAGGATCCCAAGGGCCGTGGGTGATGATGTTGATGATATAATAGGCATTGGACACGGAAACAATTGCTAATATTCCTACATCCTGTGACGGTGACGACACCGACACAGGATGTAGGAATATTAGCAATTGTTTTATTGTTTTAGGTTTAAGCCGTTTTAGGCTCGAACGCGATCGATGCACCAGTACTCCTACACCTCTATACTGAACACTCAACATATTATTTGATCTCGAATTTACGTGTTTTACTTTCAACATTAATCAATCAATCAAACCATTCAGCCCTAATTTTAAATGAAAAACATAAAAAAACAACAACAATTTAACATAGAAGCTTGGATCGTTGTCATGTTAAACATAATATTTAATTGGGCCCCAAATTGCATGTCAATTTTATACCACTATTGGTTATAAATACCATTTGGATATTTTGATTCTCTCTCTCTCTCTCGAGTCGTATTTCTCATGACTGAGGGTCGTGTCTCCCACGCAGAATTAATTTATTATTACCATTTAGATTTTGATTAATTATACATTATTTCTTTGATGATAAGTTATATCTATTCTATTATCATATCAATATTGCATCAATATCTACTTACCGACTCTCACCGGTTCAGCCGCACACGCTTTGACAGTGACAATGTCAAACGACTCTTCCCATCCCACTTCTTCTAACTGTAACAGAAAGAGAACACTATTTCACACATTCTCTTCTACATTTCATACACACATAGGAAACCGCTTTTATGTAAGAAATTAGTCGTATTCTCGTTCGATGTTTCCAATACAGTCCAAATCAATCTTAGACCAACTTGTTAAATAAATCAAATAAAATTATTAATAAATCAATATTTAATTATACGTAATTTTGTACATTGTTGTACGGCCGCCGTACAACCACCGTATGTATGAGTATGACGTACGCACATTTGACTGAATGTAAACAACCCCTTAGACAAGAGCCGTATTATAGTGAGCGAGCAATGTATGGGAGTGACGTAATATTTCCCCCCGCGGAGCGCGTCGCGATGTCACTCCCATACATTGGTATTTCTTTTCCATAAGCGAGTGTCAGTACGCTCACTATAATACGACCTTGTCTAAGAAGTCTGGTCACGTTAAATTAATGAGTATAACATTCTTCATTGTACATTTGTTTTTTGTAAAGTTGTATACGTAAATGTACGCAGGCATAGGTTCTAAAGTACCGTTTTTAGTATGTATTCTTCAAGTAGATCTATAAAATTATATACATACAGGCACACACGTCCTAAGGTGATGTTTCCACGCGCAGGCGCGCGCAGCTCGCCGCGTACTAGCGAGGCACGCGGCTTCACTCGCGTGCACCGAACATTTCTCACCCACCGAGTAGAGGAGTGCGTCCGCACGGAGGCGGCCGTCGAAACTGAAAGGATTTTTATAAAGATATTTTTTTTTAATAAATAAGTTTCTATGAAAGTAGTCAATTCTGGAGTTGGGAGTTTTCAAACTGCTTTAGAGACCTCTGATATGGCTTAAAGATTGTCGTATGATAAACAGACGAGCCCCATAATTTAAAGTGTTTTCCAAACTACAGAAGCGCTCAAATAGTAGTCACCCGGGTCGATAGTTATTTATCATTGGTAACAATAGCTAAGCATGGTGCTTCAGAGTAAAACACACACTTTACACTATCACATTAATATTATAAAGGCGAAAGTTTGTGTGTGAGTGTGTATGTTTGTAACTTATCACGTTTAAAACGCTGAGTCGATTTAGATATAATTTGTTATTGTGGTAGATAAGATTCTGAACTAACACATAGGCCACTTTTAATATCGGATTATCGCGGGTAGCACCGCGGGGCGCTGCTAGTAGTCTATGAAACTAGATTAGTATCTAATGTATAAAATATAGATTGAAATTTGGAATGAAGGTAGATGTTATGACGTAGGCATCCGTTAAGAAAGGATTTTTGGAAATGCCACTTTTAAAGGGGTGAAATAGGGGATGCAAGTTTTACTTCTTAATGCGTAGTCTATAAAACTCGGTTAATTTTAAATGTAAAAATATAAAAAAGGATGTATCCTTACCCGCCATGTATAATGGCCGCGTCTCGTTGATCCACAGTGATCTTAGCGGCGGAGTGTGCGGCGCGCGCGCAGCCAGCGGGGGGCGCGCTCTCCAGCCATTGCGCACATCTGAAATTAAAATTATATTAATTCTATAAACGGGAAGATGTAAGTCTCTGTCTCTGTAAACGAGAAAGTCTGTAAATTTGCAAGAGTTGTATTGCAAACTTACATACTTTCTCTTTTATAATCAATTCGAAGTTCAAGGAAACACTTTCATTGAATTTTCATAAGTTAACAGAACAATAGTTCAACTAAATTGGTTTTTTATTAAATAAAAAGTAATCAAGTTATGGTGAGCTAATCCTACATGACGCAAGTTCGAATAATGTCGGTCGTTATTATTCTCGCTCATTTTCACTACGATCTATTGATCTTCAAAGCAAGAGATCCTGAGGTCACAATTTTTGCTCACCATTATTATAATGCTGAGTTGAGGCTATGTTGGGGCAGATTACAGTAGTTGTTTTGTGTGTGTTGTGATTGTTGTTGTAAATATTGTAAAATCTGTCTCAATACAAATGTTTTTTCATCGAATTATGGTCAAGTACAAGCCCATTATTATTATTTTTTAACTAGAACGGGCTTGCTCTTGACTATAGTAGTTTATAGCTTTATTTATTTATTTAAAAGGCATGTCTGTTCTCACCTGACATCATACAGCATCCCAGCACTAGAGTAGCACCTGGAGCCGGCTGGGTTGGACACGTGCGCCGCCGCGCTGTCGTTGTGCGCGTTACCACCGAATACTAGCATTACACCTGCAAACATATATATGTATAACAGTGTTATTTTCATGGAAAAAAGTTGTATAATTTGTTTTCATTCCCGCCTTCATACAAACAAATCAAGTCCCTAACTCCATTTTTAAAAGGCACAAAATATAAAATACAGCAACGTCTTACCCGGCGCCACAAAAGTAGCAGTATGCAAGTATCTCGGAATGGGTGCAGATGGTAGAGGCTTCCATATCCTCTTCTCTACGTCGTATTCGTATAGAGCCGCTGAAGGCGCCTGAAATAAAATAAAGTGGCCTGTTCACTGGCGAGACCCTATACTACTACTAAACCAAAAATAACGACAATGCGTCGCTTTGTTGCGACCCTTGACAGTTTAAATTTTACGTTTGTTTTCTGTTTGATTTGGACAAATAACAAATAAACCAACAAATTCACTTTCGCTTTTATGTTATAGGGAACGCTCGCAACTTCGCTCGCATTATTTTGAAATAAATGTAATTACAGCGCCATCTAGTTCATACGTCTACAACCACGAATCTTAAAAATGGCTGTAGGCAGCGGATATCGATGACCACTCGGTTTAACATATAACTTTTTTATTTACAAACCGATTGAAACGAAATAAACACTAAATGATGCACCAACATGTTACTGAAAGCGTAGACAAATCGGTTCAGCCGTTTTCGATTCTATAACGAACAAACATACATACAGACAAACAGTTTTTATAACATTATATTTGTTTTGTTTATTGCATCAATAAAGACCCCTAAACTATATTTTTTTTTCAATTATATTAAATGTACAGACACCGACCGGTTACAGCTTTATTATATGTATAGATTTGCTTTTCCTATTTATGTTTGTAGTAACAATAACAATGAGTTGAACTCAATTCAACAAAAAAATTTACCTGCGTAGCCTCGGACTCGGAGACCAGCCCCCCGTGCACGTACACGCGCCGGGTGAGCGCGTCCCAGGCGGCGCTGTGCCCGAACCCCGCGCGCGCGCCCCACCCCTTGCTGGCCGCTACGCCCCATGTGCCCTCCTCTATGTAGTATTCCTGGCGAGAGATGCATTCACATCATTATAAAAATGTCGTTTCGTGCTAAATATGAATGAAAGAGATACATACATACACATAGATTTAATATTACTACTTTATTTCTGTATTCTAAATTTAATAACTGTTTAAACTTTTATTGGAAAATGAGCGAAAATAATCACGACCGGCACGATTCGAACCTGCGTATTTCCGATCACCGTCCGGAACTCAAATCAAATCAAAATATATTTATTGCGGAATATAGGTCAAAACAGTTGGTAACATAATTATATAATAGAACGCTATACTCCTACCCACAGGGCGTGCAACTTACAAACAACAGAATGGAAATTAAATTAAAAAAAACCGGCCAAGTGCGAGTCGGACTCGCGCACCGAGGGTTCCGTACAAACCTGCAAGGTTAAATATTTTGTGATGTAACTAAAAATTTATGGTTTTCGTAATTTTTCCTTTATCTATGCTATAAGACGTTGCTTCGTACCAAATTTCAAGATTCTGAGTTCACGGGAAGCACCCTGTAGGTTTTGATTCCCTTGCAAGTGTCGAAAATTTGCGGCATAAATGGCTGTATCTTTTGATTGCGTTGGCTTAGAAGTTTGATTTTTTCACAGCTTCAAGGGACAGTAGACCTGAGTAATTGATATAAATTTCAGCTTCATACCTCTACGCGTTCCTGAGAAAAAGGGTCTTGACAGACGGACGGACGGACGGACAGACGGACAACAAAGTGATCCTATAAGGGTTCCGTTTTTTCCTTTTGAGGTACGGAACCCTAAATATAGATATTATGTAAGGATCTCCTTAACCAACTAGGCTACGGTCTACTAACTGCCAGGCGCGAAAATCCACACTCATTTCCATGCACTTAAGACTGAGCGGCTGATGGCGTCACTTGTTTCGCTCATTTTCCAATAAAAGTTTAATTTAAATTACCTGTACAATATGCAGGTACCCGTAGTGCGGCGAGTGTCCAAAGAACGACAACATGACTGGCTTCCTGGTCGGGCCGATGTAAGCCAGCACCGCCGTGTGGCCCGACACGTGCAGACCACCTGCGGGGGAATATAGGCCTTATTATCAGAATATATAAAACTCAAAGTTTACTGGCTGACTGACATAGTGATCTATCAACGCACAGCCCAAACCACTGGACGGATTGGGCTGATATTTGGCTTGCTGTTAGATGTTATGACGTAGGCATCCGCTAAGAAAAGTTTTTTTGGAAATGACACTTTTAAAGGGGTGATATAGGGGGTGCAAGTTCTCCTTCTTAATGCGAGCCAAACCGCGAGCGCCGAGCACCCACTAGTAAACACAAAAGCGACCGTGTATTTGTTGGTTTGTTTGTTATTTGTCCAAATCAAACAGAAAACAGACGTAAAATAAAACTTTCAAGCGTCGCAATAAAGCGACGCGTAATTGTTATTCTAGGCTTAGTAGTAGTATAGGGTCCCGACAGTAAACAGGCAACTTTTTAACTAAATAACACCAGCAAAGCCGCTGGCATCTGCTAGTTTTTCTTTTATCAAATGTTTATGTTGACGGATTCTTTAATTCAATTAGTTATCTTACGTCTGTAAACCTAACAAGATAAAAACTAGCGTGCTAAATGTAAAATGTCTATTTTATTAGCATTTTTTTTTACGTGGGATAGGTTTACGTTTGACTACAGCCTGCCTGATGTTAAGCATTGCTGCAGCCTAGGGTGTAACACGTTTACCTAGAAGATACCTATTAACTCTAGATTTGAAAACCCCTGGATTGTAGTTCGCAGGAAACACAGCTTCAGCATTATTTAACATCTGTACTATACCTAGTTTTCGGACAATAAATACATTCATTCATTTAATCTTTCAATCATTCAATCATTCATCCATTAATTCAGTAATGAGAAGCCCTTACCACAATGTTTCAGCGGCGCGGGTCTGTGCGGCGAGCAAGCCGTCGGGGTGGCGTTCTTCCACTGCACATCAGAGTCGAGCCGTATTCGCCACAGCTCGTTCGTCACCTCGCCAGCTCTGCCTTCTAGGCCTGCCAGACCGCCACTGGAAATTAACATTAGTAATTAATTAACAAAGGTGCAATAACACGATCACATCTATCTAAATATATAAAACCCAAAGGTTGACTGACTGGCTGCCTGATACAGTGATCTTTCAACGCACAGCCCAAACCACTGGACGGATTGGGCTGAAATTTGGAGTGAAGGTAGATGTTATCACGTAGGCATCCACTAAGGATTTTTGGAAATGCCACTTTTAAAGGGGTGAAATAGGGGATTCAAGTTTTACTTCTTCATGCGATCGAAGCCGCGAGCACCCATTAGTTTTCATATAAACTGTTGCGTGCTATCAAAAACAACTGAGTGAGTTAATTAAAGTAATTATATCTCATTCCGTAGGTATCTAATCAAAACCTCGTTCTAGAAAAGTAATCACATAAGTTATAATGGTTTTGTAGTTTTCATTTCTAGTATATTACAAAAATTATGTTTGGTTATCTAGTTGCAATGTGTTTGTCTAAATACGTATAACTAATCTTAATCTTCCTTAGTATTTGAATACTTTACTCATCTTTCAATGAATTGAATAAGCTTCGACACTTATATGAAGTACTGAAATATATAAATTTCACATTGTTTTGTTTTGATTGCTACACAAATTCCTGTTGTACCTTAGCCGTGTTTTTATAATTTTGTTTAATATTTACTGTAACTGTAACTTCCATAAGTATCGTATTATATGTATTATTTTAATTGTTAGTTTAGTTTAGTTAACTTACTGAACTTTGGATCTGTTTATAATCATGCTGTGCACGCATGTGTTTGATGCACAGAATAGATCATTCTCTTTTATGTGTTTTGTTGTTTCTCATGTATTTTCTGTGTATTGTGTTGTGTGCCTAATAAATAAATAAATAAAGATAAAGATACTATGATATACGTGGCGTGTACTATGTTATACCTGTCATACGTGTCATATACTATGTTATACGTGACATGTATATGACCGGTATTTGGTTATACATATCATATACTAAGTTATACATGGCATATACTACATTATACCTGTCATATACTATGCTACTATGCACTTACCCCTGCTCTGGGTCCGGGTGAGCGACGACGCCTCCGTACACTATTAGCTCCTTCTTGTACAGTATGGCTGAATGTGCGAACCGCGGCGCCGGGCCCGCCCCTGATGTCACTATAGGCGACCATGTCTTCTCGCGACTCTTATACCTGGGAAATAATAAACTAAATTATTTATTTGACATGTAGTCACGTACATATAAAAAAACAATAGGTCAACGCTGCTTACCAGAGAGTTATTCTTTAAAATCGTCACTGATTCGACTCAATTTGCGGCGGCTGAATTCCTACTTTTATATAACAACATATACATATATACTAGTAAAAACAAAAGACGGTAGCTCCAATAATTCTTGATTTAAAACACGTTTCCGAAACCAACGATGTTTGCAACAAATTACATTCGTTCGCTCACCTATTACTAGAGTTAAGAACACAGTATCAGGTAAATACAAAAGACGAAAGCCCGCAAGCATTAGCTTCATTCAACAACATCATTCCGAAACAAATGACGGTCACTCACTCACCTATATAAGAACTCTGTATCAGCGAACGTTTCTCCCCCGACCCGTAGCAAATCGTCTCCATCCGCGAGTAGCGCGTGTCCGGCGGCGGGAGGAGGAGGCTCCCCCGCCCCGCGCGCCTCACCCCCCTCCCGCCACGCCCACCGCCAGCCGGCCACGGCGACGTCCTGCGAGCAGTCGGCGCCCGTCCGCGATGGAGTGCACACGCATCCCGTAGGCGTGCAGGAACCAGCGCCGTACGCTGCGTTGCAGTCATCTGAAATATTAAAAAGGCGTATTTTTATTCAAAGCTCTTTACTTATCACAAATTAAAAGTAGCTTATGGAGTGATCTCAGATTTAACCAACCTACATTCCACTTTCATTGTCAAATGTTCATTTTTTGAGTGTGTAGAAATAACAAAAATATACTCTCACAAACTTTGGCTAATATAATACGAGTACTACTAGAATACAACATCATTACATCATCAATAATCTTCCTTTGGGATCCTATACTAAATCCAAGTAAGTACATATTGATAAATTATTGTTTTATTGCTTCACAGAAAATGGGGATATCAAAGAATACACTTACCAGGACAGAGTGGTTGGTCGCACGCCACTCCCGTCCAGTCGTTCTCACATCTACACGTCCCGTCCTCACATTCACCGTGATCTGGAAACAGAATTGAAATGAAATATTAATAAAAATAATAGTGTACCTATATCATATACACAGGTCAAGGTTTATTAACCTGACGCATGCTGCCCCCTGGCAGTGGGCTGGAGCATTTAGACTGTCTTTAGGCTTTAGGCTAGGTAGAAGTTTTTGATACCTACCTATGTTTAATTTTTCTTCTCTGTTTTTATGTTTTATTATTTTTAATAAATGTTTACTTGACACTTAGATAAACGCATGAACATAAAACAAATGACAGTCAGTTTCTCGCCAAATATTGTATGAGCAGGATGCATTGATCTCCATCAGTACAAGTACGCTGGATAGGCTGGTCGCCGCATCGTTTTGTGCCTATTTGATTTTCGCCATCTTGGCGCCGACAACGCCAGTAAACGTCCACGGAACTAAAAGTAGGGACGGGACAATGTAACAAATTAAATCGAAATATATGTAACAAATTATATCGAAATATATGTAACGGGACAATGTAACAAATTATATCGAATATATGTTACATAATAAATGATAAATACAAAAGACCTAAATTTCTAGAATATTGGAAAAAAGTAGAACTCTGAAACTCTGGAGAAATATGTAGTGATTTTCCGCTGCGACTCACCACATATTTTAATCATATTTCTCCAGAGTTTCAGTTACAATGGATTTCCGCAAAGTAACGCCTGATTCAATATATTAACTTATGTTTAATTGGTTTTTGTATTGTATATTATTTAATGTAATTAAGCCTATAATCATTTAAAATCATTGTCATAGAAAGAGCAAATGTTTACCTCAAATATGTAATTCTTCCCTTGGCCTTCGAGATACAGGCATTGCCTAGTTCGGGGTCCGCTAAAAAACCACATGCATGTACTTAGTATGTAAAAAAAGAACGTAAATACCATGTCTTTATTATTTCTTTAGTTAATAAAAAAATTGAATTTGAATATATTACTCAAAAAACCTTTGTTTTTCTATCTTTCTTCCAGTTACATACATTGTAATGTACTTTTCGTCCACTTGTCGGTAGGGGTACGTTTGATGGTGCAGTTGGTTCTAATTCTGGTATTATGTTTCGGATACGGGTTTTGATATGCTGTGGAACATTAGCGACAAAAATTCTTATAAGTAAAAATGTATGCAAAAATATGTTACGTATGTATTTAATCGCTACCGGGTCCAATAGACCCACACGCACCTTTTAGGCCCATAGCACTAACATGTAGCGCACTAACTGTCAGCTTAGATCGTTAAGTTATCTACCGCCCTATACTATAGTCGAAAGGTATTAAGAACGGCCACATTACAATCGTCGTAATTTCGAACTAATTCAACAAAATTCAAGGGACTGGGTCCACTGGACCCAGTAGCGAGTCCTTAAGTGTTAAGCCACAGTTTTAGTGAAGAGTCTTTTAACCTGTAATTTAAAAACAAACTGTTCATTGATACAATTTATGCCAGAAAAAACATCGACAAATATTATCGATATGGAAATTCGACAACACTATTGTGTTGTTTATGTTTATCAAAACTTGTCAATGTCAAGTCAAATACGTTCTAATGTCATGTCATGCATGTAATACATGCATGGAATTAATATATAATAATAAGGAATGAGCACTGCTGGTCTAATTACGAGCAGAACGAGGCGAATGTATGACAGGCTGTTGTCTTTTTCTAACTATGGTGATAATACATTATATAATTAGGATATTTCAATTCATCTTCCTACCAAATCTGGAGCAGTCTCTTTTGGGGCCCTATTTTACCTGCATCTTGCCAATCATGATAATCCCTAGCTCTATTGACGCGTTAAGTAATAAACACCAACACACTTACTTACAAAAGGCACTTTTATTTGTAACTTATGATAGTAACCGACATAAAAGAGACATTTTGTTGTGTCCTTTAATCAATTGAATAACTTAATAATCTTGTAACGCGTAACACAAGATTTTAGAATACAAATATGAACGTGTACCGTAACCACAAACCTATTTCACTTTAAATAAAAGTCAACCTTAAAAAGTTAAGCATTAGTAAAGTCGCGACGCCCCACTCCACTAATATTAAACAAACGTAATACTCAGGAATCGTATTATAATTTTTCTATATGTAAAACCATGGTACTCGTATAAGAACATACGACTTGGCTACTTTTTATCAGCACTACTACTAATAGCTACTCATCAATTACCATTTTTTTCCTACCACGGCAGTAATTGGGATAACATTTAAAAAACGGAGGGAATTAAAAGTATAAAAAGATATTGGATTAAAATGTAACAATGCATTTAAAAAACGGAGGGAATTAAAAGTATAAAAAGATATTGGATTAAAATGTAGACTACAAACTTTGGCGAATTTTGTAATAAGTCGTGTTATATTTGAGTACTTTTGCCATTTTAATTTAATGTATTCATTTTTAGAAAAAAAAAATACTATATTGCACAAATTATTTCAAGCACGAAATTAGAGGTCACCTTAGTCCCAATAATGTAATCTTAGCATACCTGTGGAAAGATATATTGCAGCCACTATAAGATTCACTTCTGCTTCCCGGAACACTACTATTTCTTATCATTTTGTTATTTTTACAATAAATTACATCTAAATTAGTTACAAATTAAATTATTTTTTTCCCGCTACCTTTTGTCATAATATAATGCCATCATAATGTTGCTTGTGTGAAAATAATATAACATCGATTTGTTATTTATTTATTCTTTTTTGTGTTAGTTTCACAAATTTATTCAGATTTCTTTGTGTCGAGTAAGATTTATAATAAATAAAATTAAATAATATTATTTATTGATAAATATGACTACGTTGACTAGACAGTGACGTTTCTCACAGATTATTTTTTAAACTGGCAAGCTGCTGAATCAGGTCAACAGCCTGCCTACTATGTCTCTCATTTTTGACCGATTTCATCCCCGATTTAACATTTATAGAAAATGAACTTTAACTGTAGAAACATAAGGCTTCTATTCGTATAAAATCTAGTTCACAAAACAAAAAGAGAAATCCTGTGATAATGAGAGCGATGAAAATCCTTGATTAAATGTCAAGTTTAGTTCTAAGGACACTCTAGGGAGGCGCTTCAAATCGGCACAAAAAAGAGCTGTCATTTGGTCTGGGGCAGCAAGTCCAGCGTACCTGTAGGTACTGATGGAGGTCAGTGGCAGGATGCCATTGATTCAAGAAACAAATGACAGTCACTTCCTAATACATGCGAACTCTTCGAAAATCAACCTTATTCTAAGAAACCTAAGGTCTATAATACTCGTTAGCTTACTTGAACAGTTGGTCCTATGATCGTCGGAGGGGCACGAGTACGCTGCGTACGTGACGTTGAATCCCTCCATTGCGTACGCGTCGTCGGAGAAGAAGTGTAGGAGCGCTGCGCCGGAGCGCGCCACCACTTGACGTGTCCACGAGGAATCTCGCTCCAGGACTCCGCTGGAATGATAATACATACGATAAATTAGCGTATTTTCGTAGAAAATGTTGACTCAAAAAGGACGATTGAGTAATTAAACAAATCATGCATTAGATATTTGTATCAAATCAATAGTTCCTGTATCTCAATTGATTCAACTCTGAGAAGGATACTGGACCTCATGACACAGGCTAGCCTAATGTGATGACTAGTGTACACCTCCTTACTATTGTTATTCTATAAGTACTCTATGTATTACTGATAATAATAAGAATAATTATAAAATCCTTTATTTATGTATTACAAAGTCTATAAGTACCACTGAAATCACTAAAATATAATGTAAAACTAGTAAGTTATGAAGTTGATTTTTTATTTTTCCTTCTCTTACTCTTTATGTCAGTCATTAAATGCTGTTTAGTAATTACTGCTTTCATAAAAAGCTGTCTCACAGTGAGCACTGCACGCTCTTTATACAGATCTGCTGTTGAGAATCGTCTTTTTTAAAATGTCTTTACTTTGAGGAGTGCTCTCTGTGAGATTTCAACTTTTTGAGTTTTGGCAGCTGCGCCTCATGCAGTGATGCAGTATGTTAGCAGTGATTGTGCAAGAGCATAGTAGAATTTTTTTCAGTGATGTGTAAGTCGTGAGATGCCTTAGCTCTTTGAAGACGCTTATCAGCTTCTTAACTCGAGCTGACAGTTGTTTAATATGCTCAGTCCATTTAAGGTTACAGTCCAAGGTGACACCTAGGTATTTAATGTCGCGTGTTTGTATCAGATTTCCACATTTGCAGAGATCATCATTTATGCATATGGAGCTGCGCATTTTAATCGATGAGCATTGTTTCGGTTGAAAAATTCTATACCAGCTTTACCTACTTTTACTCCTTGGTACCCTGGTTTTTTACTGAGACACTTACACACATTCAATTCAAAATCATTTGTCTCAATATTTTTTTTAACTTGAACTGGTTTGCATTTGGCCATAGTTTACCTGATAGCAAGCAAGGCTATGGTCTAAGATGGAGCGTGCTTACCCGATAAGAACCGCTTCACTCTCGTATACTTATTATTACCTATAAACAGCAAGCAGCTTCTCAGCCCTCACACTGTCTCCATCGTACACATACAGGTGATCCCAGCCGCACTCCGTGGCGAAGCTCTCGAGCCGTATGCGGAGCGCCGGGGGCGAAGGCCCCAGCCGCGGGGGCGTGACTAGCCATGAGCAGGCGGTGCTCACGCTGTAGTTGCCCGGACCGTCTGTTATGTAGCCCGTTGGGGCTGTGAGGCTGGAATTAAGAGGGTTTTGTGGTTTAAATTGTGTATTAATGACATCAAATTTTACAAGTAACTAAGTACTTAACAAGAGAAGTAAAAGTTATTGTTAGAGAAGATAGAGCAAACTAATATGGGATGAAGCAATGATGCGACAGCGACTATGAGATTACCAGTTGATTGTTAGAATGCTCCAGTAGATAGTTATAGCTATCGCTGTCTTTACAAACTGTAAATACATATTCTATGACTGGCCTGTTAGCTTAGTTGGTAGTGGCTCTGCCTTCTAATCTAGAGGTCGCGGGTTCGATTCCCGCATGACACAAGTATTTATGCACTTTAAAAATTTATAATTACTTGTGTTGAGTCTGGTCGTTTTGTGTTGAGTATGTATAATAAGTATGTATTTACAAAAGAAAAGTATATAGCTATTATATCCGTTATCTAGTACCCACGACACAAGTGTTTGCTTAGTGTGGGGCTAGATGGCGCTGTGTGCAATGTCCCAGGATATTTATTTATTTATTTATTTATAGGTACCTAAGTCAGAGGCCCTTAAACTTGATAAACTCTCGACACCAGGGTTGGCCACTCTCATTCGATAAGAAGAAGGTACCTAGATAAGTTCTAAAATCAAGTTGTGGAATCTTTAACTAAATTATCTACCAACTAATAACATATTCCTCTCTCTTAGTTGTATTTCCTCGTGTCTGAGGGTCATGTGTTCCCCTAAGAATGAATTTTGGTAAGGGAGATCGAGAAATAATCAAGTAGGTATATGTCCACATGAGTCTAATTTTAGGTAAGGGACTATTGTAATATAAAAAGCTTTCTTTCTTTCTTTCTTTCTTTGTCCACAAAACTCATAAGTAGCAGTTATCTCTAACAAAATGCAGCAGGATCCCATACTCTGAACGAGATGTTTAATTTGATAACATTTGTACAGAATTTCATTATTTAACATGACAACAATGTACTTAGGTACATGTATGGTGATGGTGAATCAGTTCCTTTTGAATATTTTTGGGAGTAAAATGTGATTAACCACTAGTTGACAATGGATGCTTCTGCAGATAAGCTTTTCATTCTCTTGTAGACTATGTGGACTAGTGATAATGTCTACAGATTACTTACTATTTAGTTTCTTGATTTGATACATCAATTCGTTTCGAGAATTTATACTTAATAAGTACTTATAATACATAAATTATATATGTAGTTACCATTTGTATTAGGCAACATTTTTCCATTACTCCAAAAAAATATTGTTGGCCACCTTATACGACACGACGAATTTATGAAAGATATCATTAAAGGAAAACTAGAAGCAGGTAGAGGAAGGCCGAGAAGGTCATACATGGACCAAGTCGAAGAAAAGGTGGGCGTCATGTCGTATAAGGAGGTCAAGGAGTTGGGAGAAGATCGGGAAGGATGGCGCCTCCACAGACAAGGGCCTTGCCCTTAAATTTGTGATGATGATGACATTATATGCCTATCTTCTTAATAGTATTCATTATAATAAACATAGCTAGGTATCATATTAGCATTTAAATATTCATATGATCACTCTTGTTATGATGATGATATCTGAAATCTTTAATTCATTAGGTATGTATAATATTATATAATTAGATGTACTAAGGAAAATCTAAGATTTTATTCTGTACATTATCCAAAGTCACATTGTGACACATTGCTTTAGGGTCAATAACTTGACTTCAATTAATTAAATCAGTGTAGGTATATATGATATGTTGCAGTCAAAACTCAAAAGTACTAACTTTTGACCAGTGAAAACAGTCAAAAGTACTTTTGATCATATGCTTTAGTCAGTAATACTGTAACTAAAATAACCACCATAAGTAGTTTTGCCCAGTAAAGATAAAGACAAAGATAACTTTATTAAGCAAAAATTATGGTACTTAAACAACTTTGTTCCCTACACTCCACACTAGGATGTAATTTACCTGTCAATCAATCAATGGAGGTAGTTAGAAGTACTTTTGACTTAGTGATTCCGTCAAAAGTGTTAGGTTTGCACTAAGTACACCATAAATCTCCTTTGATGGTAAGTGATCATTGGGGTCTAGGATAGAGCATGCTTACCCAGTTAAAACCAATTCATTGTACACTAGACTAGACTGCGACTTTGTCCGTGTGGAATAGTTATTTTGGACGTCATATTTATTTTTGCAAACAACCTCTTAAGCTTTATAAAATTATAAATTATAGCTGTTACCCATGATTTGAACTATTTTCGCAACATATGCAACGGAAGCCCTCAAAAATTAATAATTTTACCCGTTTTTTCCACATTTTCCATTATTTCCTCCACAGAGCTTTGAAGTCCATGCTTGTCGCCCTGTGACTAGAGACGAATACTTTCTTTATTCAATACAAAACAGGTGTCACCATTTACTAAAACTAACACACTTTCGGCACGCACACTACAACGCACGAGATGTTCATGTACACAGTACACTTCAACTTCATCGGCTGTGCAATGTCGAAATTTTTTAATCGATTATTTACACATTTCCTTCAAAGATGGAAATATATGTCTTTAGTATAACTATATTATTTAAGTACAAATTAAAGTTAACTAGCTATGGCCCCCGGTGTTATCCGCTGTAAAAACGTTTTTATCCCGTGGGATAAAAACTATCCTATGTCCTTACCCCGGACTGAAACTATCTCTATACCAAATTATCAAATCATCTTCAAAATGACTGGAGCATATTCTGGCATTTTTATGAGGAAACCAGTTGTATCTACCGGTCGCCAATATCCATTTATTTTTTAACACAGGATTTTTTGGAAATCTGTAAATTAAGTATGTGTTAAATAAAAACCGTAATCCAGAAACATTTCCATACAAATCCAAAAATATCATATTTATACATTATATCAATTATCGATAATTTGCTAGGTTCCATTTACACATCACTCTGCTATCGAGAAGTAGCGTCGTCAAGACAACAAATGTGTGAATGCCATACAAAATGTCAAAAGTTTTAATTATTTAAATTACAAAATTTTACTACTTACCGATGGTATTTCACGCCGGTAACACTGGAACTATTGTTCTTACAATTTTTAATTTGACACCAAGACATATATAATAGTTTATCATGCTGTAAAACCGAGTAAAACGACCGAAAACTCTCTCTCGCTCGGACTATGTTCGACAACAGACTGACAAGCGCTGTCGTAGGTTAGGTTGGCCTGTTTACTGGTCCAAACGAGAACCACGTATTATTGTTCATTTCGCTTCTAGGGGGGGCGCGCGCGGGGGCGATGTGGCCCGATCGTTGTTCTGTGATTTCCTCACTGCTATTAGTTACAGCGTGATGTTATATAGCCTAAAGCCTTCCTTGATAAATGGTTTACTCAACACAAATAGATTTTTTCAATTCATACCAGTAGTTCCTGAGATTAGCAAGTTCAAACATACAAACAAACTCTTCAGCTTTATAATATTAGTATAGGTTACAAGATTAGGGGGAGTCAGGCAGGAACTGTCAGAATTTAGGTATCTGTTTTTATGTATTATAGTTTTGTTGTTTTGACCAGTGATCATCTGTCATTATAATCATCAGTATGTCTACCCATTCTTAGGTGTCTACCTCCTCTCAAGTGTGTGATAGTTATAAGTAACTAGGTATATAGTCCACAGCCTGTTTGAGTTTGATTTCTGCCATAAAGTTTCACAATGTTTGTGATCAAGACCACCAGGCTCTGTCAAAAATTTACTGACATAAGTAAGTATTTGGCATATTATTTTGCATGGCACTTACAAATCTCAGCATAACAATAGTTTATTATTTTTCCTCTTAAGTTTGTTCCTCCAATTCATTGTGTGTTTTAGAAGGAAACACCTATTCAGCATTTAGGTAGATAGATCTAAACTTATTGTTGGTCTGATATAAATAGGTGACATGTCTAGTGCCACTGAGAGCATTAGCAAGTCAAATCTACATTATTTTTAGATTATAGTTTAGAACTTATGCAGTTTTCTGCTCTATATTATATTATAGGTTGTGAAAGGACCTCGGCACCCACCACGATGTATTTGCCAAAGAGAACTCCCCTAACTAATTAATTCTGTGGGGGAGTCACAACCCTCAGTCATGAGGAAATACGACTCAAAGAGAGAGATATTATAGGTGAATGTCATAGCTTATTTTCAAGATAAATGTATTACATGTGTTGTGATTGGTATTCCATAGCACCATACTAATATGTTAAGATTTGATAGACAAATTAAATTTAGTTTTCATGAATTTAACATCTATGAAAAGTATGGAAGCAATGTAATTCTAAAATAAATAACAACACAATAGATTACATTATTTCATACTTAATTCTACATAATAACGAAATAAATTGAAGTACATATGTATGACCTATTCTAATACCTACTTAATCTTTATAAATATGTTGTTTTCACACTTTAATGCAAGTACTTACTCCTTATATTATATTTTTCTTTTGTTACAAAAGCTGTTGACTATTGCAAGCAACAACTGCTGTCCGTACCTATTTATTTTGAGAGTAAAAAATACTTTAAATGTGAGGTGTGCTAAATAACGTCACTTTATCTTTAGAAATATCCTCAAAATGTTGTAATCTGTAGTTAATACTAACTATCTGACTCAGATACCATGACCTTACCAAATGATAAACCACTGAACACAGCAATGTTTAGTGCAGGACAGCAAAAAAACAACATTAACAAGCCAATTACAGAGGCTGCGGCCGGAGTTTGCAAAAAAAAATGCAAAAGATTACTTAAAAAAATAATTATTTAAAATTAAAGTTACAATTAACTATAATTAATTTGACTGTCTTCTTCGATGTAAGAATGAAGTGTCCTTAAAAAATATTTATTTAAAATTAAAGTTACAATTAACTATAACTGTTTTCATCGATGTTAGAATAAAGAGTGTCCTATATCTAAATCGCCGGACGCTGGTAACATGAAACTGCAGCGTTGACATTCCACGACATGCGATGTTGTGCAAGCGGTGGGAACTGAAGCTACGTCGGCAAAATGCAGGCAGCCTGGATATGTAACAAGCCCATAAGAAGATAAGAATAACATTTAATTGGAACAGGTTATTTTCACCTATCTGCCATAGAAAGCTGTCTCTAAATAGACGTAACCGCCGTCTAGACGGCCTTGGCGACTCAGGATGTGGCAAAGAAGCCAAACTGTGTAATTGGATCAGACTATACCTGGCTTTCTCTTGCAAACTGTGGCTTGCAAAGAGCGTCAGCAAAAGAGGTCACTGAACTATCCTGCTAAATGCCATGCCTTCGGTACTTACTTGACCTTCCCGCCGCAGTACTGGCACTCCGGACCCTGCCAGCCCTCTGAACACACGCAAGTCTCATTCTTGCAAACACCATTTATACAGTTCACTTCACTACACTTAGCCAAAACTCCAGTACACAACAATAACACTAAGAGCACTGCACAAAGACACGGCGGCAACCAACCACATTTTCTTCTGTACTTGGATTTGAACAGGAATAGAAACATTTGCAGCGATTCTACCATTTTGCTGGATGCATTTTCAACGAGTTTTGTTAGTACGGGCGAAAAAGCCGTTCCAACGTCGTGTAAATTCATACGGTACTAGATTTCGGGATACCATGTGCTTATGTAAAACTAACAATTTAGGGATTGGCTCCCGATTTGTCACAAATAATATAAATATATTATGGTATTAACTATGAACATGAACATAAGAAACATGCATAATTATAATATTTTACAAAATTCTACTACAAAAAAGGGCACTTAGAAAATCTTTAGAAAAGCCAAAAGATAATCTAAGTGCTCCAGCCCACTACCACTACCAGAGGGCAGCGAGCCCGCATTACCACGCTGGATGGCAATGCTTATACGTTGAGCCAGAAAAAGGCCAGCATTTTGGTCACGCGTCGCGTCAACCAAGCGCTCCGAGATTTTGGAAAATAGTATGGGCTCCCGGACCCCACGGCCCCAAAGTCTCGACTCCAAAAGGCTCAAAAATGTAACCTCGGCCGAGGTTAGCATATTTGCGTCTCTTGTGTTGCTCGGCAATAATAGCCGCCGCTCCAGCCCGACACCGTGTAAAAGACAGATGAGACGGCGCCAATGTGTCGACGCAAGTTGCATCCCACACAAGGGGCCGACCCAACTTCCAGGGCACAAGAGTCATACCATCAGGTCTTTTCCCATCGTCACGTGCTAGGACGCTTGGTTCTAGCATAGCTGCAACATTGGTAGTGGAAAAAGCCCGGTTAGCGTGGCGGCTAATTCTACCAGCACTCCTCGAACATGAGAGGCCGTGGTGCCCGAGCTGGTCGACATCACTAAAATGTTATATTTCTAAATCAGCATGGAAAAAAACATTAAGATCAATTCTTTTTCTTGATTTTATTTATTTTATAATGAATTCAAAAAGTTACAGTAGTATGTTTCATAATATTATAAAGTTACATGTATGGGAAATTTGTCAAGCTCTGGCAATACTATTTTGACAGTAAGAAACTGTCATAATTTCATTTCTTACTCTCTGATTTTTTATGGTTTCGTTATGGCTGCGTTCACATGTTCTGCAAAAAGTTTTTGAGTCTGCTAAAATTATTTATAAAATTTTGTATAATGAATGAAAACATATATTACCTATGTAATATCTTATAAGCAAATTGTTTTTTTTTTATAAATTCATGGAAATTAAAGCGCGCTCTAGCGGTTATACAAATCACCACTACTACATATAGCTTGAAAGTCTTTGTTAGAGTTCCTAAAAGAGAATATAGATGGCGCTAGCTGCCTCAGCTACAATAACTTCGACTTGCATAAAATTTTTATCTTCATGTATGTACCTACTCCAAAAATATTTGTTTGTATGCAATCCAAACCATACGTTTTCTGGCTTTTACTGTTTTAGCTGATTACTTTGGTTTTGTACATATAAGGTGTACCTGGATATATCAGTACTTAAGTACATTATTAAGCTAAATTCTTACATCTCAATACCACTTCCAGACCATCAATTTAGGTACTTATCAAAATAAGTATATAAAACTCAAAGGTGACTGACTGACATAGTAATCTATCAACGCACAGCCCAAACCGCTGGACGGATCGGGCTGAAATTTGGCATGAAGGTAGAATGTTTGGTAATGCCGCTTTCAAAGGGGTGAAATATGCAACTTTTACTTCTTAACTCGAGCGAAACCGTGACCACCCACTCACTAATTTTATACCGCCTTATTAAATAAAAACTCTTTTGATTTTCAAGCCAAAATCTATGCTAATCACTGTAAAAAGCGCTACATTTCATGTCACCGATAGCGTACTAACGCGAGGGTCGCGTGAGGGCAGCGTGAAAATTCCTTAATTTTCACCTCCAAAGTTTTTCTTACCTAAATATAATTTATAGCTGCCCAGCCCGGCTTCGCACGGTTCCCCGCGAAATATAACCTTGCTATCTTCAAAGCGAGAGTGAATCGGTTCTTACCTACTGGGTAAGCACGTTCCATCCTAGACGTAGGTAATGATTGCTTACCATCGGGCGAATTACGGTCAAGTGCAAACCCATACCTTGTAAAATATATAAATAATAACTTAAAAGTAGTTCTATCTTAAAAAAAAACATTAAAATCCCGTTGCGTAGTTTTGGAGATCTAAGCATGTAAGGGCCGCCCGTAGGTACATCGCCCCGGCTGGCGTATATATGTAGGTACCTACATAATGAAATGAAATGAAATTTTCACGCTGACCCCTATGTTTTCTCGTATTAAATAATAGCCTATGTTCTTCAGGGATAATGTAGGATTCTAATGGTGGGGTGCGATGATCGGACTACCTTCACGTTGGGTAAGCCCAACTAATTTCATCTCTCCATATGGGGATTTGGGGTTAGTTGGGGAAACCTGGTGCACCCCGTCCACAGGTTAGTAACTTCCACCTTCCGGTGGATCTTGCTAGCCTGTGTCCAAACGTTCGATCGAGTGGGGGCCCTCGCCTATACCTCCCCTTCGAGAGGGCTGGTTGTAGGGCCCGAGGCGTGGAGCTCGCTGCACCTCGCGGTGTAGGTGGAGCTGGGTGCTCTTTAAGAGCACCCGAGGTGGTCGCCGAGAGGCGAGAGGAGTTCGGTGTACCGGCCGAGTAGCGGCGACCCGGGAACCGAACTCCGTGCGCAGAGGGCGCATTGGAGGAGGGCGGTCGCTTTGGCGTGCGACTGCCTGACTCCTGGGGGCTCTGGGTGGCAGGTCGGGGAACCTGTTGCCCTGGAATGAGTCCCCACAGGATGCACGACGTGTCCCGTGTTCTGACACGTCGTCCATTGAGGGTTGAGATGAAGCTCCCCGAGGCGGGGCCCGTTACCGGGCCAGCATCACCAGGGCTGCGGATGTATGCATCGCGCTCTCGTGGCCCTGGACCAACGATGCGGAGATGGAACACCCCAGGTTTTTAGTGGGTATGCCGCCCTTATAGAGTGGGGCGGAGACTCCCACATAACCACCCGCCCTCCCCGGGGTTTTTTGGGTGGTACCTGTAATAGGTTTTCCTAGGCAACAAAAAAAAAAAAAAAAAAAAAAAAAGGATTCTAATGGTAAAATATTTCCTAAATCGGTTCTGTAGTTTGGGAGCCTATTCAATTCAAACAAACACACAATCAAATCTTTCCTCTTCATAATTTTAGTGTAGGTGTTTATGCAGAATTATCCTCTTCTAATCAATTACTTTTTTAGCACGATATACGCTTACATTTAAACTACAGCCTGCCTGATGTTAAGCACCACTGTATCCTAAGATGTTGCACGCTTTGCCTAGAAGAAACCTATAACTATAGTGATGTTGCTCTCGTTGATAAAGAAGTAAATTAAAGTTATCTACCGTTATGTAGGCACTAGGTACATAATAGTTTCAGTTATAAATAACTAGGAATACCTTACTAGAACAATATACTTGGTATATTATACCAGTTTTTTTTAGTTTGAGTCTATACTTTTAGTCTTTACAAGAGCTATTTATTTGTACCGTTCGGGGTAGAAACTTTTGGGCCGTGGGGTCAGAGCGCACTTTACCTCTACCAAGATCTGTCGGGGCCTGTTTGAAACAAGCTTCGCGTGGCCAAATGCTGGCTTGTACTTTGCCCAAAAGATTAGTCTAGCTATTCAACGTGGCAATGCAGCCAACATTTTGGGTACGCTGCCTTTTGAAAAAGTAGATTAGTTTGTTAACATATATATATATTTATTTGTAAGTGTTACTAATATTTTTTGTTGTCTATACTTATACCTATATACTTACAATATGGGGCTTAATAACGATACGTAAAATATTCTGAAATATTTATTGCTTATAAAATCAAATAAATTAATTATTTTATTTCCAAACAGGTAGGTAGGAGATGGATCAGACAGGCTGGAGACCGTACTATGTGGCACGTTGGAAGGGAGGCCTATACTCAGCATTGGGTGAACACGGGCTGACATGATGATGATGGTGAAATCAAATATACTTTATTGTACACTATAATAAATAATAGAATTAACATAATAAGGTAGAAGGTAACCACGCACATTGGGCGACCTTATCACATAATCTCAAAGTGTTATCAAATAATATCAAAGTGATCTCATCCAGGTAACCTAGTTTGGGCTTATATAAATTGGTCTTTACCTATGAAATTGCCGTGTATTTCTTACATTTTAATCTGTTTATAAGTTTTACGTAAGTACAGCTTTATTTTTTCCAAATACAAATTTTATTATATCAATTGTTGAATTATTAAAAATTATAAAATGTATTACTAGTGCATATATAGGGAAGTCATTGAAAACACCTCTTTCAATGTGTCGTCGGTCTCACTACGTTAACTAGGTATATTTTTATCATGTACTCTGTTTTTGAGAAATTGATATACGCAGCGCATAGCTTTTATTCCATCTAACTATAGTTATCAACTAGTGGGTGCTCGCGGCTTCGCTCGCATTAAGAAGTAAAACTTGCATCCCCTATTTCACCCCCCTTTAAAAGTCGCATTTCCAAAAATCCTTTCTTAGCGGATGTCTACATCTTAAAATCTACCTTCATTCCAAATTTCAGCCAAATCTGTCCAGATAGATCACTATATCAGTCAGTCAATCAGTCAGTCAGTCACCTTTGAGTTTTATATAAATAGATTGCATCTAAATCTGTTCAGACATTTAATTTCTGTTCAGATATTTCCATACAAACATTAAAAATGTTTGTATGGAAATATCATTTTTCTCAATTTCGTCATTACATACAAATCAGCAATTTCATAGTTAAACACCTAATATACATATAAACAGTACAGTAACCGTACAGAACGGATAAATAGATGGCTATTTATCCGTTCATTATTAAAATTCCAGATTATATGAAATATTATGTCAATATTTTTTTACTCTGCCTAGTTTATGTATGAACATAATATGTACCTACCTATGTATAGTCGACTAAAGTAAGTATACCTACTAATCATAAATTAAGAAACTCTGGCAAGATGTGAAGTGAACATTTTGAACCACTCTTAGGGTCTTTGAATAAACAGTGGCTTATATTAACAAATCCGATTTATAGGTTTCTTATTAACACTATTATATTATATACCTTAATAATACCTGCCTGCACAGGCATACTGCCTACAGGTAGTACCTACATGAAAGAATATATACTTTTCTTCATCACAAATTGTTAATTTATTTAAAAAAAATCCATCATTTTGAACATATTCAATACTAGCTGATGCGCACGACTTCGTCCGCGTGGAATAGTTATTACCATAAAACCGGTTCCAGAGAGTTTACCTTAAAACATAGACATATACTGTTGCGGACATTTTGTTAGATTATTTCAAGAGAAATAATTCTTTAATACACATTTTTTTGATATCTTGAACCGTTTTCGCAGCGCATGCAACGGAAGCCCTCAAAGATTAATAATTTTCCCCGTTTTGTTCCACATTTTCTATTGTTTCTTCACTCCTATTAGTTGCAGCGTGATGTAATATAGCCTAAAGCCTTTCTCGATAATTGGTCTATCCAACACAAAAAGAAATTTTCAAGTCGCACCAGTAGTTCCTGAGATTAGCGCGTTCAAACAAACAAACATACAAACAAACAAACTCTTTAGCTTTATAATATTAAGTATAGATGTATGTCACTATGTAACTATTCAGATAAAATATATCGTGTCGATAAGACAAGTAAATTTTTGAAAAAAAATTGGGCAGAAATCCAAATACAGATGAATGCAAGCGTACCTAGTCTACAGTTACAAAATACCTAAATAACACAACGTTACTCAATTTCTTACCGAGTATTAAACGATAACTAAAGTTTGATACAACATTTTATTTTTCTATTTATCACATAGGAAATACAAGTACCTAGATGTTGAATTCATAAACTCTTCTTTTTGAAATCAGTTAATTGGCGCCTAATTGCAGAGACTTAGAAATAGCTGCCTGTACATTTATTAAGCTATTTTATTTTAATTTTAACATCTATGACTATGATTATTTTCCTAGTTGTACATTATATTCTAGTCCTAAATTATAGCGCCTATATATGTAAACCTTTTCTCTTAAAAAACAATTCTCAGTCTATAATTGACATACCTACTTACCTAATTCTAATCATATTTTTTGAATCAAACTAAATCTATTTCTTTATCTTTTAAATAGATATACAAAGGTTTTGATTAAGCCAAATCTAAACCAATCCCTTAAAAACACAAACGTCAAACGACCCGGCGCCATCTTGAAGAATAATAATTCAAAAAATATAATTCCGCGGTCGAAATTCGTAATGGTCCCTCCCAAGAGCAGCTGCATTGCCAAGGTCAGTGCCATTGTGCGGAGTGCATTGCCCAAAGTGCATGCGAAAAATACACGCACACATGCAAGTGTGTGTGTGTGAGTGACAGACATAAAAACCGAATTGTTGGGCAAAGATGAGCGAGTTGTAGAATGGACGGATTGATTTTGAAGATATTTTCAAGTACGTAAGATGTAATGTTTCTTAGAATTCTTTAATCTACACTAATATTATAAAGCTGAAGAGTTTGTTTGTTTGTTTGAACGCGCTAATCTCAGGAACTACTGGTGCGAATTTAAAAAAATATTTTTGTATTTAGTAGACCGTTTATCGAGGAAGGCTTTAGGCTATAGAACATCACGCTGCAACTAATAGGAGCGAAGAAACAATGGAAAGGAAATTTTAGGGATTCCGTTGCGTGCGCTGCGATAACGGTTCAAGATATCAAAAAAATATGTATCAAATAATTATTTCTCTTGAAATGATCTAACAAAATGTTCGCAACAGTATATGTCTATCTTTTAAGGTTAACTCAATAGACCCGTTTTTATGGTAATAACTATTCCACGCGGACGAAGTCGCGGGAACCAGCTAGTTTTTTTTATAAATGTAGGGACGTTTAAGTTCAAATATAGGTCCAACTTTATTATTAAGGGATTATCTCGATATCTCGAATTCGTGATAATACACATATGCTCTAAATTAGATTTAATACTTTGCTAAGAAGCCTATTTAAATTACCTGTCACTTCCAATAATTGAAACATTATTCATACAGATAGATAGAAACAATAGCCTTCTTATTATGAAGCTGGTTGTACCTAATACCAGCTGGTTAGCAATCGTTAGAATAGTTTATTCCGTTAGAAGGGGGAAGCAAGATGGTTAGAACGCAAAAACATTAAATTTTAATTACCAACAGGTGGTAAAAATTGCATGCTATTAAGTACAATAAAGATAAATAAGTTAGATGCAGTTAGACACCTACTTATGTATGCATAACTTAGCTCTGTGCTTAGGTACCCAGGTTACCTAAGTTAGGTATAGGAAACAGGTGTAAGTAACTATTGATACGCTTATAAAAAAAGATAAAGAAGATCCTATTTTGAGTATGATCATTAGCCTGTAATCGCCCACTGCTGAGCATAGGCCTCTCTTTTTGTACGCCACTCGTCCCGGTCCTGCGCTGATTGAAAACAGGTGGGTTTTTTTTCCAGTAGGTATATTGTATAATATAGTTATTTGTATTAAATTTAAGCTAAAAATGTTTTTTCTTTTTGTGTAAGTAATTAACTACCTAACGTAACGAATACCTCATTTAAATAATTAATACATAAATATCTGTAAGGTTAGTTAACCACGTTACTAAATTGTAAAATAATTTTATTTTAATTTCCCATCAGGCGAGGTGCAGTCAAACGTAAGCCCATATACCTAACGTAAAAAAAAGTTTCAAAAACTTTGGAGCAATGAATATTTTTTTTATTTATTATATATGTATATATATATAAAATTGAGTTAGTAATTTTAAGTTAAGTACTTTTATTTAATACAGACTTAAATTTGCAAATCACGACCGTACCCTTCTGTTGCTCACAATCTTTGACCACCAAAACGAAAAAATATATACAGCCAAAGTAAGTACCCAAATTACATACACACTCACACAGACATAAAGCAAGTAAGTCAAGTACAAGGAGTAAGGTCATGGTCTCTTTTGGTAACTTCGGCTGCTATCGGCGGATTTCGGTTTCATTCGTCGCCTGCGCAGAATTCAATGTCAGGGTTGGACGGAGATTTTTGTGTTCTCTTTTCGAATTTACCCTTTGTTATTTTGTTTTTTGTTCTTTGTGCTTTTGTTTTTTGTTGTCTGGCGCAAAAGCTTACATATGTGAGGTTTTTCGTAAGTTATTTGACGTTTATTTCATCGATAGTAAACGATTAGTAACGACTTTAACTCAATTTGATGTTTAGAGTAAGTAAGTATAAAATGGAAGTTAGGTTTATGTGTATAATTAAATTATTATGGTGAAAATTATTATTTTTCACTTTCATTTTATTTTAGGTTTATTGTATTTAATATCTATGGTTTAATATTATGTTTAAGGTTTCTAAATATATTTAGTTTTATTTTTTTTATAAATTTGGATACCTACCTACCTTGTATGACACAGAGGTTTCCTTTAATTTTATTTATATACAAAAATAATACATACAAAGAAACATACTAGAGATTCCTATCATGTCAATTTATTAACTGCATTTAATTTTGCCGACATAAACGCCGCCGAAACGAAACAGCGCCAACCAAGTTGTTTAAATATTTTTTTATACATTTTGGAGGAATCGCTAATAACCGGTTCCGCTATCTTTAATTTTTACTTTTTTAAATTATTTGAGAACTTCACTGTAAAAGGAATGGTTTATATTTGTGATGGAACTGCCTCCTGTCTTCACCCGTAACTTTATGATTTATGAATTGCTATATACAAAAAGTAGATAAGCGGATATTATATTCAATTTACTAATATTTATGTATTTACTAGATGTTCTGAGGTCAAGTACACCTTAAGTTTTAATTAGACTAAGAATTCCCTATTTCATATATTTTGTTACAAAATCTATCAACATCATTACATACGATTGTTTACCCATCAAAGGACCGACCGCGGCAGCAATTGCTTAACTTTGGTAACCTCTTATTACATTTATTTCACTTTAATTGCAACAATTTTAATGATAACATTTTGTTAGTCTACTATGTACAACAACTGTGGATGGATATCCTACCCACTTGGCAAACACTTTAATAATAAATAAATATTTCAGGACATATCATACAGCGCCATCTAGCCCCATACTAAGCTTACGCTTGTATCATGGGTAGCTACTCTATAACGGGTATAATACATTATATATTTTTTTCGTAAATACATACTTATTATACAAAGAAACCAATCCAACCTGGATGAGGTCTGGACAAGATCGACGTAGATGGCACATACAAAGCGAGGCCTATACCCAGCAGTAGGATCCCAAGGGCTGTGGATGATGATGACACATAGACACATGTTACATGTATTTTCCCTTTATTTTAATGGATTAAGTAAAACTAAGCCAGATCTAGAACAAACCTAGGTATACAATTTACATGTTCAAGACCTTGCAAGCAAGTGGCCTGTCCCGCGGCGCTTACTCGAAAATACGCTTTGAACTGTTGAAACCAAAATTGCTGCTAAATACGACATTTGCGGTAACAAAATTGTTATTTTGTTTATTAATACTGTTTTTCTTTACGTTTTGCACACCAATGTGACATTTGGCTGACGAGTCTTGTCAAATTATGACTTTTTTAAAATACGCTAGGTTGTAGTTGTTGTTTTTTTCTATTTTGGTGCAATTGTGTTTGGGGGAATCGCCGCAGGCTGCAGGGCTGTTTCGGTTGAAATTTTGTATAGGTAGTTAGTTTTCATTCAGTGGTATTCATTTACGTAGCAAAGCGTGAGGTCAAACTAATTAACAGTTTAGACCATGTTTCCTGTAGTATATACATAACCTATAATATTTAATCTACTTTTAGTAAAAAAGGCTTAAGGTAATTTTTTTTTACGTGTGATAGGTTTACGTTAATTATTAATTAATTAAGGTATTTTATACCTAGATATGACTACATGTCTTATCTTACCCCACACATATCTTATAACTATTATATCTTATGTGTGTATCTTACCTATTAGAATAAATAACTGTAGATAAAGTTGAATTGAAAGTTCTATAAAAAATAGAAGGCTGTTAATTTTGTCATAATATATTATAAGCGATTATATAAGCGACTATGTGTTTTTTTATTTGATTGGTTTCTTTAAGGCCCGTATAGACTGACCTATAGTTTTAGTTTGAAGTGTAGGGTTAGGT
Source organism: Macaria notata (assembly GCA_927399415.1). Lineage (NCBI taxonomy): Eukaryota > Metazoa > Arthropoda > Insecta > Lepidoptera > Geometridae > Macaria > Macaria notata. Next base: position 1,590,537 of record OV656748.1, on the reverse strand, counting down.
AATATGTGTCTTCTAGGTAAGCGTGTTACACTCTAGGCTGCAGCAGGCTGTGGGCAAACGCAAACCTATGCCACTTAAAATAATAGAAAAGTACCTATATTTTTTATTTCATTTTTATGTCATTTTAGCCTAAAGTGACAGTACCAAGATTTATTTAAGTTGACATATTGTATGATTACATACCTATTATTATGTTTGACATGATTATAATAACAAAAATTTTCATTATTTTATTAATAAAACTAGACATATAAATTTTATAAAAGCTAAATGTTATAAATTCAATTTGACGAGATATTGTAATTTGTGTAGCATATTCTGTGATATTAGTACTTATACCTATGTATGTTACAATTTTACATTATCAATAAAGATTCTTTATTCTTTATTTAATCCCTGTAGCACACGGGAGAAGCCGCGAGCATCCCGTTTTATTTTCAAGATTCATATAGGTACATACGAGTACATATTACATATTTTAAGTTATGATAATTAATTATATCAAAGTATTACATATACCTTGATTGATACAGTTTTGAGTGGTAACTATTTACCGTTATGTTTTTTACGGACTATTTTATTCAGCACTAATATGATATTATAGGTACTAACTAACTATTACTATTTTCCAAAACCTCTCGGAGCGCTTGGTTGACGCGATGCATGACCAAAATGCTGGCTTTTTCTAGCTCAACGTATCAGCATTGCCATCCATCGTGGTAAAGCGGCCAGCATGCTGGGCACGCCGCCCTCTGGTAGTGCTCTAGCACTTAGATTATCTTTAGGCTTTTCTAAAGATTTTCTAAGTGCCCTTTTTTGTAGTAATTAGAAGTAGTATGTTTAGTTTTTCTTCCCTTGTTTGTATATTTTATAATTGTAACTAACTAGGTATTGTTTGATGGACTCACTATAGGTACTTACCGTAGTGAGACATGCTTCTAATTTTTATGAATATGTAATTTATACTATTATGAGATCAAAAACTTACAAAGGTAAATAATCTATATATGTATATAAACCTCAAAGGTGACTGACTGATATAGTGATCTATCAACGCACAGCCCAAACCACTGGACGGATTGGGCTGAAATTTAGAATTAAGGTAGATGCTATGACGCAGGTATCCGCTAAGAAAGGATTTTCGGAAATGCTACTTTGAAAGAGGTGAAATAGGGGATGCAAGTTTTACTTCTTGATGCGAGCGAAGCCGCGAACATCCACTAGTAATTTACAAAAACCTTAGTTTCGATATCCTAATTTCTACTACGTAGGGAGGGTTTGATTAAAACGTGTAGAAAAATAAAACGAACAAATCAACAAATGAAAGAAATTTATTGTATACAGGGTTTATATATCCTCCTCGCTTGACACACCTGCATGCCAGCCATTTCATTAAGACATAACGTAAGACATAAATATCCTATAGATTAAAGGACATTACATACGAAAAAAACATTTTTATCCACTTCAAATGTTCCTATTTAAGATACAGTGTACGTAAGAAACGGTGCACAAACATTTTTCTACAATTCCACAATTTCAAATCAACTTTTTAAGTCGCCTGGCGACGTTTTTTGGACGTTAGCTTATAACCTCTTTATCAAAAATGTCAGTCGAATCGCCTGTAAGCTTAGCTTTTCCTTCTTAATTTGACTAGATTTAATATGATTGTGTTCGTCCAATCATGTTTTTACGCCAATTAATTCAATGTTCGCGGTTCCCAGGAAACAATCCCTTTACATTCTTACGGTGAAGTGAAACTATAGATTTATATTTTTTTTTAAATAAAAATATTCTCGCGGTACGCACTGCTCGCGAGAAATCTGTTAATGATATTTAAACAATAATAATAAAAACTAAAGGAACAAAATAACAAAAAATAAAAAGGCGAGTAAGATATATTGAAAAAAAAAATATTTCGTTAAAACTTGTACTCAATAATTAAATAACAATATTATAATTTGATCTCGTCAGCTCACGTTTCGCAGTTTATATATTATAATACAAAAAAGATGAGCTTTTCAATCATATAGGAGAGTAACAGTGTAACTAGCATTATATTGGTCCATTACCTGTTTTTAAAGAATCACAAAACATTCCAATGTCTTTCTGGCCAAGGAAAGTTCCCAAAAGAATTTCCCGCCATTTTGTGATGTATTTTTTTGTAAGCGTTAATTTTAAATTAATAAACACATCGCGAGAAAATCGAATTACAATAACTAATCCATCTTTTCAATAAAGATAACATTATATTTATAATATGTATAAAATTAAATGCTTCATGTTGTACATAATGTAATTTTAACCGACGGTTCCACGCCGGGTTAAAACAGCGTCGGACGAGACGCCAAAGAAACTTTCACGTTATTCTATTATACCTTTCCACGATAATAATTCTAAAAATGACAATAATAATTCAATTATTATATAAAGTAGTAGTACAATAATTATTATTGTTTAAATTAATCTAGAAATAGATACAGATGGAAAACAATTAGTGACAATAAAGGTGACTTACATTTATAGAAACTTTGCCGCGGCCGTTTTACTGCATTAGACAGCGTGACTGCACATACTCGAAAATCACACCGTAATGGAGAAACTACATTTAAACATGAGCCTGACTCACTGTGTCTAATATTGGAAAACTACCGCCGTGTATACAGTACAGTTATACATAGTATAGTACAGTTATACATTGACAAAACAAGTTGTGAAATGCATAGAATAATATCTAGCGATGTCTTTTAACGCCCCGAAAAACCACCGTTCTAATCTCAAATTCTAATTTGGAATTCGATTCGAATTTGAAATACACGTTACAAATGGTTCCATTTTCAAATCCCGCCGTTTACATTCGGGAAGAGACAGCCTACATTCACAGTCATATGCACACACTTTGCGTAATTATTTAATTTAAAAAAAATGCATCTTCCCTTCATTGTCTTTTTGTTCCCGACCCCTGAAGATCGTTAACTAACCTAACCCTTAAGGAATTTAATTACGAAAAAAATTAACAAAATATTAAAGGATTTCTATCGGCTACCTTATCTTTTAAAAATATGCTACAATACTAACTAAAACCTTAAGGCTACGTGGAAAAATGATTGAACAATAATATACAATAAAATGATTCACTAATAACTGAGTGGTCCCCGGAATTCTGGCCGTGCCTGTCAAAATGTCACCTTGATCACCAATAAAAAAATTAGGGTTGACTCTTCGTAAAAAACTTTTCATTATTTAATGAGGTATTTGAGCAGAGGCAGTTTTTTATTTTATTTAAACTTTCTTTTTGTTACTTTTTTTTAGTGAAATTTTGACATCACACTTTGTTGCCGATCGATAAAATAATAATTTCATGGATCGATTTATTTATAACTTCATCATCATCATTATTCGTATTTTTGTTTTACTGCAGCCATTTCACCTATCACCATGGAGTGACAATAAATGGCTAAGTAAAAATGAATCTTTACGAATTGTATCCACGGTTAATGTATTATGAACTACCGTCAATTCCGGGGGACCACTGTAAATAACATATTTAAGTGTTAAGGCGGCGTCTACCATTTGTACAGACCGTGCCGAGTCGTATTCATTCAACTACTTTTTATTCAGTCGCTTTTCTCTCGAACCGGGAGTTATCCCCAAACACTTTACGAAAACAATGACATCTATAACATCTCGTATAATTATAATTATATGTAGCGCTATCAAATAAAACCTTAAAAAATAACTAACATTACAAAATAAGATTAAACAACATAATGATTTGTTCCCGATGAAAAAAATAATTATATTTTTTTAATAACTAAAAAAATCTAGTAACATTCTAAACGGAATGTTCGTTATTAGCTAAGTTCTCTTTGCAACATGTCCCATCCTATTTCTGTACAAACTTACACAAAACAACTTTTTAAGCTATCAACAAATGTCAGCTCAACACACAAATATTCGTGTACGTATTATTTTTAAAAACAAATTGTTCGATTTTCAAATTTTAAATTATTCGAAATGCGGTCTGGTAGGGCTGTCAAAACGTCGGTAAATAATTGTTTTTTTTTTTCAATTTACAAAATATTTAGATAAATGCACGTAACGTTACAGAGATTACTTTTAAAATACTAAATGCTAAAAAAGACGTCGAAAATGATGCGAAGAGAAATTATAGTGAAAGACATGCTACCGACTACCTACTTTAAAATTTTGAATATAAAAATTTTTGTTTTTCTTTTTATTTTAAGAGAATGCGTTCGACATCTCGGCACTCGGGATATGTATGATGTTTTTGAGTCCAATATAGTCTCTAAATATTTAATCGCTTACTTTTTGTCGTACGGTTTTGGGAAATCAATAATTAACTTATGTCGAAATGTCGAGTCCAGTCTCCATTTGTCAATTTGCACGTATGTGGTCTCCGAAGAAAAAAGTACGACATTAATATTTTACTTTAACTTGTATATAATATAATTATGTATATTTTAATTACATACATAATACAAAGATTTGTTAATTTTCATGAGGCGCACATGTACACATATCTTACATTAAGTATCGTATCATAATGATTTATATCCAAATAGTTTTACCTAATTTTATTTTGGGAGAGCGTATACATTTTTCCAACTCGTACTTCATTAATATACTTTCGATTGAACACCAAAAAATGTCACAAATTTCAAGATATAATTTTTTTGAGGATTTTTGGGCTAATTACATTTTTAAAGTTGACAAGAATATATAATAATGATTATCCACATTTTTGTATAGTCGATAAAACATTTAAAACTTGGACCATGAAAAATAAGAATATATTTTCTTAAGATACAATAATAGTACATAAAATATATAAGTTTACTAAATGTATTTAACGTACGCCCGTGTATATAACCGCCGGGTACGCGCCGGTCTCGAACAAACCGCACTCGTAATACCTAAATATCACATTCAGTAATATGGAAATCCACGTGTTAGCTTAGACACAGTTACATTACTATTTTATACAAAATAATAATTGCACATAAGTCCGTTCCAGCCTCGTATACGCAATACGTAAGCTCTGAGTTGGTACTTCCCGCGTCTTCCTCCAACAACCGACCCCGCCAGAGGCGCTAACAATTTCATTCAATATATTACCTATCTAATTATAAAAACACGGCGCAAAATCTGCAATAGTTCACTTAAAAATCGATAACATTTACACTCATAGCTAGCTTTATAATTAATTTGTTACATTGTTTTTTTTTACCTTACATAATATTTAAATAGTTAATTTTATAATATAACGTTAACTTTTGGTTGTCTTTTGCAATTTGAGGGTCTCCGGATATGCGCGAATATTGGACAACCCTAGATTGTCTACAGTGACCTTCGAAGTGTGTTGTTACTGATATGCCATTTATATTTTGTTCCAAATTGATTCCTTTCTGGGAAATATTTTGTGGAAGTAGTCAATATTTGGATTTATTCCTACTTACACCATATTGTATACTATGTAATTCCGGAATTAAAGGCAATTATATATTTAACTAATCCTTCATTTTAGTTTAATCGTTTCAACTCAATTTGTTAGTTTTGTCCTTGCACAAAAATCGTCAAAAACGTAGCGCGACAAACCTGACTTCTAATTTTGAAAATTTAAATTAGGAGTTATTTATTCTTTTAACCGTTTGAGTTTTTGGAGTCAACACATTAGGTCACTTGTCGGCATTCCAACAGACTACACTACATTATTGTGATATAGCATTAGTAAAGCTGTGATATATTGAACTGGTTGTGACGTAGGTAACTGTGATATTTGGTGATTATGTGTTTACTGTAGGGAAGCGGAACTCAAACTGGGACAGCACTTCTAGGGTGATAAATGGCAATCCATGATTTATGTCTGTCTTTAGACAAGAGATGGCTTGTTGAATTCTGTTATCAGCCATTTGTGGGATTATAAAACTCTCAACATGTAGAATATTGATCTGGAGTGATTGCCACAATTTATCAACTTAGCAGTCCTGTATACAAATGCAGATTAATATGTAATACATATACTTAGGGGAAACTGTAAACCTGTCTATTTTATTGTCACTACAACAGTATATATAAAATCACGGTAAGTCCTATTGCACTATGTGGATTGTAGATTCACTATGCCGTTCCGTAGAGAACCGAAATTTCGAACGGATTTTTAAAATACGGGTAGTCGGGCGTCGCGGCGTCCCCAAGGAATGTACTTTATTATATTATCACAAGTAGTGAGGAGATCGTCTCGCGGGCAGCGGGCACTAGGCGCGGTCAGGAGGCGCGGGCGGCGCGGGCGGGGACAGCGGCGCGCCGGGCGGCGTCGGCGTGCCGTTGCGCGGGCGCAGCTTGTCTGCGCGCAGCCGCTGCACTGCCTCGCGCATCTCGGCGGCCAGCTGGCGGTCTGTGGAGGCGATGCGCGGCCGCCGCGCTGCAGGCGCGTCCTCAGGCTCGGCTGCCAGACGTCGCATGAGCGCAGGTGCGTCGGCCGGCGGCGCGCGCGGCTCGGACAGCCGCTGCAGCAGCGCCGCGCCTGGTCGCTCCAGACTCGACCGGATGATACCCTCCAGGAACGACCCGTTTGCAGGTGGAGGTGCCTCCTCGCGAAGCCGCCTCATCATGTGTGACGCGTACAGCTCTGGCGACGGATGCGCCGCAAACCCTGCTCCCGCCCAGAACGGGTACCCGGGGGGATAGCCGGGAGTCTCAGGTCCGTTCATGCCGTTTGAGAAGGGCTTCACCGCCGGCTTTGGTTGAGGAGGCTTTGGAGGCTGTGGCTTCTGGTCAGGCTGCGGCTTGGGCTCGCGTTTCCGCGGCCGCATGAGATGCCGCTCTTTCACTTTATACTCGAGCGTGGAGTGAGGCACGCCATAGTATGAGCCAGCGCGATGCACAGACATTTCCCCTCGTTGTACCGCTTTGACCGCTTCCACGAGGCTATCCCGGTCGTAGTTCCGATATTTCCCTCGCTTGGGCCGCGTGCCCTTCCCGCCGGGGGCAGGCTGGCCGTTGTTGTTGGGCTGAGACCTCGAGTTGCTGGGCCCCTGGTACTGGTTCCTCTGGTCCGGCGGAGTCTTGATGACGGACACGTGTCGCTCCGGCGCTCGCATGAAGGACAGGTCTGCGTGCAGTCTGTCCGGGGGCTGCTGGAACTTTTGGCTGATGCTTTTGGCTATGACGTCGTTGAGCGAGAACAGATGCTGCGAGGAGGGCGGGTCGGCGAACACGGAGGGGGGTAGGAGGAGCTGGGAGTTGAGCTGAGCTTGAGGGTTGGGTAGCATCGGAGTGAGAGGAGTGATGGGGGTCGTGACTGACGTGGCGGGGGAGGAGCTCTTGTCGTCGGGCGGTGGGAACGTCGGTATCTTGAGAATGACGGAGGGAGGGGAGTCCGTGTCAGGGTCACTGTCTGGGTCGGTCTCGTGCGCGTCCGTGGCCAGACCGAACTTGTTCACTTTGTTCCGCAGCGTGGAGCGCGGGATGCCGTACACCACAGCAGCGCGCCGCGTGCCCAGCTTGCCTGACTGTATGTCTCGCAGGGCACATTGCAGCTCGTCCTCAGTATAGTTCCGTTTGGTCGCGCTGTTCCCGGCACCCTCCAAGATGGCTCGCTTCAATCTGCAACAACAGAAAACAGCTCACAAAAACATCAAAACAAAACTTCAGCACTTTATACGCAGCCTGCTGAACCGAGTGCTCTTATAAATTCTTAATTGAATTTGCAGCGGAGAAATCGTAGCGAATCCGAACGCTGTCGATTTATTTGTGGAACTTCGTATTTTCGCTAAAATATCTTTTTATATTTTATTTAGAACACGCCAAAGAATAAAACCAAAACATGCAGAGGGGTAATAATCAAATTAGTGGATGGCGTCGATACCTATTCCCGGCTGTCGATGGGTTTTTTATCTCTTTCTACAGGGACGGAAAAAGTTGCGGACTAATCTAAATTCTAATGGAGTTTTCCCATCTGTATTCTTTGTTCCTTATTATTGTGGCCACTATTTTTGGATTCGATATTGTGATCCGATCATGTAATGATTGCTTCACACTTTTACGAAGGGATAGAATTTTACCACTTGGTTTAGATAACAATTTTTATATTTCTTTCGGAAAATATTTTAGTATAATGTAACTTAAAATTAAAACACATTACGGATACACATTGTATTTATTAATATTGTATTCATATTCAAAGTTATAAGCTGAGTTGTTCCATAACTCAATATTTTTTTTATATTATTCTTATATTACTGTAGGTACAAACACCTGGTCAACAGCCTATAATCGGTCTAAATTCAACAATTTCAAAACGCACTATTAATCCAAGATAAATAAAATGCAAAATATTTACTGTTGGTCTCACCGATAACGGGTTATTATGAATGCTCCCTTATCTGACCGCAGACATTGATATAATCAACTTTATACCCTCAGTAATAGAGTTGGAATTTGAATGTAAGACGGTGTCGTCTTGAATTTCATCTTGCATTTTGCTTTCTTATTTTTCGCTAACACATTTTTGCGAGTTTAAGCTTTATGTGTGTGTGTTTAGGTGTGATATTGGGTTGCTTGTTTGGATGGGATGTAAGGTCGATGCTCTGACAGCTATAGCTTGGTTTTTATTTGTTTTTGAGAGTCATACGACCCACATAGCGAGCCCGGCGAATGAATTTATTTAGTTTATCGATTTGACATTGTATAATATCGGTGTATAGGACAGGCCGCGGCCGGGACTCTATCTTAGCCCTTTGCAGAGCTCGCTCCGCGGTTTGAGAGCAACATTTTATGGCAATGAATCGATGGAACTGCCATAAACAGTTTTGTCGAACTATTTGTAGAGGTAGCCTTTCAGAACACTAATGTTTCTCAAAACTATGTATTTAAACCTTAATTACCAAAAAAATAAATATGCCCCTAAAATAAATAATGAGTAGGTAATGTTTTTAGCCTCTGTTTTTCTATGTTTATGCAGTATTGTAAGTGCAGACTGCAGTTGATGATACTTGTAAATGCAATAACAATATACAACGAACAACATAGTTTTTGTCTAGCATGTCTGTGTACAGTTTTTTTAGATTACACAAAGATATTTTCAAACTACAAGAAACGAAATCATACTAAATTCTAAACCTTAATTTGTTTATTTTTTTCAATTTATATATACCTAAAACACATAAGTCAAGGTCCTATTTCGCCACATTGTCATTTCGTCCTATGACTCAATAGTTTAATGCAAATAGAAATAAAACTGTGTTTGTTAACAAGCAGACTTCTTTTGCAATGTTTTGCAGACGAAGTAGGGCGGTGACTTTAGATACAAGTTCTTTGACTTGCAGTTTTATTTGTATGACAAATGATATTAAATAAATATCTTATTAATGTTGCCGTTTTTATTTCTTTTTTATTTTATCTTAAACCCTTGTTTCACGCGGAATATACGAAGTAAAATAACAAAAAAAAGTTTGTGTAAACATTACGTGTAAAAAAACTATTTAAAGTATTTTAATGATTAAATGGACCTGTCTGCTTATGTGATAATAATTGGATACTTTTGAATCTTGAAATTTCTTTCTAGGTTCTATGTTTATTTTATTAATAGGTATAATATAAGCAAAAAATTCACGCATTTATGTCAAATTTTGTCAGTTTGTATGATTTAATACTATGCTTTTGATTCCGTAAAATTACACTAGACAAAACTTATACCTTTACTCCTAACGATGGAATAGTTCAAGAATGAATTACATCAGTGGTTGTAATTATAGATTCGAATTTGATTATTTATTGATAAAACAATTTGATTGAAGTAACCCTGTAGACACTAACTCTATCAACCCATTGAGTCCTACAATTTAAAATTGAATCGAGCCTGTAGTATAAACTATAAATCGGCTATAAAGCTGCAATATTGCACGGTGACCATAAGGCACGGTGCACATTCGTTCCGGTATTACTTCCTGGCTTCCTTGGTCATTTTAGTGTGGATACAAGATTTACAAGTGGATTTACACTTGTAATTCTTTCACGTGTAAACATGTAATATCATTCTATTAAATGAATTGGGCTTTAATGTTACCTGTTTTAATTGTAAGGTATATAAACTGTTAAACTTGGTGTGTATATATTGGCCATAAAGCTGCAATATTGCTCGGTGACCATAAGTATGGATGTAATTCCGAAATAAATTATGTCTATTCAATTCTATAAGGCACGGTGCACATTCATTCCGATATTACTTCCTAGCTTCCTTGGTCATTTTAATGGGTACAAAAATCACAAGTGTAAATACATACTTGTAAACTTGTACAATTGATTAAATCAAGTTTATTAGTTTTAGGTTCTTTTTAGTAATTTTGAAAACGGATTTGGTATTATCAACTTTTATTTAATAAGCAAAGTTATTATTGTAACTAACACAATTAACAGTTTGTTTGATTTGTTGTTCATCAAAACGCCTGAATTTTTGCGTTAAGACCTGCGAACTATTTAGGTACTTAACTAAGTAATTAGTGAAATAAAAGCTTAATATAACATAGGTTTTATTCCCATGTAAAACTAAAATCTATCTTTACCCATTTGAAATAGAAAATAATGCGCTTAAGACACCCAAATCGACTTGTAAACTTGTAAAATATAATCCAACCCTACACAGTCCGGTACTACTATAACACTAGGAGTCATGTTTCACAAACAATAGTATGTGAATGCACCCATTAAACCGTGAAAACGAAACTTTGATCGCTGTGGGGTCAACGAACTTTTGACAGGACGCCATTATGCATATTAAGCATAGATAAAAACGGTTTGTGTGTGTACCTACATTGGTCCTCTTCTTTGGAGTTGTGGTGAAAATTATCGGTTAGTGTACGGCAATTTGGGATAAAAACAGATTATTTGTTAATGCAGTGTGTAATCGCTGTTTATACCAAATTTCATTCTAATTGGTGTGATTTACTGACTTTGTTTTTTTGACTGGCCTGATAGCTTAGTTGGTAGTGGCTCTGCCTTCTAATCTAGGGGTTGCGGGTTCGATTCCCACACGACACAAGTATTTATGAATTTAAAAAAAATATAATTACTTGTTTTGAGTCTGGTCGTTTGTATGTATAATAAGTATGCATGTATTTACAAAAAAAAGGTGTATTAGTATTATATCCGTTGTCTAGTAACCACGACACAAGCGTTTGCTTAGTGTGGGGCTAGATGGTGCTGTTTGCAATGTCCCGGAATATTTCTTTACTTATTCATTTGATTATCTCTTATTGAAGCTCTTAGCTTTAAATGTTACCTTAAATCTTAAATGTACATAATTAGAAACAGTTTTAATGCATTATCTAAAATCCCACCGTAACAAAGCATAACTTGTAATTGCAAATGTGTTGAAAAGCGGTCCATATAAACAAATAAATTCAATATTAAGGTCCTCAAATTAAGGTTTATGGGCACAGTTTAATAGTTTAGTGGCTTAAATAGATAGTGGACGGAATACGGAGGTTTTATAATACTAATTAATTGGCTAATTAAGTTTATGTTGGTCAGATGTTCGAACTGATAAAGTTATTTATGGTTTAATGAAAAATTAACTTTAAATACAACTCTAATCTTACAAAGTGACAGTTTGTGGTTATGTGTGTGTATTCACGCTCCAACAACTGAACTGATTCGGATGAAATATTTCATGGAATAGCGCCTTGAGAAAAACTCGCGTTTTTCATCTAGGGTCTAATCTATCTCTTACACGAAATTTAGGTTTCCACAATATTTTTAAGTACTTTTATGTAACGTACTATGTACTTAGAAGTAATATTTAATTATTTTCTATCTTATATGATAAAATCTCTGCTCAGTTCAATTATCTCTGCAGTAAATTATGTCTGCAGTATCTCTGTAGTAGTTCCTAATCACAATCCTAGTCGAATTAAATCACGCTAACTTTTCGACTGCAGAAATGTAACTGAATTTCGGATATTCATTTCAATTAAACTAAACTGCTAAAGATTGTTTTATCATCAACACCCCTCGTCGTGAAGTTCGTGAACCCCTTCCCAACCTCTTAGCATTTTATTCAATCTCAGTTCGTCTGAATGTTTTTAAACCGCTTTTTCTGTTGTGTGTTTGTGAAAAAAATGTGACACGCACATTTTTTTTCATCTTTTTATATTGTCACACAATTTTCTACCTGTTTAATACTAGTTTATCAAATATCAAATCAAATTTATATTTATTAACTAAAGAAATAAAATACATACAAGGTACAAAAATAAGCTTATTAATACCAACCTCTAATGTGATTCTGTCTTACCGGTTATCCAGGCTCTTCCCATCAGGCGGGGGGGTCCCGCTGGCGCTGGAGGTGGACTTGGCGCTGAGGTCGAGCGGCTGCTCCCCCGGCGCCGGGGACTCGGGGGCCGGCTTGTCTTCGCCGCGACTGGGGGAGAGGGGACTCTATTAATATACAATTTTATCCAAACTTCTCGCATTATCTCGCTAGAGCAACTGTATCAATAAAATATTTTTACGAAAATTAGAAGAAACAGAGTACCTAATAGTAACTTATACTACGTTAAATTGTATGTCCCGGCGCTTTGTCTAGTACGGCAGTCGTTAAGATGTCAGAGGTCCTAAGGGCGGCTTGATTAACTCTTGACACCAGAGTTGGCCAGTCTCATTCGATAAGAAGAAGTAAGGACTTTAAGTGTTCAACACTTTGTAGCATTTACTTATTCGATTGACGCCTATGTAAAAAATTTCGAAAGCTTCAAATTTTAAACATCTACGAAAGTGCTACGTCAGCGAAAAGATTTCAAAGCGTTACTTTCAACGACAAGCAGAGATTTTCATGATTTTATTGGTAACATCTTCCATCCTCCTTAGTCATAATAGTCATATTCCTCATTAATACATTTATTCTACGGGGAGTCATGTTCCTTCATCATTAGGGGGAGTTCTCTTGGGCAGATACATCGTGGTGGACGCCCAGGTCCTTTCACGGAAGACACCCTCTGATATTGTGGTCCTCAAACATGTCGGTTTTCTCACGATGTTTTCCTTTACCGATAAGCGAGTGCAAATCCATACATAACTTGAAAAACAAGTGATTGGTGTAGGTACATAATATAGCCCATTCAAAATGAAAAATAATCATATACCTGTGTTCATGCAAATAATTTCTATTGTAGTCGTAGTAAAACCCGAAGCGATAACATATGTATGGACACCACATAATTATTGTTAAAGAAACCTATTCTTAAACACTTGTATCTAAAAAAAAATTAAATCTGTAATTTTACTTAATGAATACTCTAAACAGTCCAAAACAGTGTCTTCATAATTTATGTAAAGTATTTTTAATAATTTTTAGAAATATGGTACGATTGTATTTATTTTTATTCGCCACAATTTTAATGTTTCTCGTTTAAGTTTAATAAAGGAATGAAATATATTTTCTTATTACAATAACACCTAGGCAATTGGCAGTGAAACACAAAACTAATAAACTGCAAGCCCAAATAATGAATGCAGAAAATTACATAATTATTTGCACAATTTCAATGCAAGTGTGAAATTACTTAAAATTTGGCATTAGTAAGGTCGTATTTATACATTTATTGGTATTAATTTCATCAGAAAAAGCTAGTTTTAGAGTACAACTGGCAGAGAGATAGAGAGAGAGAGAGAAAACTGTATATTTCACGAAATTTATTGTTACCCGATTTTATTATGCCAATAATATTTTTTGTACGTATTTGTAGTTTTTTTTTGTATATTAAAATAGATTTTACTCGTAAACCATTTTTTTCGAATAAAGTTAATGTTTTTGTTATTATGTTGAGAAAGCTATAAAAAATATCGCAAAAAAATATAACGAAAAACTTATATGTTTTTTGTATTGTTTACAGACGATAATATACATATCACAGTAAAAAATATTTAAATTTAAAAAAAAATAAGCAATAAAATATACATTGTAATCTAGAATCACCCTTACAGCAAATATTTCATTAAACCTGTATTAATTCAACTTTTGCTATGCATTTCAGTTAATGTGAATTTCGTTCTTATTGTCATTTATTCAGTTGCATTAAGTAGGTACATGTTTTATTTAAATAAATTCAAGAACAAATTCACAATCAAATAGTGTTGGTGTGACTAAACCTAGATCAATATAGGTTCAGGTTAAAGACCTTATTTTTATATAACACCTGTTTGATGTTTTTCGTGTTGTTTTTTTAGATATAGGTACATAAATAATATGTGTATATAAAAAATGAAGAATGTATTTTTCTTTATTTTATGACGAGTACAAGAAGAGAGGCCTAAGCTCAGCAGTAGGCGATAACAGGTTGATGATGAGTTTTCTTTCGTTCACATATCCAGTTAATGACGTCATATAATACTCCTTAAATTTAATTAGGAATTAAACTATTATTGGAAAATGAGCGAAAATAATCACGACCGGCAGGATTCGAACCTGCGTCTTTCTGCTATTTAATTAGGAAGTAAAAATCAGACTACAATTCATAAAGGTCATGGTAATTGAATTGATTCTTTTATCTCTTACATTAAAAAAAACCACTCATTTAAGTCATTAAAAAACAATCCAGTTGTGTTAGTTTATTTTTATTTTCCCAAAAATAGTTTAAGGGCCTAAACTAGGTTTTCCATATAAAATACAAATACAAAAAAAAACCATACATAATTTTACAAATAAAAAAGGTACATAAATAAATGGTTTTATACAAATTTATAGCAACAGCCTTTTTAAAACATAGCCAATTACATTTAATTAATAATTATCAATGGTTTCTTTACAAATTAGTGCTCAATACCAACTAAACCATAAACAACATTTGTTCCACATCCAGACAAAGGTAACCTCAAACGTACTCCAAACTCGTCTATACATCCATAGAACTAGAAACGCGACAGAACTGTCACCTCAAGAAGAGTCACAATAGTGTCGGCCTTTTGTGAGCCGCTCTATTCACAGTTTGAGTCGTGACAGTTTTGAGGCCGTATGCAGAGGGACGGAAGTGAAACGTATTGGACACTCAATTAAATATTGGTAAGGATTTTTAGGAATTGATAGGTGAGTTTTTGTTTGAAATTTGTGCTGTTTCAAGTATTCAAACTAATTTTTTTTTGACAGAATAATTCGGACAAAAATCAAATAAATAATGTAAAAAAAGCAAAAAAGCCTATATTCAATTACCTACACACTTGATATTATATAAATTGCACACATTAATTTCACCACTTTAAATATCTCATGTCAACCACTTATGTATAATATGTCGAGAATGTTAATGTCAGTAGAAAAATTATGTCAAATTATTTATAGTCCATTATATGTCGTACCTATTGATATCCGCTTGAGTGTTGTTTAGCGTCATGATATAATTTTATTCGTCGTGTGTAATTGTCGCCTCATTGGCGTAGGCCAATCAATAAAAATATAAATAAATAATGTAACAGCTAATAAAACCACCTGCAAAAGTTCGGCATCTGCTTCAAAATCTTAATCCGTTATTGTTAACAAATATGTGGATATCTATTAAATTTAAGCAAATATGTCTGATTTCTTTGCTAGCTATGGTATTTTATTGCCAAGTTTTCCGCTTAATTTCAGATGCTTAAGTAATTTATAATTGTCATTTTCATATTCTAGTCTCGAGAGTGTGCAAGATAACAAGTCGCGATTCCTAAACAATGGCAAAAAATTCAAACTACATATATTTATATAGTGGTAGCTTTATTAAATTTCGGAACAATTTTTTTTTTATATTTACAAATTACTATACCAAAGAAAAATTTAAACCAATGTCAAGCCAGAGTTTGTAACTTGAATAGTGATAAATTCCAATTGTAAAATAATTTGTAAATATATTTAGTGTGTTATTTGTAAAATCGTTTTAGTACCGCCTAGTCTACATTCTCCCCCGTTCAGAATAGTTCGTGTATTACTGAGCCACTACAGATGCAAGCGTGGGACATCTCTATACACCTGTCAATGCGATCAAATGTTGTAATTCAATAATTGAATACTTACTAACTTCCTATTTAGACTTTAACTAGATTGGCTGTTAGGAAATTTTTATAGTTTATATTCTATGGTTATTTTCTTTAAAGTTTTAGTTAGCAAATATGTAAGCTCATAACAGACCAGTCATTATTTTATTAATTTACCTCAAAATAAGTAATTTTAAATGGTGAGCTTTTACTGTAGGAAGTTTGATAAGTATTCTATCAAATTAGATGTATGGTGACCTCTAATAATTAAGACCTGTTTAAAACATAAATTATGTAATACAAAAGTTATATTTGTGCTCTGTGCTTATTGAAGTCATGAATTTGAAAAGCTTTTATCTAGCCAGCTTTATCTGTATAGCATATAAAGTTCACCTAACATTTTTTATGTAACCCTACTTAATTCTACAGGGAATCGCCTATTCTATCGCAAAGAACTAAAACCTTGTCTCCCATTGAGAAGCCTCCAAAAGCAACAGGCTTCATTTATATCTGAGAGGAGCCGATTTTGCGATTTCCGGCGCTGCAGCGGCGACAGTACTTCCGGTGCCGGAAGTGACGCCGTGGTGGGGATAGACTTTAGAGCTGGTTCGAGCAAGGTGGGTATTAGGCTTAAATAGCTGTTGTTTGGGGCTTTGTTAAGAAAGGTGCCTTTAAAAATAATTCTGACTATTTTATTTTATAGACATAAATAAAAACACAAATAAAACAAAATAAGACACACATAACAACAAAACAATAAAACAAATGTTTTAATCATTTTCGCAATTATGGAAATGCAAAATAAATAAAAAATATGCACACAAATGGGTCTATCAAAATGGTAATTTGAATCACATCACATTAAACTATATTATCATGACAACATATCTAGTTTTCATGAAAGCCGTGGATAAACATATACATACAATATTTATAGTATATCTACATGACATTTAGAGCACTTACTCGTATGTAGACTAACTTAAGGCTTTTCTAAAGATTTTCTAAGTGCCCCCCCTCCTTTTTATGTTATAGTTAGAAGTAGTATGTTTTATTTGGAAGCCCTTACAGATCTGACAATATCAAATTATAATCATAATCTATATCCATCTTTACATACCTAATAATAAAGCTGAAGAGAGTCGAAAGTCTGAACATTGAAGATATAAAAAAAATAGTTTGGCTATACTTAGAATTGATAACAAAACACGTTCCAACAATTTCTAGAATTTGGTTTGTTTATCTGTGTTTTTTTGTCTGTTTATTTAAACCTAAAAGAAAAGGTAGAACGGATCTTTATGATTTTTGGTATGTAAGTATATAGTATAAATAAATAAATAAATAAATATTCCGGGACATTGCACACGGCGCCATCTAGCCCCGCACTAAGCTAACGCTTGTGTCGTGGGTACTAGATAACGGATATAATACTTATATACTTTTTTTGTAAATACATACTTATTATACATACAAACGACCAGACTCAACACAAGTAATCATAAATTTTAAAATGCATAAATACTTGTGTCACGCGGGAATCGAACCCGCAACCCCTAGATTAGAAGGCAGAGCCACTACCAACTAAGCTAACAGGCCAGTCGAGTATGAGAACTTGAAAGTGTCATAGACTATACTTTTCATCCCGAAATAATGTGAGCAAAGCCGCGGGCATCCACTAATATTGTATAATTATAGCACATACACACAGGTCATATTAACAACCTCTATTTTGGAAGTCAGTTTAAAAATGTATGATGTACCTCGAATCTATTCTCAAGGGCCATCCTAATACAAGACAATGTCTAGTTTGGCTCCGCAACAGAAGCGGAACAATAGCGCAGATTGAGACACATTTAAATTTCAAATAGACCTAGCGAGCCTTGTGGTACACCTGCGGTGTGTTTCACAATGAGTCGGATACGGATCCGATTCGATTGAGACGGAAATCAATTGGCACGGAAAGGATTTTTCCAAATCACAATGATTCCATACGAATCTTTAAACAAATTTATTCATCAGAAAAATCGGAACCGTTCCGTGAGCCAAAAGCTAGCGGATTCGTTTCCGTCGATGATAAATTCGATTTTGTTTTTTCATGATATTTAACCCGATTTACACATAATTATACAATGATTTATTTCTATTTATAATTATTCATATGAAATCTACAGTAAAAATGGTAAAATTAGCCTTCAAACTTATATTTTAAATTTCTACCATTGTATTTAATTTCTACCATTTTTACTACGAGCGGATCGGATCATATCCGACTCATTGTGAAATACCATGCTGATAGGTTGTCGTGTTGGAAGGAGATGGGTGTCCGGCCATTTTGTAAGAGTTGTTTGTTTTAGCCGGAACATACCCATCTAATGTTGTAAGAATATATTTTTTAGCCTAAGCTAAATATTATGAGTTAAAGGCAATAAAATCATATTAGTTACATTTTTTATTTATTACATCTATTTATTGCGTTCGTTGTTCCTTTCCGTGAAGATATTCCGATTTATCCATTATCGTTTAATACGACGGCTTTATCTTTTATTTTAATTAGTCAATCAATGTTCTGTTAGGTTTTTTTTTTATTATTGTATGTATACTTCTAACTCCCCAGGTTGTTTATGGGGGAACCTAATCTACGCTTTCTTACTAACTACTTTACAATTTTTCTTACAACCTACTTGTTTAATTAAATTTACTGACTATTTACATTTTTCCTTAAATTTCTGACTAACATTGTTTTGGACACTTTCTAATATAAACTTAATTATACAGAAGTGTTGTTCCGTTGTTTACTTATTTCTATTGTTTACAATTATTTAACTACTTTTTATATGTCTATTGTTTTAATTACAATCAATTATTTATTAAATTCTATTAGGTACATTACAAAAAAGACATTCAGACAGTCTATTATACTACGAGAAGTTTTCAACAAATGCATTGTTTACCAAACTACTTAAATGGGTGGACGAGTAAACAGATAAATCGAGTCAGCATTGGTGAAACGAATGCTTCGACCAAACAGAAAATGCTTGTTCTTATATCGATCGTCAAATTGGAAAGAGGTAGACTAAGGTATCTATTAAACGCGCACAAAATTGCTACCTTCGAGTTTTCCGTTTCGATTTCGAGTAAACAGTAATTTTGTCATTGAGTATAATATGTTCGCTATGTAGGCAGGTTTTTGAGCAGGCCCCGCCTACGAAAATTACCTAATTGTACCTTTATGACGCTTTCTGCCTCAAATAATTTCGTGGAGGTAATTTGGTAGGCTTGTGCACGCAACCGCGCTGCTTGGGAAATAGTTTACGGAAGTTAGTTTAAAGGGACTTGTATACATACTTAGTAGAAGATTGGTTTGTATGTTTACTAGGTACGTAAGTCATTTTATTTTATTTAGTAGGTACGTTGTCTACATACTCGTATATACGAAGTTTTTTAATTAGTACCACTAAGTGTCGGAAATTATAATTATTTAACACAAGCTGGAATATAAAAGAAAAATTAGCCTACGCTCAATAATGGACAGCATTTAGAGAATAAAAATGTATTTAACTTAGTTTTTTTGGGGTGTGACCAGCATATGTACTTACTCAATTAATCATTAGATAGATAGGTGACTGACTGACTGAAATAGTGACCTATCAACGCACAGCCCAAACCGCTGGACGGATCAGGCTGAAATTTGGCATGCAGGTAGATGTTATGACGTAGGCACCGGCTAAGAATTGATTTTTGGAAACGCCGCTTTTTGAGGGGTGAAAAAGGAAAAGCAGGTTTTACTTCTTAATGCGAGCGAAGCCGCGAGCACCCACTAGTATGTTAACATAAGCTCAAATGAAAAGAAATAATCATATAATTACACCAAAATTGATATTTAAACGCTTTTGTTGAACTAGTAAATATTTGGGCAGTAAAATTTATGTCCGGCAAATTTTACTGGCTAAATAAATTAGTGTCTCATCTCTAATTCAGTAAGTAATATGTCCCTCTTGAATGCTGTCAAGGTTGTTTTAGGACGTATTTGTTAATAAATAGTTAGAATAATATTGTTAATGCACTCGCCGTTGAATATTGAACGGTGACTGATGAAAACTTGGGACGACCTTATTGCCTTTACCTACTTTGAGTTATGTTTAGTTGTTTTGTAGAAAAAACTTACATTTACTTATACTACCGTTCAATGTCCTTTTGAACGTGTATAGTTAGTAAATATGCGAAAAAAATACGAAAATTTTATAGACATTTTTGTATTTTACTTTTTATTACAACTTTCCCGTTAAAAATGATATTACCTATAATATATAAAATTTTCTATGACTCTCATCTCTATGGTAATTGGTTAAATATGAAGTCCACTAAGTTTAGTGTTCACTCTTCAAAATTTAAGTATTTATTGCATTTGTTGTGTTATACAATATATATGTAGATACGTACCTATGTATATGGTGAGAAGATCTTATGACCTTTTTGTGTTATAGGTACTTGGCAAGGTCAAAAATGATAAATTTGAAAAAAGAAGTACGTGATTTGTGTTGTAAAATATTGTTTTAATTATAATGTATTTTTGGCTGTTGGGCAGATATAAGCTACATATAAATACGCATAAGTTTAGTTTTAAAACGACACTAGCAGAACAGTTATTGCATTCTGAACGTCAATCAGGAAGACGCTGGTTCGAATCCCACCAACTTGCGATTATTTTTGCCCATTTTAAATTATGTTACGCGCATAGTACCTACTTAGCGGTATTCCTACAGCCTATCCGACCAGTTAAACACTATAATCGATGCTGTGCACTGAATTAATTTTATAGCCCGCATAATGCTGACCTTCGGAGGTGGTCTCTGCTACATGGATCGGTTATAAATTAGTTCCTTTACTTAAACCTCGTGTTGGTTGACAATTCAATTGGATTTGATTAAGCGATGTTAATGTGTACTTGACATGAGAAATGTCATGAAAAAAATTTATATAGAGTGATGAAATGCAATATACGATTTATTAAATTGACACAAAGACTATAAAAACCAACCGTATAGAGTTTTTTTTTATAAAATAAAACGGGTTTGCACTTGATCATTTAGTTAGCTTGATGGTAAGCAATCTCTATGGCCTAAGATGGAGCGTGCTTTCCCCATAAGAACCGGTTCAGTGTCGCTTTGAATATCGCTAGGTTTTAGTGCGTCGGAACTGGGAGTTCTATGCTATCTAGTTTTAGGTATTTATAAAAAAAAAACATTTTAAATTGCTCATATGTGGGCCAGTAGGTACTAATTGTTTTAAACTAAATAAATAATTTGATATTGTCAAAAGCTTCTATATTTTTTTGTATATTTAGCAGGCGTCAAATTCTTATATTGTACCTACATATATCTAACATAGTTTGACTAGTTATAGACATTCCTTATAAACAAGAGGTTAACCTTAGTCTAACACTAAACTACCTGTAGTGGCAGTTCTAACGATTTATGCAATAGATAGCATTGAACAACGTCTTCTGGTATCGCTAATACTTGTGGCATACAGACGCGAGAGTAATGTGCTGAGTAACAATTTAGTGTAGCTACAGACGGGGACGAAAGCACTAAGCAACTAAACTAATAGATACTTACATAAAATTGAACTTTTAATATCAAATTGGTCGGCCTGTTTGTACGTGTAATAAACTTTGTTTTCCTATAACTTGGATAAAATAGCTGCATATGTCACAAACCTCGATTACTTACTAATTTTTAATAAAAAACCCCAATAAGGTTTTGTGCTTTCCTCCCTATAATATTGTAAACGTATTCTTTCCAAATGGATAAAAAACATAAAATAAGCTCGTTGAATCAATGCTGAAAAGTTTGGGAAAGTGCATGTTTTTTTAAGTTTCCAAAACTTATTCATATTGATCTTAAAATGAAACCGCTGTTAAAATAGTTTTGTTAATTTTCTCTTTTGAGTCGTATTTCCTCATGACTGAGGGTCGTGACTCCCCCGCAGAATTAATTCGTTAGGGGAGTTTTCTTGGGCAGATACATCGTGGTGGGCGCCCAGGTCCTTCCACGGAAGACACATGTCCTCGGATTTTGTGGTCCTCAAACATGTCGGTTTCCTCGCGATGTTTTCCTTCACCGTTAAGCGAGTGCAAATCCACACATAACTTGAAAATACAAGTCATTGGTGTAGGGCGGATTCGAACCAGGGTGCGTCTGGATGAAAAGCAGACACTGGAACCGCTGCGCCACACTCGCTTAATTTAATTTAGTACTCCCATAAAACAGGTAGGTATCTAAGTAAAACCTATCGGCTGTTGTACCTTAGAACCTTATTTTCAAGGCCATTAGAGCGGCGCAGAATAATTTAAACCATAAACTGTAATTTTGTGAGAATCATCATAAATCTATAGCTTGACCTTGTAACGTCTTAAGACCTGTTCACACGTTTGGTAAACAGACGTCCAACAACTCTAATAATAAAAAGAGAGTGTTCTCTCAGAGCTCTCCAATAATTGAGGTTCGCTGTTATCACAACGATTAGTCCCCTTTTTTGTGCCAAGCATTAGCACAGGACATATAATAATACTACGTAGCATTTCTTTCTTATAAGTTGACAATATAAGCAACATTGTTCTTCTTCCAACACGTCTTTCTATCTGCGATTCTAAACAGTGAATGGGCCATGCTACAAGCTACAGCATCTCCATATATTTAACGTCAAATTTGACTTAAATTGAGATGACAGCTATCAAATGAAATAAGATGCATATTTATTTAAATATATATTAGATTTGATATTGCAGTTCTTAGTACAAAATTATCTTGTCTGTGGGTCTGAATTTATAAGTAAAATTTGGAATAGCTTTATATTTTGTCGAAGTTTAAAATAACTATGATTGTTAAGGTATTATTTTGATCTAATTTTAAAAGGCCCTATTTGCACAGCTAATTACCAACAATTAACTGTAATAAAACTGAAATACCATCTAAAATTTTAGTTCACCGCAACGATAATTAAGAAAAATATTTTGTGTTCAAAATAGCCAATTACAATAATAATGTAATGATCCACTTAAAATTCCCCTTTTCCTTGCAATTGATAAAAAACTGGTCTATTAAGAGTTTCAAAAGAATTGCTCTTGTAATCAATTGAGTGATATTTTCCAATTCATTGCGAAATAATAAGTCTTTACCGTCATTTGGTGGAAAAAGATAATGATTGAGGAATCACCCTTTGTTAAAGAAAATTTTATGAGAGAAAAACTACAGACATTTATTAATAGGTGATGAGCGGTAATTTATTGCTTTAAGTGCTTTTTATAGGAAAATGACAAAATAGATGATTTCATATTATACCGACTTCAGAAAAGGGTTTATGAATTAGAACTGAATGTATCGGGCATCGTTAAGATTGAGTAAAAATAGACTTAATAGGTACATAAACGTATCTAAGCAAATTTTGTATTTTATGTAATTTATGGGCATGATTTTCACGTAAACTGAAATAATAAACTATACTTATCGGGCTAGTTTGTAGGCAAATATTAGTATATCTTTTAGGCATTATGAAAATTGCCACGATGTATCTGTCCAAAGAGAACTATCCTGACGATTTAATTCTGCAGGGGAGTCACGACCCTCAGTCACGAGGAAATACGACTCAAGAGGAATATGTGTACCTATGTATGTATTCACTAATTCCTCAAAAACTTTATGCAACAAAATATCTTATTTGCTTCAGTTTAGGTAAGTTGAGTGGCAAGTTTCATCAAGATCGATTCAGTCGTATTTGATAAGTTCAAATTAAGAATTCCACGATACGAGCATAGTGCTGACTAACCTTTCACTGGGAGTCCTGTTGTGGACCATTACGAGCATAGTGCTGACTAACCTTTCACTGGGAGTCCTGTTGTGGACCATTACGAGCATAGTGCTGACTAACTGTTTAATAGTTTAGGTATGAATGGACTCTGTCTGAAATAAACGCTTTTATTATTTTATTATTATTATTATAACCTTTCACTGGGAGTCCTGTTGTGGACCATTACGAGCATAGTGCTGACTAACCTTTCACTGGGAGTCCTGTTGTGGACCATTACGAGCATAGTGCTGACTAACCTTTCACTGGGAGTCCTGTTGTGGACCATTACGAGCATAGTGCTGACTAACCTTTCACTGGGAGTCCTGTTGTGGACCATTACGAGCATAGTGCTGACTAACCTTTCACTGGGAGTCCTGTTGTGGACCATTACGAGCATAGTGCTGACTAACCTTTCACTGGGAGTCCTGTTGTGGACCATTCTGGGCAGCATCCAGGGAGGGAACTGCGGCGTGAAGGTGGGCAGACCCTGGCCCAGCGCCGCCAGCGCTGCTATCATCTGCTGGAACTAATATAGAAGGAACTTTTAATATTACGTATTTATTTTATTAATATTTTTTATATTAGTTTTTAACAAACGTGAGTTTAATTAGTACTTAGGGTTGCTTTTATTAATTGAAATAAAAGTTGTTTTATTAGATATAAAGACTATATTACGTATTGTAATATTAATACCCTGATATTCGTAGAAACCCGCTTAAAAACAGTAGAACTTGTCACTTACAGGTTTCTATACTATCATTAAACAAAGTTAAGACGATTCGTTTCAGCGGCTCAGGCACAAAGGTACTCCTGAATATAGATTTCAAACACATTTATGGTCTAAAGACATTGCCTAGCAGACTCTTCATTATAGACAAAAGATTAACGCTTATGTAACCAAAGACACGTGAACGTTATTCCAAAATTTAAACTGTCCATAATTTACAAAAGCAATATAACTTGACGACTACTTTAAGATGTATGTATAGCTGATAGAGGTGGGAGTTTTCAGGCAGCCCTAAGATATATTTTCGGACATTCAAATTTTCTCGATGAATGTTTATAAATTCATGTTTTTAGTGTAGGCAAAGAACATGAATATGTCCTATGTTACTTGATTAGCGTTTGTTGTAACAACAAATACTAAAAGTAAGGTGAGAATGTCCTCCTTTTTTAACCGACTTCAAAAACGGCGGTTATCAAGTCTTTTAAATATTTATGTTTGTGGGTTTGTTACGCGATTACTTCGTTATATTTGAACTGATTTTAACCATTTTTTTTTTAACATGAAATAGGCTTACGTTTGACTACAACTTGCCTGATGTTAAGCAACGTTATAGTCTACGATGTAGCGCGCTTGCCTAGAAGAAACCGGTTTACTCTCGACTTGAAGACCGACAAATTATAGTTCAAGGGGAATAGAGATTCGGGCAAGGAGTTCCACAGTTTGGCTGTTCGCACGATGAAAGTCGAAGCAAAACGCTTGGTGCGAGTCTATTTTCAATATTATTTGTTCCTCCTCTTGCTACTGTACAGTTTTGCCCTAAGTCCTTATCAATAAGGTTCTTATACCTGTGCTATGGTCTGCGGACTCTGCGCCTGCAACTGCAGGAGGTGTTGCAGGAGGGGCGGTGCTGCTGCAGCGGGACTTTTCGCTCCCGACACAGAACTGCTGTCCGATTCTGATGCTGGACTCTGGAACAACATGACAAGGATTTAGTGAATTCGAAGGAATGAGATGTTTTTCTTTTTTTTTTACGTGGGATACAACCTGCCTGATGTTAAGCATTGCTGCAGCATGTTGATGTTTGTGCCTGTTTATTACTTTTTTTTGTGTTTAGCGTCGCAGTACATTACTCTTATTCTCATTTATTTTAATTAGGAATGCGGATATTGAGCGGAGCTATTCAAACTATCGCGGTAAAGGAAAACATCGTGAGGAAACCGACATGTTTGAGGACCACAATATCCGAGGACATGTGTCTTCCGTGGAAGGACCTGGGCGCCCACCACGATGTATCTGCTCAAGAGAAATCCCCTAACGAATTAATTCTGCGGGGAGTCACGACCCTCAGTCATGAGGAAATACGACGAAAGATGTGGTAACGAGTGCAGAAGTTGCATCAATTCACGGGTTGTTATGATTAAAATGTCACCGTGAAGGTTGATTTTGATTTGTTCAGATTTTCCTGGTGCTGTCGCAAACTAGTTTCTTCGTGATATCTTAAGTTTATTAAGTGATTTTGAAATAAAATAAATTGTATCAAATACATAGCATAGGAAGTGTTAGCTTAGTTGGTAGTGCCCCTGCCTTCTAATCTAGGGGTTGCGGGTTCAATTCCCTCGTAACACATTTATTTATGAATTAAAAAAAATATAATTACTTGTGTTGAGTCTGGTCGTTTGTATGTATAATAAATATGTATTTACAAAAAAAGTATATAAGTATTATATCCGTTATCTAGTACCCACGACACAAGCGTTAGACAAGTGTCCTAGATGGCGCTGTGTGCAATGTCCCGGATTATTTATTTATATGTGTTCCCATGTTACAAAACAATAAAAGACTAAATTGCTTAATTTTAAAACAGATCGATAATGTAGGGACGACCGGTTAGTGAAAAAGTAAAAAATAATTACAACTATGAAAAAAATATAAAATCATACGTAGTTTGACATAGTACCAACCTTGTAAATGAGTGATTTTAGTATTTCTTTTTTAACACAAAGAAAATTAAATTTCAAAACCAGTGCAACGTATAGATAGCACTGATCAGCTAACCATTTTACTGTTGATACTATACTTTCGAATGTAGACTGTATTATACTCAAAACATGTATGTATCGTATGTTTTTTTTTTACAAAATATGGGTTTGCTCTTGACCGTAATTCGCCTGATGGTAAGCAATCATTACGGTCTAGGATGGAACGTGCTTACCCAGTAAGAACCGATTCACTATGTTTATGTTTATGTACATACAATACCATAAAAGGAAACATCTATCATAGACCTTTTCTTGTTAAAGACAATAAATAGTCCGCCATTTCAAATAATAATCGAGAAGTTAAATAACAAGGAAGTACATTCTGTAAGAATAGTTTAAAATTACTCTTGTTTATCCTCACTATGACTAATTAAATATAAATTAAAATGAAATATAATGGGTAGCATTAAATTATAAAAAAATGTGTAGGTTTACGTAATAGACGATATAAATCTTTGATATTCTATGTATTAAATCTTGTCTTTTGGTTTTGCTATTGATGGCAAGTTCTGAAAAATACTTCGATCATTAGCATGTAACCTTTTTAAGATGCTTTACCTACCTATTCTTAGGTAGATAGTTAAATGAAAGAAAGAAGCTGAGAATGATAAGGTTATTTATTAAAAGAAATAGTACAGAGCCGGAAGGGCTTTTATATTGAAAACAGAGAACAGGATAGGTACATTACAGTTTTATAACAGATAGTCTAAACAGGTTATTTCTTAAGGATACTTTGTAGGAGATAGGTAAAATACCATATAATAAACGCAGTGCCTGAAGGGCTAAATAAACTTACAGAATTTAGACTTTAGTATAATAAATGGGCGCCTTAGTTACTGAATGCCAGCTAGATCAGCAGTAGAAGCTATTCAGGGTGTGTTTCGAGCCTACATCACTAGTTTTGCAACCAAATATCAATTAAAATGTTAATGGACAATACAATAAAATTTTGAATGTGGGTAGGCTCGGCCTACCCACGGTTACCCTGAGATACAGATGGCCCGGAGCCAGGTGCTACTGCAGCGGCGCAGGGGGCTGTTTAGGCAACCCTCAGGCTGCGGAGCTGACCAGCAGACCGTCGGGTGTAGTGTAGTGTAGCGAAGGTGGAGGCACCCTCACTTGAGTTTCAGAGGTAGTATAAAAAAAACCCCGAGACGGGGTTGTACAGAAGTTCTGTAGGTAGATCAAAAATATGTGACTATGCAGATTAGAGGCTTTCGGCAGCCAGCTGGAACAAGGTACCCTCGACACAAAGACCCGGCAGAGGGTTTCAAAGATCGCGCACTTCTATATGTAAATTTTACTATCAGCACTTGGGGTTAAGTCTCCCCGGCGAGTCAAACGAGTAAGGAAGGACAAGCGACTGGTCTCCAGCGAATCTTCTTAGCCAAGAAAAAACTGGAAGCCCCGCCGGCTGGTGCCGGCGGGCTCTTCCCCACCAACCAAGGCCTTCCAGCACCTTCCGTACCGGAGTTGCCGCATCTCAACTAAATCTCCCTTAGTGTGACTCAAATAGGGGTAAACGAAGTTTCCCGTCAACTCTAAAATATGTCAACTTCTACTCTATACCTTTGCTATTTAAGTATGCGACCTTGTTCTCAATCCAGAAGAGCCACAATTATGAAAATGTTAAACGAAACTGAACTTTGAGGAGTACTAATAAAGAAATCGATTAAGATTTGATTTACGATGAGTTTAGATATTTTACAATAGACTATTACTATTTTTATGAAACCAATTATAACAAATTATAATAATGAACTAGATCAAATAATAGCCTAGGTTCCTTTAATTTCGGGATTTAGTTAAGCTGGCCACACTATCTGCAATGACCATGCCGAATCGACTTGGCCAGAAGGTGACAATGACAGCTAACTGACATTAGGATTGTGTTTGACTTTTTACATTTTCTGGCATCGCACGACTTACGTATTAAGCCAGAAAATGAAAAAACCAAAGGATGCAGAATCCAACGGTTACAAGCATTGGTATTTGCGTCTTATCCCTGCCAGATTGGTTACCTGGAAGAGATCGCTTTTAGCGATAAGGTCGCCAGTTAAGACACTAGGCTTAAGCTTTAATATTTTTTGTAAATTTCTGTATTGTGCTGGTGTTTTAATAAAGTGTATATCATTCTATATATAATCTATCTATATACACTTTTTTTATCTATGAGTTTCATTGCAAAAAATCGGTTAAGGCCACCATATTTTACCCGAAAACGCTTTGCGCTTGGAAAAATGCCTACAGTTGCTTTTTCGCATGCAATTCCACGCCGTATTAACATGATAGCAAGGGCGAGCATCGCGCGCATAGCACCGGCTGACGAGTCTTGTCCTCACGCAAACAATTTAATACAATTTGAGCAGTTTTGCAGACGTTTTTGACGAAAAAATTCATATAAAATCAGCAATTCAGAATATTCCATTTATGGCTTTTTACTTCTCTAAATAATAACATTATCTTTTAGATATAATTAAATTGGTTTAAATTTCTGTACTACTTTTGGAAAAAAAGGTGAAATATATTTCAAAACAACTATTTTTCAAAAAATAAAACTATCGAGCAAAGTATACGTAATCGTGTTTTGGCGTTTTTTGTTGTCCTGACACTGAATCAAAATTATATAAACTGAAAAAAATTAGCTCTATCTTATATACCTATACTTCTATTTTATTTGATTTTTATGAAATGTCGATTTCACATAGCACCCCGCGTTAAGCAAGAATAGCT
Source organism: Macaria notata (assembly GCA_927399415.1). Lineage (NCBI taxonomy): Eukaryota > Metazoa > Arthropoda > Insecta > Lepidoptera > Geometridae > Macaria > Macaria notata. The sequence continues at coordinate 1,561,167 of OV656748.1, read as the reverse complement.
TAATACGTATATCTTTTGTGGAATAAATATGCATTATTTATTTACTTCAAAGACGAAGCATTTGTTATCGATGTATGAATATACTAAAAATATACCGAGAATGCGTAGCTAAATTATTCAAATCTTGGCTTGAAGTACACTGCCTATTATGGCTAACACACCGATTCATACAGAGTTATAAATGACAAATATAATGAATTTTATTACTTCCTGCAGCGCAAGCACGGGATGGGGATAAATAGTCTTTCCACCATTTTATCCACCTGTCAGTGTCAATCCCACCTTTCTTATCATGACAACCTATGACAACAGTGGAAAGAAATATAATTTATCCCATTGACGTTTATGGTGGAATATTCATGAAATTTATCACGCTACTCCCCGCTGTAAATATAAAATAAAAATAAAAAGAATGAACAATTTTTGAAGGTTAGATGAATTGATACAATATTTGAAGAATAATGCATCCACAATGGATGCATTATTCTTCATTTTAATTTAATTTCGTAACTATGGAAACAAAATAGGAATAAAATATTATAACGCTACTCTCACCGTATATCTATCGCGGTTTGACTTTTCCCGGCTACTCCGTGCTAAAATTGACAGCGGGGAAACAAAGTCTTTTCTTTGCCTCGGGATATATTGTCTTCTGCCCGTGCTTGCCCTGCTGTTGATATTTTTTTTCTTGGTCGTTTGTTTTTTGTTTTTCGTGACTGTAATATTATTTTAACTATTATCAACCTCAGGACTCGGGCCTAGTAGTAAGAAGTCCCAGATAAATCTACTATTAGGCAACATATTTTAGCAGTTTAATTTACAAATTATTTAAAAAGTAATACAGGTAAGCAAATAAATTGAATCCCTTGAAAATGAGACACAGATTCGTACTGCGCACTATCACCATCAAGCCATTTTTAAAGTTTTTTTTACACAAGATACTTAGGCTCACTCTTTACCACGAAACGACTAATTTAATGTTAACGGTAAATGAAATTCAGTCGTGTATTTCTCTTTTGTTTTGTTTTTTTTGCTTTGTTTTTTACCCAGGGTAATTAAATTCAAATTCATCATCTAAATTCACTTGTACGGCATCGTACACCGTCTTTTGTTTTATTTATTTTTACCCAGGATACCTAATTATTTTGTGAGAATTCAAATCATCTGAATTCAGCATCTTATGTAGCATCGGGCAGGGCGTCTTTTGTTTTTCTGTTTGTATGTGCTTAGCAATTTTTGAGATTTGAAATCATCCCTAATCCCGTGCAGTGTCGTGTAGCGTCTGTTTTTCTGTACGCTTGAGCTTTTTTTTACGTGGGATAGGTTTACGTTTGACTACAGCTTTGCTGCAGCCTAGGATGTAACACGCTTACCTAGAAGATTATTATCTACAGAAGAGGTCGCATGTAATTTCTTCCAATCTAGCCCTGTATACAAACACACATACCTACATACACTATCTGGCTATATGTGGCAGGACTGGTTGATGAGTAGGCGACCTTGGACCACGGAACGAAGCGGAGATTTATATTTGACAAGGGAATTCGAATTATTGATTGCTAGTATAAAATACATATTGTGGAAGAATGGTGAATCTTTGGGATGATAAAGAAGATTTGGGTGTGTTACTTTGAGTTGGAGTAATAACACTGCCAAAGAATACATTATCATTTTGTAACTACAAAAAAAAAGTTGAAAATTTGTGTTATATAAAGCCAAAATTGAAAATTCTAACATTGATATTAAATTAAAGATGAAGTCGCAAAAATGCAAATATCTAATTTTAAATAAAAACATCATAAATGCGCGTTCTAAAACATACATTTCTAAATTCAAACATTAAAATAGAAGCACATCAGGTAACAAAAAATCTAATTTCTAAATTTGAACACATCCATAGAGTAACCACGTTCTTAAAAAGTTTAAATTCTAAATTCAAACATTGACATAGAACACAACATTATGTCGGCGGCCAGTTAGTTGGGCTCACCTTGACGATTCGATAATCACGTCCACCTTGAATATTAACTAACAGATTGTTTGCCACAAACACACGTCATTTTATGTATCTATGTAAGTAGTATAGAAGCATGCTTCGGGCGTGCTATCGAAAATAAATATGGCGAGATTGATTTTATATAATAATGAACTATAGGTAGGGCCATGAGTAAGTTTTAGGTCACGGCAATGATCTCCGCGGTTTTTTTGTTTAGGCATATATTTTTTTTATAGAAATAGAATGATAAGTTAGAATAATCTATAGTTTGATTACACTGTATTTTAAGACAATTCACAGTAATAATTTGAATTAGGTAGGTAAGTCTTAGTTAGCCACACAATAGTATACTGAAGTAAACCCGCCTAAACTACATGTGTCCTGGTATGAATTTATTTCAAAGATATTCATAGGAAACTATAGGTTCTGGTAGAAAGTTTTACATTATTTTTAATAATTAAAATAAGAACACTTAACTTAAATAAGTACAGGTGTAATAGCAGGGCCAAGGTGACACGTACCGAGTATTAAAGTACTTAAACATTTTTTTTAGCTCTACAACCTGGCGTCCACCTATTTAGCAAAATACCTGGAACCCTTACTTGTGATTACATCTACAGTTAGCTCCCATTACGACACATTAAATTTAATTCCTTTGCCTACGAACTAATAATTAACTTTCTTACTATAAAGACGTATGTTATATAAATTTACAAACATTATATGATAAGCCACGCATGAGCCGCCATTTCCGTCACTCTAATTTTTACATTATCTAATCTAACGTTCTGACATGATAATCATTCTGCCTCATAATTGGCTGGCCTCGACCATCGACTAAACCCACTTTTTTCTAACTCGCTCGTCAGCCCGATGACAGCGCGCCAATTTCAACGAACAGCTGCTCATGTTATTTGAACTTGGAACGTAAAAAACACCGGCCACATAATTTTGCCGTTCGCCAAATGGTGGGGTCTACACATTCTAATTCTAAACTCGCGGCCTCGACCAATAGCGGGCGAGGACGAGCCAACATGGCGGTCGTGGGAACCGGTTAATGGGCCGTTTGAATTTAGAATAGTATTTTTATTAATGTGTTCGAGAACAATCGTTTTTTTTTTCTAATTCGTTATGCAGCTGGCTATAGAATTAGACGGCTCTTCCCTACACAGTTAATGGCCGTCGATTTGAATATGGTCGTCATGTCTTATTGTTTTTGTAATTCTAATTGGACGCAAGCCAATTTATTTTAATTGGACGTTGTGTTGGATAATTATATTCTAAGATTATTTTGTCTAACTAAATTAACTAGTCACCTTGTTTGTTGAAGTGGTCAGAGAATTATAAAATGTTGTCTTACCTGGAAACATTTTATATGAGAAGTAGGTAAGTTATAATATTTGAATTGAAATAAATATTCGAAAACATGTAACGGCGAGTTTCAGAGTTTTGTTAGATAGCCAAATCCATTTCAATACAAGAGAATAGGTTTCTTCTGGGCAAGTGTGCTCCATCTTCGACTTCACCGTCGCTTCCCATCAGGCGAGGTGCAGTCAAACGTAAACACATATATTGTAAAAAAAAAGAATGGGCCAATTTGGATCGCTTTTCTTGAGGTGATGGTAAAAGTTTATTTACTTTTATTCGCAAAAAATCTGCTTTTAAATTCATATAACAGTGATTATCTATGAATTCATAGTTTTCAAACAGCCCTGAGGTTCTCTGATATTGTTTAGCCGACTGTCGTACAGCAAAGAGCCGAGTACATAAAAGTAGTGGCTGCTTGCGGCTTCGCTCTCATTAAGAAGTAAAACTTGCATCCCCTATTTCACCCCTTTAAAAGTGGCATTTCCAAAAATCCTTTCTTAGCGAATGCCTACGTCATAACATCTACCTTCATTTCTAATTTCAGCCCAATCTGTCCAGTGGTTTGGGCTGTGCGTTGATAGATCACTATGTCAGTCAGTCAGTCACCTTTGAATTTTATATATTTAGATGGGTAAATGTTATAATTATATACCTATCACAATAATGTACGCGGTTGGTATATAATGAATGAATTAGCAACATCAAGTATTGTGCCCTTGGCTCATTTAGCCCCTATCTTATCTATATTCTAATGCGCTAAGTTTCAAAGTCATCGATAAAACTTGACAAGTGACATGTGACATTGAGATGTTTTTGAAACTGTTATCTAGAGGTGGGTATTTGACATTTTAATTATAGGTTTGTGTATTTTAAGTTTTTTTTCTGCATAGTTACTTATATTAAAATCAATCTATGCTAGCTTTGCTTGGGTAGAACAGTGAACGAATTTATAATAAAATAATTGAATAATGTTTTTTTTGTGAGAACGAGTATATTAAAAAAATGATGTTCACAATTTTTTTTTAAACATTTACCTACCTAGGTATTGGAAAGGTTTGTACCAAATATGATTGTATCTACTATATAAACATATGTAAGATCTGCAAAATTATCACTTATAATAAAATATAAATGTAGATCTAGGTACTAACATACTACAATGAATAAATCCAATTAATTTTGACAGCAACCAAAGACAAAAGAAAAAAAGCAGAAAAGTTTCCAACAAAAACCCATTCTCGGTAAAAGCAAACGCTACAATATTTCATCAAGCAGCCATATTTTGCAACAAAAATAAGTCACGCATGCGAGCGTTAGTCAAAAGAGTACATTTTCATGTTGCCAACTAATAACACCAACTAACCATGAAATCGGCTCATGTTGTGTTTTCCATTTCACACTTTGAAAAAACCCCAACAAAGCACACTCGCAGCACAAAGCCACTCATAATCCACGTTTCCGTTGCTTTAACGTCAAAAGTGAAAAAAAGTATTAAAAGAAACACCCGTTTAGGCCTGTGTGAGTCGAAAATGCGGAATTAAAAGTAATAGCACCCTATTTCAGTATGAATGATTTGTGCTGCTTCGGCCAGAAGGCGTTTAAAAAGTAGAACATTTAGACGTCAGTATTTGCTGGCCAATAAAATAATAATAAATAATAATAACAGAATTGACGAATTGAAATAACCTTTAACAAATATTGTCTATGAAGCAAGAATAATAAATGACACTCAATTCGAAATTCAAACAAAAAACAATTGAATAATCGAACAGATTAAAGCGACCCAAAAATTAAGAAACAATCAATTTTCAAGACTCAAAATTCTATATTAAAAAATGACCGCGAATAAACTTCACTAAACGGTCACTGAATTCGAAATTCAAACACAAAAAGTTCCAAACACGCACAAAACCTCAAAATCCGAACACAAAAGAGGTCAAACACACTAATGTCACGAAAATGTCGAAATTTTAATAGAAAAAGCCGTTTACGTCTTTCGCGAGCAGCAATGATTAGTAAAGGCGTTCGTAGCGTGGGCCTATTTGGCGGCACGTGTTTCACAGAGGGGTGGGCTTTCCTCGTGAATTTTCCGAGGTTTCCACCCTCCACGGACCGCCCCTATAGGCTTTTCTGTCCGGCCTATGCTGTTTAACTGATCGACTTGGGAGAGCTGTGGAGACGCCTTATGTGTGATTATTTTGGATTTAAAAGCTATTCAAACATTCATACTTATACCTATTTATTGTGAAATATAATGGTTATGTAAAGGATTTCAGATCGTTAGACGGTTTTTAATAAAAAGTGTGACAAAAACACAGTGTGTGTGTGTGAGTGTGAGTATGAGAAGTGTGTACTTAGTACTATCTCAAATTAGCCAGCAAAAGCTAACATTTTATCAATTTAATTGCTGCCAAGATAATTCAATGAACAGACAATGGATATAGGTACAAATTACATATTATAAGAAAAGTGGCACAATCAGAATTGATATCCACATTTTTTAAACGATTAAACTTTTACATTGATTGAGTGCAAATTTAAAATCCCAACAAAAAACGGTAACATAAACCAGTACTAATCAATTAAAAATCCATAACACTCATCTTCAATCTAAAAATTATTGCACATAATAAGATTGTAATTATAATCACCAATAAAAATCACAATTAAACACAAAACAACGTGATTATGGCATTGTAGATGGTATCATTTCTGAGAACACGAAAATTTAAAGCCAAGAATCTAGCGTAACTGAATTAATTTCATGGCTGTTGCATTCAGCTATGCAATTATAGGATATTTATTTTTTAATTTTAACTACTAAACAATTGCTAGGTGCGGCAAATGTGATCCATTGCACGTAAATGCTAAAATTTATTTAAACTTTGACGTTTACTTTTTAGTGCGTTCTCAATTCAAGTTTTTCACATCTGCTTCGAACAATCGACGATCCAATTTCGAATTAAGAATGGTATTGTCTATGATTATAGTAGTATGGTTTTTCAATTTGAAAATGTTAAAAAATAGAATGTGGTCGTTTAATTAGTTTTATTGGTGGTCAGTATTTTTTTTTATATTCTTTCTTACCGGTATAAATCAACTTATTACAAAAGTTCTATGAATATTAATCAATAATATCTACGTTTACGTAACCGTATAAGTTTAAAGAAAGGAAGTTGAATGCATAATAACGCTGCTTTCTCCCTAAGCGAGATATAATTGCTGCATTCGTATCTAACGGACAGACCGTTCCATGTTTGATTGATGGGTGAAAAAGTTGTGGGAAAAATATGTTATTAATCTTACAGTTTTATTTGGCGAGTGTTTATTGAAAAGGTTATTTTATTTTGTTTTTGCATGGTTCTGTAGTAGGTACACGTTATATATATTCATAAAATGTAAAACGACATGTCAAAGGCTCTTTGAGCAGCTAAATGAATAAACTCTAGACACCAGATTTGACCACTCTCATCGAGAAGAAGAATAAATAATCACTATTTGTTTCCATTTTTTGCTTTATGTTAAACAAGCTTTTACTAGTATGAAATTAATGACATTTAAGCATTTATAATGTCATCTTAAATTTAGGCATCCACCTAAACAGAAGCTAGTTTCAAACAACATTTTACTATGCAGTTTTTTATGTTTTTTCACATCAAAGTAAAGGAAGAATAACATCAAATGATCCTAACTTAGCCCCAACAAAAAGATCTCCAAACTAAAACTAAAAACATTCACCAACAATATCCACTCCACGTCTCTCCCTGTCGGAACTCTGCCTACTTTTCATGCTATACGCCTACACCTTCCACTATTTCAGTAGTAATGCGAAAATCATTTCAAAATCAACCTTAACTCGAAGACAATACAGCTGAAAATCATCTACAGGGCGAAGATACGCACTCTCTCTCTTTCCCTCATATTAATCAAAATACGACCACTTTGACGTGGAATCCTAGAAAATGGATAAGGCATAGCATTGTTTTCTAAATTGAAACTATACTTGGTTGCGACCAGTTTAAGGAGAGCTCTGGGATATTTCTGGTTCACTTTTTTTAATGCGTTCAGATTTGTCTTGCCTGCTGATTTAGCATTATTCTAGGGTAGAAGTATAAGGATAAGTAATTGGTTGGCTTTAAAATTGTTATTGCTATTATTTAATGTCAATGGACTAACTATTTTTACTACTTTTAGATATAAAGCAGGCAAATGTAGTATATTTTATTAGAAGTAATTTATAAAGCTAGCAATAAGAACTAAATCTTCTTCTTTAAAATAAGTAATGTTTTTTTACTTATTTTGAGACCTATTAATTAAGGTTGAATAAACTTAGTATCATACAAAAAATACATGAATCATGTGTAAATATCTGTGCTTACTGTATCAATTATAAGATTTTCAAAGCACATGAAACTGTGCAATAATCTGAAAGATTGTTCCAAATGGAAAAGTAATATTTGACAAGCTTTTAAAAATGGCGCTCGTTAAAATAAAACAAGATCATGGCTCAAGTTCCACTGGTCGTGTTAGGCATGGTTTAGACACGGCACATAATTGCCACCAGCTAAGGGGTTTACAATAAGCTGCAATTACAGACAAACAATCATTACAGGCCTGCTTCTGATGGCGATGCGCTTTTGTTTAATTATATGAGTGTAGTTGCTTATATAGGTCGGTGCGGTTTTTGTAATGACAGTTCTAGATGTTTGTAGATCTATATTTTTAAATTAATATTATGCGTATCAATAAATAAAATTACCGTGTTTTGCTTGAATTTTTCAATTCTAAGTACGAACTTTGACTTTACCTAAAACCAAGTACATATTAGTACTCTACTTAAAAAATAAAGAATATGAACAAGGCAAAGTAATTAAGGAATCAGAGATATTAATTAAAAACGATAAAGTTATGTATGGTATTAAATCATTATTTCACAAAACACAAGTCATTAATTCTCATACACTTAAAATTGAAAAAAAAAACTGTAAAATAATGTTGTGTCCCTAACTTGGATTTTCCAAATTCCCACCAATAAAACAATAAAAAATCCCCCAATCCCTGATTCTGACTCATCTTAAAGAGGATAAACATCAACAAATTAACAGCATCACAATAGAATTCAATGACTCATTTATTAACTATTCTAAACACTAAACATGTAATAAATTAAGCCTAGGTCTAAGACCAAAGTTCAAGGGCTAACTTTGAATCATCTAGGATGCCTATTTTCCATTGTAATATTTTTATTGGCAAAGGTTCAATAGGAGAGAATAATTGAATTATAAATTAAACAAAAATGTTTAGAATTTGAAGAATTTATGAATAAAGAAAGCGTTTTAAGAGATTTATCAACAATATATATTTAAAATCCTTAAAAAATAATCCGTAAATCTTTAAAGCGAGACTGAATCGGTTCTTATCGGGTAAGTACGTTCCATCTTAAGCCATAGCATTTGCTTACCATCAGGCAAACCATGGTCAAGTGCAAACCTGTTTTAGTTTAAAAAAAACCAGAAATATTAAACACAACCTTATTTGTTTTTATTAAGTACTTTAAAAAACATTCATGAATAGGCTACAATGAAAAACTAGACTTAATTCATGCCATTTCCGGATTTATCTTCCTCAATTTAGATAAACAACAAAAATTTTACAACTCTAAAATTAATTTTGACACATGCCTTTAGTGAAATAGACAGAGCAAATAAAAAGCAGTAGATAGGTATTCTAAATCTGGTTGGAACCTATTTCTAGAACCGCTTTTCAAGTTATAAAATAACAGATCAAGAAGGTTTTTATATATTATATTAGATATATATTATGATGTGCATGTGTCTACATAGAATGAGAGTTTTAAAACCACCCTAGAAGCCTCTGGTATGGCTTTGGGACTGAAATATATATATAGTGATGCTTAACATAAGGCAGGCTATTGTCAAACGTAAGCCTATTTAATGTAAAATAAAGAAATACTATATTCGAATTAAACTGGCAATAAATATTTTACTGGAAATTGACCAATCCCAAATAAACTAAATATACATCTATATATATAAAACTCAAAGGTGACTGACTGACTGATTGACTGACTGATATAGTGATCTATCAACGCACAGCTCAAACCACTGGACAGATTAGGCTGAAATTTGGAATGAAGGTAGATGTTATGATGTAAGCATCCGCTAAGAAAGGATTTTTGGAAATGCCACTTTTAAAGGGGTGAAATAGGGGGTGCAAGTTTTACTACTTAATGCGAGCGAAGCCGCGAGCACCTACTAGTAAATAATAAATAAAAGCAAACAATATAGTAGAAAAACAGAAGTAGCATTTGCCAAACATTATCAGCATCCTAAATCCAACATATCTAGGTAGGTAAGTAGCCATATTTGTGTGTATGCATGTATGTTTGTGTGTATGTATGTGTGCAGAACATCTGGCATGGTAATCTGGTCCAAGGTTTTGCCTGTAGTTTACGGCCGGGCAAAATATCGCAGCCATTTTAGTACAACGTTTGGTATCTTAATTATTAGATCGATACTACGTGAATGTTCAACTGTGTTAACATTTATTTATTTGGAATGTTACTGGCAGTTTGATTTTATTTGCGCAGCGATTACACAACTTAACAAAACTCAAGATATGCTTTACTCTTACCATTCCTTCTAAAAATATATTTTTTAACATTTGTAGTTTTTGATGCTTCGGTAAAGGTTTGTTAGCCAGTTTCATTTCAATTCTTCATGTAGAATTTGTGCTGATTTGTTTCTTTCTCTTCCTCTCTCTCTCTCTCTCTCACACACACACACTATCTCTTTCCTGCTCTACTGGGCTTTCACCATCCTAAAAGAATCTATGTACATTTTTCAAGGTACGCTTTCCGTACCCTAATTATCTGTTCAACAACAGTAATACTCACCGTAGCTCCCTGCGCCGTGGTTCTCTCCCGCTCTCGCTCCCTGTCCTGTTCTTCTGGTCTTTCACCATCCGTACAGAAGTAGCACTTGTCTGGCGGCTTCCAGTCTGCGGGCTCGTCTGCCACCTCCACCTTCGGCTGCGTGGCTGGTCGCTTGATCAGGCTCTCCAAGATCGTCTCCTGACGCTGCGCTTTGGGACTGCCATCTTCCGCCTGTAAATAGAGTGTAAGTGATTGAAAAAAAAGGGTAGAATTATTTACCAACCATATGAAAAGACAAAGTAAATATGTTTGGGCTAACAATGTCTCTGTCAGAGAAAGGGTCAGTCCAGTGTCGGAGGAAGTATACGGAACAACAAAAAAAGAGATTAATGTGATGTAAATGTAGGACAATAATTTGTAAGGCAAAAGACTTAACAATAAAAGTTTATTATATTTTGCTTAACTAAAGCTTTGTAAAGCTTATATTGTTCCATCTGTGGCTGGCATAGAAATATAGTCTCAATCTAGCAACGACGAGCGAGAGTAAGAGAAGATCTTGATTATCAAGTCTTTTACGATTACTTATCAGCGTTAGTCAGTGGAATTATCTGGACACCCTGGGATCAGTTTTCTACTGGCTTAATACAAGTAATTTTCGATTTGATAGTAATCGCTTTTCAATCATTTTCCAACCGAAGTAGAAGCTAGTCGATGGCAACCAGTCAGCTGGTTCTAATTAAAGACATTGGTTGCGTTCTTAGCATAGTAGAAAGTAATTGCTGGCATACAGGTCTTCTCAAGATCTAGGACTAGATGAGATATACGCTATCTAAGATCTACGCTGCTAAAGCCAAACAGTCTGGGTCTCAATATACTCACTTTTACTTCTACCTTGCGGTCGTCCTCGTTGATCTGCTCGATGGTCTTGATCTTGAGAGCCGGTGGTTGGTCGGTGGCCGGCATGGAGTCCTCGCTCGACGCCTCGTCGTTCCTCCGCGGTATCAATGCGTCTTGATATAGTTTCCATTTTCTGCGACCCATCAACTCCTCCGCCACCCGTTCTAGACCTGGAAGTTCAGGAAGAGGTTTGTTAGTTTATATATCAAGAATAGCTTTGTTGACGTTTGAGACATTTATTAAGATGCCATCTAGCGTAAGCCAGATGTCATCTCTTACGGGGGTTGTGGGCTCATGTTTAGTTTAGTTTGATTTCGAGTAGCAAACAATACATAAGTAAATGATTGACATCGGAAATGTGTTTTGTATACAATTAATCTAACTAAACATTACTATTTTTTATCAAAGTTTAGCAATAATTGTATTGTGCAAATAAAAGCGTAAACCGACCATTCGCACTTCTAATTACTAGATGAGAAAAAAAGTTAATATTATTAATGAGGGTACTCGTAACTTAAGTTAATATTATTAATGAGGGTACTCGTAACTTAATATTATTAATGAGGGTACTCGTAACTTAAGTTAATATTATTAATGAGGGTACTCGTAACTTAATATTATTAATGAGGGTACTCGTAACTTTTAACTATTCCGGAAATTGCATACACAATTTAAATTAATATTTTAAAGACAAGTAGTAAATCACATGATATTTTTGTTGTTTTCGTAAAGATTTTAAAGCGAATATTTATTCCCTGTCAGAGGGTATCTTAATGATTGATTCATATTTATATCGAGAAGCTTGTTTTGGCGCGAATATTCATTAATGTGATATTTATTACTGGTCGTAAAATTTCTTGTCCACGCTATCGGAATTATGGCCAAGATGTAAACGCGTAGCGGAAAAATAATATTCTAAGTTATTAAAAAGTATATTCACAAAGAGGATTGTTTAATATTGTTATCATCATCATCGTACTATTCTACATTAGTGCAAAATCAATATTAATAATAAAAAAACAAAATCCATGTTTGAACTAGAAAAGAAATACAAAATGTAATTTATAAATTATTTTATTTGGCGCATTGCCATCCAACGTGGCAAGTATGCTGGGAACGTTGCCTACAGATATACTTTTTAATAGGTGTTTTAAATGTGTTACAAGTTTTAGTTTATAATTTAGTTATTGTTTTGTAACTTTTTTCATGTAAAGTAATTTATAAATATATGTACAGTATTCATCAGTTTAAGGGTCTTCAAATCTAGAATTAATAGGTACCTGTATAAATTAATAGGTACCCTAGGCAGCAGAAATGCAAATCAGGCTGTAGTCACACGCAAACGTAGGTATCCCACGTAAAAAGTCTTCTTTCTTTTTACCTTATCCCACTATGTGTGGTCGGCGTAGCATGTTCTTCCATTTATTTCTGTCACTCGTCATCTCCGCATTCACTCCACTCGCACACATAACCTATTTTTTTACATTAAATAGTCTTAAGTTTGACTAAACCTGCCTGATGTTAATCACACAATTCATTCATATCTTTCTAGGGAGTCCTCAAACTACGAAAAAAAAGTATACAAAATAATGGTCCAAAATAGCCCGTCTCTTATGACTGCTTCCACATCATTTCGCGCCTTCAAAATTACAACTAAGATAGAGTTGAGCGGATGCCAAGGTCCGAATAACGATACTTTTCCATATCGATAGTGGAATCGATTGCTGTGATTGATTGCATCGACAACTCGAGGTCAGGCCGGTGACGTATTTCACATTCCTATTTCTCTTGTATCTATGTAGTGTAGTATTTTGGTATATTGTTATATACAACAATTGTACATATATGAAACGTCGATGGCTCAATGTACAACGGTATGCGTTTACAATTATCGCCATCGCGGTCAGACATTGGATGGGTTCTCATGCGAAAGCCATAAGGGAGAGTATTATTATATTGTATTATTACATCTTTATGCAATAATGGTATTTATATCTGAGTGATTTCGTGTTTCGGATAACCTGTTAAATAGTAAATTCTGACATAGCACTGCACTTATTGAAGTATGACACCAGAGTTGACACACAGACCTACAAAATTAAATACAATTAGAATACAATACAATTCAAAAATCTAGGTTCACTATAATAATACATACAAAATATGTTTGTAATTTCTTATAACAGTGTGTTGTCACCTGACAGAGATTTATCTGTTTCCCGGGTGACAATATCTACCCGTCAGGCTTAAAAATTATGTATATGACTATTAACCTTTACAAGGCAGTAAATGGAAGTAATAAAATAATACATAAGAACATTTAGATTCAATGCTGGTCAAAAGTTATATAACATTATTTTCACATCGGCTTAGGCGACGCATATCATTTGACAAATATGACTTACGTTAATTTGCTGAGTGATTTTTGTTAATTTTTTTACATTATACATTTATATTGTTGATATATTTTTTGGGTTCCATTCCCAACAGGCCTAAACAAGACCCTATTATAGAATATCAATATTTTATCTGTAAATAATATCGAAGCAGCCACTACCATAACCATCTTATTTCCGACACCCATCAACACTCAACAATTAAGAAAAACAATCATTACAAACTATCCAACGTTTTTCTAAAAAAAAACCCAACGGTTTTAGCAGTCAAATTGCCATGGCCAACTGAAGCGAGACCCTCGCCAAGTTAATAATGTAATTAAGAAAGCCATTGAACTCCCATGGCTTGGAATAATAAAAAAATAATTACATATCAGCAGCTTCCAAGTAAATCGTATGAGGTTGTTAAAAGATCATTTTGCATTTGGCGGCAGCACTTCTGCATAATATTAGTCTTTATAATCATACTAGTTAATGCTAGCGGCATTGCTCGCGTTGTATTGGGACAAAACAGCCTATGAATCTCTGGAGATGTTTATATAGTGTACTTCCACTGCGACTGCTCCTTAACCGGGTTCAAACAACAAACTTTATGGTTTTTAGGTGTTCGTTCGAGGAGTCAACACGTCTTGAGGATGCCTCGTGGAGAGACGAAACACGTGTCGACGAGAATATCTTGCCGAAGGAAAATAACAAAACTTGAAGACACAGAGTGCAGCATCCCGTATAAATTAACTATCTTCTGACCAAATTGCACCTAAATTTCCGCAGTTTGGGTGTAAATAATATTATTGACCGATAAATGCACTTGCAAACTTGTGCCTCAATATTATTTCTGTGATCTCTGTAACATATTTTTTAGTTCCAATTTTTTCCGCGAGCAGAGGTTATTACCACTTTAATGTGCTCACAGATTATATAGCAGTGAAGGTTGCCAGTGCTCGTCATAATGAGGGTGTTCGAGTCATTTTGTGTTGCCAGTTTCTATTAGGAAATTTTACCGATCACTTTGATTTTTAAGTTGTCATAAAGAAGAATTACCTAAGTAGGGTTTTTGTGCAGTGCCTACTCGTGTTGAAGAAGATATATAAGAACATAAACATAAAGTTTAATTAAAGCTAAGTTGTATACTTGCTAAGAAATGACCGTAAACATTAGAAATATATATCAATACAAGTTGCACCATTTTATATTATAGATTTCATGAAAAATATGGAAAAGATAATAACTTGAGTAATTTTTGAAGTTTTATTATCAAAAACAACAAAATATTTATTGCTGTATTATAGTTGTCTTATCTCGAACTTTATCACCATAACTAAATTGTGACTGATTTTATTGCAAATAGGCTTGTCTATGTTAAATTACAGCAATGGGAAATGGGACCCGTTATTACAACAAAATGGCAAACTGGTTGATGATTAGGGTAGGTATAATATAGGTAGGTACCTAATGTTTGATTGTATTTGTTTGCTTAGTGTGGGGCTAGATGGCGCTGTGTGCAATTTCCCGGAATATTATACCACCTTTATAAATAGGGATGAGTTTTGGTAATATTATGTAAGAATACCAATATTAAAGCAATATTGTTGATTTTGCTGAAACATTTTACTTTTTGGAGTAATTACAATGTTAGACCGATTTTATTGTTGAAATCTTGGGAGTATAGAGCGTGTTATATTAATTAAAAATACATATAAAGTGATATTTAAATAATCTAAACATCTACAGCTAAAAAAGCGTGCATGCATTCTTTTCATGTCAACAAAGTTCAAATCAAAATAATTTCTACTTAAAATAAAAAAAACACAAAATACCTACACATCATAATATAGGAAGCACTTCAATAACAATGGCTATTAATTCACACTGCAATAATAGCTGTCGCTAAATACATAATTAATTCACTTTAAAGTCGATGTTAACAAACGGTCATTTCAACAAAATGGCGACAAAAAGTGACACAAACAAAGGACGGTCGGACGCGTGAGGAGACCACTGATTGGCTAAAACTACGATTGCTCTATTTCAAGGTCAGATGCGTCAGATGTGTGTGGTGCGAGCCGTGGGTGGCAGCGATTAGGATGCTTGGCGGAAAAAGATGGCGGCCGATACTTAGAAAACGCTTGGCGAGAAAAATAAAAAGAAGGAAAAAGGGAGGAAGCTACATGGTTTTGGGTAATTTAAGATTTATTAAAAAAGTGAGTAAGTAATTATGTTTGTATAACTGTAACTGTTACTATACACACGTAGGTTAGTAAGATAAGAACACATGTTGATTGGTGATTTTTTAAAAGATTTTTAATGAACTTTTTACTTACAATTTACTGAGCTAGAAGAAGGAGGCTATTTTATACAATATCCGAACAGTCGCGCGTATATATGACCATGAGCAAAATAGGTACCTATTTAAAAGTACGAAATCATGATTATTATGATTTTTTAGATTATTTTCTTGATGTTTATCCAGAAAAAAATACTTTGGCTGACATCGAAAGAGAAACATAAAATAAAATCACTTAACTATTTTCTCAACACAAATATCGCTACAAGCTCCTCTCTTAAACCTTATATTAAGTGATTCAACACGGAAACAGGCCATGTCCTTGTTTGGAACATCGCAAATGTGATTCTAGAATTGCAAAGATTATTCGATTTTAATTATTGAATGTCCTCTGAGTCCTTGTGGAAGACATTTTTCTAATTCTTTGGCATGCGGCAATTGTGCCTGCATTCAATTGACGATATTGTTAGGTATAGTTATGTAAGTAGGTACGCACATATACCTTTGTATACTTATTTATACACTGTATGAGTATAATACACATGACTGTTTATAAGCAAAGTATATCTTTACGATGTAATTTATTATTGTTGATGAATTTTGATTTAATTATCGTTTATAGCGACTTAATAAGTACTTGGTATTTTGGGATGAATCTTGAGTTAATATTAGTGGTAAAAAGAAAAATACGTGTGACTTCTAATACAGTACCAAAATAAGCTAATGATATAATTGAAAAGTTAGTTTTTTGTTATTGAGGGCAAAAAATTTTATTGACTGGGTTAGGTTAGCACCTATTAGTATAAATAATGCTTATTTTTGTTGGTTATTAGCTTTTAGTCTTTAAATTATCTTTATTTATTTGCATAAATTCTTATCCTAATGTATTACAAGTGTATATTATAAAATCCTAGTAGTACATTGCAATCATATGGTGTATTCTTTTAAGTAGGTATACTCATAAAAGAATTTGTTGGTTATTAATTTAGCCGTATAAACTATTTAAACTAATTTTATAGGTATGCCTTTTTACGTGTAGTTTTTACCCATCAATGTTTTAAGAAAACAGAGTTAGAGACCATTACCTTGATCAGTTAGGATTGGCTAACCTCAGTTTATATATTCATTTGCAAAATAGCAAAAACAAGGTCCGCCATAATGGAATCAGATACATCTCAAATCTCGCATACAATATGGGGCCGGATGCTGAAGTCTCATCGTTAACCTTCTATCTTGTTATCAGTGATGAAATAGTTAGTGGACACCGCTTTATGGTGAAAGGATTCCGACGCACATATATCATGTTCGATAATTCTTTCTTCTTCTTCTTATTGAACTCTGGTGTCGAGAGTTATATATAATATTCTTGCTAAAACGTGTGTATAAAATGTAATGCAAAAGCTAATATCGAATACGAGGACACAATGTCTTCCGTGGAAGGACCTGGGCGCCCGCCCACAACAATGTATCTGCCCATGTAACTTCTCAAACGAATTAATTCTACGGGGCCAGTCACAACCCTCAGTCATGAGGAAATACGACTCAAACAAGAAGATAAAAACAAATATATTTTTGCTGGTTTGTCTTTGTGGCAAAAGCGAGACCGATCTTGATTTTTCATGTCAAAGAGGTAAGGTTTTGAGATAGGTTCCTCCTCCTCCTTTTGTCGTATTCCTCATATCTGAGGGTCGTGACTGCCACCATCCATGAGCCTGTCTCTGATCATCTTTCGCCACCTCTCTCTATCCTCAGCGTCATGCAGCGCTCCGTACACTGATGTATCGAGTGTGGTACGAATTTGGTCGGACCAACGTGTCGGGCTGCGGCCACGGGATCTCCTGCCTTCGACTTTTCCAGTGACCATTAGCTTTTCCAGGTTTTCACCATCTTTCCTAGCAATATGGCCGAAGTAGTCAAGGATTCGCTTAAGGCAGATGGTGGAAAGTCTTGTCTTTATCCTGAGCTGCTTTAGTATGGACACGTTGGTTCGAAAAGCTGTCCAAGGTATTCTGAGCATACGCCTCCAACACCACATTTCAAATGCGTCAATCCTTCTGTGATCTGCCGCCAGCAAGGTCCACGTCTTGAGATAGGCTAAGTACTGATAATTTATTGAATTTATCATTGTATTGAGATAGACAATTTAACTACTGATTTTTTAAATTGCTTCTTGTTAAATACGTAGCTTTAAGAACTATTTTCCATGTAAGAGATTAATAATTAAATAAAACAAGTTAGTTGGGAGTTTCCAGGCTATATTATGTATGTTTTTAACCTTCTGCGCATGACCTTTACAACTGAGCTATTGTTTGTTAAATTAAATTGTACTTAGATTGTAGGTTCTTACATAAATGCGGAGTTAATTGGTTTAAATACCATAATAATGGTACAGTTATTTTAGAGATGCATTATGTTGGTACAATTAGTTTTGTGTTTTTAGTATTATAATTAAAATTTTCATAACTAGGTAGGTACTTATCCTTTTTTTCTTCTTAAAAAGCTTCTGTTAAACCTGTTTTTCTTACTGCAGGCAGATGTTAGTGGTTCAGATATTTATACCTATGCACCATACTCTTAAATGCCTCAACCAATTTGGATGTAGTTTGGCGATGACGTAAGCTTAAAACATGATTAAACCTTACTCTTAATCTAACAGTTGTTTATAAATATTGAAAGGAAATTCAAGGCGACAATACCACCTACCACCTACCACCTTCCACCATTACCTAATTATGTACTGCTACATGGATAAAAACACATAAAAAACGTTCAGAACACTTGATATCCTTCTTTTTTTTGAAGTCGGTTGTAAAAAAATTAATCTCCCGTTATTTCACAGTCCATATAAATAAAACTCCAAGGTTACTGACTGACTGACTGATATAGTGATCAATCAACGCACAGCCAAACCACTGGATGGATTGGGCTGAAATTTGGAATGAAGGTAAATGTTATGACGTAGGCATCCGCTAAAAAAGGATTTTTAGAAATGCCACTTTTAAAGGGATGAAATAGGGGATGCAAGTTTTACTTCTAAATGCGAGTGAAGCCGTGAGCACCCACTAGTCTAAATATAAAAGCGTGCACGTGGTCGCTACACTGCACATTGCTGCACTTTTGTACTTCATTAGTGAATTGATATCGCCTTAATTGCCCTCGATTGTCCTCTATGGTTCTGACATTGAACTGCACTCAACATAAACAAATGAAACGTAACAACCATCAACAAAAAAACACAACAAAAATTACCATAAAAACGTTGTTTATCTATTCTGCCATCACACGCACGCGACACATAGCCGCGGCCACAAAAAAACAAAGCCATCGATCAAAAACTATGATAACACTTTTAATTATATTCGCCTCCACGTGACCCATTAAAATATTAACAAAACTGCACTCAAATAACCCGACCTAAAAACGACAAAGGTTGAGCACCTCTGCAATCGAAGGCAGGCTATTTGAATATGGAATTAGAATAAAGATGGCAAAAAATATGAGCATTAGAAAGAGCGGAGTTATGAGCGTGCGAAAGGGATAGATGACCATCGCCGGATGCCATTGGCTGACCGCTTTTTATGCCTTAGTTCCCCTAATCTTCAGTTCGAACAACATCTGCCGCGCTAATATTTATTCGAAATAGTTCTTTAAATTTATCGAGTTAAGATCTCATTTGCAATTCACGCGACGTGTCTTGTGTTGCTTTTTTGTCACTATCTATCGGTCGGTCGTTGCACGCAAGTTGTTACTTCAATTTTTAATACATCTCCCATCAAATGGGCCCCTTGTAAGGTCAGCGTTTGTTCGAATAAAGGGACACAAATTTATAACAATTTATTCGCGGCTTCCTATTGGTGGACAGGTGATCAAGAAAATTTATATTAAAATGTTAAATAATCAGTCACGAATTAAAAACGTATTTTATACGATGTTTTACAATGTATGGCTGAAATTTAACAGCTGAATAGGTAGGTTAGGTGTAGGTTTATCTTCGCAAAAATTATTGAAATTCAAAGATGGAACTAAATTGTTGTCTATGACCATAAATTTTCATAAATTGGTCCGCAATAATACTTACAGAAAATTAATATTGTCGCTCGTCTATAACTTATCGTAAATTATCGCGAAATGAATGCATTAAAAATGTATATAAAATTGTTGTTTATGCATTTTAGTACAAATAGTTTATCAGCAGGGCCAAAGAACTCATTATTTCTCTGTTTTTATTTAAATTGAGGAAACGTTAGTTATTTGTTGGAAACGAAATAATAATAATACGAACAATAACCCTTATTGACCCAGGCCAATATATATAAATGTGCAATATGAGCTACATATTTATTTTTAGCTGGACTTTATACAATGCTTACTAAAGTAGGTACAATTTTATGTTTTTGTAAACGAGAACTGATTAAAGTAATTATTTTGTTGTTTTGCATTTAAAGATTGTACTAAATAATTCATAATGTCGTTTAATTAACTTTGGTGTCAGAGTTTTCAAACCGCCCTGGGGGCTCTAAAACGCCTTACCAACTAACATCTACTTTCTATCCTAAAATTTTAACCCTTAACTTTTTACATCGTCAAGTCGAGAGTAAACCGGTTTCTTCTAGGGAAGCGCGCTAGATCGTAGATTATAACGTTGCTTAGCAAGTTGTAGTCAAGCGTAAGCCTATATCATGTAAAAAAAACTTAATTATCGTCTTACGAAAATCATTAAAAATCGAAATACCAAATAATTTTTGGTCAAATAATTAGTTCCAATAGTTCGATCAAACCGATCTACACGTAACAATAATTTAGTAAAAAAAACAATAAAATTATTTCCTTAATCCGGATCCAAAGGTTGGTGACGCATGATATCGACATTCGATCAACTTATAAAACTAGTTTTTGTAAAACTGTTTTAAAAACTTGTTTTGTGTTGGAAAAATTCAATGGTATGGAGATAAAAACACGAGTTTGCTTTTTAAATAGACGTTGTTTTGTTTTTTTCGAAGTATACCATTTTATCGATCGTTTATCGGTAATTATGTAGAATTCTTTAGATAGATGAAAATAGGCATCTAATTATGTGTAAATTTAATCTAAGTGTACCTACCTATTATCATTAGATAGCCATAATTCAAGCGTTTGCTTAGTGTGAAGCTAGATGGCGCTGTGTGGAATGTCCCGAAATATTTATTTATTTATTAATTTTAGAGAGCTTTTAGACTTATGTAGGTTATTTTTGTTTATGTAGTACATATTATAATTTACAAAACGTCATGGATTTACGTCGATCACTTATTATTTCTGTCAACTCCTTTTTTTTTAACATTAGATAGGCTCACGCTTGACTACAACTTGCCTGATGTTAAGCAACGTTGTAATCTACGATCTAGCGCGCTTGCCTAGAAGAAACCGGTTTACTTTCGACTTGAAGACCGACATATTATAGTTCAAGGGGAATAGAGATTCGGGCAAGGAGTTCCACAGTTTGGCTGTTCTTACGATATGTTACGGTTACCTAAAAGAAATCTTTTTTTGTAAAAATTCCACCAGTAACTAGACGCTGGTTGCTTTATTTTTATTTTTAAATAAATATACCACTAATATTACATCATTTAACTTCTTATCGAATGAGAGTGGCCAACTCTGGTCACGAGAGTTTATCAAGCCTCTAACATGGCTTTACCATCACTACTTCTTTGTGTATCTGGGCCTACATTTCACTTGCACCTAAAATGATTAGAAATATTTTTTTTTTGTAATTTATCTCCCACCCAGCATAGAACCCAATAGTCAAGTTGTTCCCACGCCCCCGCCCAGTGAAGCGTGCAGGCTGTATATGGACTATGATTGCCTCCGAACTCCACTCATGGATGACCAGTATATAGTGCTTCTTGTCTTGCCTTTGAGAGTTGTTTTTTTTTAATATCTACTTAAGTACAATGTTTACAACAGCTCATAGCTCAAAACAAGCTTTTTTGTAGTTGTTACAGTGTTTCCCTCAACATAAGTCAATAACATTTTTACATAGGTACTCGTAAGTCGATGATTTCCGTGAAAGGACCTGGGCGCCTACCACGCCTACCACAATGTATCAAGGGGGAGTCACGACCCTCAGTCATGAGGAAATGATCACTTAAAACACAAATCCACACTTAACTTGAAAATAGAAGTCATTGGTGTAGGGCCGGTTCCGAATCAGGGTGACTCTGGATGAAAAGCAGACAATGGAACCGCTGAGCCACACTCGCTTCATGTCGTTGCATGTCAGTTACTCACAACATAACTCTATTCTATATAAACCATCACACTTATCTACTCCGCAACAAGAATAAAAATATAGTACTTACTAAAAAGCTTACCTAAATCTTCAACAGCTCGTGCGCACACGCACGTACCTAACAAAAGGTTTTCCCTCTGACCCTATTATTAGCATAGTTTATAAAATTGAGATGACTAGGCACAGGTGCGTTAAATTATGCAATACCTAAACTATACCTAAACTATTTCAATAACCCCCATTGTGTTGCGCTCTTGTGCAATTAGTGTAGAAGCTAACGGAGGATATTGTTACCGTTAGGTTGACCTGACACGTGTAAAATTGTGTTGAATATTATTATTACGGTAAAATTTTGATAATTTCAGTAGCCATTTTAGTAATAACTATTATTGAACCATTTAGTTAGTTTGTTTTTAAAAACAGTAAAAACGAAGATTTTAGTGGCTGCTAATAAATCAATAGCAACATATCTGAACATAATACGTCTGACTACGACACAGTAAGAAAATCTAAAGAAAGCTTGAATATAGTCTTATTAAGTCCTAGCTCACTAAGCGCAGCATGCCATTATGATAATACTGGCCGAATTATCACGTTAAAATGATAAGCATGTGCCTATTAAATCAAGATCTCGTACATTACAAGTTATAAAACATTCAATTACTACATTTTTTAGTGGTAAGTAGGTAGCAAGTAGATCAAACTCAAAGAAGAATGGCATAGCTGTGTTCTTTTAGCGTAGGAAATACAGGGTTTTCAATAAATAGAAATCTATAAACTACAATACTCTTGAGGTTGGCTTAAGCCATTAAAGGTTATCAGTAACAAACATCACCAGTACCTCCCAACCTAAATGGCCAGGGGCTATTGACAAGCGAACAGAACTATCGTCTAACAATTTTCATTGAAATTGTTTAAGCATTTTCCAGGGCATTTATTGATTTTATGCAGACTTGCGGTAAAAAGCCAGGATCATCCGGAATTTCTTAATTGAAAACTTGAGCTTTTGTCCTGTGGATTGAGTTTTGGTGAGGAAAAGGTCCCAATAAAGAACTTAATAGATGTTTATACTTGCCTATTCAATTAATAGTGGAATAGAGTAGGTACATTTTTAAGTAACTAAGCATTAGGTTTTGGCTTTGTTTAGTTAAGCTATGGATGGAGTTGGATTGGAAATGCTTGTGTGTTTTGTAATTTCTTCACATCCTTTTAAAAAGACAAATATAAAGGCGTGTCTCTGATGGCGAGGAAGGTCAAGAAAAGAGTTCACGTGTTAAATGAAGAAGAACAAATGTCATGTCGCATAGGGATTTCATGGGATTGGTACACATTGATACTTAAATACCGACAAAAGTGATAAAAACAAAAAGCCAAGTTCAAATCTATTCATTACCAAGATATCGAAGTCAATCAGTAAAGTAAGTAATAAGAGCTATGTAAGAGCACACTACAGATTTAATCACATAAACTAGTTTCAAAGCTCAAACCGGTATGCACAACCCCACAGGAAATCCTAAACCACCTGTATCTGATATTTCTCCAAAATTGCCGCCAACGGCTTCGAATTAGCAACATATCTAATTAAAACTCACACACCTTCGTACAACATCCAAGAACCTACAATTTAATACCTGAACGCAGTCATAACTTGCAATTTTGCCATGTTGGCATCACTGCCTAATGACAGCTGGAAGCGCGCGCAAAATCCAAAATGGCGGAGCGCAATCAAAATGATGATGCGTTACGAATCACACGAATTAACTTCTTTTGTGACTTTAAAATTATAGAAAATTGTCTTTGGAATAGAAATTTCACGTTATAAGGGAGACAATGCAGGCATCCGAGCTTCTTTTGTTGGTCTGATACAGTTTTTCTCTCACGCATTTCAATACGCGATTGTCTGATTGCTTACTTTGACTAAAAGCGGGTAGGAATGTCTTTGGAAGCAAGGAGCAGTTACATTTCCCAGTACATAGACTATGTAACTAGAGTTTATAATCATAGGTACGGGAATTGCTTGTTTACCTGCGTAGGTAGATAGCGGTAGATTTAAAACACTTATAATGAACTAGTGGATGCTCGCGGCTTCGCTCGCATTAAGAAATAAAACTTGCATCTCCTATTTCACCTCTTTAAAAGTGGCATTTCCAAAAATCCTTTCTTAGCGGATGCCTACGTCATAACATCTAAATTTCAGCCCGATCCGTCCATTGGTTTGGGCTGTGCGTTGATAGATCACTATATCAGTCAGTCAGTCAATCAGTCAGTCACCTTTGAGTTTTATATACTTATATAGATAACACTAGTCAGAATGTACTTACATAAGTTTCAAAGACAATGTTGTAGAGTAACACACCTCTAACAGCTCAATTATGCATATGCTGGTGTCTGTAATGCAACGGTACCTAGTTACTTATTGCCTAGTAAGAGGATAGTTTAGCCTATACGTATAGTAAAGCTGAATCTAAAAAGAGCTTAGTTTATTTAAAAACTTTGGCCAAAATCTCTTGAAATGGTATAACCCTGCGTTCCCTTTAAAAATCAGTTTTTTTTTTTATAAATCATGCAGGTAATTTCTTCGATAAAATAGGTGTGTTTTTTACTTCATCTAAATAAAATACCAAGATATTAATAGACATGTAAGACATTCTATAACAATACATTTCAATAAATGTGGAATTTTTTATAAAATTGAAATGATTTTCACATGCATATTTTATAAAAGCGACGCAAAAGCAACACGTGTCATCGGAATTCATTTTCGATAGTTACAGTTGAATTACATAAATTAAATTGATTTAGCTTCAATTTTCCAAATTATCACAAAATTTTCCGTGATAAAAGTCTGGCCTTTCACCCTGGGTAAATCCGTACAAAACGGATTTTACTTCGCTTAAATTATATTATTGTTCTAAAATAGGTACCTACCTATATAAAGTAAATGACCAAAGGTCTTTTTAGTACATAGAAATAACTACTTTGATTTCATTCATTACTATCATTTGTAAAGGATTTCTGCAAAGTAACGCCTAATTCAATGACGTAAAAAGCTAAGGAAGTTCCTACTATAGGTGTGGTAAACTCTGGTGTCAAGTGTTTTCAAACCGCTCATAACCTCATATCAGGGGTCCCAAGGGACCTCGAAGAAGAATGACATGAAAAAAAAGAGAAAATGAAGAAAAAAGTAAATAAAAAAAATTAACAACAATAATAGATTCGAACAAAACTGGTTACTTGATCAGTATTTTATAAAAAAAATGATAGTTTATTTTTGCTAAGTGCTATTATTAAACCTGGACGACTGCGCAAGATCGAGGCAGATGGCACATAAAAAGAGGCCCATACCCAGCAGTGGCAATCAAAGTATAGATGATGATGATGATGACGTGCAAAGCCTGCACTAAAGTTTTGCTTATTTATTTTATTTTGGAATTGAGCGATATAGTCAATTTTATTAACTTTGTTTTATAAGTAAAACAAAAAGTGGACACAATTCTTCACCCATCGACTCATCACAAATCACATGAAACTATTATTTACTCTTCCATACTAATATGACTATAAGAAGTTATTGAAGGAACGGTCAAAGATTAAAGTTCAGAAGGGTCACCACTTTCTACCTAAACGTGAGATTACCTATGATGCTGTTTAACCATTGTAACAAGGTAACAACGACATTTAAACCAATAGACTCATCATTTTTGAAAAAGAAAACACGTACAGCCGGTACCTACAATTTAACGTGTTATCCGACCCACGGGAGCGCCCAAAATTAAATGCCACTTTTCGGTCACCCATCCAAGGACTGACCGCGTCGACTTTTGCTTAACATTGGTAATAACATGCAACTGCCTGCGTATGATATTCATGATATCATAATTAATATGTGCCATTATAACACAACAAAAGTGTGTTTGTTGGTTTGTACGTCTCGGTATAACGCTCGCTTTTTTATTTACTTTTTTAGAGCGACGGATCATTATAGTGATAGTTTAGGGACCTGAGTGTTTTAGTTTATTTTTTTTACTAAAACAACACCAACAATATCATGGAAATCCATAAGTAGCATTAAATCATTATTTTACTCGAAGATACTTCTGCAATAAATTTCCGTGAATGGGCAAATACCATATATTCTCAAAACTTAATATCGTGCGACACATCTACACGTTGATTGTACCGTCGACATGGATGCGTGAAGTTGTGTGGTCGGCATAAGCACATAAGCGGCATAGCATAACTGCCTTCTACGACACATTTAACACTACAGTAGAAGACAGAGCAACACTATAGGTATTGTATCCCATTTATCTGTTTACAATTTTTTTATCTTTATCTAAGTATGATTTACGAAACGACTAGAATATCTTGCCGAAAGAGAACAACAAAGCTTCAAGACACAAGGTGCGGTGTTGGGAAGATCTCGAGATCCACGGAGGCCACGTTGGTTAGGAGGTGAGGTGTGGCGGTGGTATATGGAGGAACACACCTAAAAACCCTCAAGTTTGTTGTTTGAAGTCGGTTAAGGAGCAGTCGCAGCGGAAAAACACAACATATTTCTCCAGAGTTTCAGTAACAATGGATTTCCGCAAAGTAACGCCTGATTCAATATCTTAGAAACGATTTGTGTCCAAGAGGTATAGATAGGTGCCTCTAGGTTTTATTGTCTCAGCAAATAAGCCTTAGAAAATAAGCTTGTATGTCGTGTTTTGAAATGGTATAAAAGGTAAATTTGAGTAGACGTATTGACAAGTGAGCACGATGCGCATCGATGCTTTTGAAATGTGGTGCTGGCGACGCATGCTGAGAATACCGTGGACAGCTTTCCGTACTAACGTGTCGATACTAAAACAACTGGGCATCAAAACCAGACTATCCACTTTATGTCTGAAACGGATCCTCGAATATTTTGGTCATATTGCCCGGAAAGATGGCGACAACCTGGAAAAACTGATGATCACAGGAAAAGTAGAAGGCAATCGATCCCGAGGCCGCAGCCCAACACGTTGGTCGGACCAAATTCGCACCACTTTAGACACTACAGTCTATAATGCATTGCATGTTGCCGAGGACAGAAGGAAGTGGAAAGATGTCATCAAGGAGAAGGTGCTGGGAGGTGGTGGTCACGATCCTCAGACATGAGGGATACGATTCAAGGAGGAGGATTGACAAGTGATGTATTTTATCGGTTTGAAGGTTTTTAGTATAATAACTGAACATCAAGTTCAATGCAATATGAAAAACGTGTGCTTGGTTATTCTTAGGTAATTTTTTTGTGATGTTTGAAGGCTCTTTAACGCCACAATGGAGCAATGGATCTTCGTAATTTTTAGTATGGAGGCAGCAAAAGACCCCACAAGTAAAAAGGGCATTTTAATTACTACACCTACTCTAGTATTATTATAACTTGTTAAAAAGTTGTCACCGTGAAAATAAATTATACCTATTACATAGAATAGAATAGAATAGAAAATTGTTATTGCAACACACGATAATAATAAAAAGAAAGAAGAAAAAAAAATACTTATACTAGTGCCACAAGTGGCGGCCTTATTGATAAAAGCAATCTCTTCCAGGCAACCATTGGATACACCATTATAACCATTGGATTGGATTGGATTACATGTAAGTGCAATCTTGCTAGAAACTTCCATAAAATATAAAATGAAACGGTCGAAGCTTCACAAGAATCAACTCAACCGACCAAACCGGTCAATCAATTTAAAATGCAGTACATATTAAGTTATAGTTTATTATAAGAACGGAATTCTAAGAAATGCATAAAATACCCATTGGCTAATGCAGCCGGAAAATATTTCGATGATGCAATTGCTTGCCTAGTTTGGTAAACAATATTTTTCCGGTATATAATAGGTAGAATATGTACCTTGAACATAGATGGCTATTTTTTGTAACGGCAGAGCCTTTAATGAATAATAAAAAGAAGAATAAGTCATTTTTTTCAACTTGCCTGATGTTAAGCAACGTTATAATCTACGATCTAGCGCGCTTGCCTAGAAGAAACCGGTTTACTCTCGACTTGCACAAATTATAGTACTAATACTACTTCAAACCACTGAAAACGTAAAGCACAAATCAAGAACACTTGGAAAATCTTTAGAGAGTCATTATCATTAATACTATCAGCCTGTTCACCCATCACACACCCACTGCTGAGCATTGGCCTCTTTCCTTGTACGCTACACTACCGGACCTGCGCAGATCTAATCCAGTCTCTTTCATACTTTTTAGCTGTTTACCAAACTACATCAGTAGTTAAGCTATGACAAAGGTCCTCTAAGGCGGTTTGATAAACTCTAAACTAGGCTACTATCGTTTTAACTTTGGTTTGTTAATTATAGGGTGACATTTGACAGATGTCATCTCTATACATTTGACGAATTTGACGTAAAATATGGAAATGGTAGCTGTCAAAATTATCATCTTTTTTTAAAACACTTGATAGGCTTACGCTTGACGACAACTCGCCTGATGGTAAGCAACGTATGAACAATCCTGTTATAGTTAGACAAAGCATAGTTTTTTCTAGCCATTTCATCGGCCAGGGCTTCTTTTTCCCGGAATCTTGCCTTCGTCAGTTTTGCCAACTGACCTCCGAACTGACTGACTGACTGGCCTGTTAGCTTAGTTGGTAGTGGCTCTGCCTTCTAATCTAGAGGTCGCGGGTTCGATTCCCGCATGACACACGCATTTATGTACTTTAAAAAAATATAATTATTTGTGTTGAGTCTGGTCGTTTGCAAATGTATTTACAAAAGAAAAGTATAAGTATAATATCCGGTAACTAGTACCCATGACACAAGCGTTTGCTTAGTGTGGGGCTAGATGGCGCTGTGTGCAATGTCCCGGAATAAAATATATTTATTTATTTTGTAGCTTCAATGAAGATGGTACCCGATGATGATGATAGTTTTTTCTAACTAACAATTTAATAAAACAATGAAATGGCAGTGAATCAGCTGGTCCTATCTATACCTAGCTAGTAGCATTGCATGACCATGACACATAATATGCACTTACGCGGCCTGTACATACATATACATACCATATAGGTTGTTGTATAGTGCGTACGTTGTATGCAGTTTTATAAATGTTTGTACTCTTTCATGGTCAAACGACCAAAGTTGTTAAGGTGTAATTTGACATAGATAGAACAATGTTTTGCAAGTAGTACATTTATTTGTATAAATTAAACTTTAATTTTATAAAAAACTAAATACTAACATTAAAATAAAAACTTAATCTAGAATGCATGCAGTGGAAGGAAAGGTCCCCAAAATGCTGGCGGCATTTCCGCGTTGTATAGCAAGTAAGTAAGTTAAATATCTAGCTATTTTAATTAATTCCATTTTTATTAAATTGAATTATCGCGATTGAGTTAGGATACAAACTAATTAATAGTGTGACCACAGAATGCAAAGTACTTATAGCTTGAGAGCTAAGAAAGATTCCGCAATATATTATTATTTACCATATCTTCGGTAACATATAATCCGGCAGTATATAATAAGCTACCAAGTGAAATTATTGAGGCTGTAAGTCTTCAAGGGTTCAAAAGAAAATTGAAAAAATGGCTTATTGACCAAGCTTTTTATAAGTTTGATGAATTCATTCCCAATATTCGGTGATTTATCTCTGAAATGTATTAGTTTTGATGATGTGTGAATTTGTTATTGTATTATTAATTGTTCAAATATTTATTGATTTATTAATTCTAATTGATTAATAGAAGAAAGATTTGATTATGGTGTTTATAAAGATTATGATAACATAATGTACTTGTATATTTTCGTACATCAAATGTACTAGCAATTATTTATAATAAGTTTGTGACATGTAATTAATATTATGAATAAATGAACTTGAACTTAACTAAACAAAAATATTGCCTATAGAAAACCAATAGCAAAGGTTTTGCATTTTTGAAGTTTTCATTTACTTTTTTTTGTGGGATAGGTTAATGTTTGGCTGTAGCTTGCCTGATTAATTAACAAGATTGTAATTATACATTACTTAGGTATCTTCGATTTGAGACAGATGTAATCAATTGCATAGGTTTTGCAATTTAGCAGTTTTGATTAACAAGATAAAAATAAACTTTATTTAAGTTACATGATTTGAGATAGGTGTAATTCATTGCTCAATCATGAGGCCTATACCCAGCAGTGTTTCGACAAGGAATTGATGATTATGACTCAATTTCTGGGTTTTCAAATCTAGAGTAAATAGGTATCTTCTAGGTAAACGTGTTACACCCTAGGCTGCAGCAACGCTTAACATCAGGCAGGCTGTAGTCAAAAGTAATCCTATCCCACGTAAAAAAAAATCTTTCTTACTATCCAATATTTATTATGAGACTGTGTTCAGGACATTGTACCTTAACAAAACTAGTTATTTCCCCCGGCAGGTGTTCAGTTAGTTAGATAATACGTAGATACTTCTATATCACCTGCCTTTTCCTGATGACTCCTAGATTATGTTAGTTTGTTAGTGGCCATGTTTGAATTGCAATTCGTAAAACTTTCGCGTAGTAAATTGTAAATTGTAGTTTTCAAAAGTCCTGACTACAGGGCTGTTCAGTTAGTAGAATTGGAATTGTAACAGTTTTTTTTACTAATTATTTTAAGTCTACGTATATATACATGCCGCAAAAAATATAAAACTAAATGTTTTTTGGTCTCCGTCCATCGCATTATTTCGTAATTTGTGTTAAATTAAAAATCACAGGAGTGATCGTTCGAACAGTCACTCATACCTTTGCATTCACCGAAATTCATTTCTAATAAAAAAAAATATCCTACTTATCTACTTTTCCTTGTTATATGTATATAATTTTGTCGTACACATTTCAAATTATTACTTTTATATAAATGTGTCGTACATATTTCAAAATAAATTTATAAAATAGCTGTCTTCGTTTTGTAAAGATTATTTTTGTTTAAAAGAAAGAAAAATTAAAATATTTACCTACTGTGGCGGATTTAACAGAAAAACAAATACAATTAACTAACTTTTTTTTAAACTTAATCATGGCTGAAAACACGTATCAGGCGGGAAAAAATTAGACGATTTCAGTTTTTTCATACCTCTTTTAACACTTAAAATCGTATTAAATTTAGTAACTTATACTGGTACTAACAGTATCTATTTAACCAACACACAAATTTTCCTCGTGGTTTTTCCATTTCCGCTCAACATAAAACATATAAAATAGCTTAAAGTATCACTTGGATGCCACGTGTGCGTGACTCAGTCTATTAAGTTACGATTAAGTTCACTCGATAGCTTTGTCTAGTTAAGCATTTAACTTATTGTGACGTATCTTTATTTAGGCGTGGTTAATTACGTAATTAAATGTTTATATTAATAGGTTGTTATCAATTTTATTAATATTTTTAATGCTATTAATTTTCTTTAGCTTTCAATAGAAACATCGTTATAGGTATATGAAGAAAAAAATACAATAGAAAGATAGAAGTCATAAAAATAAGTTTTTAGTTATCAAACTTTTAGTATAATAATATATAAATTATAAAATTGCGCCAAATGTCAAATAGCTAATATTTATGAATATTTATTTTATATTTTGTAAAAGACCAAACCGCCGTAAATTTTGTAAATTTTGTAAAAGGCCGGTGGGGCGTCCTAAGTATCGCTGGAAGGATCAGGTGAAGGCGGACCTCCGCAAGCTGCAAGTGACCCAGTGGGAGGGTCTTGCTCAAGATCGCGGACAGTGGCGCCATTTAGTATCGGAGGCCAGGATCCAGTTGGGTCGCAGCGCCAGCTAAAGTAAGTAAGTAAAAGACCAAACTAACGAAATCACATCTTAGGCCGTTAACGATTTCTAATTAGCTACAAAAACTAAACAAAAAGCTTTACAACTCCAACTTTTCCGTTTCCACTTTAGAAAAACACAGAAAATCACTAAAAGGCCCAAAACACAGAAAACCACTTACCCACACTTGCTCTATACATTGTCGCAGTTAGATATAACCTTGGCAACACAATTGCAAACATTTATCCACAACTATATCACAAACAACACAGTAAACACTAAAGATTCATTAGTAAAGATCTCTCAAAATGATCTTAGTCTCAAAAGAGTATAAACAAAACAATTAAACACTAAAGACTCTTTGGTAAAGAAAGACTCCATAGACAACACAGTAGAGACTAAAAACTCTTCGGTAAGCACTTATCGTCAAAATGTTCTAAACTTCTAAACAGTCTATACCAAACAAGTCCATATATAAACGTACAAATACAGCTACGCCCATTTTATCACTCCTTAAACGGACCAATGCCATGTCAAGTGATTTAACAATACTAATTTGTTGATTTGTTATTGCATATTGCGCCTTATTACGGAGTGGTAGAGATTAGAGTTGCGTGTGGAAACACACACATGCGCGTGTATGTGTGTGTGTGTGTGTCACGAAATCCAGCTCGTTTCTAGGTTAGAGCTTGCGCCCGCGCCGGTGTTAGGAACACCATTAGGTTGCGTGTTTCAGGATTTTCTATTAAATCATTTGTAGAATATTTTACGTTTACTCGCTTTTAGCACTGCACAGCTTTAGGTAATCTAATCTAATTTAATTTTCTAACTTGTTGAGAAGTTTAATTGAAATAGTGAGTAAAATAAACAACACGAGTTGAGCGCGATTTGGCGCTGCCTCTTCTAACCAGTTTATTAAAACTATAATACTAATACATACATATAACTTGAACTAAGACCTAAAATGAATTCAGAATTATATCTATGTATACGTACCTATAACGTCAACCTTACTTACATAACTTCTTCCTATATGTAACTACTTAGTTTGTTGAATGCCGATAGCTGGGATATGGCGCTCTTAATCATCATCAAGACCTTACATGTAACTATGTTTCGGAAACAAATAAATTAATTTTAATTTGAATTTGAACTAGTTTTTCCAACCGGATCATCAAAAACTATAACCGTGTTTTTATAAAATATATCCCACAATATCCAATATTATTCAACATACATCTAACTTGAACTTGGACCTAAAATGTATGTATTTCTCTGCTTCTTATCGAATGAGAGTGGCCTCTATTAACTTTGATTATACAACTTCTTTTTCTAACCGGTTGTTTAAAAATTTAAAAACTATAACCGGTTTTTTATAAACTATATCCCACACTATCCCAGCATCATGGTGTCTCTAGGTCGACCTTGCAGCGAGTCGCAGCGGCCTAGAGCTAGACACTGCGATTCACTTTATTTATTTGACTACATAACTATTCAGTGGCCGTGAGGGCTACTACTGTCTGCTGAAATATTGCGGTTTTGCTACTGTTTTCAGAGATGATAGTTTTAATATTGTTTTCACCAATGGTAGTTCGATAATGGCTATTGTGATTAGTATGTGTAGATAGAAAGACTATGTAAGTTTAGACCGTAATTAATGATACTTGAATACTGACTGCTCCGTTAGCTTAGTTGGTAGTGGCTCTGCCTTCTAATCTAGGGGTGAGGGGTTCGATTCCCGCATAACACATATAATTATGAATATTAAAATTTGTAATTACTTGTGTTGAGTCTGGTCGTTTGTATGTATAATAAGTATGTATTTACAAAAGAAAAGTATATAAGTATTATATCCGTTATCTAGTACCTACCCATGATACAAGCGTAAGCTTAGTATGGGGCTAGATGGCGCTGTGTGCAATGTCCCGGAACATTTATTTTATTTATTTAATAAATGATACTTGAATACAAGATAGAAATGAAGATTTTAGTGTACACCAACATAATATAAAAGCATAGAAAGTTATTTTTCTGGTAATATTTGTTACTCTCCCAACCTGCAACGTAGTGTCGGGTTTTGATTTTTGTTATGAAGGTGGTTTTGAGATTAAGCTCATTATTATTCCATAACACAAGAATTAGCACAAAAATGATTCAAGAGTAGTGAAAAAAATCCCAGTCTTAATTTATCTGATAGCCGTCTGTTTCAGGCTTTTTAATTAATTAATTTCTTTAAATTTTAATAATCATAATCATTTATTTACACTTCATAACTAGTTACAGATCTTAGTGCTATTTACTTATAGATGTAGGTAAGTACCTGCTTAAAGTAGGATACAATATTTGACAGGATAATATAAAAAAAATGATTTTTTTGTATGTTTTTTCTTAGGATTTCTTAATTGATGTATGCTAAAAGCATTTCGTTTGTTCGTATTTCCGGTCACTAGATTTTCACTATACTTACAGTTATTGTGGGCTCTTTAGTTACAATGGCGAACGATATCACTTACACTTATTGAAAACACGTACAATATGTCATTTATGAGTTCACTGTTAAAAGTTCTGTGTACGCGTTTTTCAAACTCACAGAAATTAAAAATAACTGCCACAATCTATCTAACGCACTTGCTCAGAAGAAATTAGCTAGAAGTTGTTCTGCAACAGCCACAAACAAAATGTTGACGTTCAAATTGCTTGGTCTAATTAACTATTTAAGCAATAAACGTTACTTTACACAAAATAATGTCCATTAACACACACGTACATAGATTGGCAAATTATAACTGTACCTTGTATCTGCAGCTATCAAACTTGCATGTCAACGTCGACATCTGTTTCAATAGACACCTAATTAAATTCATCGTAATTAAATAAAAATTGGAGGACCAACGATTTTTAGCATGTGTATCGTTTAAAACTTCCCAACAAAACTCTTGATGAATAAAACTACTTTAAAAAAAGGAAAAGTTTATGTGAGCTGCCGCATGTTAGATCACCGCTAAGGACGCTAGTGTGACGTGAGGTCTGCGAAATGTCAAATTTTCTCATATTTAACAAATCTTACACCAATTGCCACTAGAATCATTAGAATGTCAAAAATGGTTTACACCAATTGCTACTAGAATCATTAGTACAGTGAAAGTTATGAAATGTCAAAAATGGTATTATTCATAAGAAGTACCATTTCACTTGTTATTTTATAGCTATACCTATCTGTTCTTCTGTCATATAGCTGATCTGACAAATCCAAGATTCTGCCCAATTCACGAATTTGTCGAGTAGCGAGTCTGCGAATTATGGAACTGATCAATCCAGAATCTGTCTTACATCGAATAATTGGCATTCATTAATGTACGCTTACACAATACAATATTACATTTTAGAACTAATTCTAAAACAAGATTGAGTTGTGTGACCCTGTTGCTTGTTTGAAGTTTAGGGGTTAGAGGCATTATATCACACACACATCAACATTCAATTTATACTATAAAACACACACACACCTAAATATGAACCTTAAAAAATGTATTTGTAATATAATCTTATAATAAGTTAGATGGCGTCAGCGGCGACCACTATCCATTTATTTTTAGTTACTAAGTTACTCTGTACCGATGTCCGAAAACAGGCCTTGCAGCCTTAAAGAGACATCGTACTGTGTAGGTGTTTACACTTTGATAAAAAAATACTTAATACTTGTAAGTCTTTGTTTCGATCCTTGGGGAAGATCTCCAGTATCTGACACACAAGCTTAAGCTTAGTTCGGGGCTGAGGGTCAACCTCTGGGATGGATCCACTGATGTTTCATGAACATATTATTTTTTGTATCACCTGCACATTGTTTTATGTAAACTTAAAGAAATAAAGATTTTTGTATTTTTTTTATATATTTATTATTGTATAGGCATTAGACCAATGTCAAATATAAAAAAACTAGTAGATTTTATTAGGAGCCTTCTAAACAATTAAGTCTGTGCAAGTGAACTAGCCCAATTAATCTCAGTTTCAGAGTCAGATTTCCGAGAACCTGATTGCTAGGAAGCGATTATATGTGTATTAATTTTATTATATGAACACGCAATTAACGTCAACAAAATGATGACGGCCAACCTAAATAACTAGTGTTACGAAAAATATTTGGTAATTTTGTTAAAAATGCTGAGTTGTTATTTTTTACTAGTTGGTGTAAGTGGGTTTGTTCGCGAATTTCCACCTAGTAGTATTTTGAGAAAATTTATTTGGAGAATTAGCGAATTGGTGATTTTAGTTTCTTAAAAATAAATTTTATGAAAACCCTTCGTAAATTAAGCTATCGTATTATACACATAATAGAACTGAACCTATTAAAGTTATTTTTAAGTTATCGGATATTATATAGAGGAGCATAGTTTGACAACAGCACAAAACAGCAGACGGAACAGCATAGTACCTAGAATAAATACGTGTTTGGTGTATTTCTTCAACGTTGTGACTTTAGAAGTTATAAAAGAGATAGCCTGATATACGCCAATCTAACCAAAATTAATTTATTTAAATAAAAAGAACTGAAAAAATTATCTCCATAGTGAACTTCCCTAACGTATTAATATAGCCATGAGGAATTACGACTCAAAGGGAGAGAGAGAGAGAGAGAGGGAGAGAGATAAAAATATCTCATATTTATGTGATTTTTTCTGTATGTTAGTCTTTTTATATACTTGTGAATTATGTATATGTTTCGCATCCTTATAAAACAGTCAAGATAATATCTCGCACAGATTGTTAATTACAGTGTGACTAATTGATCAATCACAGCTATACCTCCAGTACTCTTGCACTGTTATTAACGATTCTTGGAATTTACACTGCTGACTATACCAACCTCGAGTGGGTTGATAACAAAATTGAGGTTGTTATTGCAAATTTGCTAAAATTTTGTAATAAAAAAACCAAATCACTATTGCACAGAATTGTGTAAAGTATGCTTGTAAACCAAGACTGAAAAACTACTGAAACGATTTCAATGAAAGTTATTTTGTTAGAAACATCTAATTTTACACAAAAAAACTCGGAGAAATCTGTAGATACAAACATAAAATTTGCCATATTTGTTTAAAAGCCTAAAAATATCTGCAAAACATAAACATGCAAATTGAATCAATTACCTAATTTTAGGAATATTTTAATCTATATATAATCTTTAGCCAATTCATGTTTCCGTATCTAGATTTTTCAAACAGCGCCATCTAGCCCCATACTAACCAAACAATAAATATTACAAGCGTATAATTGAAAGACAAGACTGTAACCTACAACAAGGCCTATAACATCCTACACCAGACAAACAGCAATAAAACTAAACACCGGTCGCTACTCGTCTCGGTAAATAAATGAAATTATCGACTGGTACTGTGTAGGTACTGGTAATGTACTTAACACGCTGTTAAACGTTCAAGAGAACTAACAAGATGTTTGAATACAGACTAGTGGGCGCTCGCGGCTTCGCTCGCATTAAGAAGTAAACCTTGCGTCCCCTATTTCACCCCTTTAAAAGTGGCATTTCTAAAAATCCTTTCTTAGTGGATGCCCATGTCATAACATCTACCTGCATGCCAAATTTCAGCCCGATCCGTCCAGTGGTTTGGGCTGTGCGTTGATAGATCTCTATGTCAGTCAGTCAGTCAGTCACCTTTGAGTTTTAAATGTTTAGAAAGATTAAGATGTAGTACTAGGAGATGCTGCATGAAAGAGATCGTTCTTAGCGACAACCTTCTTATGGATCTATAATAAGTTGGTTTCTGTTGTACAATTTTGGTTTCTTTTGTGTGTTACAATGAAGTAATATTCATCTAACTTTCGATCGCATAGTGTCAGTACAAAAGACACTTGTTCTTGTTATGGTTGATGTTTGTTTTAGCACGATGTGTTTTTTTAGCACGAAAAAGGCGTTTGACTACAGCCTGTCTGAGGTAAAGCACGGCTGTAATCTAAGACAAAGGACGCTTCAAAAAATTCAAATTCAAAATAATTTATTTCGGACTACAATTGATTGATCCATATTTTGTTAGTAACTTATAACTATTCTTACAGGCTAGGGTTAGTATAATTAACAAGTAGTTACATTATTTAATACGTCATGTACTTAGGAGGCATTCCTTGCGGAATCATAGTCCGCACGAAATGTCTCAGTACAGGCGCATGCGGGTCTGCCGCTACAGCTTTCAAGATGATGTTGTCACTCCCCCGCAGCCTCCGCACTAGCGACGCCACCTACACCACGACGCTTCCCTAGAAGAAACCTATTTATTCTGGATATGAAAAACTCTGTAATTTTTATGAAACAACGCTTTTGAGATAGGGTTTTGTAAATTTAAAATAATAAGATTAGTCCCACTTACGAACTTTGTCATAGAATAATTATTAACTTCTTCATAAAATGTTAATTAAAACTTTCAACATTTTAATTGTCCATAAATTGTTTGTCACTGGAGATTACCAGTAATTACGGTTATGAAAAGTGGCACGCGAGGAGTTTTCGCTCTCTATATATAGAAAAAACCTATGATAAGTGTTCTTATGGGAAAAAAATCACCCGTATTAACTTAGGATACTGGACAACTTATTAAAAGTGTTAAAATGAAAAAAAAAACACCCAATTAATGTTAGACTATGTGTTATCTATATATCAAATTTAATTCAAATCGGTTCAGGCGTTTGCGCAAGAAGAAGGATCAAACATATCCACAAACTGTTGTCATTTTTATAATAGGTACATGTTTACAGTTTTTTACTTACTAACGGGCTGAAGATATGAATATACATGTATGTTCTATTCTTTTTTTTCTTAACCTATGCTGTCCCACTCGAAGGCTTCTATGTATAATATATAATATTATATTTTTTCTTACACGCAACAAAAAAAAATCAGGCAATCAAAACAAGTCTTTGTTTTTGTCGGTCTTCAAGTCAAGAGTAAACCGGTTTTTTCTAGGCAAGCGCGCTAGATCGTAGACTACAATGTTGCTTACCATCAGGCAAGTTGTAGTCAAGTGTAAGCCATATCATGTAAAAAAACACTTTTAACGAATTTACTAGTCTTAAATTGCCTCAAAAAAACACAAACCAACATACATATGTACACACACTAACACAGCCTACCTCGTTAGCTTGACGTTGAAGTATGATTCTGAACAAAACCTTCTAACGAGTCTATCTGTCAGTATGATTAACGAACCTTAATCGTTGGTGAAAAATGCACTGAATGGCTCTGATTGGTTTTTAAATCAGTGGTTTAGTGTGTCACTGGGGTTAATTAGTTACTTACTAAAGTAACAGAGTTGTTGGAATGTATTTTTGATTCTAAAAGTTACTTTTAAGTTACGAAGCGCCCGTAGCTCAGCGGAGGCAATCGCATTTACCAAAGTTAAGCAAAGGTCGACGCGGTCAGTCCTTGGATGGGTGACCAAAAAGTGGCATTCCATTTTGGGCGCTTCCGTGGGTCGGATTACACGTTAAATTGTAGGTCCCAGCTGTCTGTCTAGTATGGCAGTCGTTAAGCCATGTCAGAGGCCCTTACGGCGGCTTGATAAACTTTCGATCTTATTCGATAAGAAGATGTTCATACTTCAATGATTATGAGGACCAAAAAGCGTCAACATATAGCTATGACCATGAGATTTAAATTCTATCGCCAAACTATTCTAGTGTATAGCTTTTCTATGTCTGTTGGTGTATTCCGACAGCCTCATTTGAGCTAATTCCGCATTGATGTATTTCTTTAGTAAATCATAAGGCTTCATCCCACCTGCATACAAAAATACAGATGGTCCGTTCAACCGTTCTCACGTAACAACATATTCTAACAGACAAACATTCTAAAATGTGTTCTTATTTTATTAATTTTATGTATCCCTTAACAATAACTTTTTGAGTGTCTTATATCCAGACTTTAGACCCAGTTTAACTTTATTATATGTAGGTATACTGCCAAACTTACTCCATAATTTGCTTCTTCTTCTTATCGCATGAGAGTGGCCAACTCTGGTGTCGAGATTTTATCAAGCCGCCCTGAGGGCCTCTGACATGGCTTAACGACTGTTGTACTAGACGAACAGCAAAAGAGACAAAACAAAAACAAAAGCATTTAGAAGATTGGATATTTAGGGTGCGCTAGTCGTATAATAATTTGCTAATAACGTATTTAACACTATTTAACTAAATAAACAATTACCTACCCATTACAGAAAAACTAGACCAAAAGCGGTGTCAATGTGGCAACATCTATGCCAAGGTGAAATACACGACTCCGCTAAAAACTAAATTGCTGCATGATAATGTATCATGTAATGTGACTTCATGAATTGCACATAAATAGAGGTTAGTGGAGTCATTCTGGGTTAAATATTATAATGTGGTTGGTGGTAATATAGTTTGGGGGAGTGTATTTTGGTTGATTATTTTAGAAATTATCTCTGTGATAATTTCTATATCATCATCAGCCCACGGTCGTCCACTTCTGGACATAGGCCTCTCCCAAGGCACGCCACTCAGCCCGACTTTGTGCTTCTCGTCTCCACCTGTTCCCTGCTATCTGCATGATGTCCTCGCTCCACCTTGTGGCAGGGCGCCCTACACTACGCTTGCCGAGCCGCGGTCTCCACTCCAGAACTCGCCTACCCCATCGGTTGTCGGTTCTGCGACAAATATGACCGGCCCATTGCCACTTCAGCGTGCTTATGCGTTGAGCTATGTCGGTGACTTTTGTTCTCTGCCGAATTACTTCGTTTCGGATACGATCCCTAAGAGAAACTCCAAGCATAGCCCTTTCCATAGCACGCTGAGCAACTTTGAAACGGTGAACCAATCCTGCTGTTAGTGTCCACGTCTCAGCAGCGTAAGTCATTACTGGTAGGACGCACTGATTGAAGACTTTCGTCTTTAGGCTTTGCGGTATGGAGGACGAGAAAACCTGACGAAGTTTTCCAAATGCCGCCCAACCCAGCTGTATTCTTCTACTGGCTTCGCCCTCGAAGTTGTTCCTACCTAGTTGGAGCGTTTGCACTAGGTAGACATACTTTTGGACAATCTCCAGAGGGGAGCCATTTACAGCTATCGGTTCCGGAGCAACGTACTCGTTACACATGACCTTGGTTTTATCCAAATTCATCCGAAGACCGATGCGTTGAGATGAATCAGCTAGGTCGTTCAGCATTTGTTGCAGCTCCTCCAGCGTTTCCGCCATTATAACGATATCATCAGCATACCGTTTCTTCCACTCCAGTGTCTTAAACATATCCTCCAATGCGTTTGAGAACAATTTCGGTGATATGACATCTCCCTGTCTCACACCCCGGCGAAGGTGGATATGTCTAGTCTGGTGGTTTTGGATTTGAACGATCATGGTCGCGGCGTCATACAAACATCTAATCACCTGGATGTATCGCCAGTCTACTTGGCACTGCTGCAAGGATTCCAGAACAGCCCAGATTTCAACGGAATCGAACGCTTTTTCATAGTCCACAAACGCTAGACAAAGCGGCAAATTATACTCTTCAGTTTTCTGTATAATTTGCCGCACCGTGAATATGTGGTCTATGGTGCTTTATCCGCTCCGAAATCCGGCCTGCTCCGGAGGCTGGAAATCGTCAAGTCTTCGCGCAAGACGATTCGTGATAATCCTTGAGAATAGCTTATAGACATGGCTCAAAAGTGAGATCGGTCGATAGTTCTTCAATAATGTCTTGTCGCCTTTTTTGAAGAACATTACGACTAGACTTTTGTGCCAAGCCTCTGGAGTTCTCCCAGTGAAGAGTACAATATTGAACAGATCCTGTAGCTCCTTGATGATAGGAGCGCCTCCGGCTTTGAGGAGTTCTGTTGTTATGCCACCTGGGGCTTTTCCATTTTTAAGCTGTCCAAGGGCCATCACGATCTCGTCTGTGCTGACTTCAGGCAGGTCTTCCGTAAAGTGGCGAGTGAGTGTGGCTCTCGTGTCGTCTGATTCTGGCGGTTGATGAGGGGCGTGCGACGTGTACAATTGACCGTAAAAGTTTTCCACTTCTGCAAGGATTTCCGGCATGGAAGTGACAGCCCTCCCCTCCGATGTGGTCAACTTAGTCAGATGGCCTCTACCAAGCGGCTGGTGAAATTCTTTAGACCCCCGATTTTGCTCAATCGCTTTCTCAATTCTCAGCGTGTTTGCACTTCGGAGGTCACGCCGTACCAGCTTGGAGATTCTCTTATTGAGATTAGGTTCTTCTGATAAAGTTGACAAGGGAGTAATCCGCCGTTTCTCCATGAGCTCCAGAGTCTCCTGCGAAAGTTTAGACTTTTTACTGTTGCCACGTTTTTCGCAAAATTTTGTGCCCTCATCTCGCAAGACGTCCACTACTCTGTTGAGTTTCTGGTCTACGTCATCAGTAGTTTCCAAGGCGGCAAATCGGTTCTCCAGTTTTATCTGGAACGTTTCAGATCCTATAACGGTCTGGAGTATGTTTGGTCGGAGCGTAGATTTCATCAATCGAACACGTTCAAGCTTGAAGTCAATATTCAGAGAGCCTCGCACTAGTCTGTGGTCACTGCCGGTTTTGAACCTGGTTACCACTGAGACATCTTTGAATATGCGCTTTTTGTCTGCTATGATGAAATCAATCTCATTTTTTGTGGAACCTCCGGGGCTTCGCCACGTCCATCTCCTGTGGGGCTGTTTCTTATAGAATGAGTTCATTAAGAAAAGCCCCTCTTTTTCGAGGAAGTCGACAAGCATTTGCCCCCTTTGGTTCCTAACTCCAATACCGTAAGGTCCTACTACCGATTCACTGCCAGTCCGTATTCCGACTTTGGCGTTGAAATCCCCTATGACAACGTTGAAGTGGGCCCTAGTAGTTCTATGCAGGGCTTTCGAGAGATCTTCGTACATGGTTTCCACTTCTGAGTCTGGGCGCATCGACCAGGGGGCGTATACCATGACAACCTTCAGGCTGTATCTATCGGTAAGTTTTACAATAATATACGCAACCCTTGACGACACACTGGCGACTTCTAGAACGTTGCCAGCAAGGGATTTATGGACCAGAAACCCAACTCCGCCTCGGGAGAGCAGGTGTCCTTCTCTGTAGTACATAAGGTGACCCGATTCCAAGGTTATGGTGTCCTCCCCCTGTCTTCGGACTTCGCACAGCCCCAAAATGTGACACCTTATATGCTCCAGCTCCTGTTCCACCTGAGCTAGATGTTCATCAGCCCGAATCGTTTGTCCGTTGTACGTAGCTATGGTCAGTGGGTTGTGGCGGCCAGCCGTAACCCGGGGATTCTTCGCACCCCCTGCCTTGCCGTTACCATGCCCGCCGCCTTGGGCAGGAATAGCAAGGCGACCGGGAACAAGGGGCCGTTGATTAATTGTGCCGTTCATTGAGAGGTAATGCCCTAATCGCCACGCTGGGCATGCGGGTTGGCGATCGCAGAACGTAGCTCATCGCACGGATATCGCTGCTGCCCGACATCTGTCTGAGTTATTTAGGCTACGTGTTTTCGGATGGGTATACCGCCATTTTTCGGTTCGCCAGAGCCTCATTCGTTGGTCAGCAGGATGACCACTTGCAGGTTGAGGTTGACTTGGAGCATGCAGAGTGATTTGCCCCCTTCATCCCAATCAATTTCTATATAAGTGATATAAAAATACCGTGGGTGGCTTATTTTTTTAACTGAAGGAGAGTTACTGACTAGGTATAACTAACTCTAGTTTTGATAGTTTTCAAACCGCTCTTATGGGTCTAATTAAACAACCGACCAATTACTAAAAATATCAAAATCAAATCAAAATAGTTTATTGGTCAAAAGATACATATGTAAAACGTACCTATTTTAAAGTAGGATTAAGGTAGATAGATAGATAGATATATAGATAGATATATAGATAGGTAGATAGATAGATAGATAGATAGATAGATATATAGATAGGTAGATAGATAGATAGATAGATATATAGATAGGTAGATAGATAGATAGATATATAGATAGATATATAGATAGGTAGATAGATAGATAGATAGATAGATAGATAGATATATAGATAGGTAGATAGATAGATAGATAGATAGATATATAGATAGGTAGATAGATAGATAGATAGATAGATAGATATATAGATAGGTAGATAGATAGATAGATAGATATATAGATAGGTAGATAGATAGATAGATAGATAGATAGATATATAGATAGGTAGATAGATAGATAGATATATTTTATTAACACACAGAATTACAACTAACTTATTACAATGATAATAAGTGTTGGCATCGGTCATGTCTCTAAATTACAATAAAATAAAATTAAACTTATAGTTATTTTAGCTGTATAGGGTCTGTAAGT
This sequence comes from Macaria notata, assembly GCA_927399415.1. Lineage (NCBI taxonomy): Eukaryota > Metazoa > Arthropoda > Insecta > Lepidoptera > Geometridae > Macaria > Macaria notata. The sequence continues at coordinate 1,516,910 of OV656748.1, read as the reverse complement.
CTTTGGTACGCGCTGGAATGACCGTATCATGCGCTACGTACCAGAGGTCCTCTGTTGCAAAGAACTCAGAGACACCACCAATAGTGGACAAAGAAAAAAAAACAGCGAGACTTTGGAACTCTCTACCTGGAGCCCAGTTCCCAGAAAATTATAACCCAGGGGTCTTCAAATCTAGAGTAAATAGGTTTCTTCCAGGCAAGCGTGCTACATCTTAGACTATAGTGGTGCTTAACATCAGGCAGGCTATAGCTATAGTCAAACGTAAGCCTATTTATTGTTAAAAAAATATATTATTTTGTGATTGTTATAATTTGGCTGTTCGTATACTCAGTAAATGTATTAGTGTCTGCCAAAATATTAAGACATACTAATTTTTAAAATGAGGATAGTAGTAAAGTAAGAACCTTCCTGCCACGCTTCAAAAACTCTATAAAATTTCCACAAAGTTAGGTCAACTATTATTGTTTAGAAGAATCTAGGTACAACTTAACCTTCAGGTATCTAATGAAAACATGACTCACATCTAGCCCATCATTCACAGATGGATAGTCCACTATTCCAATTAAGATGTCTAACCATTTGAAGCTCAGAATACAAACATTTCCCTTCTGCTCGTTATTTCCGTATGTTCCAGCCAGCTTTAAAACTCAATTGTTAAAACACTAAACTATTCAACAAATCAGGAAACTCGTATTTATTCAAATCACAATTAACCTTGCAACCGCTTGGAATAATAGATTTTGTTTTACTTTATTTTTCCTACATTCTTAGAACGCGGGAAATTCTGTTTTCTTGATTTATAGGGAAATGATGAGACTTGGCATCGCTGACTAATATTTTTATGTCTTAAATATAAAGTGCAAGGTACTAATACTGACTTAACCACCATCATATTTAAGTATATAATAATACTAGCTGTGCCCGCGACTTTGTCCGCGTGGAATAGTTATTTTGGGCATTACTTCTTCCATACATATTTTTTTGATATCTTAAACCGTTTACGCAGTGTACGCAACGGAAGCCATCAAAGATGAATAATTTTCCCCGTTTCTCTGCTCCTATTAGTTACAGCGTAATGTTATTTAGCCTCTCAAGCCTTCCTCGATAAATGGTCTATTCAACACAAAAATATTTTTTCAAATCGCACCAGTAGTTCCTGAGATTAGCGCGTTCAAACAAACAAACAAACTCTTCAGCTTTATAATATTAGTATAGATTATAATACTTTTTAACTATCTATCACAACCTTCCTCAAAGTTTTAGTTTAAAATCAGCCACAATTTCGTCATTAACTAGCCCAAGTATAATCCCTAACGTTCAATTTTATCAGCGGCATAGAACATGATAATCTTGTTATCAATGTATGATATCATACCAGCTTCATATCTAATGAAGGGCCGAGGATAAGTGCTAATATCAGAATACACTATCACCCAATATGGCTAACTATACACATATATATATGTATATATATATATAAGTAATACTTGTCTAGTATATGTATGTATTTATTTTATTAACAAACACAGAACTTAACTTTACGTAAAACATAGGTAGGTAAGAGCAAAATTTTAAGTTATTTATAGGTATGTATGTAGTCCTATATATTTTTCTTTTTATCGAATTAGAGTGGCCAACTCTTGTGTTCAGAGTTTTCGGACCGCCCTAAGGGCCCTCTACATTTTAAGTGGTATCGATATGATTAATTTATTAGGAACATATTAGATTAAGTATATTTTAGATTTCGGGAACTGTGCAAGTTTCTTTGAAATCGGTTTGCTAGGTAAACTTTACGTAGGCTCAGTTATTTTCAAATAACCACTTGTTTACAGAACTCTTCATCAATTTCAATATGACTGACTGATTGAATGACTGATATAGTGATCTATCAACGCACAGCCCAAACCACTGGATGGATTGGGCTGAAATTTGGAATGAAGGTAGATGTTATGACGTAGGCATTTGCTAAGAAAGGATTTTTGGAAATGCCACTTTTAAAGGGGTGAAATAGGGGATGCAAGTTTTACTGCTTAATGCGAGCGAAGCCGCGAGCAATCACTAGTAATACATAAAATTCTATGCAATTTATTATAACATCAAAGCAATTGGATGTATTTAACAACATACCTTTAAATGATCAGAAATGATTAAATTATAACAATTTTACTCGATAAATGCATGTTCATTGGTATAACAATGTATGTAATTGTGTCCATAAACGAATGAGCCAGTTAACGTATAGGGTATCTGCTTATTTTCATACAAAAACGTTGTATAAAATGAACAAAAAATGTGAAAAATAATAACTTTTTAATTATAAATCTAAAAGTGTGGTTTAATTTTATAGAAGCGAAAGCTGAATTTTTATTAAATATCTCTTTACTTACTTTATTTTAATTTACTTTTTAATTCCGTGATCACAACAGTGTACAGTCAGCAAAAGCCGAAAAACGCCGTATTTTCCCTTTTAAATCTGGCAATACCTAATTTATCACACTTTTGGTTAAAAAATCTTACAATATATTTATTATTTGTATAAAACTATACTTAGGCTATAGCATCATAGATGTAACTCCTCATATATCTAATTCACAGCCGGTCCGAGCGGAAATGGACAGAGCAGGTGTTTCAAACAAGTACCTACCATTGTAGCTATCTAATATACATATAGGTACTGTGTTGGTGTTTATTTTAACCATTCATAGATATTTTGTATAGTTGTATTATAAAATAAGAGTTAATACGTCTAGCAATTATAAGGTAAAACAAATCCGAGGATAAGCTTATTTGGACAATAATGAAAAACCTAAGTGCAATTTTCGAGTAAGAAAGAACCAATTTTTGGTTTTATTTCTGATTAAAACGATTAAAAATAACGAAATAGAAGGTATGGGTTTCTTTTGATGGAAAATGTTTATAATATATAAACATATGTAATTATTGACTGGCCTGTTAGCTTAGTTAGTAGTGGCTCTGCCTTCTAATCTAGAGGTCGCGGGTTCGATTCCCGCATGACACAAGTATTTATGCACTTTAAAAATTTATAATTACTTGTGTTGAGTCTGGTCGTTTATATGTATAATAAGTATGTATTTACAAAAGAAAAGTATATAAGTATAATATCCGTTATCTAGTACCCACGACACAAGCGTTTGCTTAGTGTGGGGCTAGATGGCGTTGTGTGCAATGTCCCAGGATATTTATTATTATTATTTATTTATTATAATAGTCATTCTGTATTGTGTTGTATGTATAGATATAATTACTCTCCAAACAAAATTAGTCTCAACGGAAGAACCCTGGCTACTGCAACACAGGGAATCCTACAGCAGTAGTCAGGACACACAATGTAAATACTCTGTGCAGCCTAAATTTAATTGTGTAAATTTTTAATAGCAACATTGCATTATGACATAACATAATTTGAATACTGTGTTCATGAAATGTGTTTTAAAATAAATGATTATTGATTTGATAAAATTACAAATAACTTGCCAGCATTAGTGAGATTTATTTCTGCATTAAATTCACGCGTGTATTTGAATGTAAACAGTTTACAATGTAATATTGCCACATGTTGAAAACATATGTCTGAATAAAAGTTCTTTATTTTCTTCAAATATAAAATTAAGTACTAACAGGGGTAAAAAAGTATGTACGTGAAAACCTAACCATTAATTTGTATAATTTAATAACCAGTGAATACCGTGGGATGATGATATGGTTTAATATTTATATTACTTAACTAGCAGTGCCCGCGACTTCATCCGCGTGGAATAGTTATTTTGGGCATCATATTTATTTTTGCAAACAACCCATGCCTTGGACCGTTTTCGCAGCGCACGCAACGGAAGCCCTCAAAAATGAATACCTTACCCCGTTTTTTTCACATTTTCCATTATTTCTTCGCTCCTGTTAGTTGCAGTGTGATGTTATATAGCCTAGAGCCTTTTTCAATAAATGGTCTATCCAACACAAAAATAATTTTTCAATTCGCACCAGTAGTTCCTGAGATTAGCGCGTTCACACAAACAAACAAACAAACTCTTCAGCTTTATAATATTAGTAAAGATATAATAACTTCTTTATTTTTCCTTCAAATTTAAATAAGCATTACACCATGAATAAAATGTAAGGTGTAATATACAAATACTGGTAGAGTTGCATAATGGTTTGGTTTAGGTATTAGAATTTATAAGCATACAAAGCACAAAGATTACTAACTTTCTTAGCAGGGAGCACCTGGATTAAATCTGCTCAGGACCGGGACGAGTAGCGTGCTAGTAGAGAGGCCTATGCTCAGCAGTGAGAACAAACGGGTTAATGATGATGATAAGCTTATAAAACAGAGCCTTGACTCCGAAACGCAAATAAAACATTATCAATTACAGTGTACGCGCATTAAATATGTAATTACATACATTCGAAGGTATTGGAGAAGCAAAGGGCAGGGCCTTGTCGAGCAGATCATGTTGCGCTACTTTTGCACTGCATCTAATCCGTTTTATAACAAAACGCGTTATAAAAAATTAGTCCAGGACTTTGAAAATATATAGTCGGTTCTTGTTGTTCAAACATCACATACAAACACTCAAAATGGCAACTTCAAATTAGAACGTTAACTTTGTATTGTGCCAGTTCTCTAGTAAAAGGAACGTTGGTTTAACATTGGTAACATTTTGACAGTTTGGTTATTATAACAGAAGACAGACAAATTTCAAACAACAAAAACAGACTGCATGTTTTAAATGTTCTGGGACTAATAGTTAAACCACGTTTCGTATTAAGACCCACTATGTTTTATATTTTATAACTGGCTTCTTAAAAAAGGAGGTTATAAATTTTTACCCGTATGTTTTGTGTATAATACGCAAAGATGACTGTTTTATCAACGCACAACCCAAACTACTGCACCGGGCTGTAATTTGGCATTCACATTCATTGTAGTTTCACTGAAATACTTCTTAACGCAAGCGAAACCGCGGAAATAGTGTTTGTATGAAAATGTAGGTTTTTATGTTTATCCATGGATTCCTTATAAATCATAAATGACATTGATGGGTTTTTTTTTTGTTTGAGATTGGATTATTACCTATGCTTACCTTGAAGAAGAATATAAGTTTTATCAAAATCTTATTAAGGAGTTTCTATGATTAATATAATTAATTATTAAAATTTGAGTCTTAAAAAATTTAGATTATGCTGACTTTTTTAAAATTTGTTTATAAAAACCTCCTACACAGGCGTACTACTTACCTATGTTATTTCAAATATTTAACAACATATATTTTTATTATGTTTTTTCAACTTATATACGCAAAACATCAATTTAATTAGTCTACTCCAATTAAGTTAGTCCTTAACGTTAATACCTATGTAAATAATAAGGTACACTTTTCCTGTTTCTATTAATTTTATGTATTTTACAGGAAAACAATAATACACTACCTAATAAATAGGTACAATTATGTACTTATTATTTTATACTTAAGTATATAATGTTAAATGATTAGGCAGTGGTTAAGCCAATAGTTATTCGTGACGCTCGGCCAATCAGAGAGTAGTATATTATTTAGATATATTAAATCTTAATTTGAAAATGGAACGCAAAGAGGAAATAACAAATAGGTCGTTAGTAAAGTAAAATAAGGAAGGGCTTATTGTAGATGTGTTTAATTTCCTATTAATTAGGACTTTGTTTGACCATAGTTTTGCATTTAATGCATTTAAATATTGGCGGATAAATATGTCACATCTACTAGTATATGTTTGGTTTTTTAATAGGTAGGTACTTGATGAAACCTGAAAGTTAAAAAGCCTAGAAAAAGACCTGACATTATGTTGTAATCGAAAATCGGTTTTAAGAGATTAATTTTACCGTTGACCGCCGTTCGTATCATTACCTAGATTTGAATGTGATTCTTATTTAGTTTCTATTAAAACGTCAATCTATGTAAGTAGGTATGTACCAAACAACCACGATTTCGAAAACTTTTTTTTATTTTGATTTATAATAATTAATGTAAGTATTGTAATTATCACTTTAGTTGTAAATCCACTTCAAAGGACCCTAACCTAATGCAGTTTCAAAACTCTCAACACCAGAGCTAGCCACTTGCTTACGAACCTAAGTAAGTTACTGTCTAAGACAGTCATTTGTCACCAAAAGTCATGACGGCAACAGTAACGCGGAAAACGCTTGAAGCGAAAACGGTGGTCCGTTATCTAACCGTGAAAAAACTGTGCCGCCCACCAAGCCTCGCTTACGGTATTTCGATCGAGCGAGCGAGACGACCCTGCACCAAACACCCACGCCAGAACGAGACGGTTACACCTTACTATGTTCGTCACGAACTAGTTTGTTTGGCCTAAATTAAGGTTTTATTAAATTAATTGCGACTGTCATTTTGTTTTGTTTTCGTTTGATAGGAATTTTGTTTGTGAATGCATTTGCTTTGATGGTTTTGATTGTGGGTTGGAAAACTGAAATTATGGGTTGTAGGATATATGTAGATATGAATTAACTCTAATTATACTTAAGTAGATATAGTACTATTTTAGAGCGTACAATATATTGCGTAGATTTTCCGATATGGGTCTCAGTAACCCGAAATAAATAATTTTATTTATTTATTTTATAAAAGAAAATAAAGCATTAATTGTTTTATTGCTGATAGGTAGGTATATTGTTATTGACAGAAGTAGGTTATTCTCAAATATACTAAAAAATCTTGAAACTTGGTACGAAAATATGATTATTTTAAAACCTCCCGATATATTGTCAGTAAAATTAAAAAAGTTCTTTTTGGATTGGATTAACGATGTAGCTTTCAAAATAATGGTGAGTACTTATTCTTTTTAAAATTTGAGTACCTAGGTTAAAAAAATTAGCGCTAAATAAAATGTGTCTAAGCTAGTGCTTATCTAAAATACTAAACTATGTAAAGTAGTACATAGGTATTTAGGTATTTATAAAAAATACTAAGCAAATAAACTTACTATACATTCTCTCTGTAACCAGTAGTTAGGTACATAGTTGAGTCTTTCACGTACCTGCAATAGAAAATAAATAAGCCATAAGTAATCGTGGTAATTTTCAAGCTAATAAAAAAAACACACACACACATTAATGACTTCTCAATTATAAAAATCTGATCAAAGATTAAGAGATCATTGCTTTATTTTATAAATTAAAAAATAATGGTTAACTAAGCTATTCGATAACAGATTTCTTTTTGTAAAATATGGAAAGCTCCAATTTTTAGGTTTAATTTGGATTGGGTTGTCAAAAATTAAAGATATTGTCCATCCGTTACTCCCTTCTAATTGGTTGCATAAATCTATTAAGTAAACCAAAATAATAAAAAAAAAATTAAAAGCAAAACTCCCAAAACCTGCGAAGTCCAAGAATGCTTCATCACAAGCTTGAAACCTGCTTAAATGTTCGCCAAATTTTCTAACTTAAAAAATAATCTTCATGCATCTTCATGCATCTTCATGCATCTTCATGCATCTTCATGCATCTTCATGCATCTTCATGCATCTTCATGCATCTTCATGCATCTTCATGCATCTTCATGCATCTTCATGCATCTTCATGCATCTTCATGCATCTTCATGCATCTTCATGCATCTTCATGCATCTTCATGCATCTTCATGCATCTTCATGCATCTTCATGCATCTTCATGCATCTTCATGCATCTTCATGCATCTTCATGCATCTTCATGCATCTTCATGCATCTTCATGCATCTTCATGCATCTTCATGCATCTTCATGCATCTTCATGCATCTTCATGCATCTTCATGCATCTTCATGCATCTTCATGCATCTTCATGCATCTTCATGCATCTTCATGCATCTTCATGCATCTTCATGCATCTTCATGCATCTTCATGCATCTTCATGCATCTTCATGCATCTTCATGCATCTATCTTAAAATCTGCCCATTCTAACCATTGAGACCTTTTTTATAAAGTGATGAATAATTTACAAGTTTTTATAGTCTATATAGTATAAATAAATGGAAAAAGCTAAGATCCCAAAACGCACAAACGCATAAGGCGCAGATCTAAACCGAACCGACTATTAGAACCTTCAAGCCACTATCCTTGAAAGCTGCCTATCTCTACTCGCTCGCAATGACCTAGCTGCGTAACCTACAAATTCAAGTTTAGTAGGCGAGTCGAGAGACTAGATTCCAGTCGCTGGAACGTGTGAACGAGCCTCGACCTTTGTAACAGCGAACGGCAATGATAAGTTGAGTTTAGATAGTTAGTTAGTGAGTTGTTTTTTTCAGATTGTGTTTTGTATTGCTTGTTAATGGATTGACGAATAACGTGAAGAGTTTTTTGTATTAAAACAAGTTTGCAATAGACCATAGTTTGCCTGATGGTAAGCAGAAGTTATGGCCTAAGATGGATCGCGCTTGTCCAATATGAACCGGTTAACTCTCGCTTAAAAGATAGAGTTTTCGTTATTTACAACTATGAAAGGTTCCTAATTTCTATACTTTTGTTACTTTCTATTATCATTGTAAGTATTTTTTTATAAAGAATTGCTGGATATTAATGATTGATTTATTAATCTCATAATAATTAAATAGGTACATCATGTTTATCAAATTTTATTTGTACATTATCCAACTGTAATTTTCATGGTAAATAAAAGCATGAGTCAAAAATAATTTTTCTCCACATAAACTATTCCGCATAGCTAAAAATATTTGAATCGTTCCCGTAACTAAACCGGTACAAACGCACCTCGACCTTGTGCTAGAAGGATGGAAATAAGCTGAAAGTAGCGTGGGAGGACCTGCTCCAAGGACGTAGGAATTATACGATGAAGAATATCGAATTTTTAGAATGATACCTACTACAATTTGTTGCCTGGAAGAGATCGCTCTACGCGATAAGGCCGCCTAATGTACTTAGTATAAGTATTTTTTGTATTTTCTGCTGTACAATAATGTTATATTAATAGATTGATTGATGTGTTCACGATGTTTCTGGACACGAACACTCCCCTAATAAATTAATTCTGCAGGGGAGTCACGACCCTCAGTCATGAGGATATATGACGTCTACGTCATTGAAATTTATTACCTCCAAAGTGCGAGTTGGAATTGTAAAAATCTTAATTTACCTATATTACTTCGTTTTCTTTGGTCAAAATAAACATTATATCATAAAGTCTTCTTTTAGACCTAAAGTATCATTGTTAAATAAAAGATTGACCTCAAAATTTTGCTATATATAATCTTCTTCTTCTTATCGAATGAGAGTGGCCAACTCTGGTCTCAACAGTTTATCAAGCCGCCCTAAGAGCCTCTGACATGGCTTAACTGCTAAATATAATACAATCTAGTTTCCTCTGTATATGACCTTAGAAAATCGAGTAAGTATGTAGAAATACTAATTACTGATAACTTTATTAATTACCCTAATTATGTTTACAGTGTGAGCGAATTGTTATCAGGGCGTCATAAAACTAATCTATGCCATTTGTTAGTCTTCTCGAGATAAGGACAAGATACCTAGGTTTTGTATTAGACCTAGAACGTTAGATAACACACAAATGTGTTCCTTAAGAAGTGTGTAAAAGTCACGTACTATTTTTTACGCATTAGAGATTACGAAAACAAAAACAAATCATTTATTGGTAACATCACAATAATTACTAAATAAATAAATATTCCGGGACATTGCACACAGCGCCATCTAGCCCCACACTAAGCAAACGCTTGTGTCGTGGTTACTAGATTTAGGATATAATACTTAGATACTTTTCGTTTCTAAAAACATACTTATGTTATACCTAAAAAGTTTAGGTATATCAAATTTGCTTGGTGGAAATAGTTCAAACACCTTTTTTAAAGATCAATTGCTAAAATGTTGTCACAAAAATTCCTCAAAAAAAAGAAGTAGACCAATCCAATATAGAATTCAATCCAATTGGAAGTTCTAATTTCCATATTATCATCAACATAATTTATAAAATAAAATAAACATAGCCTTTATTTTGAAGTTATACATGCATAATTTTTAAAGTTATGAGTTTCAATTGATTACTACAAAAAAGTCGATTACTTATCATCGTTTTGATACAATAAATGTAAATTTTATGTGTTACAATTATTCCAACATAATTTAAGCCATGTCAAATACACCTGGGGCGGTTCAAAAACTCTCGTCATTAGAGTTTGCTACTCTCTTACGAACTTCATTCCAAGAAGTACATTTCATGAAAATATGTGTACTGTACAGTGTAATAACTATCAATATACCTACATATGTGTGTGTAAATTTATGTGTAATAGTATGTATGTATTATGAATGTGTGTGTGATAAAGTGTTAATATAACAGTGCAGTGATAACGCTTATCAGCCAGTCAAGTGCACGCCGAAAATGCACTCATGCAGGCGTGTGTGCGTTGATGCAATATTTGTAGGATCGTTTTGTGTTTGGGAAGTGTAGGATATTATTAGTATTTTGAATTTTATTCCTAGCTTTTCATAAGCTTTAAAATGAATAAGCTTTAGAATAAAATCTGACATAAATAACATCTGAGTAAAAAAATAATAAATATTCCGGGACAAGGCACACAGCGCCATCTAGCCCCATACTCAGCAAACGCTTGTGTTGTGGGTACTAGATAACGAATATAATACTTAAATATGTTACTTTCTGTAAAAAATATACATAGAAACAACCAAACTTTACAAAAGTAATTATTCATTTTAAAATTCATAATTATTGGTGTCATGCGGGAATCAAACTCGCATTCCTAGATTAGAAGGCAGAGGCACTTCCAACTAAGTTAACAGAACAGTAAATATAGATACATAATTCTTTTCACTACGTCTGAAAACATTATGTTGTAGGCACTTATATTTTTAATACGTAAATTTACATTAAAATAAAGACACTGACATGGTTTCAAAAATTTACTGTTAGTAGTTTAGGCATAAAAAAATTAAATTTACAGCCTTAATCATCGAAAAACGCCATGTCGTTTTTATTATACGCCACTCAAACACCTTTATAGGTATAGCTTAACTGTCAAGAAGTTGTCCAATTATTTTATACGATAAATGTCCTTGCAATAACATAACAAATGGTCATACGGTGCAGATAACATCTAACACCTAAATGTATGTAGACATATAGATAGTGAAGTGTTAATAATAAATCAAGTAGTGTAGAACACAGACAATGTAAAGCAGAGACACTTTATTACTTATGTACACTTTTTCTAATCATATTTGATTCGGTGGCGAAACGTTCGCATTACATTCTGACGCATCCTGGTTCGATCCCAACCGGCAATGACATTTGTCTTCAAGATGCGAATATGTTTGTTCTCGCAATCGCTCAGGTATATACCTACTTTCTTAATCAGGATTGCAGCATGATTAATTAATCAGCGTTTCAAACAGCGTCAGCGTCTCTTAAACTTACACTGATAATTTTAAAATCCAGGGATAATCTCTCTCTCTTTGAGTCGTATTTCCTCATGACTGAGGGTCGTGACTCTCCCGCAGAACTAATTCGTTAGGGGAGTTCTCTTGGGCAGATACATCGTGGTGGGCGCCCAGGTCCTTCCACGGAAGACACATGTCCTCGGATATTGTGGTCCTCAAACATGTCGGTTTCCTCACGATGTTTTCCTTCATCGTTAAGCGAGTGCAAATCCACACATAACTTGAAAATACAAGTCATTGGTGTAGGGCCGGATTCGAACCAGGGTGCGTCTGGTTGAAAAGCGGACACTGGAACCGCAGAGCCACACTCGCTTAAGGATAGTAATGTATGTAAATATGATAGTGATTGTAAGTTAAGTCATGAAATAAAGGTTTTTTTTCTATGGCCTCTGCGGTATTTCTGCAATTTTGCCAATGTTACTTCATAAGAAATAAAAGTTGTTACCATCCTTAAAAATATGCAATTGCTTCTAGTTGGTATTTTTTATATATCAAAACTAATGTCACATCACTAAAAAATATTTGACAGTGTGTGTCGGAATATTTTCTGCACAATGAGGCGTTTATTCGATACGATGTCGATTGTAAAGGCCTATCACGAATCATTTGCAATGTCTAAACAAATTTATTTCCGCATGATGCAAAACTATATCGCAGTTGGTGCCGTGACTTGGAGTCTCATTCCTCATCGGAGTGACTCCCCTGCAGAATTGATTCATTTGAAAGTCTCTTCTTCTCAATTAGAGTGGTCAACGAGTGACGAGAGTTTTCAAAGCACCTTTAGAGCCTCTGACATGGCTAAACGCCGGTCTAAAAAGGCAAGACTTAATATTAAAATTTGAAATTGTCAACTCGACCAAATTAGTCGAGTATTTTTTTGAATGAGTTGGCACTAAGTCAACCCATTCAATTTAACATATTATCTAAACCACTTAAAATAAACTACTTTTCATACATTTGACAAACACGTTTTAAGCGCCCGTAGCACAGCTAGCGGAGGCAATGGCATGCGATTACCAATGTTAAGCAAAGTTCGACGCGGTCAGTCCTTGGATGGGTGACCAAAAAGTGGCATTCCAGTTTGGGCACTTCCGTTGGTCGGATGAAACGATACATTTTTTATCCCGGCTGTTTGTCATAGTACGGCAGTCGTTAAGCCATGAGAGTTTATCAAGCCCTTAGGGCTTGATAAACTCTCGACACCAGAATTGGCCACTCTCATTCGATAAGACGAGGTAGGTAGGTAGGTGTCAAGGATGGTTGCACAAAAAACTAACCTAAATCAGTTAAATCAGCATAAGTTGGTCAAGTGCAAGTATTCATGCAACGTTTTTGGTCGACATTTGAATTTAAAATTACACCACTTATAGCTTTGCTTTTTAGGGACTCTTTTGATTTTTATACGATTTTCAAGTATTTTTTAGTAGATATATGTTTAAAGTTGAATTATTAATTTTGAAGTTTTTGTTTTTGTTTGGTTTTTGACATAAGCACAAAATATTAACAAACCTAACTAATTAAGTACTAAAAAATTCATATATTCTACCGAATATTGTGTCTAGAAATAAACTGTCATATTATGTTGCATAGTAATTTTATATTTTTATATTATGCATCGGTGATTTTTCTAACCAAATGTACAATTTGAAGCATGTATCAGTATATTCTTAGTACTTACTTGCAGTAGGAATACAATTAATTTATTGATATAAGTAGTCTTAGTTTACTGGAATATTTTTACAAGAACAATCGCTTACATATGTTATTATTTATGAAGAAAAAAATACACAAAATAGTTGGCATATCTGTCGTTATTGTGACCGATTTAGAAAAATGTGCATTATTCAGTTTTTACCATAAATGCACCGATTGAAATTCAGAATTTATTTGAAATTTAAATGAGTTTTTTAGTAAAAGTATGTCACCTTTTTATGTTCGTTTGAGGTCAAATTGTATTATTGTTGTGTTGTGTTAGAAAAATGTAACATACCGTAAGTTACTTGTGCTTTATATTTTAAAATCTTTTTTATTATTTAATCATCTAAGCCCTGAACAAGATGCGTTAAACCTTCCAAATTCTTAAACAAAGAACTGAAACTTAACTCACACAATTCTTTCAGAAACAGTTTACATAACTGAAAATATACTTTAAAAGAACCTCATATATTTTTAAAATCACTTTTTCACAAATTAACACTAATAGAACTAAAAAAGAGTATTTACATCTAAACTAAATTTAAAAAATCTATCACATGTGGTATGGAACCAAGAACGCTGGCTGCATTCCCACGCTGGATTGCTATAGAAATCCTTTGCGCAAGGAACCAGCCAGCGTTCTTGTCTCTAGTGATGTCATTCAACATTTTTTTTTTTTTTTTTATAAATCACTTCGTGCTTTTACCCCACGGACCAAAAGTTTCGAAGCCAAGCGGTACGAACATATAATCAGTCGATAATGATGTATATTTTCGCCGCTTGGCTTCTTCATTTAAAATTTTCATAAACTAAACTTTGTACAATAAGTACTTCATTGAAATTGTAAAGACAGGTCTAATAAATAAACTACTGCCTAAGTTATACACTAGCATGATCCGTTTTAAAACTAACAAAAACCTGATTCTATTACTCCAGACAACATTAACTATTCAGCTATATAAAGTCCACAAAAAATAGAATTTGTTTCCCAACCTCAAACTTCAATAGCCAAAAATCACGACTTTTAAAACCTCAACTCATAAACTGCCAAACTGAAATCACCGAACACTAATAAAATAAGGTAACTTGTTCTGCTCATCTAAACAACACAAAATAGCATTTTTCGTGTAAACTCACCATTGTCTAGAAACTTGGTTTTAAACTTTTTAAGTTGGAAATTGGTTTTAAAAACTCGCGAAAACCAGTTTTTCGCGTAAACCTATTTGAAAGTTGGCGAGAAACTGCAAGATTAGGATGTACGGTGCGCAGATAACGTGGAGAAATATGGAACTGTTTTTGGAGGAATTCTCTAAGTTTTATATATGTAACTAGTGGGTGCTCGCGGCTTCACTCGCATTCGAATGTTGCATCCCTTATTTCACCCCTTTAAAAGTGGCATTTCCAAAAATCCTTTCTTAACGGATGCCTACGTCATAACATCTACCTGCATGCGAAATTTCAGCCCGATCCGATCAGTGGTTTGGGCTGTGCGTTGATAGATCACTATATCAGTCAGTCAATCAGTCAGTCAGTCACCTTTGAGTTTTATATTTTTTTATATAGATACCCAATAAATAAATAAATATTTCGGGACACTGCACACAGCGCTATCTAGCCCCACGCTAAGCAAACGCTTGTGTAATGGGTACTAGATAACGGATATAATACTATTATACTTTTTTTTGTAAATACATACTTATTACACATAGAAACGACCAGACTCAACACAAGTAATTATAATTTTTTAAAGTTCATAAATACTTGTGTCATGCGGGAATCGAACCCGCAGCCCCTAGATCAGAAGACAGAGCCACTACCAACTAAGCTAAAAGGCTAGTCAAAAAAATTAATGAAATGAATGATGAAGTAGGTATATGAATATTGTGATGAAATCCATCACTTAATAAAACTGAGAGAAGTTAAAGAGATCAGTTAGCATCAGATGCAACAGCATAGAACAAAGAAATAGCACTTAGCTGGGGGATCTGATAAGGTTCTTGTCATAAAAATAAAATAAATATGTGTCCAATAACTGGGATTATTTTCTACAGTTTCTAAGTAGTCATAACTTATACCTGTTTTTATTAATTTATCTTCTCTACAGTCCTATACCACAATATGAAAAGCAATACACGATACAACCTACTTAACTTTTCAGTACTAAACACTACAAAAAAACAACAGCAATTCAAAAGTGGAACAAATAAAAAATATCAAAGATTCATTCTGGCTGCTCCCGCTTGCACCTGAATATTGCACCAATGGCGGCTGAGAAAAGGAAAATGAACTTTCTTAAAAACTACAAGTTGGACCTACGAAATTACTTCCTCGGACACTGCAATAAAACTCTTTGGGGGAATAGTGGGGCCATGATAATAGCGGATTGTTTTTTTATTACATTTATTTTTTGGTCTATTTCATTACAAGTGTTAATTGGTTTGTTGTAGTCTACCTGTGAATTAAAGTAATTAATACTATAGATTCACATTTGTCTAAATAAGTACTTCTACATCTCATTCCTTTACGTGAATACAAGATTAAGATTTAATTATTTATTTAAAAATGTTGTCAATAAATGAAAAGTTAGATGCTCAGCTTAGTAACAGTTTGACTAAACTTTTTCAAAAAGATTGGAAATTGACAAAATATTATCTCAAACAAAAGTAAGTAATTAAGTACAATACATAATGAAATCCGTTTTTGAGCTACAATGTTTCAGAAAAGCATACTGATTACGCCATACCTACGTACAGAAAACAGCGTCAAAATACATCTACCTCTTAACTAAAACATATCATAGGTACTCGTAAATGGTAGCGTAATTTTAGTTCTAATTTATTTATTTAATAAGAACCATATTACATGCGAATCACAGTAATTGTAAGATTTCTTTTCATATATTACAAGTTAACAAGTCAAATAATTAAGTAAATTAAAATAAAAAATCGTGACAAACATAACTAAAAAAATACATACGCATTAATCGCCAAACTCCTAGCCCCACCACCTCACCCTTGGCGCGGGGCAGGGTGCACTAGAAAACATAATTGGGACTTTTTCTTCGGACTCTTTTCTTTGGTCCGGGACTCTTTTCTTTGGTCCGGGACTCTTTTGTTTTGCAAAGCGCTCCTTGGGACCCAATCGATGGAAAGGATGGACCAATGGACTGATTGCACTCAAATTGCTCTGTTGTAGTAAAGACTAATGATGCTGTGTTTTTGTACTATGTAGTTTTAGTTCGAGTTTTGGTGCTTTTATAAAGTGATTTTTAAAACAACCTGTACAGACTTGTTTCATGATAAGACGACTAAGACGTAAGCTTAATGGATAGCGTCAAATCAAGAATATACACTGGCGTTGTACATTTAGCTTAAGTTTATGTCAATAAAAACATTTTGATAAAAAGAAATGGAAAGTGTCGAGTTTTATCAGATAGAATGACACTTCGGGGTTTGAATTTCAAATCCTGCAGTGTAGCTGCAAATGTGTTATTAACTTCAAGACATCGCTAAAAATGCTATGATACCTCATGTAATTATGTGTTCATTAACTAATTAATAGTGAAGGATTGATTTGGACGCCTTCAAATCTCCAAATAAAATAATTCCAACAATTAGGAATGGGCACCACCGATGACAAAGGTGAAGCTATTATAATATGTATGTAATTGTATTTTGAATGTATTTTTGTACGTACGTAGAAATAATTGATGAAATCCATAGATTACCAGTAGTCCCTCCATAATAATATGTATATTATTATGTGCATAGGTAGGTAATTTTTGTATACAAAAACCTTGATATATTATTATTAAAAATCTAAACATAAGCTGAAACCTTTTAGTATCAAGCCACAGATAGTATCTTCAGTTTGAATTGAAATCAGGTGCTTAAAATGCAACTTCTGTGTTGCAATCTCAAGTTCACATTTAGTCTGCAACCTAAAATGCACATTTTTGCATTGTTGTGAATAAATGATAACGGTCGTGTTCAGAAAATGATGTTTTTTAACCTTTGCTGTAAGAATAGTTTGGTTTTTTTTACACATTTCAATTTATACTAACCCTTGAAGAAGGCAAGATTTGGTTAGTTTAAGTTATGTTTTCAACACAAATATATTTATTTTTCAAACAACATTGACAGTATATAAGTTACTAACAATATAAAAAGTACAGGCGAATTAGTTTCTTTTAATATATGTACTCGTAAAAGGAGTTATATCATAAACCAATTGCAGAATGTGACCTAAAAAAACCTTAAAATATCTCAGTCCATTTACAAAAACATTGATTGACTAGTGGACGCCCACGGCTTTACTTCCATTATCTCAAGGGTAAAAGTAACCTATAACAAACACTCCTAAGACCTTATACTACACCCATACCAAAAATCATGATAATCCGTTCAGTCGTTTTTGCGTGACGAGTGATTAAATAAACAGACAACCAGATAATCAGAGACACAGATAAACAGACAAAATTTCTAGAAATTGATGGAACGTGTTCGAATATTTTTAATGTTCAGACTTTCGACCCTCTTCGGCTTTATTATATGTACTGTACAAATATCAACTTTACGCAGACTGCCAGTCGAATCAGACATATCACTTTTAAAATATTTTAGTGACACTATCGCACTTTCAAAACAGCATGTTTTTTTTCATTCTCAACTATCTCGCTCTCTCCTCCCGCAGGTTGTATGTGCGTCTCCTTCGCACACACGTCCAATTATTAAACCGTTCTGATCTAATTAGCAAATGCCAATTTAGTGAACTGAATTGAAACAGGGGCGGATATAGAGAGGCTATTTTGATAAGAATATTTAATATTGCCTTAAATAAATTTGATGAGATAAAATTGCTATTTGTACCAATACTAGTTAGATAGATTGACAAGATTATACATTGAAAGAAAAAGTTAACAAATATAAAAAAAATCGTAATAAAAACACACACACACACATCTGAGTTTTTAGTAAAACTCTATATGAACCATTCGATTAAACTTGATCGATACCAAAACTTAAGGACTACAAAACAATCAACAAAATGAATGAACATTCCAACTACATTTATACTAAACTAATTACATTCAAGGCATACCTTTACTTGTAAACTTTAGAAGGTTTTTTGTTAAAAGACTTCAACATAAAAATAAACAGTTCATAGTTTTGAATAAAAATCTAATGTGGCTCAGCAGTTCCAGCGTCTGCCTTTCATCCAGGCGTACCCTGGTTCGAATCCGTTCCTACACCAATGACTAGTATTTTAAAGTTATGTGTGGATTTATTTATTTATTTATTTATTTATAACGGTACACATAACAGAATGAGTTCATATATAAGCCAAATACACATTCAAAACTGGTTTTGAACCAGAACAAATTCCTCAGGTGAGTGTACACAGCTTGAACAATATGAATTTGATTATTATTTTCAAAAACCTGTGTTGGACAGAGAATACAGTACCTAACTGGTACTGTATTCTCTGTCTAACAAACAACAACGATAAACAAGGACAACATAATTACAGACTAAATTTTATCTTAAAATTAGTGATCATGCATAGGTTTGCATTAAAATAGCTAGAACATTACGCTTGAATGTGGATAACACACAATTAAATACATCCAGTGACTGATGGTGGTTCGCTAGGATACTATTGTATTGGCGACACATTCTAACTAATGGGTTGTATAGAGATGTATTATTTTTATAAACACTGAGAGAGAATATATTTTGGGGCCTGCGCGAATTAGGGTTTATATTATTATATTTGCACTCGCTTAGCGGTAAAGGAAAACATCATGATGAAACGGTCAGGTTGGAGGACTACAAAATCCGAGGACATGTGTCTTCTGTGGAAGGACCTGGGCGCCCACCACGATGTATCTGCCCAAGAGAACTCCCCTAACTGCATTGCGAATAGTGTAAAAAACACGATAGTAAAAAAATAGTATCATTGTCATCTCCACAGATCCCCTGTGCCATCCCATAATGCGATGTCCATTGAGTCCATAGAATTGGTAATTGGAAATGCAGAGAAAAGAACCCGCCTGTTTACATGCAAACTAAGCCCTTGTACTCTTACTATTGTAGTTATTCGTGTTTTTTGGAATTAAATATTCTGTATTAAAATCTGATAAGTTCATATTGAAACAAGTAATTTAAATTACTATGTTATAATTTTTTTAAGCATGTAGTGACACTATGACAATTTACGTTTTTAAATTAATTTTAATTAATTTTTATTTATTTTAACAACTCCCTAAGTCGTTAAATAGTCGAGTTTGTAGTAATCAATTCCATGTACCAAAATTCGATGTAAAATGTTTTAGTTGTAAAAACCTGTAAGTACTTTTTTTTAATCAATGAGAATCAGGGTCATAACATACTTATGTATATTTTGCAAGCGTACATGCATACCTAATATGAAAACTATGCCATGATAGTTTGACTATAAATTAATATTCCTTTCTTAATTCTTTGCATCAATTACCTACAGCAATAAGCTATATTGATTGATTAAAACAGTTCACATATAAAAAAATGCAGAAGCTATTACTGTTTATTAACTTACTGGCCCTAAAACAGTTTTCACTCACGTGCAATTTGCGTATGTTGATACTTGTTATTGGTATCTCAAAACTTTTTTTTAAACAAAAATCTATACGTTTGTTTTATTGTTAAAAAAAACTAATATTTTTACAAAACAGGTTTGTTCGAGATTACATTGTTGGCGAGTACAATACGCACGTGCCCTATCTGTGTCACGTCGGATCATGACGTTTGTTGGTTTGTTTGTTTGTTTGCTTGTTGACTCATGTTTGGACTGATTTTCGGGTCACTGATAAAGAATGGGTAATATAGAGGCTGAGTTCATTTTGCGGGGTCACAACCCTCAGTCATGAGGAGTACGACTCATGGAGATTGGTATGGACATAAGTATAAATGACTTCCTCTAAGAAGTCATTTATATTTATGACTTCTTCGGTATGATGTTATATCTTAAATTTAAAAATACTTTCATTATCATGGTTTTTGAATAGGTTTGTTTTTACCAGAATGTGACTAAATATAATTAGCTATAAGTAAAAGTAGATAATTATTGAAGTTGTCATCTATTACCAAGAGTACAATATTAAAATAGCACCCAAATCCATTTGTTTACTATTCAACCATTAATTAAACACAAATGACGTATCTCTTTTGAGTCGTATGTCCTCACGACTGAGGGTCGTGTCTCCCCCGTAGAATTAATTCATTAGGGGAGTTCTCTTGGGCAGTTACATCGTGGTGGGCGCCCAGGTCCTTCCACGGAAGACACAATTTCCTGGGATATTGTGGTCCCCAAACATGTCGGTATCTTCACAAAGTTTTCCTTCACCGCTAAGCGAGCGCAAATTCACATATAATTTTAAAATACAAAACATTGGTGTAGGGCCGGATTCGAACCAGGGTGCGTCTGGATGAAACGCAGACACTGGAACCGCTGAGCCACACTCGCTTGTTTACAAGTGACGTATACAAGCGTGCTATATCTAACAAGTTCGTGAGAACAACCGACATTTTGCGTATTCACGAGATACCTCTTTTACCAACGTATTTTTACACGTCTTATCGCTTACCGTTCTGTTAACATTACTGTGACAAAAAAATGTGTAAGAATGTATGTCTGTTACTGAGATATTGACTTTTGATAATGGATTTCTTTGTTTTTTAGCCAGCTGCCGCGCCCAGTTTTTTTGTGGGCAATGAATTTTAACACGGATGTGATGTCGATTGTGTAGATTCAGTGGTATTACTGTTAACTGACATGCTAGTAAAAATTACCATTATTTCTACGACTAATTAACTAGATAGAAAACTGTTTTGTTATTGGTTTTTTCCATCATTAAATTATAACAGACAAAATATTTTTAACTAGTAATTAAAATCAATAACAGATTAGATATAAGTCTACGATATCTTGCGATCTTCAAGGCGAGAGTGAATCGGTTCTTACTAAGCAGGCTCCATCCTAGACCGTAATGATTGCTTACCATCAGGCGACTTACGGCTAAGTGCAAACCCATTCCTTGTTAAAAAACAGTTCTCGAATACCTAATTGTTTTTTTTTGTACATAAAAGGATAATTGACTGACTCTTCTTAAAAAAAACTTTCAGTAGACTTGATAACCTTTTTTTTGGAAGTCGGTTAAAAAGTACGTGTCTATGATCTAACAGGTTTGTGTAAACGGAAATTGTTTTTTTTTACATAGATATTTCTCCGATTCATATTTTTTTAAAATAATTAGGTAGCCATTTGTATCAATACAACACAACCTAATACCAAAAAACTTTAATAAACTTAACTACATAAATATTTTTACCCAAAATATCCTAACAACATTAACTCTAAGAATGACCCCTCTGCACACACACACTCACACACTCACACACGAGTGTGTGAGTGTGTGTGTGCACCCTAGTACTAGTAATTTTTCGCCTAGGTCCCTGTCTAGGTTTGTAACGAGCCCTGGGAGTAGGGTGCGCCTAGATAAAAGTAGGGATAGCAAAATAAACGTAAATAATCACATATTTTTTTTATTAAATAATCAAATTCACTGAAAATTAAATAGATTCCTTTTTTATGTCAGTTTAAATCAGACAAATCTACTTATGTAAATAATGTTTTTGCCAAACGATCTAAAAATATATTTTTATTACCCAATAACTTTTTCTCTTTCTTCTAAAATATTTAACTTAGAACCTCTTTAATAGTGTAAATAAGTTAACTGGCATGTAGACACCGCATTTGAAAAACTTTAATTTTGTTCATTGTAAGACCTAACCATACACCCCAGATAAACGTGTAATTAATAAAATTGTAGTACTATCATAAACAATAAATAAATAAATAATAAATAAATATTTCGGGACATTGCACACAGCGCCATCTTGCCCCACACTAAGAAAACGCTTGTGTCGTGGGTACTAGATAACGGATATAATACCTACTTATATACTTTTATTTCGTAAATACATATGTACTTATTATACATAGAAACGACCAGACTCAAAACAAGCAATTATACATTTTAAAATTTCATAAATACTTGTGTCATGCAAGAATCGAACCCGCAACCCCTAGATTAGAAGGCAGAGCTACTACCAACTAAGCTAACAGGCCAGTCAATACCACATCACATTCAAATTATCCGACAAAAATATCTGTTATTAAAGCTAATTAGGCCAAAACAATTAATTTGCCATCAGTACAAGAACCGAACCCTTTCTACCAACGATTTGTTTTAAAGGTCGTCGCCCTCTTGCCCTCTCTTTCCAACATAAACATACGCACATCCTCTATCTCCCTCTACAGGAATAGGGAATCTACGGAAACCTGTCAAGGAAAGACTTTTCATTTTCCACCGGAAGTCACGGATTTCGGAATTTATTTTTGTTTTCAAATGTTTTTATTTTTCTATTTTTACCCGTTAATACTCGAGGGGTCCGATACGATATTTAATGAAGGTTGAAAAATTTAAGGTAGATATATTATTCAGAAAGATTTACTTTCCTACATATATACATACATACGTACCTATGTATATACAAAAACAAGCCTTACTTAGCCTTGTATAACTAATCAACGATCATTTCGTATAGCTTGCAGTAATTAATTATTCTCCAAAAAATGTGTAGAAGTAACTTGATTTGATTAATAAATAGAATTCTTCTTATAGAATGAGAGTGGCCAACTTTGGTGTCGAGAGATTATCAAGGCACCCTGAGGGCCTCTGACATAGCTTAACGACTGCCAAAATAAAAGAATTATAAAAAAATAAAAAAAGATAAATAGTTTACTTAACACCACCACCAAAATGTCATTACGAAGCAGTACCAGACTTACCTAAATAAAAACCTTTCTTGACGCATGCTATAGAGTTATTTAGGAAAAGGTTCCAAAGACTCGCACCAAGCGGTTTGCTTCGACTTTCATCGTGCGAACAGCCAAACTGTGGAACTCCTTGCCCGGATCTCTTTTTCCCCTTGAACTATAATTTGTCGGTCTTCAAGTCGAGAGTAAACCGGTTTCTTCTAGGCAAACGCGCTAGATCGTAGATAACAACGTTGCTTAACATCAGGCAAGTTGTAGTCATGTAAAAAAAAAGTAGCTAGCGGTTACTAGCTTACTTTAAATATAAAAAACATATTGCTTCAATGCAATAACCTATCCAAATATCTTGTTCTGCATAACATATAACAGTTAACTTATCAAAGCCACATTAACGAATTCTAAAAACGACTAACAACTAAAAACGTGGCCTCCATTTTTAAACGCATTGCGCAAACCCACGAATCCCAGCAAAGCCGAAACCAAAACAAAACTTTAAGAAAATATAATTCGAAGTTCGAAATAAGAAACCGCCATTGGCGTAGGTCAGTAACCTAACCGTCATTCATTCCAATTTCAAACTTGGAATTCCGCGCGAAGAAGTCACACACAAGCGTTACGCACACATGTAAAGAATTGGGCGTGTACTATACTGTGTGTTATATGTATATGTGGGGCACACAGACATGCGTGGTTTTTATGGGTCGACACACAAACACAAAGAACACATGGGTCGGTCAGAAAGGAACTCGCTGTTTTGTGTTTTCGTTTTGTGATAATGAATAATGTTTATCTTTATTTAAATTGAGAGAGTATGTTCTCTGAAATTTTATGTTTATGACTCTTATATGTTTCCATACAAATTCGTACCTATTTGTATATTGTTTAGTATGTTAAACAATACGGTACTTATGGTCATTATTCATTTAAGAATGAATCTTTTACATCCATATCTTTTAATGGCAAAATTTCAAAGAAATATTTTCAGTAATTTATTTTAATTACTGGCTGACTTATTGATTTGGCTGAGGAGTCATGAACCTCTTTAATGAGGAATACGTAAAGCGGAATATTTAAGTAAAAGTAACCGTATTTATACTTGACGTAAGTACATTTGATTACCATACAGAACTTTTAATTACCTATTAAGACAAGCCGCAACTTCTTCAAAGTCGCAACATACTTTACTTAATTAATTAATTCAGTTTAGCATATGAGGATAAAAATTGGTGTTGATTATATTTTGATCATATTATGAAATATTGAACATATCTCACGATAATAAGCGTTGTGACACCGAATTTAAAGGTAAATAAGTTCTTCTTTTAATTCTCTTCAATATAATTTATTTGCAAATACCTACCCATCACAGTCAGCTTCTTCTTCTTCTCATGTTGAGAGTTAATTAAACCGCCCTAAGGGTCTCTGACGAGGCTTACAATAAAGATGTACTATCAATTACCATCAGGCAAGTTGTAGTCAAGCGTAAACCTATATCTTGTAAAAAAAATCAATATGGTAGCAACCATAAGTCGGCAGAATACCCTCTTCTCTTCAACTGTATTCTTTATTTAAATGACGTAGGCATGATATATGTTTGTAGTTATTAAATTATCTATTTTGTGGTTTTTCTTATATATTTTATTTATTTTTCTATCGCTATTCTATTACCTATGATTTTTTAAATAAATATACACTAAACTTCATCATCATCAAATTATGTAAGTAATACATTTTATATATTTTCCAATATGAACTCTCTATTAAACTTCAGTCAAAAAGCATTCAGTATTCAGAAGTCCGAATCACATTTCCAGCAAGCATTTTATGTAAAGCAGAACCCTACTTGTAAAATCAGTTTATTTATAGCCATCAAAATATTAACAAGCCGCAAAATCGGAACGTCTTTAAGTCCACGCACACAGCTATTCAACAATGTGTGCGTGTACCTGTGGCTGTGTGAGTGACTCACACAAAGATGGCGTGCGTTTGGGGTAGGTTAGGGCTCGATTTGGGGAGGGCCGAATGTTGGGCTAGGTTGGGACCTAGGGACAATACAGTCGCGGTATTGTGAAATGGCCTTTGTTTTATTCGATTAGCTGTGCCAGCGACTTCGTCCGCATGGAATAGTTATGATACCATAAAAACAGTTCTAGTGAGTTAATCTTAACAGATAGACATATACTGTTGCAGACATTTTGTTATATCATTTTAAGAGGAACAATTCTTTCATACATATTTTTGAAGCCCTCAAAGATGAATATTTTTTCCCGTTTTTTCCACATTTTCCATTGTTTCTTCGTTTCTATTAGTTGCAGTGTGATGTTATATAGCTTAAAGCCTTCCTCGATAAATGGTCTATACAACACAAAAATATTTTTTTAATTCCCACCAGTAGTTCCAGAGATTAGCGCGTTCAAACAAACAAACTCTTCAGCTTTTTAATATTAGTATAGATTTTTCTGTGTTTTTATGTTGTTTTCTGAGAAAATATGTAGTATAAAAGCGGTTAGTGCAAAAAGCAATTAGTGAGATAAGTTTAAAGCTATTATGTTCAAAAATAGCTATTTTGGTCGCAATATCGATAGGCGGAATTTTAAATGCAACAAGAACTTCGCTTTATTAAGTAATAAACATCAATTTTCTTGTAACGTGACTGGCCCTGGCGTGTGTTATTAATGGATCATCTCTATTTTTAAACGCAAATATTAAACAGTGTACGCTGAAACAAATGTGCAAGGTGTCGTTTTATAATCCCATTACTTGACAGATAAAGCGTTTCCACATTTACAAATGTACAATTCGCAAACAAAAAGAAAAAGTCAACCGATAAACGGTGTAAACTAAGATGCTATTTATCCGATAGTGCCATTCACGAGTTCAGTTACCCGACGATTGCATTCTTATTTCGTATTCAGACGTCGAACGCGTTACATTGATAGAAGTTAACGGCACCGGGCAAAAAACCGCCGGTTACCGGTTCTACCCGGTCTAACCGGAACAAGACCGGACCATTAAACATTCGTCGACGTTAACGCGTGATAACGCACATTTAAAAGTTAAATGCGAACAAGAAATAAAACAAGCCATAATCACCATTCCACTATCGAAACGAACTAATAAATTGTACCTACGAATAATAAATTGCAATTTGAATCGATAAAAAGGCATCCAACTCGAATAATTAAAGGCGCAATCAAAACAACGGGACAAAGAATCGAGCGAAATAGAAAAAGGTTGACATCACTTCCAGAGTAAAAAGTATCGCATCAAAACTGTCGAGCGAACGATCATTTGGTGTTTGTAATCTATGTTTGTAATAAAAAAACGTCGCAGCGGCCAATGCTCGTCGAGGGCAGTATACGGTGCGGCTGCGTCGCTCGCAAAAAACGGGGGTCATCGACCTCGCCGCGTGTCCTTCGAACGCACGCCTGTGTGCGTGAGTGCGTACGGAACACGAGCGTTTTTAACAAACCGTCCATGTGTACGTGCGGCGCGTAAAAAACATGCGTCGGTGCGAGTGTGTGAGTGTGCGTGTTTCCTCTTAATTTTGTCATCAGAACAACAATGTGGACGAAAATTGTTGCTGTTCTTGAACTGATTAGGTACTAACATATTTGCAAGGGATAATTTTAGAAAATAAGCGCCCCGTTCGCTTGTTTTACATTCCGAGCTCTTATTTTAAAACTTGTCATTTTTTATGATTGTGTGAGTAAATATTCGTTGAATAGAAGGTTTGTTTCGATGTCGTTGATCTTTATTCCGTTTATTTTTAGAACGATAAGTCGATAAGTTGCCTATATGTATAGATATGTCTATGTACTTAGGTCTACGGACTTATAATTTTATCGGTAATTTGAGTTCGTTCTATTTTTAATTTTAAGCTTACTTAGATCTTGTTCCTATAGGTCCTTATCTATACCTTTTAGAGTACTTAAGTATATTCTGGAAGATTTTAACTTACATGTTTTTAACTGCTTATAAGGAAAAATGTTTTATAAATACGTGCACAAACATGTTAAAAATTATAAAGTTTCTTGTGCCTATTCCACGTATTATGGTTTTCTATATCTACATATACCTACCTAATAAAGCTGTAGAGGCACAAAAATCTGAATAAGTATAGAAGATATTAGATAAAATGCTTGAGCACACATTAAATCCATAATAAAACACGTTTCAGCAATTTTATATTTTTTGTCGGTTTCTCTATTTTTGTTATGTATCTCTGTTGCTCTGTTTAGACGCTCATCACGCAAAAACGGCGAAAGTGTCATAGGCTACGTACTTTTTATCCTGAAATAATGTGAGCGAAGCCGCGGGCGTCCACTAGTATTTCATAAAAACAAAAACATTACATACTACAGCCACAAACATTCCAAATTCAAATAATTCCCGCCATCTAACTAAAAAGCTAAATTCGAAAATTTAAAAAACGAACTTGACAAAACAAAAGTCGGTCTGCATTCCAATTTAGCTAAAGCGCGTCAATTAGGCTAAGGGTAGGGACACACCGAGCAAACAACGCGGGCAAATATAGGTGCGGGCAACGCGCGGGAAATGTGGGCAAGGCGTGTGTGGTGTAAGTAACAGTTTATAGGTCACCAGACACGGTGCAATCACTGCTGTTACCTACTTGCTAATGTAAATTTTGTTATGCAGGTAAAATAAAATTGATAGTAAGTTTGT
The DNA here is from genome assembly GCA_927399415.1 of Macaria notata. Taxonomy (NCBI): domain Eukaryota; kingdom Metazoa; phylum Arthropoda; class Insecta; order Lepidoptera; family Geometridae; genus Macaria; species Macaria notata. The sequence goes on along the minus strand of OV656748.1, from coordinate 1,489,164 downwards.
AAGAGAATGGTCTGGGTTGGGTGATAAGTTAAATTGTTGGTTCTATTTTTTCGGTGGGGATTCAATTTTATGATTGGCAAGAATGTGAAAGATGATTGAGTAAATTAACTTATGGAATAACAGTATGTATCTTTAGACCTCTAAAATATATATTATAAGCATATTATAATATAGATCTTATATAGCTAGCAGCATTATAACACATTATAAAATATAAAAATTTATAAAATTATTTTAAATATTGTTATGAATTTTTAGTTATAGGTGCATTCTGGTATTTCTTGTTAATGCATGCTAGATTAGAACAGGAAAATGCTCGTTGCGGTAAATGTGCCAAAAAATAATTTAATTAATAATTTGACATTATATATAAAGGTTAACTGTATTGCGTCAGAAGCGATTTTTATAGATTATTAGCTAGCAGCTATTAATGTATGTAATAAAAACAATTAAATATATCAAAACTTGAAAATAGAAATAAAATATTGATATTTATATATTATTTTTGAGCAATATACTAAATTTGTTGAAATGAATTTTAATATACCTACCTAGATCGAATTGTAATAAAACGATTATGGGTTTAAAATAAAGCTTTATTATGTTGCAACACAACAGCTATCAGCGCTTCTCATTTTTGAGAGTAAAACGAATTTAGACAATATAAAATCGTCATTAATATCTTTGACCAATAAAAAAAATATTATAGTAAGTAACTCTTTTACATGATTTTAAGATTAACACAAACAATCAAAATCTATGTGTGCACCTATACACATAATTCATTTGAACTATTATATTGTAATGCATAATAGAACATTTCAAAAATTTAACTTTATTTTATTTATAAGTTATAACACAAATTAACTATCAAGCCAACAACATGTCTAATGGTAAGCATAACTTGTCTAAGTCCTCTAGCTCCCTATTATCTACATAAAAACACAAGTTTAACACATATATTTGACATTAGTAAGCAACAATGGCCGCTCCTTTGCCCCGCTGCCACAAATTCACGATCTAATTACGGTAAAAGCAGGTGTCGCGTCCGGTGTGACACTGTCTTTATGTATATCTACCTCGTCAAGCAATAATATTCTAGCTTTGGTATCTTCTAAAAAGAGTGTATTTGTGTAAAAGTGAAGTAATGAGTAGGTAGTAACTAAACGTTCTATACATAAAAGTGAATTAGATACTTAGTCCCATTTTTTTTAAAAGATACGCCAGTAGCTCAATCTTACATTATATTCTATTTGATCACAATTTAAGCATGATAGTACCACAAATATGACAGTGCTAAATTATAAATAGGTACGACATAAATGAGTGTGCTTGCTAATAAATTTTGTATTTGTCAGTAAATACCTATATTTTGTATTTGTATTTGCTATTATTAAAATTATATTGTTTAAAAGTTCAAAGGTCCCTCTAAATATCCCAGTGGGAAAATCATGCTAGGACCGAAACGAGTAGCGTCTTTTGGTATCGGAGACCAACTGAGCCGCAGCGCCAGCTATAGTAAGTAAGTAAACTATATCTTTTACTCGCGTCGCTTCGCTCAATGAGTAAGCAACATTATCGAGTGAGTTTGTACCGCGAGTGTGGACGAACCTTTATGGCGCGTATTATTACTACAGTTAGTAAGTTAGTTTGATTAGATTGGAGTGGAAGATTTTTAAAAATCGAACGCGTTAGTATTTTTCTCTTTGTTTTTTATTATTTTGTTCTTTGTTTAAAAAGGTTGTTATAGATAGAGTATGTATAGAGTAGAGTATTATAAGAAGTCTTAAACTATTTTAATAGGTTTAAGTGTACAATTTTAGTGTGTTTTAGTTAAATTGATCTCGATGATGATTGAATAATTGAACTTATTCGTTTTTAGTAGGTGCTCAACTATAAATAATTTTCACTATCTAAATAAAATTAACATCTCATGTTAATTATTATAGCTGGTAAAATGTTTGAAAAGAAGGTTGATCAACTTTCCCTTCTACATTTTTCCTACTAAGTATAATAAATACGCTGTTCAAATTTAAAATGAAACAGTGTTCCAAAAGCTTTCCACATGGTTGGCATTACAAAACAAAAACCATTGTACGCCCACAAAATACAACCTAAAAAGTTGTTCGTCGCGTTAACGTACCGAATTCGCGACAAAATCATCAAATGGGACGAAAACTAACAAAACATCATCATGGTAGCGACAAAAAAAGACAAAACACTAACGCTAGCAACCTCGAAGCTCATGCAAAAAAACGAAAAAAATCATCAGTAAAAAACAAAAAAGGTCATTGTCCACATCAAGTCAGTGGAATTGCCAAGCTCCGCCCGCGCTCGCTATTGGAGGGCCGGAGTTCGAAATTTGAACAAAAACCCAACCTAGTTCCGCCTTCAAATGTTTTTTCGCGGACCAAAATGGCGGCACTATTTGTTTATAGAACGTCACTAGCGCGCGTCTATTGTTTCGATAATGTTAATGTTCAAATTTGGAACGGTCGCATTTAAATGTGAAATTGTAATTCGTCGGTACAATTCGGTTTGTGTGTCGAATAGTGATGCAAACATACATTAATGTACCTACCTAGAACTATTCTAATTCAAATAAAACTGATTTTAAGTTAAATTTAAAAGTTGGTGACAAGATCATACAACCAATTTTCACCTGTAATAAAAAAATACGAACCATAAACCGTGCATGATTAGCAAACTATCACCCAGTTACAGCAACGCGTTTTTAACTATAGGTACGAACTTTTATACTTAAATGTCCTCTGAGGCAACATACAAGATTATGTCGAATTTGCCTATGATTTTTTTAGAAATGTCCTCTACATAGTCAACATAGAAGATTATATAAAGTTTAGTGACATGCTGATAAAAATATTTTGATCATAATACAAGTGGGTGCCCGTGACTTCACTCGAGTTGTTTTAGAATAAAAAGTCGGGTTTATTACTTTTAGGACCCTATGCTATCTGTGATCTAAAACCACAATGATATTATGTCTAAGCTATGATACTTATGAAAATAAACACTCTTTATACTTCTTCTTCTTATCGACTCAAAGTGGCCAACTCTGGTGTCGAGAGTTTATCAAGCCGCCCGAAGGGCCTCTGACTTGGCTTAACGACTGCCATACTAGACAAACAGCAGGGACCTACTATTTAACATGTCATCCGACCCACTTCGCATCCGCTAGCTAAACTACGGGCGCTATAAACAGTGTAATTTTCGCATCTATATACAAGATCGCAAAAAAAACCTACTTAAAAGTGTTAAAATGATTTACAATACATAGGTATTTATTTAATATATTTTCCAAATAATTCCCCCATTGGTCAATCCCGGATATCTAACTGTTATCAGCGCCTATTAGATAATGTTTAATCCACCAGATACGGCGTGTGGGCTTCAAGTGGAGACCTTGGTTCTATCTATGAGTCAAAATGGCGGTATAGTAAACTGAAATTAATAAGCGACTGCGGCTCAGCGGTTCCAGTGCCTGCTTTTCATCCAGACGCACCCTGGTTCGAATCCGGCCCTACACCAATGACTTGTATTTTCAAGTTATGTGCGGATTTGCACTCGTTTAACGGTGAAGGAAAACATCGTGAGGAAACCGTTATGTTTGAGGACCACAATATTCGAGGACATGTGTCTTCCGTGGAAGGACGTGGGCGACCACCACGATGTATCTGCACAAGAGAACTCCCCTAACTAATTAATTCTGTGGGGTAGTCACGACCCTCAGTCATGGGGAAATACTACTCAATGAATAAGTAAACTGAAATAGTTGCGTGAAAAGTTGAATAAATTCACAACTGTATTAGAGGAATAGATTTTGTAAGCTGTACTTTATATCTTCTTTGTTCTTTGCTTATGTTAGTTTAACTTTTTTCTTTTTTATATATTTTTGTTTTTTTTTTTAATTTAAGCTTGGCCCAAAATTTAAGCTTATCGATTATAGTTATTATAAGTATTCCTATCATAATCTTGAGTTAATCAATCTATAGGCAAGTGCCACGTTAAAAAAACAACGGACCAAGAAACCAGAAAACATATTTTAGCTGCTATTTTTTGTATGATTGCCTGTATTTTTTTTATTTGTATGAATAAAAAAACACAAGTTAAGCAACATTGTAGCTCATGATCTAGCACATTGGATTGACCTATATTTGAATTACAATCCATGTAAACTATTATTAGCCCCAAGATAAAACATCATTTTCCAAAAAGGTATCATTATTTATCTGGCAACCCTACCCAGATTCACTCTCGCTCTCGCAGCCGGCGCTGCCTGGCGTCCCGCCAACACTAATTTGTGTCTATTACTTTGTTTGTTTGTTGTTGAAGCTGTTGACATTTACGATTTAAATAACTTCACCACAACTATATGGGATTGGTATAGTTGACAGGTAATTGGGTGAGGATAATAGTTTATTTCTCAATTATGTATATCAAATCAGTTTATGTTAAACAGTTTGTTTATTTTATTTTTATCTCTTCTGTACGTTTCATTGATTTTTGTATAATACTGTCTCAAAATAAACTATTTGTGATCAGTTTTTGCGATGGTATTTTAATGTTTGTTCGTTTGTAGCATTTTCTTCTTTCTTTCTCTAAGAGTCGTATTACCTTACAGCTGAGGGTCGTGACTCCCCTGCAGAATTGATTCGTTAGGGGAGGTCTGTTGGGCAGATACATCGAGGCGGACGCCCAGGTCCTTCCACGGACTATTTTCTTAAGAGCTTAAAAATTTTATTGATGGGTATGGGCCTCCCTTTGTATGTGTCATCTGCGTCGACTTTGTGCATACCTCATCCAGGATAACAATTATTTATTTATTTATTTGATTAATGGGCGAGCAGAAAATTGCTGATGTGCCCATATCACACTGTGTCAAAATTGTTTTATATAGTCCACACAAAGTTCAAAATTATACAGTCCACTAGTGCAATGATGACAAGTTAACAAGAGATTTTTTGGTTTTCTGTAACCAGTCATCAAGCCACATTTATTGATTGAGGACCATTTATGTTTGAGGACCACAAAATGTGAGAAAGATTAGAAAATGTGGCTTCCCAAAATCTGGGTCCCAAAAAAACAAATAATAATAGTCACATACACATAAACAAAAAAGTCTGAAATCTTAAGAAGAATACTTTAACGGAAGCTGTGTTTCTTGTGATCTACAATACAGGAGTCTTCAAATGTGGAGTAAATAAGAACCTTCCAGGTTATCATATTTCATCCAGTTTGTCAAACGTGGAGTTTATGAGTAGCGGCGGAAATCAAGAAAATCAATAAAGGATGTGAATGAGAAAAGCGGCATTAATTAGTTACGTCAATGAACTTGGTTTGATGACGCAAAAAGTACAAATGTAATACAAATAAGTATTCCAAACTCACTAACCACCAGAACTAGTACCCCCCCCCCCCCTCACCCCCTATTTCCCCGTTAAATAACTAATAAAATAGCCGCTCCGGTCTGCAGCCCTAAAAACTGTGAAACACATTTCCTCTGGGATCTTTGACCGTCTCGATAAACTAGGAGTGACGAACAATACTTGGATGGAGGTGGCATTTTGACTTAATAAAGGTGGGTTAAAGAAGTTTTAACGAATATTTCTTTATATTATCTTCATAATAAACAAGTACCCTATACTCTCGGCGTGTTAGTATAAAAGAAATAACGAAATAAAAAAAATTGGGTCCACGTGCATCATGCTATGAGGTATGTTATGACTATAATATAATGAGATAATACAGATAATATTTAGCCTTCTTTTGTCTTTTATTTTTTCATGACTTAGAGAAGGCAATAAAAATTTTCAGACAATATTTTTTTTATTTTTAGACTTCCATACAAATCTGCTCTAATAATTCACGCATAAGTCAAAATGACAGTCAAAATCCAGATTTATTGCCTTAGCATTGATTTCGTAGCATTTCTTGTAGCCGCGTAGTAGACAGCTACAAGGCTCTACGCAAAAATCGTCGACTCTATTTTTAAGCTCATAAAATTTAATGATGTAGATAATTTTTAATGTAATTAATATTCGCCCGCTAGAATCGGTTCAATATACGCAATTTCTTCTAGGCAAGCGCGCTAGACCGTAGACTATAACGTTGCTTACCTCATAATTTACTTGTTTTAAAGTTTATTTGAGCAAGTCAAGGGCAAGTTTGTAATTAATTAAGCTACAAAGTTGTTTAGTCCGACAATTTCAATGTGGAACTGTAAAGCTTTAAATTTACATCTAGCAATATTGGGCTGTAAATTTTGAGTTTTCAATGTAGAAGTATAAATTTAGTGCAATAAAAACAACTTTTTTATTAGTACACAAACGGATTCTAATAAGTTATATCTACACTACCAATTAATGAAAATCACATCAACATTGATACTATATGTCAGTTAAGTTAATGTTATACTAATCAAGTAAATAATACATGAAAAAAAACTTGCAGAAGTTCGTTCACTTTTATACGATAACTAGTGGACGCCTACGGCTTCGCTCGCAATATTTCAGGATAAAAAGTAGCCCATGAAACTTCATATCTCATACTACCATCATACAAAAATCATGATGATCCGTTCAGCTGTTTTTACGTGATGAGCGATTAAATAAACAGAGACACAGGTCAACAGATAAACGGGGAAAAATCTAGAAATTGTTGGAACGTGTTCTGCTATAAACTCAAAGTATCCAATTAAATTTTACATATTTTTTTAAATATCCTCAATTTTCAGACTTCCTATCCTCTATAGCTTTATGACAAGTATATGTATAGATAAAGCCTCATGCAAAGGTATACAATACATATCTTAGCATGAAGCTATACAAAATATAATATGCCATATCCTTGTATTCTTTCATCCCCCACTGACCGCGTCTTCCAGTTTTATAGGTCGAAACTAAGTATCGACCCGCCTTTGTTATATCTTGTTAGATTCTCACCACCTTCAGGATTATAACTGTCTGAACCTCGTGCTTTCTAAGTAACTACTTGGATGATATAAGTCATCTCTCTCTTTGAGTCGTATTACTCACTAGTGGATGCTCGCGGCTTCGCTCGCATTAAGTAGTAAAACTTGCATCCCCTATTTCACCCCTTTAAAAGTGGCATTTACAAAAATCCTTTCTTAGCGGACGCCTACGTCATAACATCTACCTTCATTCCAAATTTCAGCCCGATCCGTCCAGTGGTTTGGGCTGTGCGTTGATAGATCATTATGTCAGAGAGATTACTGAGGGTCGTGACTCCCCTATTTTCACCACCTTTTAGGATTATAACTGTCTGATCCTTGTACTATCTAAGTAACTACTTGGATGATATGAGTCAGTCTCACTGACTACCTAATCTAGGTCCTATACAGCTAAAATGAATGTAATATTAAGATATTGAATCAGGCGTTACTTTGCGGATATCCATTATAACTGAAACTCTGGAGAAATATGTAGTGTTTTTCCGCTGCGACTGCTCCTTAACCAACATCAAACAACAAACTTGATGGTTTTTAGGTGTGTTCCTCCAAATACCACCGCCACACCTCACCTCCTAACCAACGTGGCCTCCGTGGATCTCAAGATCTTCCCAACACCGCACCTTGTATCTTGAAGCTTTGTATTTAAGTAATTTTAATTAGTAATAAGATTTCTTTACTTAAAATTATATCAATGTTGACGAGTCATAATTGGTGCCAATTCTTATTGCAATAAGTTTGTTGAAATTCTTTATGTTAATAAATGATATCTATATCGATAAAAGTAAGTTCGTATAAAAGTGTCAACTCATGTGTCAGAGTTATCAAACCACCATAAAGGCCAGAGTCTCCAGTCCTATTTCCTCATGGCCGAGGGTCGTGACTCCCGACTCTAAAAGTGAGTAAGACAATATGAAACCAACTTATTAAGGCGATTCTTAAGTGTTTTGAAAATTGGATCTATTTACTTAAAACATCTAAATTTAACCAATTTTGATCGAGTACAGGCATGCTCCATCTTGGATCATAGTGTTTGCTTGTTCGGACATTGCTTAAGCTACATATTGGTGTTCACTGGGAGCCAAGAGATGGACGGAGAGAGCGTGGCCGACCAGTCAGACGATGGAGAGACGATATAGAGGCGGTGGCGGGAAAACTGTGGACAAGAACAGCAAAGACGAGGAGCACATGGCACAGTTGGAGGAGGCCTACGTCCAAAGTTGGACGATCCCTTAAATATTATTAATATAAATTTGACGTCGCATGTACATATTTTTTTTGTCATTTTTGACATTATGAAAATTACTTGACAATAATTATAATCTTAAAACTAAATCTGACAAACATATAATTTTAAACAGTGGACTGATAACCACTGCTTACTTGTAGTAATGGAGGTCAGTGACTAATAACATTATACATTTGGAATTTGACTATTGAATGAAGGGACATAAAGGCTATTTTTATTTTATTTTATTTTACATATTGGTGTAAAGCCTGAGTACTATAGTGTTAAAAAATTACATTTCATCGTCTAAACAATTCAGATTTCAGTGTACTTGCGCAGTATAACAAGAGTTCGGAGAAAAAATGGTTTGAGGCATCAAATTCACAATCAAAGCAGTTCAGCTGCTGTCTTTATTGATGCATTGTCTTTAACTCAAACACTACTGTTTGGTATTTTTTACTTTTCTGGTCTTCATATCGAATGAGAGTGGCCAACTCTGGTGTCGAGAGTTTATCAACCCCCCTAAGGGCCTCTGACATGGCTTTACGACTGCCGTACTAGACAAACAGCCGGGACCTACGATTTAACCTGTCATCCGATTGGTCAAATAACTACTATTATTTGTTACTTTTCTGGTAAAATCTGTATTCTAGACACCTATATTTGTTTCTATATTATAGGGGTTGGTTTTATAACCTACTAACTAAAAATGATAATATGAATAAAGAATTAAATACATTTATTGGGACACGAAACAACAAGAGATACAGAACAATACAAGATAAAGATATATACAAGTAGGTACACGTTTCATGTCACAATCCGGCTCCAACTCAGCATGTGCTGGATGCAAGCATCCAGCGCTGGTCTTCCGTTGGAACCGGCAGGCCAATCATTGCAATAATTGATTGAATTCAGTAACTTTACCATTTTTTTACCACAAGTTAACCATTTGAAAGCCAAATCTATTTTGATTCGCTTGAGCTTATTTCACTTCAAGTGATCTAATTGTCAAATTCCTAACTGTCTAGAGTCTAGTTTGAAAATTAGCTACATAATCATCCATAGAGTTCTACTATTCAGATCCTCTCTTTGAGTCGTATTTGCTCGTGACTGAGGTTCGTGGCTCCCCCGCTGAGTTAATTCGTTAGACTTCTCTTTGGCAGATACATAGTTGTGAGCGCCCAGGTCCTTCCACGGAAAACACCATGTCCTCGGATATTGTGATCCTCCAACATGTCGGTTTCCTCACGATGTTTTCCTTCACCGCTAAGCGAGTGCAATTCCACATATAACTTGAAAATACAAGTCATTGGTGTAGGGCTAGATTCGAGCCAGGGTGCGTCTGGATGAAAAGCAGACACTGGAACCGCTGAGCCACACTCGCTTTTATCGCAGTCATCGTGTCAAACTACAAACAATGAATGAATGAATGAATGAATGAATGAATGAATGATTTATTGGTCTGTGAAACTAGGTGCTAAGGTGTTACAGTATATAATATGTTGCTTAACTAGACAAACATTTATAGCGTATTGTGTCACTAGTTTCCACCTGAAAGGCTTACAGACTTTACAACTAATAATATAAAGTTACATAATTTGATTTAGAATACATTCTTATTTAAACTTATCTTTGAAAAACAAATCAACACTGTAGTAAGCTTTTTTACATAATAGTTCATTTAGCATACATTTAAAAACATTAAGGTCATCTTTACATCTAATACTCTTGGGAATGTGGTTGTATATTCTCGGAGCCATCCCAAATACACTTTTATTGAGGTATGCAGTATTGGTAGGTATGTTTCGTATTTTCCCTGCATGCCTACTGTCAGCTGGCCACATTGTAAAATGTTCAGGATTCATTTTAATAAAAGTTGAAATTTCATATATTTGAATACATGGTAAAGTTAATATCTTTAGCCGCTTAAAATGTTTCTTACACGAGGCCCTTCGGCTTAGTCCGCAGATAGCTCTTACACATCGTTTTTGCGCTCGGAATGCTTGTATACTATTGGTGGCATCACCCCAAAACATTACTCCATATCTTAATATTGAAGCTGCATGACCATGATAAGCTGTTAACAATGTGTTCTCACTGGCAACCTTCCGTAGTTGATACAGTGCATAAGCAAATTGATGCAGTCTTTTACATAAAGTATTTATATGGGATTCCCATGTCAACTTGTTATCTACTGTCAGTCCTAGAAAACGTGTGGTGTCTACCTCATTTACTTTTTTACTGTTATGTAGAATATCGAAATTTAATTTGTCATTATGTCTATTTCTAAAATACATTAAGTTAGTCTTTTCAATATTAATTTTTAAATTATTATTATTCAACCAATTGATAAGAGATGTCAAAGTATAGCTAATGTCAGATTCTAAATTAAATAATGTGTCATGAATGAATAATATTGTGCTGTCATCTGCAAATAATGTCATAGGATGTCTGGTAGCTTTTACAAAATCATTGATATATAGTAGAAATAGCAATGGCCCCAGCACACTACCTTGTGGGACTCCATATCGCATATCTTTTTTATCTGATTCATATGCCTTTAAGGTAATTGTTGTTGGACATAATCTACTGACAGACGTGAGTTGAGTTCTTCCGCTTAAATATGATTTTATAAGTTCATGTGTATTACCTCTGATACCATATTTATATAACTTATTTAGCAATATATCATGCCGAACATTGTCAAATGCTTTTGACATATCCATATATATTGCTATCACTTTTTTTCTTTTGTCAACATTAGTCATTACTTTATGCAGAAAGTCATATATGGCCATATTTATGCTCTTATTCTTCCTGAAACCATACTGGTCATTGGTAAATATCTGATTTTTTTCCAGGTAACGATATATCCTATTATAAATAAGTTTCTCAAAAATTTTTGAAAATACAGAAAGGATTGCAACTGGTCGGTAATTACCTAATTGATCTTTGTCACCCTTCTTAAATAGTGGTTTAACTAGGGATACTTTTAATGCTGTAGGAAACACACCTTGAGATATACACAAATTAATTATGTGGGTCAAAATTGGCGATATACTAACTGATACCTCTTTTGCTACAGCGGTAGATATACCGTCTAATCCAACACTGTTGGTGTTTTTTAGATCACATATTACTTTCAATACATCAAATGGTATAGCTGGTTGTAAGAAAAGTGATTTAGTTTGTTGTTCATTAAGAGTGTCTGTGAAGTTTTTCTTTGAATTAGTATTGGAATGAGCTACATTTACAAAATAATCATTAAAGCAGTTTGCTATTTCAACTGGATCTACTATAGCTTTCCCGTCTCCATTTTTTATAACCGCCACTGTTTCATTTGGATAATATGATTTTTGTTTGTTAATAATGTCCCATGTGGTCTTTGATTTATTATTTGACTTCGTTATTTGATAATTGTTTTGTGATCTCTGTGTTAGTCTTATAATTTTTTTAAATTTTTTTGCGTATGTCTTATACAAATCTTTGGCCTGAGATGTTTTTGCGGTTCTACATTTCCAGAGAAGGTTGATTTTTTTCCGAGCACAGGTTTTTATGCCTCGTGATACCCACTTTGGAGTTCTAATGTGTGTTCGTTTAACCTTTATCATTGGGAAGCACATGTTATAAATTAGAGTAAAGGTCTCGTAAAATATATTAAATGCCTCATTGGCATCATTGGAGCTGTATACATCACCAAAGCTTATATTACAGATATAATCTCTAAATTTACGCCTGTTATCACTATTCAAGTCTCGTTTAGTTATGTACCAAGTCTTAATTCGTGAACTTTTTTTAACTGGGCATTTGAAATATTGAGCCGTATGATCAGATAGCGCTAGTTCCAAAATTTCACCAGATGCACCACGAACGTTATGAATTACATTGTCTAAACAGGTTTGACTCTGTGGTCTCGTTGGTTCATTGAATTGAAATTTTAAATTACGCTTTGTGATAATTTGAGCAAACTCTTTTTTGTTAGTATCGTTTTGTAGGATATTGATGTTGAAATCCCCGCATATAATAAACTTGTAATCGTGAGAAATAGAATATTTATCAATTATAATTTTTAGTTGATTGAAGAATGCTGTAATGAATGCTTTCTTTTTCCTAGGAGGTCTATAAATACACAAAACATATAACCTGCTATTCTTTAGCTCAATCCCTGAACATTCAAGAATTCCTGGTAACGATAGATCAGTGCTTAAATCATCAAGATTTTGGAATTCCAAATCATTTTTAATTAGAATGCAGGATCCGCCAGACCTATTCTCTCTACAATAATATGATGCTAAAGTATATCCTGGGATTGTTAGAATAGATGTATCAGATTGCTTCATATTATGTTCAGTGAAACATAAAATATCTATAAATTTACCATCTGCCTCTAAATTTGATATATTCACTGTGACATCATTTGATTTATTAATAAGTCCATCGATATTTTGGTGCAATGTTTGAATACTTTTATACACGAAATAAATTTATGTTGTTGTTAACTTTTGGAATGTCATTGGTGAGATCTTCATTGTCATTAACTTCAATAGCGTCAGTTTTACCGTCGTTGTGTTCACTTGTAATAAATTTATCATTGCATGTCAAAGGATTGGAAAAGTAGTCATTATCTGTTTGTGTGTCCTTATTTACCATTAGTCTTGTCATTTGAGCTGTCTTGTCAATATTATTAATGTGTTTAACAAACAAATATATAACCACGTCTTACGTCAAAGACGATATAAGTTACCTTACCTTATCTATCTCTACCCATATCAATAGGCAACTAAGTCACCGAAAGCCGAAACCTACTATCTAGGTATAATGTCCACATACTTAGGTATAATCTATGTATGTAATTACCACCCCCTACCCCCAGATCTTAGATTACAGTAACACAGGGAAATGTCGACCATTGAACCTGAATTCGGACAGACAGTCTTGAATTGTATGTATGTATGTGTTTATTGATTTATTGAGAGAAGTATTTGGTTGGTTGGGACAGTTTTAGTTTGTTGTTTTTTGGGTATTGGTTTGTGTGTTGTTTGTGATATTGTTAGTGCTGTATAATTTAAGTTTGATAAATATTTTTTAAAGAAATTTTACAAAGAAAGCTTTTAGTAATATAGTTTCATTAGTGGGTGCTCGCGATTACGCTCGCATTAGAAAGTAAAACTTGCATCCCCTATTTCACCCCTTTAAAAGTGGCATTTCCAAAAATCCTTTCTTAACGGATGCCTACGTCATAGCATCTACCTGCAAGGCAAATTTTAGCCCAATCCGTCCAGTTGTTTGAGCTGTGTGTTGATAGATCACTATATCAGTCAGTCAGTCAATCAGTCAGTCACCTTTGAGTTTTATATATATAGATATGTACAGTTATGGTTACTACTCCGCCTTGTTTATATATCAATATACATAAAAGTTGTTTTAGTTAGGAAGTGTTGTCTTTTTGAAAAAGTTATCTAAACATCAAATAAAAATATTATGACATCCATGACCGAGAACATATTAAAAAACCTTAAAAAATAGTTTAAAAAAAAAGAAAATTACGGTTGATATCTCGACATCTCTAAATCTCATTCAGAACTTAAGCATGTATTATATGTTTGTACAAAGTATGCATAATTTATTAGTGAATTCTTCAAACACCTATCAATACGCATAACTCACAAACGAGATTAAAAATGGCCAAACAATTCGTAAACAAGGTGTTGATAAATATTGATAAATAATTAAACAAGGAACCGGCAGTAATCTGTTAGCAAAAACATAGTGATTAATAAATACCTTCTGTTTGTTTACTAATCAATGACTTTGCACATGTGTTATAGCATGAAGATAATTTGAGTGATTTTATTTGTTTCGTTAGTTTTTGTAAAAATAAAATAAGATAAGATAAAGATAACTTTATTGGTCAAATACTTAGGTTCTAATACAATTTTGATCGCTACACTATAGGATGTAATGAAAATGCTTGCAGTATTTTTTTCAGATTTTCCCATAAAAATTATATATTTTCATATTTTTTTAATTTTTTTTCTGAAGGTACAGACACAATGCAGGCTAACAGATTACAAACAAAACACTGGGACGGATAAGACTAAACCTACAGTTCAAAAAAGTCCGTACTCAACACTCATGTTGGATTCTGAGAGTTTTACATATTTATTTATGAAAAATACCAAATTGATAAGAATAATAAATTTATAATGATATTTATTGGTTTAATCCTTTTTTATTAATGGTACATTACAGACCAATCGTAAATAAATAACATATTGATCAACATTTCTGCCTTTATAACAAATAATATTACAAAGTAAATCTAAATGGCCTTTTTCTGGAACAACGTATCAGCATTGCCATCCAGCGTGGTAATGCGGCCAGCATGCTGGGTACGCTGCCCTCTGGTAGTGGGCTGGAGCACTTAGATTATCTTTAGGCTTTTCTAAAGATTTTCTAAGTGCCCCTTTTTGTAGTAGTTAGAAGTAGTATGTTTAGTTTTCCTTCACTTGTTTTTATATTGTATTATTGTAAATAAATTTTATCTAAATAAAAATAAAGAAAAGAAAAATAAATAAATTATAAAGACCGGGACGGGTGGCGTACAAGAAGAGAGGCCTATGCTCAGCAGTGGGCGATGTTTATGATGATGATACAAAATCTCATAGCACTGTTGATATTCCATTATGTTAGGCTATTTATCTATACTAATATTATAAAGCTGAAGAGTTTGTTTGTTTGTTTGAAAGCGCTAATCTCAGGAACTACTGGTCCGAATTGAAAAATTCATTTTGTGTTGAATATACCATTTATCGAGTAAGGCTTTAGGCTATATAACATCACGCTGCAACTAATAGGAGCGAAGAAACATTGGAAACTGTGGAAAAAACGGGGAAAATTATTCATCTTTGAGGTCTTTGGTTGCGTGTGCTGCGAAAACGGTTCAAGATATCAAAAAAATACAAATACAAAAATCTTTATTTCTTTAAGTTTACATAAAACAATGTGCAGGTGATACAAAAAATAATATGTTCATGAAACATCAGTGGATCCATCCCAGAGGTTGACCCTCAGCCCCGAACTAAGCTTAAGCTTGTGTGTCAGATACTGGAGATCTTCCCCAAGGATCGAAACAAAGACTTACAAGTATTAAGTATTTTTTTATCAAAGTGTAAACACCTACACAGTACGATGTCTCTTTAAGGCTGCAAGGCCTGTTTTCGGACATCGGTACAGAGTAACTAAAAATAAATGGATAGTGGTCGCCGCTGACGCCATCTAACTTATTATAAGATTATATTACAAATACATTTTTTAAGGTTCATATTTAGGTGTGTGTGTGTTTTATAGTATAAATTGAATGTTGATGTGTGTAGAAGTATGAAATTAGAGATTTAATGTCTGTGTCTGTTTGTGTGTGTGTTTTTTACTGTCGTAGAGAAATGTGTATGAAAGGATTATTTCTCTTGAAATAATCTAATAAAATGTTCGGAATTGTATATGTCTCTCTTTTAAGGTTAACTCACTAGAACCGTTTTTATCGTAATAACTATTCCACGCGGACGAAGTCGCGCGCGCCAGCCGAAATCATGAAGACCGGGACGAGTGGCGTACAAGAAGAGAGGCCTATGCTCAGCAGTGGGCGATGATGATACAAAATCTCATAGCATTGTTGTTATACTATTATGTTAGGCTATTTCTAAGTAATAATAACATATTATAACGTTATTTTCACCAGGAAATATTTTAATAGATACTTATAAACTTTCACTTCTATTAATCTAGTGTACGAGTACTATAAAAACGAGAACTCTCAAAGCAGATGGATTTAAACTCGTAACTATAAAAAAGCTTAGTAGATTAGTCTGTCTGTCTCTAGTCATAACTCTCTAGCGAAAAATCCAGTTACTAATTAAAAAATAAATTTAGATAATCCATGAACAAAGCGCATCTAACAAGGTTTAAAACATCAAGTTCTATAGAAGTTAGTATATCTTCATCTTGTTATCGAATGAGAGTGGCCAACTCTGGTGTCGAGAGTTTATTAAGCCGTCCTAAGGGCCTCTGACATGGATTAACGACTGCCGTACTAGACTAACAGTCGGGACCTACAATTTAACGTGTCATCCGACCCACGGATAGTATATTACAGGCTTTATGATTGACGACTACCATTTATAGTAAATATTTTTCTACACTCTTCTTCTTCTGATCGAACGAGAATAGTGCACTCTGGTGTAAAGAATGTATTAAGCCCTAAGGGCCAAAAATAAAAACTACACTAAATTGTATAGGTATAATTAAAACTTAAAGTTTTTAAGTCTTTTTGGAGCAATAGTTGAACCTGGCACTAGAACTGCGTGGGAAGATTGGGATAACAACATACAAAGCAAAACAGGTAGAGGTATCTCCCTGTACATAGATTTATATGAGTTTGGATGCCTGTAAGTTAAGTGATATCTTATAATACCTATTTGCGTATATTATTACTGTTATGAAAAATTGATAAGATTAAATAAATAAATTTATTTCAATACTATCATAATTCTTATACACTTAAATAATATATACCAATAAAACTCTTATAAACACATCATTATTCTCAAATTCTATGCAGTCCTATGTACAAGCAATTTGTTTTGCTCACAGTTTTCGACAAAGCCCTTTGTGCATTCAACCAATATTTCCGACAGTGAATCGGCCGCGATTCACCCAAATAAAGAAAGTAAAAGTCTAAAGGACATCGACCGAAATTGGCCTCTTCCTTTATTCATCGAAAAGTCACTTAATAACCTTCAGACAATAATATACAATTAAAACAATTAAACAGGGCAATCAACTTTCCATAATTTCTTTGTTATCTTAATTTGAGAATCTTTTAAAGCTGGAGTTTTGGAGCAATCGTATTTGTAACAATACTTAATTTATTTTGTGTACAAAATATTGTAATAATTATTTTAATTTGAAATTTAAAATTTATTACTGTTATTTAAAACTCTTTAAAAAAGGTTTTTATCTTTTATCTTTATATAGTGGAGTCGACCTAAATCTTATCTAACTATTAGGTATATAATGAAGCTGAAAACGGTTAAAATTTCAACTTAGGATATTAGAAAAAAAAGTGTTTGGATATACTTTAAATCAATAACAGAACACGTTTTAGAAGTTTTTAGATTTTTTAGTTTGTTTGTCTGTTTATTCAAACGCTCATAATGCCAAACGGCTGAACGGATCATCATGATTTTATCGAATGAGAGTGGCCAACTCTGGTGTCGAGAGTTTATTAAGCCGTCCTAAGGGCCTCTGACATGGATTAACGACTGCCGTACTAGACTAACAGTCGGGACCTACAATTTAACGTGTCATCCGACCCACGGATAGTATATTACAGGCTTTATGATTGACGACTACCATTTATAGTAAATATTTTTCTACACTCTTCTTCTTCTGATCGAACGAGAATAGTGCACTCTGGTGTAAAGAATGTATTAAGCCCTAAGGGCCAAAAATAAAAACTACACTAAATTGTATAGGTATAATTAAAACTTAAAGTTTTTAAGTCTTTTTGGAGCAATAGTTGAACCTGGCACTAGAACTGCGTGGGAAGATTGGGATAACAACATACAAAGCAAAACAGGTAGAGGTATCTCCCTGTACATAGATTTATATGAGTTTGGATGCCTGTAAGTTAAGTGATATCTTATAATACCTATTTGCGTATATTATTACTGTTATGAAAAATTGATAAGATTAAATAAATAAATTTATTTCAATACTATCATAATTCTTATACACTTAAATAATATATACCAATAAAACTCTTATAAACACATCATTATTCTCAAATTCTATGCAGTCCTATGTACAAGCAATTTGTTTTGCTCACAGTTTTCGACAAAGCCCTTTGTGCATTCAACCAATATTTCCGACAGTGAATCGGCCGCGATTCACCCAAATAAAGAAAGTAAAAGTCTAAAGGACATCGACCGAAATTGGCCTCTTCCTTTATTCATCGAAAAGTCACTTAATAACCTTCAGACAATAATATACAATTAAAACAATTAAACAGGGCAATCAACTTTCCATAATTTCTTTGTTATCTTAATTTGAGAATCTTTTAAAGCTGGAGTTTTGGAGCAATCGTATTTGTAACAATACTTAATTTATTTTGTGTACAAAATATTGTAATAATTATTTTAATTTGAAATTTAAAATTTATTACTGTTATTTAAAACTCTTTAAAAAAGGTTTTTATCTTTTATCTTTATATAGTGGAGTCGACCTAAATCTTATCTAACTATTAGGTATATAATGAAGCTGAAAACGGTTAAAATTTCAACTTAGGATATTAGAAAAAAAAGTGTTTGGATATACTTTAAATCAATAACAGAACACGTTTTAGAAGTTTTTAGATTTTTTAGTTTGTTTGTCTGTTTATTCAAACGCTCATAATGCCAAACGGCTGAACGGATCATCATGATTTTTTGTATGTAGGTAGTATAAAGTCTTAGAAGTGTCATAGAGTACTTTTTATATCAAAATAATGCGAGCAAAGCTGCATGCCTCCACTAGTCATAAAAACATTAAAAATACCTTAAAAAAAACCAGCGAACTCAAATCACGGATTTTCAATTTCCGTAAATAAAATATATACCTATAAGTATGTACAAAGTTTTACGACAGTAACAGACAGTATAATTGTGTTGACGTATGTATATTATGTATAGATAAAAAATATGTACACATAATTTAAGTTCATTGCACATTGAATATGAGTCATTTAAAGAGTATCGGTCGATAATAGCAGAACTGTGACCTTAGAGAGATAAAATATGAAAAATGTGTCAGTACCTAGTTTGGTTTTTTTTACCATATTTTTTATAACATCAAATTAAACGAAAGGAAATAAAGACATGCAATTTTAATGCCTTGTAGCTATGTATGTTTAAAGAGTTCAGATTTTTAAACTAAAAAAACCATGGCACTGCATTTTTTCAATATCGATGGCAAGGTTTTTCTTTGCAAATTACACCAATTATAAAAAAAAAACTTCCCAGTTTAAATCCACCAGTATCGGTTAATGTCAGACTTATTTAGTAAATGAAATGAACCAGTGGATTGTTTCGCAGTGCAAAGTCACTTTATTTGCTCCAATATGCAATCTCAAAACGTCAAAGACCTTGCCTATCAGAGCATCAACCCCAGCAATGACTAATCAAGACAACAGAGATTTAAAACGATACCATCTGACAGACACGATACGTCAAACGAAGATGACTGGCAATACTGCTTTCAGTAAAAGAGACGCACTGGCAACCTAATCGAATTCGCAAAAAGAAAAAAGAAGCTCAACGCCCACAATTCAAAAAGCGAACGCGCCTCAAAAGCTGTCAAACTGCTCGTGCGACGTTGACATGAAAGACAGTGACTAATTTCTTTGCAAATCGATGTACTCACGCACACATGCGTAGACATATGCTTGCTCTAAGACTTGAGGCGGCAGTGTCATTGAAATTAATAGCATAATTTTGCTCAGATACAAGCAATGGCGAATATTACTATTACATATATATTATGTTTTATCCAGAATGAGCTAAAAGAATATTTTTAGAAACTTGTATTTTTATTTGTTTGGGATACCCTACAATTAATATCATAAATTATAGGTAGTTGCGTCTTAGCTTATTTGGTCTCTTAGGTACTACTGGCGACAATGATAGTGCTCATTGTAACAAACTGATACAAATGAATGCTTTAAAGTATTGACTAGCCTTTTAGACTCAACCAATGTGTTGAGATCATGAGCATCAGTTCAACTTTCTTTCTTGCGTCATAACAAACAAAGATATATAAAATAGCAATGCAGTTAAACATAACTTACGTTTGTAAATCAAGCATCTTGTATCTCATTCTCACGAATGTACTAAATTATATAAATTGTAAACTTTTTTAAATCAATATTTTTTTAAACATTTTTCGAACTTCACAACCTCGCTAACTGTAATCCCAGTCTACGTGCCTTCAATCCTGCCCTGCCCCAACCGCGGACCGGTCATTCACCGACGCTTATTTCGTTTTTTGCCCGCATACAAACTAAACCCATGCGTATGTAGGTACGCGTCTATGGTACACGTTATGTGCGTGCGCAGGACTGAGTGACGTCATATAGGGCAGTATACATACAACTTTTTTTTAAAACGAATATTCTATGTGTGGTGGCAAGTCTGTGTGATATCATATAAGATAGAATCTTTTAAAACGTTTTAAAAAAAGAGTTTGAAAATGAGGACGTTTATTTACATATGTATGTGTGAATTCTCAGTGTATTGTGTGTAATAAGGTCATATGCATATGGAACATTTTTTTATTAACCTATACTGTCCCACTCCTGGGCAAAGGTCTCCCCCAACATCCTTCATGCTTCCGGGTCGAAGACTTCCTCCAGGCATCCCGAAACCGGTCGAGATCCTGACGCCAGCTAGTCTTGGGCCTTCCTCTACCACGTCGCCCTTGAGGTTCCCACTGTGTCACGATCCCAGCCCAGCGTTCGGGACGCATACGAACCTATGTAGAACGAAGAACAGTATTCATGTATTTGTGTCTTATTTAATCGTTTAAAGTATAGTCCAATATATTAAGTTCCTTGACTTAAGAAGAAAAAAAGCGAGCCATAGACAAAACAAAAATGGCGTTAACAAATGACTGCACCTAAGAACGAAGGAAACTCGCCGGGTTTTTGTCAGTTCTTGTTTCTCCTGTTCTAAACCTGGAGACGGATGAGGACCATCGCTTTTTACTTGCAGGAATTTATTTAGCCCGAGTACGGGCTAGTGTTGCCACGTTTAAAATATTACCATAGACAGTTTAGATGGTAGATGTATGTATTTTGGCAAAATAGTAGTATATATGTAGTAGATAAAAGTTTGTGTCTGTCACTGCCTTAATTAGATTGAACATGTTGTCTAAATTAGCTTGAACTTGATGATTTTGAGACTGATAACTTTTTTTTATGTAAACTGAAGGTAAAATTTTTGGAGATGAGACTGCTATTAAAATTATCACGCTTAATTTAATGAGGTATAGAAAAATGTATGGTCTTAAAGTTTCAAATTTACTAAAAATAGTTACAAAACCATCTAAGAACAACTCTTAAAAACATAAAAAACTACTTATTGGAGCTTTATTATAAGTGTAGCTCAGTAGAAAATAAATGGAAATTATTTATGGATGATAAGAGTGGGTACATCAAGAAATTTACAATTAGTAAGAACAGTGTCCCTAAATTTTAAATGAAACAAAATAAATACATTAATTTTAAAACTGTAAGACTACATAAAGACTAATAAAATTTAAATTTACAATTCACACAATAAAAATAAAAAAAAAACTATCGCAAGTGACCAAACCGAGTACACCTCGATCCTTATAATGTCTCCATATCGATCACTCGCCCAACTTATTATTTCCATCGGACAACCCTGTCCATCATTTTTTATTTTCTAGAATTTATTTCGCTCGCTCGATAGATAACCTGATCTTAGCTCACGGCCGCCATTTTGATTTTAGTTTGCTACTAGAAATTATTGCCCGAGGTTCTTGCCCTATGTGGTTTTCGTTTTTTTGTTTCTTTTTTGGCCTCGCTCGTCTTGTTTCTTTCTTACTTGCTTCTTATTTAAATAGTTTGATGGAGCTGATATATTTAAGTGCTTGAGACCGGTTTTGGTCCTCGTTTTGTGAGTTGCTTAGAATTACTTGCATTATTATTACCGTGCAATAAATTATAGAGAAAGACTTTGATAGTCAATTTATCTGCTTTGCTTTCTTTTGTTATGTCATAATATCATATTCTTTGACGTTATTCTAAGGGCATTCATGAGACTGTATTTGTGATTTTTATATATTTAGAAGAGAATATATGTAAATACAAAATTGAGATAAGTTTTATTGGTTTAAATATTTTTATAAAACTTATTTAGCTTGACTTTGGTTATAAATAATAGATAAATTGTAGTGTGACATGTAGATATACTTTCTATTTCAATAAAATTGGCGTTTTAAGTAAACATAGGTAATTAAAATAAAAGCTAGTGCTTAATAAAAGATCCAAAAACATGCTAACAAGCTTTTACAAAGCTCAAATTAGTGGCTGCTTTCCATTTTAGCAACAATTAACGTATCTGTAAACATAAATTCTAAGCCAACGCCTTTTAAGTTTAGAGAATATAGTTAGTTGCACTTATCAAATATTACTAAAATAGGAAACCAAGTGTCAATTCTTCCCTAAAGGCATGAGGTCTTTGAAATGGCTTAATGTTTATTTCAATGAATCACCAAAAAATTGCATTCGTAGTCCCTGCTGTTTGTAATAGTAGGGCAGTTATTAAAACCAACTCAGGGCCTTAGGTCGGTATAAACACTCTATATTTATTGTATACCAAAAAAATTTTTACATCTTACAAGTCTCACACCGACACTAGAGTAGGCCACTCATACGAACTTTACAGCATCAATAAAGACTTTTTATCTGTATCCTATTTTTTTAGTTCCAATTTCATCCGCAAGTCATCTTATCTTTAGCTGGATAAGAACCAGTAAAGGAATGTAAGAGCAGGTGAGACTGTTAGATAAACTCTTGCGGTGAATTCTACAAGTGTAGGTTCTATTCAAATAGATACAGGCTGTATATTAGAGTTAATCTCGAATTGAACTATAATTTGTCGGTCTTCAAGTCGAGAGTAAACCGGTTTCTTCTAGGCAAGCGTGCTAGATCGTAGATTATAACTTTGCTTAACATCAGGCAAGTTGTAGTCAAGCGTAAGCCTATATCATGTAAAAAAATGACCTAAGAGATAATAATAATAATAAATATTCCGGGACATTGCACACAGCGCCATCTAGCTCCACACTAAGCAAACGCTTGTGTCGTGGGTACTATACAACGGATATAATACTTATATACTTTTTATTTTGTAAATACATACTTATTATACATACAAACAACCAGACTCAACACAAGTATGTTTTTTTCTTTGTAATGTACATAAATGATTATTATTATACCTTTTAATATGATATGAGTATTATTTTAATTACTTACAAAAACATTTGGGAGTTCCATAGAATAAATAAAGAAAGTTAGTGCATGATTTTGGTACTTAACTATTTTACATAAGTATATAATTTATGTATGATACGAGTTAATTTTTGTGAGTTTGTAAGTGTATGTTATGTGCCATTGGAGGAAATATTCTAATAGGTACAGTCTGTGTATTACACTTGACATAGATCAAAGTAGGTTTCTTTTGATAATGGGATAAACAGTAGATGGTAAAATTGCTTACGTAAATTAATGTAAAAGTTGAAATTTGTAGATATGTCAGTTCGTGTGTGTATGTTTATGTGTTTATTGTTGTTCAGGAGTTTCCGCTAAAAATAAGATGTTAAAATATATATTAACTAAAACTACTCAAAGATATTTTTATATTATATTTACTATGTCATATAAATTTACGAAAAGATACGAAAACATAGCATTTTTACAACAAGTTTTAGACTAATCACTAAACTAACCTTTATAACTATTTAATGTACACTAGCATATTTTATTGTAATTACTTATATGTGAAATAAAGACACTTTGAAATTGAAATTGAAATTGACTAAACTAACCTAACTATTCCGTTTTTACCCTATTTACCTAGTTCTACATTATGTTCTATTAAAAAAGCGATCATCTACAACCCTCTCTATCTCACAGCTGGGCATAGCCCTTTCTGTGTATTCTAGCTGCGTGTATTTACCCTATTTAATTTACCTACTTCTACATTATGTTTATTAAAGAAAGCTAAAAACATTCTAAATCGATTAAATCGTTCTTTAATTTGCTGGCAGTTTATTAGATTTGTGCGTTGATAGTTTATTTCTCCGTTAATCGTAGTAATTATGTGCGTAGATAAAATAGTATGAACTAAGCGTTTAGAAATTTATAATTTTCGGTTGCCATTTATGTTAGTAGGGTATAGTTTTGTTTCTTTTCTTGATATATGTCTGTTACATATACTTATTTATGAAATTCTTTATCTATTTTAGCTCGACTTGGGTAACAACTATAATTTATTTGGTTAGGTACATTAGGGTATAATATAAAACATAAAGAATTGAAATCTATTTATGAGTAGGTAATAAATTAAATATTCTCATGCTATATAGTACATAGGTACAAATATTCTGTACTTTTATCCCTTTTACATTCCTCCTTTAATTCAAAACCAACCTATAAATTCAAACTCCTTACTCACTCCCAGACTCATATACCACAGACAATAAAAAAGTGAACTGTCAAAAAACAAAACAATATTCCCGCCAAAAAATGGGGTCACTCAATTTCGGCGGCAGACAGCAAAACGGACGATGTCGTTTTGTTTTTGTTGTTTTTTTGTTCATTTCATTACTTTCGTCTGGAGGCCAGTCTTTGCATTTATTTTTTTTAATTTCGACTTGTCTCGACGCAAGCAGATGTTTGCCAAAAGGGGTTTCATTTTCAGATGCACTTTCGATTTATTCCATTTATTAACGGCGATCGTGTCGAATTGGATCGTTGGCATTTTAGTAATGTCTTTGCTCAGAATACAGAAAGAACCAGAAGCCGCGTTCAACTGTAATTGCGAGCTACACGCTGTGTCCAAAAACCAAAACCACGCCTCCCGCCCGCGTCACTTCCCACCCGCGTAATGTTCCTAGCTCAGGCATAATTTGCCCGTTTTTAGGGTAAATTTTGGGGTAATTTTTTTTTCTTAGAGGTGATATAATAATAGAATAAACATTGTCTGTTTCTATATGATTATGAACCTACCCAATTGTCTCAAGATATCGATAGATTTATTGAATAAAAGACGCTGTAAAAAAAATACATTTAATTTCCTTTTTGCTGAGTAAGCTTTTTAAAATATTGTCTCTTAGAATTTGAACTTATTAACAAAGATTTACATTTAGATAAATGATGAAATCTTATGTCTAGGTATTTTTCAATCACAGCCCTTATCAGACTGTTTCTGTGGCTTAAACCGTTTATATGGCTATTCTCAACTGGAAATATGTTATTTTTTCCTACGAATTGTTTATAAATTGAAAGAACGAATGCCAAACGTTGAGAATTCGAGATTATAACTATATCCTCGTTTGAAATTCTTCGAACGTGTGCTTCGCAAATACAACAAATGTCATAAATACACTGAGAAGGGAAACAAAGACCACCTCTATTCTTTAAACCAATAAGTTTATGAAACCATTTGATATCAGAAGCTAACATAGCTTCTATACAAGACTGACATTTTATAAGCTTCACTAGGTAAAAAACAACACTCCCTGCTATATAACCTACAATATATTTGGACAAGTCATGTAGCTGAGGCAAGTCAGTAGACAATAATTTTGCGATACTGCCACCATTTTCTTCAATTGGTGATGTTGTTGAAACCTGATTAAATAGTTGATCATTGTCTTCAAATCTCTGTGAGTGTGCTGAGAAATTAATTGCTTTGGTTGATGATGAACAATTTAATATGCCTATATTTTCTAGAGGTATACAATTGCTGCTATCAGAGGCTTTAAGTTCTAGGTGACATAATACTTTTCGATAAATGCCTTTAAATTGTTTTGCGTTTGGGTTATCGTTATGGCCCCCGTGCATTCGTATCATCCCGAAGAGTAGTTCTAAATGGTCTTGACTGAATTTATATGTTGGTACAAATACAAGCATACTGTCAATCTCAACTAAATTCACGTATAGGCATTTCAGACTCTCAATACAAATAAGAATGCCAAGAAAACCTGTTTTACACGCGCATTCTAAAATCGGTTTGTAGCTTTTTATTATTACTTGTCGATCATCTCCCTTGATTTTTCTTTTCGTAGCATTTTTAATTTTTAATCCACGAATATATGTTGTCATTCGATCAAGAAAATCGTAAATCATGTCTTTATTGCTTCTATTCAATGGTTGCTTGAAATCAAATTGTTTCATATTACGGGAGTTAAAAATATCAAAGAGATTGTTCATGTTGTCTATAAAAAGTTCGGTTGGTATAGAATTTTTGAATGCTGACAATTTGGCATCCTCGCGACAAAATTTTAACGCTGTTGCGACACTTTTACTCAATACCTGACTTGCTAACTTAACCTTCATAATGTTGTTACGGAACATTATATGCCTACGTGTAAGCTTATTCGCTATATGGAGCCCTTCATTTTCCTGAAGTTTATTAAGCTCACATAGTAGGTTCCAATTTATTTCTTGGTCATTTTCATCCAAAATATATTTTTTTGATTCAAAATGATTCCTTATTAGTTTGAACATATGTACAGGGTCTAAGAAAACAGCTACATCGGAATTGTCTACCGGGTGCTTAAACGTCGTCTTCATTTCACTTTCATGGTCTATTTTACATCCTAGTAATTTCATTGCTGTCATGTTGGTGGCATGCCCATCAAACGTTAAAGAAACTACTTTAACACCAGCATCGTGACATTTGATGAGACATAATTTAATTAAATTAACTTTTTGTTCTGCATTTAAGCCGTGTACTAAGAAATATCCAAGAGGTAATTTGAAATTGTCGTTAATGCAATTCAATAAAAGAACGTATGCTTCAGAAGCTAAGGTTTTGCAATTTTCAGAAGTACCGGTCCCCATGTCTACATATCCGCAATTCTTTTTGCCATCCCATATAGATTGCTGTCTGATGGACATCTCATCAGCCATCAACGAACAAATAATTTTACGCTTGGAAGACTTAACCTTTTCTTTTAAAGCCAAAAACGATTCATCTGAGAATCCAGGCTCTCCGCTTATATTAGAGTACCACCTAGACAATGTTTTCGGGTGTGGAAGGCACGTGTCAAATGTAGCTCTTACGTACTTATAGGCAGTCGGAGAAAGAAAATTTAGTGTAAGACAAAACTTTTTGATCTTGTGATTGTATTTTGGTTTCTTCTTTTTTAGAATGCATTTTCGATACACATTATTAAAAATATCAGCTGCTACAACATTTGTCGACAGCAAGTCATAAACATCATCGTTGACGTAACGATTATTTTTTAAATTCTTCAGAATACCCTTTAAAGATTCGTTCTTTTTCACAAGACGTCTATTTTTTTGTTGCAATGTCTTTATTCGACGGACATGCTTCTCAGAAAGAATTTGTTTTTTTCGTAGTTGTGATCTTAATTTAACTTTTTTCGGCGTGTCAAATATATAGTCCAAATCAGATATGTTTTCGTCACCAATCTCCAAGTTTGATTTAGCGGGCGAATGAAGTTGATCAGCGTTTTTTGACTTTTCCATGTATGACCCGGACTCTTCTGCTATTATGGCCAAATGTTTACTTGGAAAAGCTTCTGTTTTAAGTCTTTTCAAACCCCTTTTTGTCTCATAAATATATTTCTCGTCAAAATGCATCGAGCAAACTACGCTTCGCTTCGATGGTTTCCATAACTCTTCCAGCCGTGCTCTTTGTATTATTTTTGTCCACACCGCTTTCCTTTCTTCATCAGCAGGGAAGCTGAAATTTGAGATAACTAATATAGAAACATAGTTTTATACCCGCTCCCCCTCACCCCTTCTCTCTCACACACACATCAAAAAATGTTTAGAAATCCGATAAACATACTATTTAATAGGATTATTTGGTTTGGTACACACGGGCTACACTGATGCTTTATACTTTCTTTTTTCAAGTCGGTAAATTTTTATTAAATTACTTATTAATATTCTACAATAAATAAAATCCCTCAAAAGGTACTATAGTCTATTTTTTAATTCGAGATATTTTTTGTACACAAAGGTGTTGACTGTGCAAAATAACTGCACGAAAATCGTGCAGTTAATATTTTGACGATTTCACGGTTTTTATTTATCTTATAAAAATAAGGCGATAGCTAGAATTATTCAAACGATTATGCAGTATTGACTTTATACGATTGTTCTTCTAAAGAAAATTAAAATTATCTAAATCTTTTTTCGTGCAGTTTTTTTTTGTATACTTCAACACTACAGAGACGCGGAACATTTCGTAGAGTCTCCATATTATTTTATTCGTGCTTCGTATTTCGTACTTTATACTCTTGTATATCAAATAACTATTCTAAATATTTTTTCTTGTTGTGTTAGGTAAATAATAAAAACAAGCCTTAATAGTTTATACAGAAATATAAATAGGTAGGTATAAAAAAATACCAAAAGGTTCCACACATCTGACCTGCCACATTGACAGTGACATATCTTGACATTTCTTTGTTTACAAAAAATATCTCGAATTAAAAAATAAACTATAAAAAGAAGGGTAAATCAAAACTCTTATATTGGCAACACTAGCAAGATGGATGCATCATTATCTATGACAATTGAAAACTGAGAAATTTATTCATTATTAAAATAAGTTGATACTTAAATACGATACTTACAGGTGAAATGTGATCCCCTCCTGTTTCTTTTTTAGACCCGCTTCATTTTTACAGGTAGGAACGACACAAGACGGCATAATTTAGCTAAATTGGTCACCGTTATAACACGTCATGCGCTCCGATGGTCCCAGAGTGACTGATCGGTCGCGCGTCAAACCACTCGGTTTCCGAGTGGTTTTAGTAGCCTCACTTGTAGGCGCGCTCACGGTTTCTGGTTCTTTCTGTATTCTGAGTGTCTTTGTAATTGCTAATTTTAAGATTGATAACGAATGTCTTTAATTTTGATGGCAAAAATTGTAATTAATTAATTTTGAATAGTTTCCATATGCTACTAGTAACTTTAATTTAAGTCAACCCCATCTGTTTTTAATTACTACATTATGTTCATAAAGAATTCACATAATACCTTTATATAGTACATATAACACTAGTATTAGTTAGATCGTGCATAAAGAGCGCGGGAAGATTTAGTCGCCACGCCAGCCTTAATGACATCATTCGTCGGGCTTTTGCCACCGCCAAAATTGCAGCAGCGCTCGAACCGAGCGGTCTTGCACGCAGCGATGGCAAAAGACCAGACGGAATGACCCTCGTGCCCTGGAAGTTGGGGCGGCCCCTTGTTTGGGACGCTACATGTGTTGAATGTGTTGACACATTGGCACCATCCCATCTCTCAGCGACACAGGGTCAGGCTGGAGCGGCGGCGTTCTTGCTGAACAGCGCAAAAGGCTCAAATATATCACACTCGGTCGGGGTTATATATTTGAGCCTTTTGGCGTGGAAACATTGGGGCCGTGGGGACCAGGAGCCCATAAAATTTATAAATTTTTAGTAGAACAAATAGTTCAGGCAACCCGTGACCAGCGTGCTGGCGCATTCTTGGCGCAAAGGATAAGCATTGCCATCCAACGTGGCAATGCCGCCAGCATGCTGGGAACGTTGCCTACAGATATACTTTTTTATAGATGTTTTAAGTTTATTATAAGTTTTAGTTTATAAGTTAGTTAAGTTTTTATTTTTAATTAGTAAAATTTGTTTTGTAAGTTTTTTTTTCAATATATATATTTTTAACACTAGTAATGTATCTATTGTTGCCTAATAAATCTGAATCTATAAACTTTAACTCTGACTTTTACTATTTTCATAGTGTGACTCTTCCTATTCTAAACTATTATCACCATCGTCATCGACGGCCTGTTATCGCCACTGCTGAGCATAGGCCTCCCTTTTAAAACGCCAATCGTCGTGCTCAGAGTGAATCCAGGATCTAGAATTTTCAGAATCTATATATTTGTTTACCCCACTGATATCTTAAGACATAATAAATCTATTTCAGTAATTTATTTTTAGCAAGTTAGCAATTCAATTCAACATCCAAACTAGAACAGCAACCAAATATATCTACAGGTTCTTATCTATGAATGAAAAGCCTCACAGCGCCACCTACATCCGGCGACAAACTTACACTAAGTCTTCATAGACAATTTAAAACAGAAAATCCAACTAGAGATAACCTGACAAGATCCATGAACCAAGGAAATCAGGACATATCACACAGCGCCATCTAGCCCCATACTAAGCTTACGCTTGTATCATGGGTACTAAATAACGGATATAATACATATATACTTTTTTTTGTAAATACATATACTAATATTATACAGAGATACTTTAAATACTTTCAGTGTATACAAGATTTTGCTCGCGGCTTTGCACGCATTACTATACATTATAAGCCTTCTACTTGAATCACTCTATCTATTAGAAAAAACTGCATCAAAATGCGTTGTTTAGTTTTTAGTTTTAAGCATACAATATACAGACAGGCGCAGGAAGCATCTTTGCTTTATTCAAAGTCAAATAATTTATTGTATTATTGTGTTTTCAATACTGTAATAAAATATAACAAGGGAAAAAAACTAAACATACTACTACTACTAACTACTACAAAAAAGGGGCACTTACAAAATCTTTAGAAAAGCCTAAAGATAATCTAAGTGCTCCAGCCCACCACCAGAGGGCAGCGTGCCCAGCATACTGGCCGCATTAAGTACCACACTGGATGGCAATTACAATTACAATTACATCAGGCAGGCTGTAGTCAAACGTAAACCTATCACAAGTAAAAAAAAAAAAAAAACATTATTAATTATTATGTTACGAGTATGTTGCAGAGTTTATGCATAAATTGGTACTTACATGAAGCACACAATACAAATACAATACAAAATTATATTCCAATCGTATTCGTTGGTACTTCTCTCATAAAGAAGTGAAGTAAGTTTATCTCTTTTCCCGAGGTTGATATGCTCAAAAACGTAACCTATTTTATCTAAGGGGGTAGATTGATGCAATAGTTCCGGTCTGAAAACTGCTTTAAATATTGGTATGATTTATTCCCTATCTTAAAAAATCCTTTCAGAAGCTTTAAGACTATTTTTAGGCTATTCTAAAGCTTTTCTTCGAAGCGAGTGTGGCTCAGCGGTTCTAGTGTCTGCTTTTCATCCAGACGCACCCTGGTTCGAATCTGCCCTACACCAATGACTGTATTTTCAATGACTGTATTTTCAATTTTTATGTGTGGATTTGCACTCGCTTAACGGTGAAGGAAAACATCGTGAGGAAACCGACATGTTTGAGGACCACAATATCCGAGGACATGTGTCTTCCGTGGAAGGACCTGGGCGCCCACCATGATGTATCTGCCCAAGAAAAGTGCCCCCTTTTATATGTTGTAGTTAGAAGTTAGTATATTTTGCTTTTCTTCTCTTGTTTTTATGTTTTATTATCTATACTAATATTATAAAGCTGAACAGTTTGTTTGTTTGTTTGTTTGAACGCGCTAATCTCAAGAACTACTGGTGCGAATTGAAAAAATCTTTTTGTGTTTAGTAGACCATTTATCGAGGAAGGCTTTAGGCTATATAACATCATTCTACAACTAATAGGAGCGAAGAAACAATGTAAAATGTGGAAAAAACGGGAAAAATTATTCATACGTAAACGATTCAAGATATCAAAAAAATATATATGAAAGAATTATTTCTCTTGAAACGATCTAACAAAATGTCTCCAACAGTTTATGTCTATCTTTTGAGGTTAACTCAATAGACCCATTTTTATGGGAATAACTATTCCACGCGGACGAAGTCGCGGGAACCAGCTAGTAGTAAAAAAAAGATTATGAATCTCAATTAGACATTAAGTGTGTATAACGTCGTTGCCCGTCATTGACTAGATGGCAACGTCACAGTTTGCTCCACACTCGCTGCGCCGGCGCAACTTTCGCCTAGAATATTGTTACTTGTACATAATCTGTATACGTCGCTTAAGCTATCTTGATACTCGTAACTAGTTTGTAGACTAGAATTCAAGCAATATCACTTGAAGGCTACAGGTGGCAGCACTTGTTCTTGATTTACAAACTTTTTTTAACTTAAATAGGTTTGCACTTGACGATAGTTTGCCTAATGGTAAGCAATAGCTATGGCAAACAAATTAATTAGAGAACAGCTGTAACATATACATATATATTTTTGTACCTTGAGGAGAATGCACTCTCCTACAGCACGAGATCTCTCTCAGAGTAGGAGATGCGTGCCACATAAATGAAATGTATTAAATGTAAAATATTATAAAATGTGTCCTTAAGTTGTGGTACAAGATGGAGCGTGCGTACCCAAAAGGAACCGGTTCATTCTCTCGTTGGCGAACTTCATATAGTATCTTAATTGGAATGTTCTAGTTCTTATTTTATCCGCAGTTAGAATTATCTTGCGTGTGCGCAAATAGTTGATTTTGTTGGCCATGACACAGGATTGTGCTTGGCAGGTTAGGGCTAGGTTTTGGACATTGAAAGTTGGAAATGACATTTACTTATTTAGATAATGTGTTGGTTTTTAATTAGTAGTTTTATTTGATTTTGTTTCCTATGTTTTTGGTAGTTTTATGTTGAAACAGAACGACGAGTGACGAGTTTTTTTTATAATAGTTGCCTAATATCATAGACAAATATAAACTCAAGCTAATATACAGAAATGCAAACATGGGGCAGACCCTGCATTTTATTTCTAGGTACGCTATATAAGGACAAAAACACTTCAAAAACATAAGAACATGTAGTTTAGGATCTGGGTTCATGCATGTGTATCTTTGTGGAAGAAGACTTACAAGTTAATTTATCGTAGAAAATATAAGACATATCTACGTAATGTTCCCTACACACATCCCTTTAATCTTATTTTAAACAACAACAAATACTAAAACAAGAACAAAAACATTTAAACAAGTAATTCACACGTGTTCAATTTGCATTTGTATTTTTTTGTTATTTTGTTAACACGTTTAGTTAAAGATACGACACGCATTAACTTGCTTTAATTACTAATATTTTTGTAATTTAATGATAAGGTGTAAGTACGTCGGAAGAGTAAAATATACAAAGAATATTATGTCACATTTATTATTAAAAACGTACATACATAGTTAGGTCTTAAATAACTATGACTTGGTTAGATATCTTCGTTAATATATAAATACTTTACATAACAAACCAAAAACTATAAAACGTATTTTCGGCATAGATATATTTGCCACTATATCCTCCATAAATACTTCTCATTACAAACAGAAAACTATACATAAACCTCATGTATTTTCAACTAGAAAGAGTAGCTATAAAACGCACAAAGTCATTCAAGTATCATATATGTGTACAACATCCTGCCTTTAATGTCCTAACTTGGACATTTGTTCCTAATTAAGCAGGGCTATGTTTGAACGTAATAGATTGAGAAACATACATGTTGTCTTACTTATTAACCTGTATTAAACAAATATTTAATTATGTGCGATTCTTTTTCATTATTTCCACGTTGATTGTTTTAAAATAATGTCAAAAAGGAGGCGCTGGTGGCTATGCAGCCAGCATTATGCTGAGTTGGGGTTGTATTGTGGCAAATATGTATCTTATTTAAGTAGTTATATTATATAGAGACCTCCGCAAGCTGCAAGTGGGAGGGTCTTGCTCAAGATCGCGGACAGTGGCGCCATTTAGTATCGGAGGCCAGGATCCAGTTGGGTCGCAGCGCCAGCTAAAGTAAGTAAGTATATTATATATATATTTCTTGTTTGTAATCAATTGTTTATTATTTGTAAGAATAAATCATTCTATTTCTCTTTTTCTTTATTAAACTGACTAATATTAATATTAAATGTTACGCTAAGATATCCCTGGATATTTAAATTAATAACAATAAACAATTACGGAGTTTCAAAAAGTTCAATCTTGCCTGTGCTAAACTAAAAAGAATAATCACGCCATAAATTTATTTTGGAGAAGTTCAAGAGAAGAGCATCGCTCTTATACTTCGAATGAATGAAGAAGTTCGTAGAACCATTCAACGGCTTCCTTACGAAAAGCATACGAGCTTAAAAGCCTAAATAAATTATCATGCTCAAAGTTTATCCAATTTCTACCTACACATATTTACAATTAAGTCATATTCATAACCTCCTTTATAACCAAGATATATTTAACCACTAATCAACTAAGTAATTCTCTAATTCAAATTTCTAAATAACTCGATTATGTCAGTTTTCCAATTTCAACTTAAACATATGTACAAGCAGATCATATGCATAACCCTATAATATATCTACCCTATATTATGCATATCCTATAATACAAAATCAAATAAAACACAAATCAACTACTTCAATTCAAGTTTTTAAGTAAGTCTAACTATGTCGATTCTAAGCCGCAGCCTTCAAACGGTCGTCTATTCCAAGATGGCGTCTAAGCTCGTAGTTATAGTAACATTGACAGTCGCGGGAGTTGTGTAAACGCTCGCCTTGGCCGAGCGCATGCGCAAGGATTGCCCGCCTATTAGCTGCGCTAGAGGGCGCGATAGTACTGTTCCAAATTTGAATCTGGTGTTATTTTTTTTGGGTTGTTTTTATTTTATTTGTTAGATTAGTAGATGAGTGTTCTTTATTAGGTTGGTTTTGGTTTTAAATGGTTCGATGATGGTAATTTAAAAAAATATTCCAAGACATTTGATGTTTGAATTTAGATTCTATTCTTTATTCAACCTTTTTTAAATGATTAAATATTTTGTCTTTTGGAATTCGATTTTAGATTTAGTTATTGCATTATTTAAACTTCTGGAACCGACTATAAAACAAAGATTTAATTTATAAATTTGGAATAAATAGAACAGTAGATAAATGATACGATTACACTGAAATTATATCCATTATATCATCAATAGCATATTTTTAATTAGAAAATAAGGTTTTTCTTAATACATAGTTATGTTGAACTAAGCAAGTCTATCATGATGTTAGCTAAAATATATCTATTGTACCTACGTAAGTTTGTAAAGCTAACCTCACGGTACAAAATCTAAATTAATACAATTCGCTTAAAAGTATTCACTTCTAAAGATATATTTCCAAATATCTACTGATATATGATTATAAAATATTATGTAGTTTCAAAAAGTTTAAAAATCTAATAGTTATTACAAATCAACACTAAAACTGAACTTTTAAAATTCAAAGGTTTATAAAATATACGCGATAAAAATCACGTTTTTAGGTCAAAAATGCAATGCACGAAATAAATGTACATATTTTGTTCTGATAACTCATTTCCTGCATTACTGGTAATGTCCAAAAATAACTTAATCGTACCTATGGCCTTATTTTTTGGCGATTTCTCGTGGAAATAAATTCTGATGTTGAAACTACAATGCAGTTTTGGGAATAAATATTATATTTTTAACTTGTAATGAGTTGATGTCATTGTAAGGCAAAGTGGTTGTATTTTCTTTAGTTTTATTTTAGTATAACTTTATCAATATAGTTTGTAATTGGTCTTTTATTATTTCAAATAAATAAGTTACTACTAATTTTAGATTATAAGAAAATATGTTAATAAACACTTTTTATATACCTACATTAAATATAGGTATTTAATACTCACCCATACAATATTAGCTGGATTCCATAAATTTCATAAAATGTCCAATAAAATTGAAATGAAATCATTAAACAATAAAACAAACAAATCAAACAATATCAAACTGTTTTATTAATTAAACAAAATTTCCATAATAAAATTAAAATAGAAGCGACCTCAACAACAGAATAGTGCAATACATAATATGAACTAAACTATAAAAAATCAATTTAACTTTACACCGTCAATCAATCGAAACTTTAACTATTTCAATTCAATTATTTAAATATTACTTTAAAAAATAAAAGTTTACATTTAAATAAAAGTATCAAATTAATTTTTGACGAAATTCTTTAAAATTCTACTGCATTTTTCCCGTCGGCCCTATTTTAGCCTACAATCTTGCGCGGGCCTCGCGAACTCGGCTGATAAATCAATTTGCATATTGAAATTCTAATTAAATACTCAATTGTTTTTAAAACTACTTAATGTGCTTTTAAAATTATTTATTTGGAAGTTTCATTTGTATTTGGAATTTAATTTCTTGTTTAATTAAGCTACATTTAATAAATTCAATGTTTTCGAATTATTTTGTCACGTAAATGTCATTTTATTAATATTAAGCATGTATTACTTTGTATTATGAGATATTAATTAATATCTCATATTTTCTTCGCCGTCATTGGC
This sequence comes from Macaria notata, assembly GCA_927399415.1. NCBI lineage: Eukaryota > Metazoa > Arthropoda > Insecta > Lepidoptera > Geometridae > Macaria > Macaria notata. Next base: position 1,452,834 of record OV656748.1, on the reverse strand, counting down.
CTTCGATCAAAATATAGGTTGCAATCTACGCACACACGCATAGGTTACGCACACTAACGCATGTTAGCTGTCCATAGAAAAAGAGGGGGATAACGATAAAGGGGAGGGGAGGAGTAGAGGGGATGCTAAGAAAACACAAAAAATGTGCGTCAACACACACACAAACAAACATGTATGTATTTTATGGGGGCCTATTCACGCACACTACAAAAAAATTATGTGTCTTTAAATTATTAAGAGTAATTTTGTAATTTTTTTTATATTCTCTATACGTATTTACTCACATGCGTCAGGGGCAGGCGTCTCTTCCGTCCAGTTTGACACTTCGCTACTAATTTTGTTACAAAAAGTTTTCAATCAACCACTAAATAGGTGCATCACCGGCGCAAATCCATTCCCACGTCACTGTCACACACACATCACAATCACACAAAAATAGTTTTTAATCTCTTAAAAATACCGGGTCCTCAGTTTCCACGTGATATGTCGGTTAAAAATTACAAAAAACACCGAAAAATACTTGGTATAATATGTCGCGCGAGTGATATGAATAAATTTAATTGTAAAAATAGTTCTTTTTCTGTTGTTGTTATGTTGTCGTCCTGTGGTTACCAAAAAGGTTGCGTCGCGTGTTTGTAGGTGAGGTTGGCGGGTATGCGACTCGCTGCCGATTGTGCATAGGCGGGACTGCAAGCTGAGAGCGTACTAGCCGCGTGCGTACTTACCCATTACCTTGTATTTACTGCGACTGGCTACGCCGACCGACACCACTTGATACTTGCAATAAAACCTTTTTCCTCGAGTATGGACCAATGTGGTTTTCAATGTGCTGTGGAATATAGAAATCATTTTTACATGTATTTTATCGTTGTTGGCCGTTATGAATAGATCACATTTTTGGAATGCGGAAAATCGCTTTATCTTTTCTATAGATCTAATATAGGGAGAAACTCACTTCATTGTCTTAAATTAAAACAAAATGTAATTTTCTGTTAAGTAAAATTATTGGGAAAAGCATTTTTTTTAAATAGGCTCACATATTTAGTAATTTCGATTACAATAATAACTACTGGATCAAGACTAATAAACTAATATTAATTCATTTGGTACATGGAGGTTTGTTTCGTATAATATCCTAATTTTATCCTGTTACAAGTTTATTTTGTTATTTTCCCTGTGACTTATTTGAGGAAACATTGTGAAACCCGAAATATCTGTCTGAGTTTATTTGTTAGTCAATTAGTAATATTTATAATTAAAGTTTGAGGTTAATTTTAATGGCAATTTATGAATTGAGTTAAAATAACAACGTTAATACCAGTTGTATTGTTACCAATTAAGGAAAATAACAATTATATTTGTATTCTAAATACATAGTTTGATATACGCACAATATTAATTGAGTTGTAGAAAATCTCGATCAAATTCACGTCGTCTAAATCGAAAGTACTTTCAAGTATCAAGTTCTCTGGTCGCGCTATTCACCACTACATAGACAGAAGTGCAGCGTCGTCTACACACGACTTGCGTCTGTGTGAGTGCCCACTCTTGTACGAACCTTGTACATTTCAGCTCTACTTACTTATCTTAGCCCTTACATTAATCCGGATGACATCTGACAAACGTCAAATTACGATACCGAACTCGAAAATCAAAAATTGAGCTCAAAAAACCAATATTTTTAATTTTGAAAAATAGACCGACTCCGTCCCTTTCTAGTATGCGGATAGGAAAAATTGTGTTTGTGTGCACTTTTTTATCGTTTTTTTCTCGGCGTGTGGGTGCGTTCGATTGTGTAGTCTTCGCTGTGTCTGTGTGCGTCATAACTGCATAAGAGTTGTGTTAGTGTGCGTGAGTTCTTATAAGAAAATGGTTCAGTGAAAAATTTTGTAGGAATCCGGAGAGATGGCGTTAGGTTCTATGATGAACTTGGTACCACCATCAAAAATTAGTTCCGCTGCAACTGTTGCATTCTAACCGCTACTTACATAGATATAGGGCATAAAATAGCTTGTTTTTCGTATTGTGTCCACTTTTAAATTAGGAATGCTACGTCTTTTTTGTGTTTCGTAATTGCCTTTGTGTTTTAACAGTGGTAGTGATGAAATTAGTTTCAGTCGGGGAAAATAAAAGCTTTCGCGACATTAAAAACGTTTGCGACGAAGTTATTACAAAAATCAAGACTTAGGAAAACATGTAAAAGAAACTTAATTTACATAAAACCGTACAATTTCATTTTAGTCAAATTATTTCAAATAGCCTCAAATAAATGTCTCTTTCCTTCAATTATGTAATAATAAAATCAAATACTATGTTTTTCATGTTTGGCTTCAATATCCTTAATTTATACCGGTTTAAAGATTGTCCTTCTATCTCTTTATGGTTCTCAATTTGATCTCTGTGACAGGACTTGGAGATTTTCACATTAATTTAAATAATGAAATTGATAATATTTTTGCAAATAATTAATTTTTTTTTATTGCTTACACAATGCCTCTAATTGATTGACTATTATGTAAACTTATTCAGCCTGGTTTTTGTAACACAGTTCTAAGCTAAAGCAAAGGCTGAAAAATGTAAAATAATTATGTTTTGCAAAATAAGATTGTACTCTTAATATTAATTTATAAAAAAATACATATATATCAATAAGATAACTAAGTAAGTCTACAATCATTAACCCTGCCCACGCAACATTGTAACATTTCATGCCAATTCTTATTTGTAAACTAACGAATGTCCGTCTGTCTGTCACGTGTCGTAATTAAAACAATAACTGAAGAGATACGAGTGTTATGTAGGCATTGAATCAATTTGAGACATTCGCTACAAGGTTACAATGAGAAATGTGCAATAAAAAAATAACATGTCCTACTAATGTAATAAGAGTGAAAGTTTGTGTGTGTGTATGTAATGTTTCAAGTAACTGAACCGATTTGGAAAAAAAACTTCCATTACACCCTGCCTCATTTAATACGGGGCGTCGAATTACCTATCTATCTAAGCAACGAACCTTTATCACTTTTGGTATAGTGGTAGTAAGTATTCAATCCTGAGGCTTGCTTTTATTTTAAAAATAACGCGATCAAAGCAGCGGGCATCCACTAGTATAATATAAGTACATAAATAGGTAAGATAGGTACAGACAGATAGTATAACCTAGTTTTCTCCCTCGTCCATTGATTTATATCACAAGATAATGCATCTATTATCTTACATGAAAACCGTAACAAGCCTTTGTCATCGTAAAGGTCACACTATATAAAAATATACAAAACCCACGTTAGAATACTGAATTTGTCGTAGAATACTACTTAGTATGTTTAGGGCTGGTATTGCTAACTGTTTTATGCGATTCTCATAAAACAGTTAGCAATATCAAGTTAACTAGAGGGTGCTCGCGGCTTCGCTCGCATTAAAAAGTAAAACTTGCACTCCTATTTCACCCCTTTAAAATTGACATTTCCAAAAGTCCTTTCTTAGCGGTTGCCTACGTCATAACATCTACCTGCGTGCCAAATTTCAGCCCGAACCGTTCAGTGGTTTGGGCTGTGCGTTGATAGATCACTATATCAGTCAGTCAATCAGTCAGTCAGTCATATTTGAGTTTTATATATATATATATATATTACGTTTATTGGCTGTTGATTCCAGTGGTTTTTGGCTTCCTGCACTTCAAGTAATCATCATTATGAAATATAGGACACAGTACATCCGTAACTTGGTTATAGACTTCTTCTTTTTATCGAATGAGAGTGGCTATCTCTGTTGTCACATCTTGAGACTTGTCTTGTTTTCAGTTTAAAAATAAAACAAATATGATATTACATTATAAAGTAGAATATGAATTAAGTAGCATATTTAGAAATAGCAACCTAAATAGAATCACAACCAAGGTAACTGTTGCTGTATCTATAATATAGGTAATTGTTTTGTATAATACTTTTTAGTTATGTTCAATACCTAATTTTTTTATATGTAAATAGATAGTTACAGTCCGGTCGCTAAGCAACTACCCTCCGCGACACAGGTGCGCCTAGTGCAGAGGGCAGGGTTACAATTAAGTAAAAACACTGTATATGATGCAAAATAAAGATAAGTTTATGTATGTTTATGTATGTTGTTTAACTAGCCGTCCTAAGGGCCTCTGACATGGCTTAGTGACGTTTTTTTTTACATTAGATAGACTCACGCTTGACTACAACTTGCCTGATGTTAAGCAACGTTGTAATCTACGATCTAGCGCGCTTGCCTAGAAGAAACCGGTTTACTCTCGACTTGAAGACCGACAAATTATAGTTCAAGGGGAATAGAGATTCGGGCAAGGAGTTCCACAGTTTGGCTGTTCGCACGATGAAAGTCGAAGCAAACCGCTTGGTGCGAGTCTTTGGAACCTCAACTGTATAACGGTGCCTTCTTGTCGTACCTCTACTCGTACGATGGTGAAATGGGGCTGCAGGAATTAAATTATGTAATTCCTCCGCACGTACAGACAAACAGCCGCGACCTACAATTTAACGTGTCATCTGATCCACGAAAGCGCCTAAAATGGAATGCCACTATTATGGACTGGGTATGATAGATAAAAAAGAACCTTAATACTGTAAGATAACTTATCTTTTTTTTAAATTAATAAACAAATTTACTCCTAAACTCCCAAACTTTGTGTAAATAACCTACAAATTGTCTTTTTGAATTCTTTAATTGGCGATTAAAAATAATAAAAATAAATTTCATCACCCACTGAAAATGTTTCCCCTTGTGTTTGAAACACATGGCACTGGCACATGTTTTTATTCCCTTTTGTGTGCCAATGTCTCTTTAATGCATAGCTGCTGGTACAAGCCACAAACGCCATAGATAATATACATTGAAGGGCCAGGAGTGACGTCATCACACTCCCACTTTTCCGGCAGAAGATTTAGTTCATAGGCAATATAAAATACAGCCAGCTACTTTATTATAAAACATGAAATATGCAACCTCTTGCCTCAATTAAACTACATATAAGTAGATGCATATCAATCATTGACAATGAATCGATTAAAACCAATTCTATTAATCATTATCAACAGCCGGCTTAGTCCCTGCTGGATATAGGTAGGTCTCTCTATTAATAGCCATTGTGGCAGATATTTCAGTTATGTTAGGTACGGGATATTTGCATCACTGTTAGCTGAACTTGATTAATGTATACCTTATTTCAAACGTTTTATTTAAAAGCTTAGTGTTTGCATATGCCACACTGTATTTTTTTACACTAGGTATATAGATAGTTACACGATAGATAAAACTCTTTATTGTAACACACATTGAATAAAGACAAACAGAAACACAAAACACTAAAAATAATAGTGCCACAACCTGGCGGCCTTATCGCTAGTATCGATTTCTTTTAGGCAACCGTAGGATGGAGAGGAGTCGAAAGAATATCAAAGTACAGGGTGTTAAAAAAAGAGATAATGATAATGAGACATCTATGAGGTATGATGTCTATGGTTTAGGTATAGACTCAAGAGCATGAGATGCTGCCAAGTTTGAAGGCTTTTGGGGGAAATTTGCTGATATCAAGGTTGCATTCTAAGAGGGTAGGTCGATTTTAGAAGGGTTAGATTTAGGTTGAAAACAGGTTTAAATTTAGGACCCATGTTATAAGTGGTATATTTTAGTTTTTGTACCATTTTATCATTAGTAAGTCAGCATACGGAAATATTAATAGAAGATTACCAAAGTTAAGCAACCGTACACGCGGTTACTATTTGGATGGGTGACCGAAATTGGCTTAGTACATGGTTACCTTAGGTTTTATATACTTTTAGTGAATAAATAATTTTGTATTATCTACATAGTCACTTCCGAGAAACGTAAATTGTGACTTGTCTTACTTTTATGTTGATTAAACTTATATTTTTAAAGAAAAAGTTACTTATAAATATATTTTTTCTTAAATAGTAATTCGTATTTAAAGTATATATTGGATTAGAAATTTGCATTGAAAACAAAAAAAAACTGAGTAAAGTATTAACAATATAAACTAAACAAATACATAGTTCAGAGGTGACCTTCAACAGTTCTACAATTTATTTATGCATGTGTTTTGTGCATGATGTAACACAGTCAAACACTCAGAGTCGAATCAAAGACATTACACAGACTTACCCACTTCTATCTAATGGAGATAAATACAAATAAATATCCCGGGACATTACACACAGCGCCATCTAGCCCCACACTAAGCAAACGCTTGTGTCGTGGGTACTAGATAACGGATATAATACTTAGGTATATATTATTTTTTGTAAATACGTACTTATGATACATACAAACAACTAGAATCGACACAAGTAATTTGTAAATTTTAAAATGCGCAAATACTTGTGTCACGCGGGAATCGAATCCGCAACCCTTAGGTTAGAAAGCAGAGCCAACTTGACATTGCCTTACTTATTAACGTAATATTCCCATAGTTCCGTCCTCTGACTATTAGTCATTGTTTTCTTTTTTTAATATTTTTTTATTTTATACTAGTGGACGCCCGCGGCTTCGCTCGCATTATTTCAGGATAAAAAGTAACCTATGACACTCCTAAGACTTCATACTACCCACATACAAATAATCATGATGATCCGTTCAGCCGTTTTTTGGTTTAAATAAACAGGTAAACAGTGACACACAAAAATAGTCAAAATTCTAGAAATAGTTGGAAAGTGGTCTGCTATCAATTCAAAGTATGTAAAAACATTTTTTTAAATGTCTTTAACGTTCAGACTTTCTTTACAGCTTTATTATATGTATAGATAGATTATTGTCTGAAACGGGTAGTAGACGTGAGGGAGTGATATAGGTATGCCCACAATAGAGGAACAGCCTCCTATAATAGAAGGGTTTTTGGTATTGTTCCTCTAATATACAACAAAATACCCATGGATACTACATAGATCACAAACCAATGGAAATATATTTAAAAGACAACTCAACGACTTTCTTATAAGCGAAGCATATTATACGGTAGATGAATTTATCTCGGACAAAGATTTAGGTATTGATATAAGACTTTAATGATTGTAACATACAATTGACTGGATGCTCTGAATAAATTACCAGCTGAAATTTGCGACTGTGGAAATGTTATAAAATTTAAAAACAACCTTAATGTTTTAAATGATAGATTTCTTTTATATTATTTTGTCTGTAAATTGCGTGCCCTATGGGTGGGAGTATAGCGGTCAATTATGTAATATTTTAACAACTGTGTAACCTATATTCCGCAATAAATAAATTAAATTTGAAAAATTTTCATTTGAAAAAAAAAAATTGAATTAATATTTTTAACTAGCGGCGCTCCGTGGTGTTACCCGCATTGATCTGGGAAAAAAATTAGCCTATTAAAAAAAATCCTAAAAAAACGTTTCAGTCAAAGAATTTACTTGCTTGATAGTGATTGAATATGAAACAACACAATATAAAACGGAATAAAATAGCATCAATTAACGCCACTGGAAACAAGAACACTGGCTTCTTACGCAAAGGCTTTCAAGAGCAATCCAGCGTGGGAATGCAGCCAGCACTCTTGGCTCCATACCACATGTGGATGTCTTAAATTTAGGCTAAATGATCATACTCTTATTTAAAATGGCGTATGTATATTGTTTATATATCTTTATTATTAGATATATATTTTACTGTGTGGTCCTTTTAAATTTTAAATGTACCTATGTAAATAATTGCAAGCGAGTGTGGCTCAGCGGTTCCAGTGTCTCCTTTTCAACCAGACGCACCCTGGTTCGAATCCGGCCCTACACCAATGACTTGTATTTTCAAGTTATGTGTGGATTTGCACTCGCTTAGCGGTGAAGGAAAACATCGTGAGGAAACCGACATGTTTGAGGACCACAATATCCGAGGACATGTGTCTTCCGTGGAAGGACGTGGGCGCCCACCACGATGTATCTGCCCAAGAGAACTCCCCTAACGAATTAGTTCTGCGGGGCGGTCACGACCCTCAGTCATGAGGAAATACGACTCAAAGAGAGAGATGTAAATAATTACATATATGTCTTGTTATGAAGATATTAAAAAACGGAAACCAAGTAATCCAGCTCAAAATATATAATAATCATTCACAAACTATGCGTAGGTAATCTAGGTCTCATATACTGTATTCCTGCGGCAATTATGTAATACTTGTGCTCTGAGACGATCTTGAAGAGCACCAATTAGGAAACATCGTCTTTCCACTTTGCTAATATTATGTTGTATTGTTTTAAAAACTCTGTAACAAGAATATGTCAAGAAATAACATTTTTATTAAATACTACAGGGATTTTAAGACGTTAGTATAAAACTTTTGTACTAATATTTTATTTTTAACTAATACGGTATGCACTTGGCCATAGTTTGCTTAATGGTAAGCAAAGGCTATGGCCTAAGATGGAGCGTAAGATATATTTTGCAGTATTATTCATATTATAGTAGTATATTCGTTTTCGTACCTATGAAACCAAGCGTTTGCTTAGTATAGGGCTAGATGGCGTTGTGTGAAATGTCCCGGAATATTTATTTATTCAAATAATCAAACAGTATTAGTGAAATAATGAAACGGGATGAAAATAAAAACAAATTCACTAAAGGTACTGAGATTTGACATCCAATTTAAGTCATTAGATGACACGGTTGTGGAGTAACACACTAAGCTAGAAAATTCTTAACTTGATTTACAAGTTATGTGTGGATCTGCACCCGCTTAGCAGTGTAGGGAAACATCGTGAGGAAGCCGGTATGTTTGGGTTGGAGACCACAATATCCGAGGACATGTGTCTTCCGTGGAAGGACCTGGGTGCCCACCACGCTGTATCTGCACAAGAGAACTTCTCTTACGAGTTAATTTTGTGGGGGAGTCACGACACTCAGTCAAGAGGAAATACGAATCGAATAGAGATAGAGAGGGAGAGAAAGCTCTTAACACATTTTTTGTGTAACATTGTGAGGAAACATCCTAGGTAAGTCGTTTGTAGATTTACCTGAGCGATCAATCACCACAATGGTTCCTCAGAGCGGGGGAGTCACAACACTCAGTAATGAGGAATACGATTGGAGGTGGAGGAGAAACTATAAGCTTAGTCTTACTTGATATTTGTATAATGTTTTGTAACTTAGATAAACCTAAGTTATTCATATGAGACGGCTAGGTAAGCGAAGTGTAGGAAGACCTGTGCAACGGTGGCTGGATGATTTATTAGAAAGTTAGAAGGAAACATCTGGGCAAGAACAGCGCAAGACAGGGAGTATTGGCGTAAGAGGGTGGAGGCCTATGCCCTGCAGTGGGTCCCATTAGGCTGAGGATGATGATGATGATGATTCATTTGACTGTTTAATTTGACATTTAAGCATGTTTGTTATAATTTTGATAAATGTAATTATTTTATTTTTATTGGACGCGTAAATAGGCTTTACGAAAATAAATGAATATGAATATAACAAAAGGTATATGATGTAATATCGACATATTATGTTTGTATACGAGCTGTTCCTTGAAATCTTATTCTCAACATGTCCGTAAGGCTTCAACTCTTCTAAAAATAAACCAAATCAATACATCGCCAATTGGAAGTGTTCAAACTGACGAGTAATTGGAATGAATTGGATACTGAAACTAGATTCATTCTAAGTTGGAATCATTTTCAATTCAGATTTGTATTATGATAATTGTACAGAGTATGTCTATGTATATTATGTTGCATCTATAGTCTCATATTACAGTAAAATTTAGTAAATTTGGAAACAGTTATAATTTTACAGGCTTGATTGTTTTTTTGTGTTTATGTTTCATTAAAGATTTATCCAATTATCGAAAATAATTACATTGTAAAAATTCGATATGCCTCTTAATCTATACATATTCATCTGTACATATAATAAAGCTGAAGAGGGCCAAAAGTCTGAATTCAGAATTGGTAACAGAACACGTTTCAATAATTTATTGATTTTTTGTACATGTATTATTTAAAAGTTCAGCACGCAAAAACTGCTGAACTGTTTTTTTTTTGGATTGGAGGTACCTTGTATAAGGTCCCGCAAGTGTCATAGGCTACTTTTTATTCCAAATTAAAGCGAACGATGCCGCTGGTGTCCACTAGTTATTAATATGATACAATCATATCATTATCACAATCAAACATGTATTGGTTCATTAATAATCAAGTAATCCAAGCCATTTTAATGTTAAAACACTTGCATGTGTACGTTATAAATCAGTGTTTGTCAGTTAAAAACATGTAATGCAATAATATGTGATAGGTAGGTTCTTCTATAACACCTTAAACATAGCGTTTTATATATTCGATCCAAACAAAATTAAAATATACGATTATGCCAATCTACCTTCACATTATTTTTCATTTAGCCCTCGTGTCGTCCGCAGAGCTGTCACGAGAGTCCCACGTATTTTGGGTGCGCCTTCCGAATGTCACTGTCAAATGCAATCGAGAGAGCTGTCACACGAAATTTTCCGCGTAAAAAACCTCGGACCAAACGGGCTGGAAGCTTTTTTGCGTTTCAATGAATTACTTTGACCTAGATTACAATATTTTTGTGCAATTTAACAATAACGGAAGGTACCTATTGAAATACGTTACTTTTAGAAATATTTAAGAGTAAACGATAAGCGAGTGTTGAAAAATCAACCTACCTTAAGTACTTATAAAAAAAATTAGTAGGTGCTCGCGGCTTCGCTCGCTTTAAGAAGTAAAACGTGCATCCCCTATTTCACCCCTTTAAAAGTGGCATTTCCAAAAATCCTTTCTTAGCGGATGCCTACGTTATAACATCTACCTTCATTCCAAATTTCAGCCCAATCCGTCCAGTAGTTTGAACTGTGCGTTGATAGATCACTATATCAGTCAGTCAGTCACCTTTGAGTTTTATATACATATATAGATAAATCATTTTCCATTAGGTTCAACACTATTTTGTCTTTTTCACACGTTGTTAAAACTAGGTATCATTGAGTGTAAATAATAAAAACTGTTTAACTTTACAGCTGTTTCATCATTGATAGATTCTTCTTCTTATCGAATGAAAGTGGCCAACTCTGGTGTCGAGAGTTTATCGAGCTGCCTTAAGAGTCGGGACCTACAAATTAACGTGTCATCCGAGCCACGGAAGATTGACCCATTGATAAATACATAAGGTTAGGTACCCGTCAAATAGACGTCACACAGACCTCCAGCCAGATGGATCAATGACATGCGATCCATCGAGGGTCCTCTCAGGATAAGAATGGCACAAGACCGACACCAAAAGCACCGAGGGGAGGAGGCCTATACACAGCAATGGGTCGACAAGGGCTGAAGATGATGTAGGTACCCGTAGGTAGGTGTCAACGGAAGATCAGCGTTGATTGCTTGCAGTTAGCAAAAGCTGAGTTAAGGCTTGCTTGTAATAGGATATCTATACATATAATAAAGTTAATGAGGGTCAAAAATCATAAAAGTTATTCGATTAAAATTGTCGGTGTACTTTAAATCGATACCAGAACACGTTTCATCAGTTTCTAGATTTTTTGTGTGTTCGTCTTTTTTATTTATACGCGCATCACGCAAAAACGGCTGAACGGATCAGCATGATTTTTGCCTATGTAGGTAGTATGAGTTATTCAGAGTGGTATAAGCTACTTTTTATCTCGAAATTAAATAGAACTAAACAATAAAATGTTTTTAGGTACCTAATGTTTAGTGTAAAGTCCATCAAAAATAGAGACTTTATTAAAATACCCAAATGTTACAATAATATGTCTTGTTTTCCTGTTTCCTGACATATTCCTACAAACTCAGGACAAAAAACATTTTAGGTGTTTTTAAATTAATTAAAATATGGTTTTTACTGTGACGCATAGCTATTATAAGCGATGCTAAAAGCAGAGGGACTTATTTATTCTTAGAATGTTATGTTCCAACTAGACAAAATATACCTAATAAGTACCTAACCATGCGCATATTTTAGGAAAATGATAACTATGTATTAAATAATTCTACAAGTAACAAGCAATAAGCTGCATTTTACTACTGGTTCAAATCTTTAAACAGCGAAAAGTTAAAAAAAAATCTATGATGTAACCGGAAAATTTTCAACCACGAAAACTAGAACAAAAACTGCTTCTATTGGCGACGCCATGACACTTTTTTGTCGGCTATCTAAGATGGCGCGTCGGAAGTCTAAAACAAAAGACGGCGCCCCACCCACTCCCCACACAAAAAAAAATCTCACAAAAATTAACTAGCATTATAGAGACTATTGAATAGTAAACGCGTCGGAGTGTTGGGTAAACAGTGGGGTTGCAAATCAACAAACTGTGCAACGGAATCCCGAATTCACTCCGGTTTGGCTCACGTACGGAACGCAACATATTTTAATCCCCGCAAAGCGCCATGCAAAGTCGTATAACTGGCACGTTTACCCGGGAAGGCATCAGGCGGGCACTTGTTGCTTGCTACTCCCAACTTCGCCTCCACGTCGCCAAACTTCTGCTATCCACTCCAACAATTAATACCCGCACTCCCGACTAACCGAAATTACAATTTCAAAGTCAAATGTCACTATTATAAACCCTATTCTATTTTTATTTGCACTAAAAAGCGGAAGCCGATATTACGCACCGTAAACTTTACAGGAACTTTACGCTAAACTTTTTACAAGCGCGTTTGGCGAACACAAAAGGTCCGATACAAAAATACGGATACAATATTCAAGCACCTATTATTTTCGTTATCAATAATTCGCACTGCACTGCACTACTGAAAGTCTCAAGACGACGCACTTACAAGAAGCCGGAGACGGGCCGAAATCTCGAATTTTGGGAGCGTTCTTTGCGGTTTAACGTTTTCGAATTTTGTACACTTTACAGTTTGAATTTTTCGTTTGTTTTTTCGACAGTTTTGGGTTGTGAAGTGACGGTTTTTTAGGTATTTTTGGTGATAACGACGGAGGAGAGATGCATGAGTGCACGCCGTGCCTTGCAACAGGTTGTTTGGCCGTGGGAGTGCGGCGCGCATGCGCGAGCTATGGCTGCACCCGGCCACAGTGCGAGCGCTTTGTAATGGGAAGACATTGCGCTTATCTGATAACGATTATATGTCACCCTGTTTTTGTAGATGGTCGAAGTAGGTCAATAGTTTTCTTGGAGGTGTTTGCATATTTACAGTCACGAGGAACGTTTTATCTAAACTGTGAGCAAAAACAAACTTCCTTTTCAGTTTCTGAAGCATCATTTTAAAGTCGACCGAAAATTTTCTCAAAACTATTACATTAATCAATAATAAGATGTAAGTTAAGATTTTTTTCATTTCTACCTGTATTTAAATAAATATTAAAATCCAGCAAAATATTCAATTCCTTTATGAGCATATCTGCAAAGTCCAAAGATTCTTTACACCATATGTATATACTTATTTATATATATTTGTGCCTTTGTGTACATTGTTAATTCATAAACAAAAACCGTTATTTCTTTACATAATTAGTAAACACCCTTAATTCTTTAGTTAAAACATAATACAACAAACTACAAAAATATTAGAAAATCAAAAACGAATTTCAAATCATTTACGCTTACTTTCTTAACTTCAATAAAAAAAAACATCCAAAATTGTTGCACTTTACAATGCATCCTACTGCATCCCATGCACTGCACCTACTATAGCTACCCACGTAGGGCGGGCGGTAGATAGCTGCCTTATCTCCAGCCATGCTATCAGTTAGAGCGGAATATTAGTTTGGGAGGAATCTAGCCAAATTGCACTTCCGGAAGTAATTTGACTGATTATGCTGTTCAATAAGATGTTTTGAGACATTAGTTGATAGATATAAGTTTGTGTGATAGTGGTTAACTCTGGAGTCAAGTAATTTCAAGTCATTTACGTTACTCAACTTACGTTTACAAAGATAGGAGTTATATAACTTTAGTACTGACGGTATTTTAGGTTATTTGATTAGTAGTTGTTTCTCGAAAATATTTGACAATATAAGTTGATTTCTGCTTCGGTTTGACACATAATAAAACAAAAAAACAAGGGAAGAAAGACTAAACTTACTACTTCTAACTACAAAATAAAACGGGCACTTTCAAAAACTTTAGAAAAGCTTAAAGATAATCTAAGTGCTGCAGCCCACAACCAGAGGGCAGCGTGCCCAGCATACTGGCTGCATTACAACGCTAGAAAATGATTTTCAATAGTCATTTAGTTACAATAATGAATCAAAGCTTTCGCTAACTTTGCTTATATTTAAATATGTTAAACTTAAACATTGTTTTGTTATGTTCCTTTGTGAATTATATTTTACAACAGTCTATCGTGTATTATGGGATCACATTATAACTGATACTATCATTTTATTATTAAAACTATCGTGAGACATTATTACATTTATGTAAATATAACGGTTTAGACTCACGTGTATATTTCGCGTATGCTAAAAACTTTACTTTATGTATATATGTATACGCATGTAATAACCATGTAGCATATACCATAATTCGTACTACATCTTTGCCAATAAATGAATTAAGTGTAATCCCACCAACAAACATTCTGTAAAAAAATTGTCAAGTCTCGATAGAGCTGCTTGTTTATCTCTTATAAAAGTAATGAAATCTCTAGAATTAGTTAAGCCAAGTCTAAGGTTCCTTACTGCGATTTATTTATTATTATAGTTAAGTTTATGTGACTTGGCCGTTTAATCTTCCATAAATCTTGTTTTGATAGTTTTTCCTTTATGTGGGCGCTAAAATCTACCTCTGTACCAAATTTCAGCTCTCTAGGTCTATGGGAAGTACTAGTTCTATTTTGATGATCAGTGAGTGTGAGTCAGTGTCGAAAATGCGAAACTTTGCATAAGCATAACTACGGAACTGATTGATCTACCAACTTGAAATTCTGGATTTCAAGTGTGTTATTACGAATTTCTAGATGACGAAACTTTTAGCGTTTTAATCCTATCCAGAGGTTCTCAAATAGGGGGCTGAAAATGCGGCGAAACGGTTCGAGAAAAGGATGGTACGGCAGTGTTTGCTTCGCGCTCGACTTGGCGGGGGCTCTGCCGTGCCCCCAGATGGAATAAATAGTACTTTTTTGTAAGATCGGTTTGCGTTTGATTACAGCCTGCCTGATGTTTAGCATTGCAGCAGCCTAGGGTGTAACACGCTTACCTAGAAGATACCTATTAACTCTAGATTTGAAGAACCTTGAATTGCAGTTCGCAGGAAATACAGCTTTCGGTAAAGTGTTCCAAAGCTTTGCCGTAAATAAAAATAAATAAGTAAACTTTCCAAGCAGTATATAAAACGTATAATCACTTCACTAAACCAACCCAAAAATCGAAAGCCAACTAAGCACAATTTCTAAAACTAAGCTATACCAAGCACCGTGTTATCACAAGCTAAGCTATTCGGCAGTCGCTTGATAGGACGCCGGCATCGATCCCAGACATTACTACATACGCTGTGGCAAGCTAGGTTCGTCTTGAATGTAGCACTTCTGTTTAAGCAAAGCCTAATCCTTGAGATTGTTACTAAAACTGCTATTCTTAGTAGTGGTTTTCCTCTTTAATGAGGGTCATGAGTCAACCATACGGATTATATAAGGAGGATATGTTTTTGGGAAGAATTTTGAGTATTCCTGTAATTTACATTCGATTACTGAGAGTTGCGATCCACTGTTGAGTCTTAATTTAAGAGATTAGCGAACGTTTATGAATCTCCACGCGGTGTCTAAAAATATAAACACAGATATTTAGTATGTACATATGTTCTTTTGAGAGTTTTTACACCGCACTAGAGTCGTCTGACATACTCTTAGGTTAACGACGATGATAAACAGTTGGTACGTATATTTTACTAGCTGTGCCTGCGACTTCGTCCGCGTGGAATAGTTATTACCATAAAAACGGTTCTAGTGAGTTAATCTTAAAAGATAGACATATACTGTTGCAGACATTTTGTTATATCATTTTAAGAGGAACAATTCTTTCATACATAGTTTTTTGATATTTTGAACTGTTTTCGCAGCGCACGCAACGGAAGCCCTCGAAGATAAATAATTTTTTCCCGTTTTTTCCACATTTTCCATTATTTCTTCGCTCCTATTAGTTGCAGCGTGATGGTATATAGCCTAAACCCTTCCTCTATAACTAGTCTATTCAACACAAAAATAATTTTTCAATTCGCACAAGTACTTAGTTCCTGAGATTAGCGCGTTCAAACAAACTCTTCAGCTGTATAATATTAGTAGGTATAGATATGCAAAGAAAAATATACAAACTAAACTAACGCACGTAACTAGCAGTTAAAAATATTAATATGTATTTTAGTTACCTTACAATACTCTAACAGATACGAGTTTCATGCACAAACAAAAAGTTACCTCTCCAAATGTTAACAATAACAAAAAGAACAAATCTAGTATACTGAACATATAGAAAATAGGCGAAAATAAGCGTTAAACCATAAGAGTTTAAAGCACAAAATAGCGTGCAGGGAAAAGATTTAAATCGCATAAAAGTTCTCAAAAAGGTTAGGCGGAAAAGTGGTGTGATATTTTACATCGGTGTATTATATTTACATGAAAATGTGAATATTTGCCTTATTTTTACTTTTATTCCGGCGGTATATAATTTTGCGGCATTTTAAAGCCATTTGAGGCAATAAAAAGGCTCGGAAACTGTATTTGCAATAGTTGTCGACTCTCAAATGTCGACAAAGAAGTTGCATCTTGATAAAAACCTGACACATGCATAATGAACAACTTATGTTGAGCATTCTAACTGAATTGAGACTCCAAATATTGTGGTTTTAATTTCAGCATATCACAGCGACTGTGTTTATCATTTTAGACATAATTTTTAAAACCTTTCTAGATAGTAAATTATCCCTAACAAGAAATAAAAAAAACAGCCGTGCATGCACTGTTTACCGTACTGTCGGAATATCTAGCAAGGGGTCTTTACGAATGTTTGAGTTTCTAAGTCATATAATATTAAATGTTTAACTTACGTGCTACGCACCTGATTGTATAGGTATAAGACAATAACAATGGTTATGCACTACATTGGTAGGTGTACTAAGCCCTGTACTAGGTATCACAAAGGATTCTGTGTTACAGGGCTATAGTATCCTTGCCGCGGCAGGCTTGCTCCTGCTGAAAGTTACACCTTAATACCCTAAATGAAATATAAAATATAACAATATTGTTGGTAGGTATAAGATTTTTCTTATCATATACCTCTTAGCCTATTCTCTCCTTCATACAAAAGTTCGCGCTGCCCCTACGCAGCCAAAACTCGGCGCAATAAGGCCGGATGAACAAACAAACCAACAAACTAACATTCATACACACGCTAACTCAAAAAGTTTGATTTGTTTTGTAAGTTTGTTACCTGCATACAGATGTGTAACATTTTGAATTTAAATTGTAGCTAACATTATATATACAAGGCTATTTTGACAGGTCAAAATGTACAAATAGATAGATAAATACTTAATTAAAACACCACATAAAAACAATACAAAAAATATTGTTGTAATATTAATATTTGTAATATTCAATATTAATATTTCTTATTATTGAATAAAAGAAATATATACGTCAAAAAAATCGCAACAACTCCGGTGCCAAGAATTTTAGACCACCAATAATTTTCAATGTAAGAAAACTAATGTGTTTAAGTTTTACCAAAGAACATTATACAAAAAAAACATAAAAATTAAAATTAGCGGCCTTATCACAAAGAGCGATCTCCTTCAGGCAACCAATCTGACAGGGGTATAATATACAAATGAAATGAGAAATATTTTGTAAAATAAGCTAGTCACGATATGAAAATATACCAGGTAAATTATCTTCCTTTATAGTGTCAAGGAAATTTCCGAATAGGTTTTTTCATACAAGAGAAAATATTACTAACTTAACCAAAAACATATGGAGATCTCTTTGTAACAAATGTAACTTTTTGTATTTATTTACATTAAAAAATAAACATTATATATACATCATAAAAAAACTAATCTACATTTTCAAAAGGTAGCGTACCCAAAATGCTGGCTGCATTGCCCCGTTGAATAGCTAGACTAAAATATATATACCTAATGTTTATTTTTTATTATTATTTGGAAGTGTTACCTACTATTAATTTTTGTTGTTTTGAAATAAATATAAATCCACTTACATTTGTATCTAAAGGTAAATCTATTAAATACAATATCCACACCCCAAAGGGAAGATTTTATTTAACGTAATACTAAAACCATTACAATTAAACAACCCCAAATATTTACAAAGGGTGCTTTCAACCAAAAAGCTCCCCTGAGATTAGGGTGAATACTCAAATTTGCTAAATAAAGTCATTGCAATTAACTTTTGATGCTGCTTTGCATTTTACCTTTCATTTTTGTATTTAATGGTTATATTATATAATGTAAAGACACGTATGTAACAAAAATATACCTACTTTATGAGTTCACTACTTATCTCTTTTATATTTTAAGCCTGCCCATTTTTTTAAGAAACGGAAATACAGCACCAATAGTAACCTAAATATAATCGATCTGAAAAAAAAAACTTTTCTTTGATTTCCTGACCGTCGAACGTAAATAACAACTTATTCGAGTCAAATTTAGAATAGAAAATTGGAAAATTTAGAATAAAAATTGGAAGTATGTAGGTTATATATTATGTACTTTAGAGTGGGAAGTTTGATAATGTACCTACATTTATACATTTTGGAAGTAAGTACATAAGAGTCGTACTGTTAGTTACCTACTAAGTTACCGTGCTATCTTTAACGCTCGAGGCAGTTTTAACCCTCCACCATCTAGAAATACAATAAAGTAAATAAGTAACCTATTATGTACTGACCGAGTATATAGACCATGTTCTTGGTCCAGCGCTGCAGCTCCTTGCGAATGGCGCGTCGTTCCTGCTGACAGCGCGAGAAGGAACACTCCGCCATTGCAACCTGACCAACCTGAAACAATACATACAGTCGTAATTATCAAAACATAGTTATAAGACACAGTCTCTCTTTGAGTCGTATTTCCTCATGACTGAGGGTCGTGACTCCCCCGCAGAGTTAATTCGTTAAGGGAGTTTTTGGGCAAATACATCGTGGTGGGCGCCCAGGACAAGAGGAGGTGTTGAGTCCTCGAACGTCCTGAGGATGCTTCATGGAGAGGCGAAACACGTGTCGACGAGAATATCTTGCCGAAGGAGAACTACAAAGCTTCAAGACACAAGATGCGGTGTTGGTAAGATCTTGAGAGCCACGGAGGCCACGTTGGTTAGGAGGTGAGGTGTGGCGGTGGTATATGGAGAAACACACAAAAAACCATCAAGTTTGTTGTTTGATGTCGGTTAAGGAGCAGTCGCAGCGGAAAAAACACTACATATTTCTCCAGAGTTTCAGTTACAAGTCATTGGCGTAGGGCCGGGTTCGAACCAGGGTGCGTCTAGATGAAAAGCAGACACTGGAACCGCTGAACCACACTCGCTTTTTGAAAATACAAACGAACGTTATACACGAAATGTAATAGTTTGTGCTAAATATGACTCAGTTTTTGATTACTCATATCTAGCTAAAATCACTTAAGTGCTAAAATCTTGTCCGATCTAATGATTTCATAGTACACGGAGTCAATTAAGATTTTTAACTAATGAGCGGTTCTGAAACACGTTAGTCAGATAGGTTGCAGTTTCCAATTCGATTTCCTTTACGGTTTTAATATTACTTTATTTATGGTCTTGATGATCGAATGATATGATAGTGATGTCATCTAGGTCTGTTCTATTAATCCTCCTCACTGTCAAGTATTCCTCTTTAATGAGGGTTGTAACTCCCCCGCTTAGTTAACAATCCATCAATAGAGTACTATAACACAAGTAAACATATTATCTGGAATCTGTCTTCTACGTAAGCGTGTTACACCCTAGGCTGCAACAATGCTTAACATAAGGCAGGCTGTAGTCAAACGTAAACCTATCCCACATAAAAAAAATATATATACCTATATATAAGATCAATAATCATAAAGTAAATTAGGAATCGAATTTTTTTATCATAATCATAATCATATCGATTTTAAGTCTGATAAAAAAAACACTTTCAAGAACTGTTCAGTCATATTACTTGTCATAAAACCATAGCATAAGCACAGTGGTTCCAAAACTCTTAACAGCAGGGTCCACCACTCTCATACAAATAAATTTTCTTTAAAACAGATTCTGCTAATACCACATAATATCACTGTATTATAGTTCCCGTAAGGCATGATTAAATTTAGTTGTATTAACCGGCTAGCACTTACGTCAAAAATTACGTCGAAAAATTAGCTCGACAAGTCCTCCTGATGATGGAAACCTCAGATTTCCGAAACTTGTCGAGCTAATTTTTCGACGTAATTTTTGACGTAAGTGCTAGCCGGTTAATACAACTAAACCACATAATATATCTATATTTCTCGGTAGTGGACGAGTAGCCTATGACACTCCTAAGACCTCATACTACGAACATACGCTTCCACCTTTATTGTTCGTACCGCTAGGTTGTGGAACTCCCTGCCTGGCTCTCTGTTCCCCACGCACTATAATCGTGCATAGATTTAAGGGTGACTTGTACGAAACCTAATTTGGTTTTACCTACGTCAAGTCTAAAAGCTGGCGTCTCTTGACTGGAATCTGATTATGACCCGTTTCCTGATTCATGCCGCATCAGTTATCTCTTTAGACACCAACACTTACGCGTTTGATAGTTTAATAAACAGAGTTAGTATGTACAAGATATAGTTTATATTTTGCAATTACATAAAATGTTTTGGAAAAATGATCATCATCATCATCCACAGCCTTCTATATCCCAATGCTGGGCATAGGCCTCTATTTGAATGTGCCAGCTGCGTCGAAAAAAAAAGAAGGAAAAAATGATAGTCTTAAACTATTATAATTATCTGAAGGGTGATGATGATGATGCTTTCCAAGCCGATTTCGGCTACAGGGAACGGGACATACAAACTTGTTTAGAAGGGGATAGGCTGAAAAACTTATTACAATGGAAAAAAGAAAGACATCTAAATTGGTATCAGTAACGGTACATACAAGCTTGAAATATGATAAATAAAAACACTGTGAAGACGTTATGTATTATACATAATGTGTTGATAATAAATTAATAAATAATGTAATTGGTTGTTACTGTTTTAGTTAAGCAACTAAATAAATAATTAATACTGTACCTAATATATTGACAAAACAGGAGTATGCCCGCTAATCAATAATTCTAGTTTTCATATGCATTATCAAGACTTGCCCAATAGACGTCCCGGTCAAGAGCCGCCTGTTTCTAAGTAGTAATAATTCCCATGAAGTGTTTACTTGGAGCTCTCGAGTCCTTCCAATTACTATAACATTCATCGAACAAGTATCGACTCCGCCGGTCATTGCCCCCGGCGAAAGGAGCTAACGAAATTCTACGAAAAACCTCCTTTCTCATCAAGGAACACCCCGACACCCACCGAATATGCCCCGACCCCCCGAATCTGGCCCCCGAATTCTTATTTCAAACTCCAGACGGGGCCCGGTGAGGGGGGTATCGCGAAACTATTCTTATTTTAAAATCTCTCTCCACGGAATATGCCACGAAAGAGGTTCTTATTTTAAAAATATCACGCTCCACCGAAATTTTCTTATTTTAAAAACTTGCAAGGGGGGGGGGGAGGTGCGAACGTTCTTCCGAAATCCGCCACCCCTCTCCCAGTGGCCAGTTATGATATTCTTATTTTAAAATCGCTCGAAGCGTTCGGATTCTGTTATTAAGATGTTGGTGTGTGCAGTCTTTATGGAGACGTGAACAGGCGAGGAAGGAGACTGAGTCTTAGATCAAGATTACACAAAGAGGTTTCCGAAAGAAAGGCAGCGCGGCTGTACTCTAACTTTCATAATGTACACTTCCAGCCGTAATGAAATTTCTAATAACGTTGCAAAAACGTATCTCCGTTCGGCATCCCTGACCTACGTGACCTAGTTCGGTCGCTTTACCTACGCCGGCCGACATTGTAATTCGTAATTTAAGAGGTAAAAATCCCCCATGGTGGTTACGCTGCCTTTACATCTTGACCTACCTACCTCCATTTGGCTAATATTACTTTACCTATAAATTGTCATAAACAGCTGAATGAGTTGCACTGCATTGTAACAGACTAGACAGATAGAAGCTACATTAATTTACGTCTGGAAATCCCAATGCAATTCGAAAACGGAACGCAGCAAAGAAAACAAAACACGGTCGCCAGCTGACAGAATCAATTGACAAAAAGCGAAATTAGTGAGTATTCGAATTTCAAAACGCGTCTGTGGAATATGAAAAAGATAAAAAGCAACCAATAATCTTTCCCGCCAATTTCAATCGCTGTCAAATTTGGGACCGCGTCCCCCCCGCCCCCCTCTGGCCCCAGATCAATTTACGATAACTCGGTTGGTGTTCTGTCTCACTCCATCTTAAGACGTTTACTATCCCTGTCTCGGAGATAAGTTTTAGGTTCATTATTAAACCGGATATCTCTTTGGATGGGATTAGCATTTTTTATATATTATGTATCTCATTTTATTTAGTTTTGTGACAGACCTTTGTCTGTTCTCTGACTCAAATTTTTAAACATGTCTAATACTAAACGTAAAATGCCTTACATTATCTTCTTTTCTACAGCTGTTTTTTTTCCTGCTGATTTTTTCTACTCATTCTCCAAATTTCATGCTAAGAATGTTACAAACAACCTAACGTCTTAATAATCACGTGACAGAACCATCCAAACTTTTTACACAATCTATATTTCCTACATTTTTCTTGCAAGTGGCCAGTGAGACCTAGTGCAACCGATATCCCGCTACCCCGATACCATTCTCCTTGTCCGTAACTTATTTTTAACTGTTGTGTGCGTGCGTGAGCATGTGTGCGTGGGGGTGGCGTGTGTGTGTGTGCGTGCGTTTGAAATATTCCCCCGTAGCGGCGCTCGGAATTGATGTTTTTAATTAGTTTGCAACGGTTTTCGTCGGTGGCCAGTATCAAGTTTTTTCTTATAATTATTATTTATTAAATTAATTAAGATTATTGTTCGCTCGCTGTCTCTGCGCTAATTAAAGATGGCCACGTACAGGTTTTAGTTAACAATAACTAATGGAGTAAAAGCGTGAATTTAATTCAAGTTGGCAGCGGAGCTTCCTCCATTGGGCATGGCGAACTTTAATTGAATGCCAGCTCGAAACATTTTCGTCAGAGTTGTGCTTAAATATAAAACAGGCCGCGACGGTAACCCGGGCGCGTTTCCTGCAAACTTTCCATTGTCACGCTGTATGAGAAGTTGCCGACTCATGCCTCTTTGTCTGCTAAATGCTGGATAGAACACGTGTCTTTTAAATTTGGAACTGACTTTTGAATTTCGAACGCCACCATTTTAAATTGAGAGAAACGATATAATAGGTCAATTCTCTTGTTTTATAAATATAAAGAGATTTAAGGAATGTTCAATATTCGGATTTGACTTTCTTCTTTTCACTGTATGGAGCAGTTACCTTTTTGTCTTTTGTCTGCTAAATATTAAACAGAAGACGTGAGTTTTTTAATTTTGACATAATACGTTACTTTTGTAAATATAAATAAACAATAAATATAGGATCTACTGTTTGGTAGTTTAGTGTGTTACATTGACTCTTATTTTTCGTGATAGGTAAGAATAAATATCTTACCTATATATTCTTTTCAGCATTTTTATTGGTAACAGGCAAGTTTAGTTTACCTACTCTGTGGTTCTAGTAAATTCGTTTTCAGTACATACGGAGTTGAGAGCGAGGCTGTATGTTTGTCGTGCAGACCTGTTGCCGATGCGCTTTTGTTTTTGTTTGTTGCCTGACTTTTAGGCTCTATTCCGTCGTCCTGAAATAAAGCTTAATACGTGATGGAATAGGTGTTGCTTTCTTGACTTGTTTCGTTACTATTTCAGTTGTGAGTAGTTGATTTGTGAGTTTCTAATGTTAGTGATTTATTTATTATTTATTTATTTATTAAAACGGCCAATAGCCAATTTTATTAATTAAGATTACGTTCACATTACATAAAAATTAGGAATAAGAATTATTTTCCCAAAAAAATAAAAATAATTAAAGAATGGTAGTAGACCACTTGTCACAAAATAATATTAGCAGTTGTAACTATATTGCGAAATTTTGATTATTTACGAGTAATAAGGTCTTAATTAATCAAAGGTTTGAATTAAAAAAGAGAACTGATAGAGATTTTACAAGAAGAAAAAGCCATTTAAACTGTTAGTTAGGCTTAAAAAATCTGAATATTGGCGATGTTATTCGATTGGTAAGTGTATAGATAGGTTTTATTTTTGTGCACATCTTAAAGTGCAAACCACTTTATATTTAGGAAAATATTGCTATGACAAATAAAATAAGTACTTACATTATCGCTACATTTATGTCTTAACATTTTAACGTGCCTTCAGAAACACAAGATTCATAAATTACTGGGACTGTTAATTAGAATGATTGTAACTCCAGCGAACCTGAAATGGTTGACATGCCAATGTAAGCCAAAATCACCTTCAGTAAAAAAAATATATCAATTTGTTTTCATGTGACGTTTAAAATATCATTAAATTCTCCTAACCAGTCATTCACTAAGTATTCGAGCATGATAGTTGACAACTTCATAAGTTGGAAGTAAAATAACATAAACAAAGACTTGTGCGCAACAGGTCTGCCTGCCAGCATGGTAATGCCTGCAAGCTGAAAACTTGCCTGGTCGTTGGGTGACACTAGTTCGTGGAGAATTAGCTGGGGTATTATTGTTCTGGCAACATTTCTATAAAACTCAAAGGTGACTGACTGATATAGGGATCTATCAACGCACAGCCCAAACCACTGAACGGATTGGGCTGAAATTTGGCATACAGGTAGATTTTATGACGTAGACATCTGTTAAGAAAGGATTTTTTGGAATAGCACTTTTAAAGGGGTGAAATAGGGGATGCGAGTTTTACTTTTACTTTTAATGTGAGCGAAGCCGTAAGCATCAACTAGTATATTATATAATAGTAAATTGCTAGGTTCTAGCCAAATGTGCTGGTTGCACTATTGACGTGTTGCTTACCATCAGGCAGGCTGTGGATAAAGTGATATCCAAGAATTGTTTTTTTATGAAGTAATTATTGCACATATTTATGATGCATAGATATAAGATTGGTATTAGTCAAAAGTCTGGTTAGTCTTTAATCAAATGAATCATGCTTGTTACTGAATGGTAGGTTTTTCTCAAAAGTATTGATATCGTTAGGTTAATATACAATATGCTTTTTACATTATACTCAAACGTTCAAATGCAACGTTTGGTTTTCAAAAAACTGCCAGGACCCACATTTGTAGGCAAGCCTACTCAATCCATTTACTAATTACAGTCTCCAACATATTGATAGTATAATCAACGCGAACCGAAAAATTCTTATCTCCGTTTATCCCAAGTTTCTAAGGGGGTGGTTTCACCCCCTCCCCGCTAGGGGGCGTCTCGCGCGCCTGTGTGAAAGAATGCAAGGAATCAATACACTGGTGCACATTAAATTGGCCAAGGGGTGCAAACCCACCCCCCCACCAACCCCCACGGTTTTTTCGGTGATTTTCCACTGGGGTTTAAATATGTTATTAGTTTTTGAATTTAGAATTTACTTGTAAATTGGGTTTTTAATTGGTTTTGTGTAAGATGTGTGTGTGTGTATATAAGTGTGCATGTATTGATTGTGTGTTGCAGATAGGAGTATGCATAGGATTAGATAGAAAAACTCTTAAGTGGTAAACAGTGAATTAAAGAAAAGTATATAAGTATTATATCCGTTATCTAGTACCCACGATACAAGCGTTTGCTTACTGTGGGGCTAGATGGCGCTGTGTGCAATGTCCCAGAATATTTATTTATTTTATTAGGAGTACATATTTAGAATAAATCAAATTTCTATAGCAATCCAGCGTGGGAATGCAGCCAGCGTTCTTGGTTCCATACCACATGTAGATTGTTTAAATTTAGTTTAGATGTAAATACTCTTTTTTAGTTCTATTAGTGTTAATATGTGTAAATATTGTTTTTTAAAATCAAATTTATTGACAAATATTGCTGGAGAAATTAATAAATAAAATAATGCTAAAAATTCGTATTCGTTACAAATATTAACGAAAATATTGAACAGAAAATCAATTCACAACCTGCGATCACGTCTTTAAAAATAACTTCATCTCTATATGAAACAAACACAAAGAAGCTCAAAATGTTGTAATTTATTAAAATCTAGTGAGCTAACTTGTACCTTTTAGACATACATAAAAGCTTTATTTTATACACATTTACCTGCAGAGTTACAATAAATATAGAAAGTAAAAATAAAATAAAATACTTAAATTAATACTTTAAAATGCCAAACCCAATCTACAACACAGAAACAAGGAGTCAGGCTAAAATATTATTCTTTTAGCCCTTTTCTTTTAAAGTCTGTATCATTTCACCCTAATCACAGTTTTTAATCTCAATTACTACACAAGAAGTTTTCATCCTTTCTCCCCTGACATATCATTAACAATGTGTAACCTCCCTATCCATCTTCAACTCCACATTTTTGTCTTTTCCAGAACTTCAATTTAAATTTTTATTCCCTCGCTTGACCCAAGAGGAAGAAGGAGGAGAAGGGGGGAGCCAAGACACTCATTATAACCAATTTCATCGCAGAGTTTTTAGGGGTTTTTTTCTACTTTTTTGAGCCATTGTTTCGCTGATGGCTCATTTCGCGCCTTCATTCCGGTTTTTGTTTTTTTTTCGTCGAGTTTGAAAGAGGTTTTAGTTTGTTTTCGCGGAGACAATTACGGTTGGCCAGCCTGGCCTCAGGTGAAATAGGTCGCAGGTTCGCTTTATTTTTTCTGACTGGTAACACTGGGAATAAAGATAGGCAAGATTCCCGTTCATTTTGTGAGTAAAATGTATGTTTACTAAAACTTTCCTGTTTCGTAGCTTCGTAGACCGTTGTAGAAGCCGTTGCACTTTTCATAATCACGTTTTCGGTTTATATATAGGTAAAAAAAATATTATAGGGTTTTCAGAATGATCAACTAGAGATTTCATATCTAGAAAACATAGACGACTAACTTGACTAACTGCTCTATTATATTGTATCTTTGCATTTTAACCATACAACAATTGAAAACAGACTCACTAAATCATTTCCAATCTTCTGCTCTTATGATATAACTTGCATTCTAAGCACAACTTAAGCTACAATAGGCAGAGCATGCACGAGGTCTGTATTTGTAAACAGCGCGCCGACTCAACAAGTAGCCCTGAGGTAGGCTTTATACGTACCTATTAATGCTTACAAATCTAGATTTTGGGGAAAAAATGGTAAAAATAGGTTGTAAAGTCAAATGACAAAATATCAGTTAATGTAAGAATAAAATAATCGTGTTTTTTATGAGATTGTTTCAATTTTGTCTATTTAAAAAAAACATATTTTTACCATATTTCGCTTAAGGTTTAATAATGCTTTCTTTTATTGGTAAGTCAAAGATTTAATCACATTCAGCAAAAATCTATCCAAACTACCAAACGAAATACTTATAAGTGATTTCTCAGCAACGTTCAAACGTAGACGTTACTTGAACGCAAAAAACAACATAAACGAAGTCCGCTCGAAATTAAAAACACTAAACAAATAATACTCGCACAAGACAACCTCAGAAATCCAATATCCTGAGCCAAACAGACCTCCTTGAAATATATACTGTACCGCAAAATATTCTCTGAAAAAACCACAAAATTCAATTTACAAACTACCTACATTTCTTGCGAAACAAAATGAGGGGGTGAAAAAAAACGGGTGTTTTGTATAGAGGAATTAAACTAGGGGGTGAAACTACCCCAGGTCCTACCATCACCTCTTGTGCTACTCTACTTGGGATTTCTATAAAACTTACAAACAGAACTCTTATTCCTAAGCAATACAGTTCAAAATCGCACTGAATATTTTACGATTACATTTATTAGATGAAAATTTTTACATCTGCAATCGTCAAAATTGCGCAATTTTGACGTGGTTTGTAGTTGACAGCTGTCAAAATTACCAAGCTATGATGTACATAGTTTCACTGTAGTATAAAGCAAAGTCGCTCTGTCCCTATGTCTGTAAGGTTTATATATGTAATAACGAGTGCAAAGTCACAGGCAAAAGCTCATAGTAAATATATCTTAGTGAAGTAATGCAAAATTTGTTGGTCTTCAAGTAGAGAGTAAACCGGTTTTTTCTATCGTAACGTTGCTTAACATTCGGCAAGTTGTAGTCAAGCGTGAGTCTAACATTTAAAAAATGTGAATACATATAGAGATTACAGTAAGGTCCTTTTAGGGAGAAGACGCTGGATGCTGGATGATTAATTATTAGTTTGTGTGTGTTCCAAAGATACGGGTCCGTTTGGGGGGGGGTGGGGGGGGCTGGTTATTAATTACATGTTACCTTATTCTGATACCTGTCTATGCTTATTTAGTGTGTTGGGGAAGTTAAATATCAAAGTAATGGTAAGTATGAGTGTGCGGAAGAATTGCATAATTTAATTCCTGCAGCCCCATTTCACCATCGTACGAGTAGGGGTTCGGCAAGGAGGCATCGTTATACAGTTGAGGTTCCAAAGACTCTCACCAAGCGTTTTGCTTCGACTTTCATCGTGCGAACAGCCAAACTGTGGAACTCCTTGCCCGAATCTCTATTCCCCTTGAACTATAATTTGTCGGTCTTCAAGTCGAGAGTAAACCGGTTTCTTCTAGGCAAGCGCGCTACATCGTAGACTATAACGTTGCTTACCATCAGGCAAGTTGTAGTTAAGCGTAAGCCTATATCACGTAAAAAAAAATATATTTGAGAAAGGATTTTATGTAGGTATTTTTATGTTTTTTTTAAAGAATAATTTCGTATCGTACGTATTTGACTGATGTGTATTGCTGTAAGGTAAGGTGTAACACGCTTCCCTAGAATGTCCCTATAAACTCTAGATTTATTAATTCGTTTGTAAAAAATATCGTAATTTCAAATGAAAAATTAAAAGTACCTAGGTACAAGAATGTGATAGATTCATCTTTTGTTTGCACTCTGTATTCTGTGCTTTTGTGTTCATTTCATAAAAATATTGCATTGAATCCATTTTCGTAACTAAAGAAGCTATAGAGTAACAAAAGTCAGTGATTAGGGTCAAAAGTTTCAGACGAAATCGAATTATGTATCCGGTTGATTTAATTGGGAGCTTATTTTCGTAGAAAAAATGAGCTTTATAAAAATAACGCAGTGAGTCAAGTATTTCATTATCCATTTTCTTTTTTAAACAAGCTACCAATAACAAAAAACTTATGTCTCTCTAAAACTATATGGTATTCTATGCTTAACACCAGCCAGGCAGCAGTCAAACGTAAACCTATCCCACGAAAAAAATCTATACGATGTGTAGAAGATAACGTCTACATTTTCCAGTCAATCAAAAGTATTAAAGAATCTAAACAAGATGTTCCATTCCCATACTAAATTCAAAGCTCCTCCAATCTATATTTAGAGCAAGGCCTCTCAACTCAACTATACCTAAGCTTAAAGAAACTTCCAAGAACACGCCATACTCTATTAATAAACACTGTCCACACAATAAAATTAAAATCTAATTGCACGCCGAACAAAGGAATTAAAATCCCGTCCGCCATTTTTATAAATAAAAGGAATAAAATAGAAAAAGAATCCGATCATATCATCCATAATAATTAAACTGCAGTTCCGTATAATAAGGGAAAAAAGTTGAGAGCACGAAAAATTGATAAGGGGTGGTTGTGATAAGGGTGGGTATCGATCGGGGGTGGCTCGAGGGGTATAAGTATAAAAAGCGTAACAAATTTTCGTCTTAAGAAAAGGAAAAGAAAAAATGTATACAGCCACCCTGGGGGTGGGTGGAGGGGATGCATTTTTCTCGCGGTACCTCTCTTTCTTTCGCCGATGGTACGTAAGATGCTACAGAGGTTTCTTTGTTAGTGCACACAGTTAATTAGATTTTGGCCTTTTCGGTTTCATATTCCGTCTGGACGGGGAATTAATAAGGTAGGTACTCGCGCTTGGCTACTTGGGAATAATCTACCAACAATTTTGTACATAATTAATTTATTTTTTATCTGTGGGAGGGTCTGGGCACCCATTTTTGTAGGTAGGTAACAGTAATTGCTTGTATGAAAGAAGTCCTGAATTGATTCCGCGGTGTATTGAGAAATGTATTTTCAAAGAACAGTAATTATATCTTTTGATAAGCAATGTACTATATCTATAAAATTATAATAGAGTTACTGTCTTCTTTGATTTAAGCATGACCACATTAAATTTTTGTAACTAAAGATTGACTAAGCTTTCCGAGAAAATGTTTTCAGCAAATATGTAGCGTAAATCCGTGTTTGAGGAAAATATATGTATGTAACTGAAACAACCTGGACTGGGATTAAACTAAGACGAATGTGGCCGATATAAGAAAAGATACATAATATACTAAGCTTACAGTTTAAAGGAGGACATTTTGTAAAGTATGAATAAAATAAAATTTGTTCATTTTGCATTATTTAAGGCTTTGACGGCGACAGCGAAGACAACGCACAACACAACCACCTAATGACATTTAATAATACAACATATATACAATGATAATTTTATCTGCCTATACATAATAATAAGCTGAAGAGGGTAAAAAAATCAGAACATACATAGAAGATATTAGTTAAAAAATATAGCACTTAGATTATCTTTAGGCTTTTCTAAAGATTTTCTAAGTGCCCCTTCTTGTAGTAGTTAGAAGTAGTATGTTTAGTTTTCCTTCACTTGTTTTTATATTTTATTATTGTAAATAAATATATTTTAAATTGTTAAAAAAAATATTCGGGTGTACTTCAAATCCATAACAGAACACGTTTCAGCAGTTATTAGAATTTTTGTTTGTTTGTCTGTTTCTTTAGACGCTCGTCATGCAAAAACGGCTGAACGGATCATCATGATTTTTTGTATATAGCTAGTATGAGGTCTTAGAAGTGTCATAGGCTTAGTACTTTGTATCTCAAAATAGCGGAGCCGCGAGCGTCTACTAGTTGGAAATAAAATAGTAGTACAAAAAAAAATCTTAAATAGTAAATCTTATCTAGTACCCACGACACAAGCGTTTGCTTAGTGTGGGGCTAGATGGCGCTGTGTGCAATGTCCCGGAGTATTTATTTTATTATTTTTTTTTAAATGTAACATGTGAGCATCGTTTTAGTAGGTGCCTTTTTTATTTTATTTAAGGTTTGTTAACACTATTATGGAAATAAAATGCCAATTTGGCAGCACATTTGATCCAACACCGTGGTTACCAATCATCCAACTGGCCAACATTGATCAATTCAACAGATTTCGCAGATGTTCTATTGAAGACCATTTTGTAGATTATTTCCTTGCGTTGCGTTGCGACCTTTGCCTTGAGAATTTTCCTTCTTGCAAAATATTGGTCAATCTTCTATTGATCAAAAGTAATTTATTGGTTCTGATGGCATTGGGAATTCATTGTGAGTAGAAAGAACAAAATTGTTGTATTTGTTGGATTGTTTCTTGCCTTTCGTGGCGCAACGTAACGACGGATCGTCTTGATTTTTGTTATGGTTATAGTATGGGGTCCTGAAAGTGTTAGGGGTTACTTTTTAAGTATTTGTAAATCAGACTTTGTAATGGAGGGCATATTTTATTTAAAAAAAACAGTTACTTTTTTAGATAGGTAACAAATATATATCTGGATCAACTAAAAATATATGTTTCTTATTTTCTTACTTTTTTATTTATTTTTTGTATTAGAAATATTTACTAGAACAGCAAATGGTAAAAACGAAACGGAAATCATGTTTTTATGTTATTTTTCTTTCTCAGTGACCATTACTCTTTGATTACCTGCGTATTTTTAGCGCTGGTGGCCTGTGTGTGCCATCAGCATTAAATTTAGGCTGAGTTGCGGCTGTACTGAGACATTACATTCTTAGCATGTAAGTGTAGTATTTAGTAAATAGTTTAAATTGTGTGTGTCTCTCAATAAATATATTTTCTTTCTTTCTTTATCGTAATAAACATTTTTACACTTCCATGAAATAAAATTGAACTTCAAACTAAAACACAAGCAGTTCAAGATATCGTCATTCTAATTCCTAATACATTTATTCTAAGAAATTTAAATGCTTATTTTAAAATGTGGTATAATATAAATTAAATAACTACTTATGAGTTTTATTCTATTTAAATGTCTTTAAGAAATAGACTCAGGAATAGGCTCACACTCAAACAGCTGAACCGATTTTGATGAAATTTGTTATGGAAGAAGATTAGTCCTAGACTTTAACGTAGACCACTTTTTATCCCTAAATAACTAGGGTAAAACTGGGAATCCTCTATGCGTTTGCTTAGTGTGGAGCTAGATGGCGCTATGAGCAATGTCCTGGAATATTTATTTATTTCTTACTTATTGCAGTAAAAATAAAATGCTCATACATGGCAACACCTAGGCTAGTCAAACTTCTTGGCTATTCTAACGTGTACGTACAACATCTAGTGGAGTAGTGGTAACACCTGTCCTTGGTTCCCAATCGGAACCAGTTTGGTTCAGGGCTACTGGCTTTTTGCTATTACTAGTTTTAGAGGAGCGTACAGTCGTGTGGGTAGATTTCATGATGAAGTATCTGCACCTTGTCTGTTCATTATATTGTCATGATAATTTTGATAGCCGTTATCTGTAAGTATATCTATTACTAGCTGTGCCGGCGACTTCGTCCGCGTGGAATAGTTATTTTAGGCATCATATTTATTTTTGCATACTTATAAACAGCTGTTACCCACGACTTGAACCGTTTTCGCAGCGCACGCAACGGAATCCCTCAAAGATGAATATTTTTCCCGTTTTTTCCACATTTTCCATTGTTTCTTCGCTCCTATTAGTTGCAGTGTGATGTTATATAACCTAAAGCCTTCCTCAATAAATGATCTATTAAACACAAAAATATTTTTTCAATTTGGACCAGTAGTTCCTGAGATTAGCGCGTTCAAACAAACAAACAAACTCTTCGGCTTTATAATATTAGTATAGATATGTATATTTATGTATGTCTATTATATGTATATTTCGTGAATTTGTCATAAAATATATGTAGAGGACAACTGCTGTCAAAATTATATATCTCTAAAATATTAGCATCTAAACTTAGCTAAGCTTAGCATAATTTTAGCTGTTTCTATCATAATGAAAGTCTTTTTTTACTCTTTTAAGCGAAACTAAGATTTCAAAACTTATACAAACAGTAAGTATATATTATATAACTTGCCAGTATAACAGCCACCTACATGCCAGATTTGGCTTACAATAAGTAGGTTAAAGATAATGTTTTTTCGGTCTATTCTTATTAGAATAAGTAGAATGTGTTGGATCACCTTCTATTTAGTTTCTACAACTAAATGTAAATGAGTTGTTGTACCTCTATAAAACTATATAGTACATCCTATATATCTATATTGAGTTTATAAGTAATTAAATTTTTAAACTAAAGTAGGTACTGTTTTAAGAGTGGTTTACATTAGCCGAAATAATAAAACAAATGCATGTATATATATATATATATATATATAAAAATCTGTTTTTGTCAGTTCAACAATATGTCATTAAAACTATTTCCACTGAAACCTACCAAACAGATTACCTTTTAAGCTACAATTCCGTTAGTTGGTCGTTTGTGCGAATTATCTTAAGTTGGGGTCGCTTTGAGACGCAGAGTGGCGTGCCTTCCTCCCGGCACCCCTTTCACTAGGGAGGGGAATGATGTTTATGCTGGATATGAATTGCCGGATAATATGTCCGGCAAATTAAATCCGGCATAAATTGATTGATTCAAATCAGTTGCTAGTTTAGTTTTGATTTGAACCATTAATAAATGAGATCAGCAATACGTTTTGGATACATACTTATTTAAGATTTTTGCAGATATAGCAGCTTTAATTTAAAATCAAAATATTTTTTATTAGATTAAACATATGTGATAATCATCTCACTAATTCTTTGTTGGCTTACAAAAAAATCAATGTCGTAGTCTTACAAGAAAAAGACCAAAAGAGAGATCAAAAAACAATTGCGGAAACTTGGTTATAAGTAAAACTGAATCACAAGCAGCTGGTAAGAAACTAACGTATAGTCAATCATCACGGGGAACTCAGGTTAAGTTTACAAAAGTGACCGGATATCAGAAATGGCCGGAGCAACCCATCTCTACTTCTTACCCTTTACCTTTCGCTATTAAAAAGTCCCTGAGCTGAATTTAATTATTAAGAGATATTTCTTTTTCTGACCACTCCTGGGGAGATAAGTTTTTACGAGCCAGTTCTAGTTTTGGTCGTCTTTCAACAAATTTACAATTTTATTTTTCGACGATAAATTTTTATTTTAGTTTTTGCAGCGTCTTGCGCAATCTGTCTGGACGAGAGTTCAGAGTTTTAATATTTGTCAAGAGTCTTGCTTTGTTTATGGAAAAGTTAATGAGTTATGATACGAACTATTATCAAGTATTTATATGGTAACAATCTATTTTAAAAGTTATTACATATCTAGGTACCTTTTTTAAATGATATAGGCTTACGCTTGCCTACAACTTGCCTGATGGTAAGCAACGTTATAGTCTACGATCTAGCGCGCTTGCCTAGAAGAAACCGTTTTACTTTGGACTTGAAGACCGAAAATTATAGTTCAAGGGGAATAGAGATTAGAGAAGATCTAATCTTTTTGGCAATGATGTGTTACCGTGAAAATTTGGAGGGAAAGCAAATTTTCAGAATTTAGGTACAATATAATTTCTGTCAATAAAAACTCAAAAATGTTGCCAAAACTTTAAATGATAATGGCTTGCACATATTATGATTTTTCTTTATCTATGTAGGTACATAAGTACCACCTTCTTCATATTTTATAGGTAAATAGATAATTCCTATAGGTAAATCTTTACGAAGTGTACTTACATCTATGAATGCCGTTGACTGGTAACAATGCCACATGTTACAATGTTACATTGTTTACTATGGCGCTATTTAGACACGTCGGGTGGTTACTACAGGCAAACGTTGTGGAATAGGTGATGCTGCTGTCCTATTTTGATTTAAAAAAATTAATAATATATTTCTCATTCCCGAGTTCAAAATTGTGTCCAGATTTTGATTTACACACTAAGAAAAATTTTGCAGATAGTTTTATCTGTATTCTACTGATTCAGGGGGATAAAAGATATTTTTAAATAAATATTTTAACACTGCTAAGTTTCATATCTTAATATTCTTCTTCTTATCGAATGAGAGTGGCCAACTCTGGTGTCGAGAGTTTATCAAGCCACCCTAAGGGCATGGCTTAACGGCTGGCGTACTATGGCGAACAGCCGGGACCTACAATTTAACGTGTCATCCGAACCACGGAAGCCACCAAATTGCAATGCCATTTTTTTGGTCACCCATCCAAGGACTGTAATATCTTAATGTTTTAATCAGACTTCAGAATTTACTATAGGTAATTCGCTTAATGGTAAACGATCATTAATGCTCTACAACAGCCCATAATATAGACCGTTTATGAATGGATCCGTTATTTTCTTGCCCGTGCTTAACTAATAAACCAATTCACTCTCACTTTGAAGATCGTAGTAAGTCCCCTGTGCTGTTAGTTAAATCATGAATGGAGCTGTGACACAATCTATTTAACTGACTTTGTATAATGAACTAGGCAGAGTTACTATACGCATCGTTCAAGGTAAGATATAGATTCTGAGGGCCGGGGACAACGGAAAGGAATCAATTTGGTTTAGATAGATTAGGTTTATATACATATGTAATTAAGGATAAATATTAGATATGTACTATCGTAATATACAAAAAGAAACACACAAATTAAGTATCTACTCAATAGCTTAGATATAAACGTAAAGTTTCAACCCCTAACTAAATTGCCTTCTAATATTTGAGTTTCACATACATTGTATACATAATGTCTTGCCAACTCATCCAGCAAATTCAACAATTGAATTTCAGGTAACGTCAAAATACTAATTAACATTTCGAAACCTTTAAACCCAATTACAATGCAAAAACATACAAAGTTATATTCTAACGCGCACAAATTCCTCAAACGCAGGTGTAACTCGCCACGGCTATTATAGCATTTATAGCCAACTATATACGGCATTAGCAAGAATTTGAATAAAAAAATCATTTGAGAACCGGTCTTCTAATTGACACAGACAATGAGAATGCGCGGGCGCACTCCGCCATTTTGGATAGGCGACCAATGAGAGCCGTTCCCGCGCTCCCAAGGTCGAGCGCAATGTCAAAACGCATCGCTTCCTAGTGAATTCTCTAGGCCAGTGGTTGTTACTACGATAGATAAGGACGGCCATTTTGGTTTAGATATTTTGTTATCGTGCTTTTGATACCGAGGCTACAGATAACTGTAAATTGCGTTGATAAAAAATCTAAATAGGGTTTTTGAAGTGGTGGTATATTGGACGTTTTAACAAGTTGTTCTATAAAATAGAGTTTTTAATAAAAAGTGTTTGACTAGGAAGGAATCTATATACCTAATACTCACAGTCCTCTTTGCTTAGGGTCATGACTCCCGCAGAACGATTACGAGAATATTAAAAGAGTTTTTTTTTTTGGAAAGATACCTACATCGTAGCAATGCACTAAAGTTATGAAAGCATCATACTGGCATTGATAGATAGCTAAGTATAGCAGCAGTGACCCCTGAGATTGGACTCCAAATTTTTTATTGTTTTGAAATTATCATACGCCACATTATAAAAAAATCGTATATACTAAGTTTACGATGTCTGCATTATTATGTGTTTTGGTTAGTTAAGGTAAAAACAAATACGCCTTAACGTAATAAAATAATAACCATGATTTCTACTGCTAAGTTCCGTTTACTTTGTACCTGCCTTTGTGTATCTTTGGAAATCTGCTACCAAATCTAGGCATACGAGCTTACCTAGACCTATCTACTTTATAGGCGCAGATGCAGAATACCGGACAAAGACATTATAACCAATAAGCACGTCATTATTACGTCAATATGGTAGAAAATATATATTATTGTATCTAAATACAATAATATAACATAAAAACAAGGGAAGAAACACTGAACATACTACTTCTACAACATAAAAACAAGGGAAGAAACACTGAACATACTACTTCTACAACATAAAAAGGGACACTTCGAAAATCTTTAGAAAAGCCTAAAGATTATCTAAGTGCTCCAGCCCACTTCCAGAGGGCAGCGTGCCCAGCATGCTGGCCGCATTACCACGCTGGATGCTGGATGCTGGATGCTGATACATATCCAATTCATTTATTTAGGTATATCTAATGTGGAGGTTATGGGTGAAAAGTATAACAGGACTGAAACCATTGGACAAAGCAGTTTTATTATTACTTATAGGAATGCTGACAGAATACCGGATATATCACCATTCTTTGACGTACCAAACACTTAATACCACTTCACCGTGCTCCTTTCAAGGTGTCACGGTGAAATATCTGATAGTATAGTAAAAAACACACACACACACACACACACAAGCTAAATAAAATACTAGCTGTACCTGCGACTTCGTCCGCGTGGAAAGGTTATTTTGGGCATCATATTTATTTTTGCAAACAACCTCTTCAGCTTTATAAATTGTAGCTGGAAGCCCTCAAAGATGAACAATTTTCCCCATTTTTTTCTACATTTTCCATTGTTTCTTCGCTCCTTTTAGATGCAGCGTGATGTTATATAGCCTTCCTCTATAAACGGACTATTCAACACAAAAAAAACAATTTGCACCAGTAGTTCTTGAGATTAGCGCGTTCAAACAAACAAACAAACTCTTCAGCTTTATAATATTAGTATAGATATATTCAATATCTCAAGCAGCGATTTTATGTTTTAGAATGCATATAAACATCGTTAAAGGAAAAGCAGTTAGACATCTTAAACCTCTACTACCTATTTCGAACCCAAACCTGCCTGGCTTCCAAAAGCTCGGTCCACGAATGGCCCGCGCGGTGAAAGCTGACCCGCCGACCTGAGAAACCTGCGCGGGCGCATCCGTAATTCGTAAACTATCATCTATAGATTGTTTGCTTAGCTGCTGATTTGGGTTTGCTTGTGTTGCTGAGATGCAATTATTATGACAATGTTTTCATGTTTACAGTAACACTTCAGATGGATGAAAGTTTATGTTGCAGTTCAATACTCTAAGCGCAATATTAAATTGTATTTTACTACTATTGTACCTAGTTACGCACACCAGCAATGTAACTAGGGGAGTTCTCTTGTGCAGATACATCGTGGTGGGCGCCCAGGTCCTTCCACGGAAGACACAAATGTTCCCGGATATTGTGGTCCTCAAACATGTCGGTTTCCTAACGACATGTTCCACACATAACTTAAAAATACACTAAAAATCTTCAAATACACAACGGACAAACTAACAACTTATGCAGTTTATTTTATATGCATAGGTATCATTCATCTCAACAGTTTAGTGTATGGGACACAGCTGACTCCTAGCTTTGTTTTCGATTATGGTGCGGGTCAGGGAAATGGAAAATTTATGGGATATGTGGCTAACAAAATGTCCCTTGTACAAGAGATTGATTTGAACTATACAGATTTGAAAGGTAGTCTAAGATGTAATTTTCATCATCATCATCATCAGCTTCTAATCGAAATCACTGTAATCAATGTTGGGCGACAGATTAACTATTTGTTCCATTTTACTTCAGGAAAAGTATATTTCAAGAACCAATAACATTTGTGAGGAAATATTGCTTTTATTATTATTTTACTTAGATTTTTTTCCGATTTTACCTGTTTCAATGGTGGAATATATGAATGTGTGTGATTAAAGGCATTCACAATGTTAAACCAAAAATTGTAGTGTTTATAAATTCTCTCTCTCCAATTCAGATTCGAAAAACTAGTGCATACTAAAACCAGTTTTGGCCGAATACATTGTCGATAAAGCCACATCAAGTTGTTGCGACTATCGGTAGTTACAGAGCGGCACTAGGGGCATAAAGTTCACCATAGCCTATTGTAGGTTAGGTATAGGAGGTTTTATTGTAGGTAGTACGGTTCTTACTTGAATAAAGTATTTAAAAAAAATGAGAATTAGTTATTTGTTTGTTGGTAGTTAGTGGAAAAAACCTGAAAATGTCGTCAAAATTCAGCTGTTCTTTTTAACTTTCAGTATATGATGTCTTGTATTATTAAAGCATAAATTAATTTAAAATAGGGATAGAAAAATTTGCTGCGTATGTGCTGTCTTATAGTAGGTACTAACAATAGTTATAAGTTCTATACTTAAGGTTTACTAACCAAAATGGATCTGTTTAGTTGACTAATAAATATTTTATTTTATTTATTTATTTATATGTATCAAATCTTGAAAAATAGCATAGTAGTTATCTATCTAATAACTATATTTAATTTTTGAGGCCCTTATTATGATGTAATTGTTAGCTAATTATAAGCTACAAACATAAATTACAATATAAAACAAAATATTGTTTAACTTACATATCGGCGCTAAAAACAATATATTTTTTCAATAAAACATAATGATAATCATAAGCAACAAAAGTGCATAAACAGTCGAAACAAAATACTATTAAATGTACCTATCGAAAACGTTAGATAAACATTAGTACTCGCAACTTTAAAAACATAAAATCCACTACAGAAGGTTAATCCGCGCAGTTTGGTCGATTCATGGTGCTCCCGAATAACTGTGTTAGTAGGAACATTGCGTTTATCTTCCGATAGAGGGGGACTGTGATACAATTTCAAGGATAATTTACATAAAGAGAAGAAATTTAAACAGTCTTACTTGTGACTACAACATAAATGGGGGAGGAGTCACTTAGAAAATCTTTAGAAAAGCCTAAACATAAATATAATTCTCCATCCCACTGCCAGAGGGCAGCGTGCCCAGCATACTGGCCGCATTACCACGCTGGACAGCAATGCTGATACGTTGAGCCAGAAAAATGCCAGCATTTTGGCCAGTTTTTTTTCTATATATTTTTCTAATGAGGACTTTAATTTAGGTTATGTCTTCCTTTAGTAGCTTTTCCTCATGACTGAGGGTTCTCTTCCCCACAGAATTAGTTCACAGTGGAAGTTTTCTTGGGCAGATACAACTAAATACGAAAGAACATGGCGACATTCGATATTTACGATATATTTTTAATTATTTACTATTTGTTAAAAACTAAAGTTTATTTGTTTTATTTTTGTTACACTAAGTCTTCTTGTTTATGACGAGTTGCGGCTGTTTTGGGGCAAAATTATCAAATAGAAAAATCTGAGTACCGCTGAAATCATTTATCAAATCAAAATACTTTATTGTACACTAATCACATAAGAACACAAATATAAGGGAATTGTTCGCCTCCAACTCGACACTTGAAGATGGAAACTCAACGCCACCCGTACTGCCGCGTTGTGAAAGTTCCATGCCTGATGTACGCATAACTCAATGTGCGGTACGCAAGGAGCTGTTTTCCCTCGATGTGCGTAAATCGAGTGGGCCAGATGGAATTCCGGCTATCGTCCTCAAGAAGTGCTGTCCAGAGTTAGCTTCAGTCTTAACGCGTCTATTTCGTCTCTCTTACGCCACGGGCCTTGTTCCATCGGCCTGGAAAGTTGCACTTGTCCACCCTATCCCTAAAAAAGGTGATCGTACGAATCCGTCTAACTATCGCCCTATAGCTATTACATCCCTTCTCTCCAAAGTAATGGAAAGGATTGTCAATTCGCAGTTGCTTGGATATCTAGAGGAGCACCAGCTGATTAGTGACCATCAATACGGCTTCCGTCATGGACGCTCAGCTGGTGATCTTCTAGTTTACCTAACGCATCGATGGGCAGAGGCAATTGAGAGTAGGGGTGAAGCACTGGCCATTAGTTTAGACATCGCGAAAGCTTTTGATAGGGTGTGGCACAAAGCACTTCTAGCCAAACTTCCCTCGTACGGACTACCTAACGGCCTGTGCACGTGGGTGTCAAGCTTCCTATCTGGTCGTACTATTAGTGTTGTAGTCGACGGATCACGTTCCGAAGCTAAGCCGATCAATGCTGGGGTCCCGCAGGGTTCCGTGCTGTCTCCTACGCTATTCATTCTGCATATCAATGACATGTTGCAGATTAGTAATATTCATTGTTATGCAGATGATAGTACGGGTGACGCATGTTACCGTGGACGTGTAAACCACAAGCGCTCAGAGGTTGAAGAGAGCAGATGCAAGCTTGTGTCTGACATTGAGTCATCCCTGGAGAAAGTCTCTCACTGGGGTGATATAAACTTAGTCAATTTTAACCCATCTAAGACACAAGTGT
This sequence comes from Macaria notata, assembly GCA_927399415.1. Classification (NCBI taxonomy): domain Eukaryota; kingdom Metazoa; phylum Arthropoda; class Insecta; order Lepidoptera; family Geometridae; genus Macaria; species Macaria notata. The sequence continues at coordinate 1,411,273 of OV656748.1, read as the reverse complement.
GTGCATTCACCGCTAAGAAAACACCTTTTGTTGTAGCGCCACGTTTTCAAGGTGTTTCCCTCACGGTATCCAAGAACTTGGAAATCCTTGGGATGGATATATCGAGCGAGGTCCAATTTAGGGGACACATCGAGGCTAAGGCAAAATTAGCCTCTAAAAAACTCGGTGTACTTAACAAGGCGAAACGTTACTTCACGTCGGGTCAACGGCTTCTACTTTATAAAGCACAAGTGCGCCCTCACGTGGAGTACTGTTCGCACTTGTGGAATGGTGCACCGAAATATCAACTAGATCCCCTAGATTCTATGCAGCGGAGAGCCGTCCGAATTGTCCATGATCCCAAGCTGACAAAAAAGTTGGAGCCGTTGAGTCTCCGTAGGGATGTGGGATCCCTCTGTATCTTTTATAGGCTCTTTTTTGGGGAGTGTTCTAAAGAGCTTTTTAATTTAATTCCGGCAAATCATTTTCATCACCGGACTGCTCGGCACCGTGAAAGAGCTCATCCTCACATCTTGCAAAATTGGAGCTCCCACACAGTCCGTTTCATGCGCTCGTTTCTTCCGCGAACTTGCAAGATGTGGAACGATCTACCCCCTGAGGTCTTTCCACGGAGCTACAATATGGGGAGATTTAAAAAGGGTATTCACAAACACCTCTCTAAGCTGGCAAAGTCCTGCAGCACCTCTGGAGTTGCAAGTGTCCATAGGCGACGATGATTGCTTACCATCAGGCAGATCGTCTGCCTTTTTGCCACTTTTTTTTATAAAAAAAAAAAAAAATTAGGAACATACGAATTGGACAGATTCATATTTTGAAGTAATAATTCTGTAGCGTACCGTTTTTAATTTTATGTAATTTTATTTTGGCTGAACGCGATGGAGTGTGGAAAACAAAATGAAAACTGAGACGTCACACTTCCTTAACCTTATTTGGCTGTTAAACGCAGCGATCGCAGATAAAAATGAACGCAGAACGTCAGCCCAGATTTCCCCCATAACACAAATTCGGGGCTAAATACCCTCCGAGCCAGACCGTGTAAAAAACAAACAAAAAAACTACGCACAGCACGTAGCGCTGCTCGCTCGCATCGTAAACTGTAAATTAAACGAATATTTGCCTTTTACACCCAAATTGAGAGAGAGGCGAAACTGCACGTTTTGGGATTAACCGCGCAGTAACATGGCCGCGAATAAATGTCATGCGGACTAGGGAGGGGACCGTATCGATAACTAGTGCTATTTTTATGAAAGATAGGCTTTTACTTGACCACAACTCGAGTGATGTTGAGCAACTTTGTAGTCTACAATCTTGCGCGGCTGTCTAAATACAAGAAATTGAAGACCGTGGGAACCCAAGGGCTGAGGATGATGGTGATGATGAAATCAAAGATCAACTGGAAGAACAGAGAAACTTGCAAGTAACTTTAGTACTTATTATTTTTATCGCGAAATAGGCTTACGTTTGACTACAGCCTGCCTGATGTTAAGCACCACTGTAGTCAAGGCGCTTGCCTAGAAGAAACTTAATTTGGTAAGTATGCTAAGTAAACAGATCGCAATTCTCCCTTCAACATTATAAATATTGTGTTTTTAAAACAGCATTTACATGTATGGAAGCGCAATTTTGAAACTCAAGGCAAGTGCTTATATTAATATTAGGTACTTCTATCAGGAAAGAGTAACAAGCCTGTGAGGTTTTCGCAATATTGATAGTGATTACATTTTTGAGAGTCATTGACAAAAACATTAAATTTAGAGTTTCATGGCGCTATGGGTTAACATGGAATACCTGATGATACGATTTTTGAGGTTGTTATAGATGCAATTTGTAACAAATTTGGAGCATAGTGCTGTGGGTTTTGAAGTTCAAAACTTTGCATGTCACTAATAAAGGGAGCGAAGGTAATGCTTTTATTGAGTTATACAGATGTGATAGTGATTGTTATCATACACATCTACCTAAATATTTCCTTATTTACTTGATAGACTTTTATTCTTTATAGAGGCTTTATCTGTCTTCTCGATATATTAATTCTTTATAGAGGCTTTATCTGTCTTCTCGATACGCAAGCCCAACACTATTTATTTTAAATCGCATTATATTACAATCAGAGAATACAACGTGCCGGTGAATTTTCTACCAGACTGAAACTTCGGCTGACAAAGAATTTTCAGCCATCTTTTCAGCACTCAAAAATATATCTTATCTTAAACGTGTAAGGTCCAAAATCGATCGATATCTTCAAGAGGTTTTCTATGTTGTTTTCGGATGCAACTTATTTGTGAAAACAGGATAGAGAGAGATAAAAATAAGAGTTCTATTCGAGTTAGAGAGAGACGTAAATACACTAAATTTACGAAGCCACAGGTGGTGTACCTCGGGTAGAGGCGCAGGTGATACTGGAATATTATTTTTTATCATTTTTAATATTAACTTTACGTAAAATAAGACAGCTTAATATAGAGGAGATGAGCAGTAGACGTGAGCGAGCTGGCGAGGATATATCGCTTAGACTTCATTTTATAAAAGAACATACAATCCTGGATTCCCTGGAAGAAATCGCTGTTAGCAATAAGGTCGCCAGTTGTGACACTATTGTTTAAGTCTTACGTGTTTCTGTTTGATTTTTTTTTGTGTCTGTTACAATAAAGAGTTTTATATATCTATCTGACATAAAATTAAAAAGTTAAAATTATTACCAAGTTTACAAAGAAATAAACTTTATTTATTAGTATATAAGGTACACCTACACAGCCAAAAATCATTTTGAGTCTAATTTTTGGCCGCAACTGTTTCATTGCAAATTTTGATTGATGACACTTTTACTTAATTTTTTTTTAATATTAAATAAGTAGTTAATGCTAAAATGCGTATGGATAATGAAGTTAAATTAAATAGCTATAAGTAGATAGGATATATTAGGCCGTCTATAATATGTTAGTGTCTGGTTTTACCGTTGCTACGATATAATCTTGGAGCTTAATCTTCATAAGTACCCAGTTTGACGTTAAAATATATAAGATATTGAATCAGGCGTTACTTTGCGGAAATCCATTGTTACTGAAACTCTGGAGAAATATGTAGTGTTTTTCCGCTGCGACTGCTCCTTAACCGACATCAAACAACAAACTTGATGGTTTTTAGGTGTGTTCCTCCATATACCACCGCCACACCTCACCTCCTAACCAACGTGGCCTCCGTGGACCGACCGACCGACCGACCGACGGTCCTTCGGACCGACGTTCGGAGAGTCAACACGAGTCCTGAGGATGCCTCGTGGAGAGGCGAAACACGTGTCGACTAGAATATCTTGCCGAAAGAGAACAGCAAAGCTTCAAGACACAAGGTGCGGTGTTGGGAAGATCTTGAGATCCACGGAGGCCACGTTGGTTAGGAGGTGAGGTGTGGCGGTGGTATATGGAGGAACACACCTAAAAACCATCAAGTTTGTTGTTTGATGTCGGTTAAGGAGCAGTCGCAGCGGAAAAAAACTACATATTTCTCCAGAGTTTCAGTTAAAATATATCTTTATATTACTAGTGGGTGCTCGCGGCTTCGCTCGCATTAAGAAGTAAAACTTGCATCCTCTATTTCACCCCTTTAATAGTGGCATTTCCAAAAATTCTTTCTTAGCGGGTGCCTACGTCATAACATCTACCTACATTCCAAATTTCAGCCCAATCCGTCCAGTGGTTTCGGCTGTGCGTTGATAGATCACTATATCAGTCAGTCAGTCAGTCAATCAGTCAGTCACCTTTCAGTTTTATATATATAGATATGTAGTTGGATGAGGGATTCTAAGTCCATATCACAGTATTAAATATGGCAGACAGTTCAGTGTTAATTTATTCATAAAAAAATATCGATACATAATTCTGTTATCAGATAGCAAGAATAATTAGTATTGAGTTTTTTTACTGATTGTTAAATGTTTGTTATGAAATTTTTGGTTATAAAACTCAAGAGTATTATTAAAACATGATCGAGTATTTGCTTACTTTGTATCTTAAAATTATTAGATCTTGTAGTCTCAAATACTAGCGATTTTAAAGACAATTAGTAAAACATCTCATTAATAAATTGAAATTAAACTTATTTGTCTCTTTGTACTATCAAGCAATCATAAAACATATAACTTTACGAAACTAATGTGGTGACGTTTTTTTTGAGCAAATTCACAAATAAACTCCTCCACCATTCATAATCCTTACAAACAAAACCATGCTCCATACTACAAAAACATTACAATAAAAAAACGAATTGAGGATTCTTTATTCTTTAGAAATGTTACAAATGACATCATCATCATCATCACAAATTTAAGGGCAAGGCCCTTGTCTGTGGAGCATGCGCCATCCTTCTCGATCTTCTGCCAACTCCTTGACCTCCTTATACGACATGACACCCGCCTTCTCCTTTACTTGGTCCATGTATGACCTTCTCGGCCTTCCTCTTCCTCTTCGTGCTTCCAGTTTCCCTTCAATTACAAACCACAAAGAAGTAAAAACACAAGACTACAGTTCAAATGCACGGGTTAATATTAATGTAAAGATATTCAATACTAGCAACTGAATTGAAATTTAATTAGACCCACTTTTGCCATATTAGCATGTCGCCAATGTCTGCCGCAAGGTTGTTCTGTTTGTTTAATCTAACAAATACATTAAATAACAAAAGATGTTACTGCATATTGTTCAAAGTCAAAGTTTTATTGAACTTAAATCTAACCTATATACAATATTTGTAGCTTAAGACTAAATGAAAATGAAATATAACTAAAGTAATGTAAGTGCTACAATTTAATTATGGACTGGTGCCTCTGAACTAAGCTAGGCTTGTATCTCAGGGGCACCACTTCCCCATGAGTGTTGACATTATTGTTATACATAGTTTGTTTTATATTTGTACTTGTGTGTACTTACTAGCGGTGTTTAGTGGTTTTATCTGCATTAATTGGGGACAAAAAGTAGCCTATATTTAATCCAGAGCCTAATCTGTGTCTATGCCAAATTTCACTCAAATCGGTTCATCGAGCGTGAATAAATAATCAACATACCTAGACACGCACAAACTGTCGCCTTTATAACATTAGTGGAAAAATATTAAATACAATCATGAAGAAAATTACGTAATACAGGCCCACTGAGGGACCTAGCGCGTGGCACGGTCACAAACTCAAGTACAAAACTGAAATAGTAAGTAAACATCTAGACACTAAGAAACAAATTTTTTGTACGCACTATCTTTTGGCTTAATAAATTATTTTGATTTTGAAAATATTTATTTAGGAGGTAGCTTAATATGGTGTGAACAGCTTTGGTTTTATCGATTTGACTTCCCCATTATGTTATATATCGTATTGACAGATGTCAAGTATTATGTATCTACCCTCATAATCAGTTACTAAGTGTTGCTTATCATCTACCCGCTATTAATAAATCAGTCTCAATACAATGGCGTTTGACTGCGACATACACTCCCTTATAACGGATAAACTAGTTATAATCTCTACAGATCCATCAATTGAGCAGATTTTTGGATAATTAGTTACATTACATATAGGCACTTGTATAGACACATTTGATGTTCAAAAAGCTTGTTCTCGGCTTACTATGTTTTAAATGCCAATTATTTCACCGTAATAAACTTATTGAATACAGCCAAAATCCTTATCTTCAGTACTTACCTGAACAATTTTGTCAATTATTTTTATAATTTAACAAATCTGACCACTTTCCAAATCGTTGAGCCAGTCGAAGGAAATGATTAAATATTTACCGTTCCTTATTCTACAACACAAGTCACCACTTACGCAATAAAACTGCATATTTTGCATTGATTTTCACGTCGCTAAGTTTATTTACAACTACATAGGTACCTTCGTTTAGCAACAGTAAAATCTAGAACTATTCCCTTTACGTCAATGACTAGGTGAATTATAATCCATATCGTTCTTATTCATCCACTGAAAATTATGTAACTAGTCCCTATTAAAATACAACACATTTTAGTTTGCCAAGGTTTTTTTATTTCATATCGTAGGTACATGACTTTGTGTTTTGTAAAATTTATCGGCGAATTTTAAAATGTATACTGTTTTTATTTGTGACTAGTGGGTGCTCGCGGCTTCGCTCGCATTAAGACGTGAAACTTGCTTCCCCTATTTCACCCCTCTAAAAGTGGCGATTCCTTCGAATGACGAAATCCTTTCCTAGCGGATGCCTACGTCATAACATCTACCTTAATTCCAAATTTCAGCCCGATCCGTCAGTCTGTCAGTCTGTCAGTCTGTCAATCAGTCAGTCAGTCTGTCAGTCAGTCAAACAACTATACTACGAATAAGTAAAAAAAAACCAATAAATTTAATATATTAGCAATATGTTTATCACAAGGAGCTTCACATTAGCCTATTTTCTGCTGTGTAATTTTATTACAACGGAAAACGCAAGGTGTAACCAATTTATTATATACCACTTGGTGTTATGCATTAAATTAAATGTAAGGTAAAAACATAACCGCAAAATACAGGGTAATTTTTACAATATTACAAGTTCGAATAAAAATTAATGAATGAATGTGGCCTAATATGGAACAGCTAGTCAAATATTTATTTATACCTATATAATGATTTTGCTTAAAAATGACGCCTTTTATACGCAGATAGCATTTCATAGCAAGGTTATATTTTTTTCAAAGCCTTTGTAATAAAATAATTATATAAAAGAAAGGATATTTAAGTCGGCTTTCTAGGCATTTCAGAATAATAACCTGAAACTAATCAGGTTTATAAAAAAGATAATGCAAGCTTGTTTGTCTGTTGGTATGTATGTTTTTTTTTTTTTTTTTTTTTTAATCTTTATTTATTAAAAGGAGTTTTGTCATACATTGACTATGTCACTCCCGTACGGCTAGTAGCTAGTACTTACTTCTACGGACGAACAGGGGAGTTAAAATATTTATATGAGAAATTACATTGTTAAAGATTTGAGTGTTACAAATTTGATCGACTTATGAGTAAAAATAGCTACTCCTCCGTATCAATCACTGCGATCAGCTCTTACAATATTATAATCACAAATGCGAAAATAACTGCCAGGATCAAACCAAGTTTCTGACACAATAGCTATATGTATGTATCTTTTCTTGATAAAGAAGAGTTTCAAATTCAGCTCGCTTCGGGCGGATGCTTTGTGCATTCCATTGTATTGCATTTAATTTGCAGTTTGTGTGGCTGTAATCCATAATTGCTGAATGAGGTTACAACCAGGCTTATCCGCCATAATATATTGCCACACAAACGAAAGTACTCCTTCAAACACGATCCCAACACAGCTTTTGATCTTATCCTCCCACGACACGTTTGCTTCCAATAACTTGTCTTTTAGTTTCTTAAATAGTACTTGCCAAGATACTTGCTCTTTCTTTTCTCGGTTGGGAATCCTGCTGTCGTCACCGGTCTCCGAAGAAGATTCACAGTATATATCATTCTCTTTCTCTTTCGTAGTTCTTTTCTTTCTTTTTTTCTCCGCTTTACGCCCTTCACTTTCTTTTTTACGTGTACTGCTTCCCTCTTTTACTACGTTGGCATAAGAGGTCGCGGCGACTGTAGGGGCTAGCACAGCGAGCGGCGAGGCGGCGCGCGGCGTAGTACCGAGGCGGGTCAACGGCCGCGCTGTCGGCAGGCGCGGGAGGCGCGTGAGGTCTAATGTAGGAGTAGGTGGTGGCGGTACATAAAACGCCTGTGCCCTTTTGTACGAGCAGTTGTTCTCACACATAATGTTACGTATGTTTCTCTCTTTTAGGTATACCGGACAAATTTTAGCCATTGCCATATGTCGACCTGTGCAGTTATTACAGCGGAATTCCGTCGTCTCGCAATTGGCATGAGGTTTGGAGCACTTTTACCTTATCGCTAGCTATATTCTCGTCCAGGCAGCTATAGTCTACATTTATTTCCGAAAATGTATTAACTTTATGAAATTCTTGTGAGAATGGTCAACTATTGTGTCGAGAGTTTTCACAACGCCCTTTAAAGGACGTGATTTTTTTATACCTCTAGATTATTCTATTTCATTTAGCTATTTTTGTACATAAACAAATACATGATGGCACCATAGGCAAACACTGGTTTCCAATAAAACATTATAGCATTAATTAAAGAATTATGAGCACAATAAAAAAATAAAAGCTATCTAATTGGTTCACAAATTGCTTAATGCTTCAGACATTTGTGAATTTTCCCACGCTTGTTGGATTGTGAACTGAAAACGTGAAAATTATTGATTTTCAGAATTGGACGGTCAGTTTTTATGCATCAGTGGCGATTTCAGGGAAACGATGGGTAAATTGAAATTATTTGTATGTACCTACAGTTTGCAAAGAAAAATATTATTTCTAGCTCGTTAGAATCGTTCTTGACTACAATCTTGTTGATATTCAACAAGTAACTTAAGAAAAGGCCTTCTTCTACAAAAAAACTATTAAGTGCTTATACAAAAAGACAAAACCTTCAATCAAAGGAAAGCGCTATATCGAACACTGTAATATCAGGTGAGTCGAGCGTCTCGTAATTACACATAAAAGAATATGACTGGCACTATAGATTAAAGTTATATTTTTGTTAGCCTATCAGGCCTATTTTATTATCAGGTTATTTAATTCCTGCAGCCCCATTTCACCATCGCACGAGTAGAGGTACGGCAAAGAGGCACCATTATACAGTTGAGGTTCCAAAGACTCGCACCAAGCGTTTTGCTTCGACTTTCATCGTGCGAACAGCCAAACTGTGGAATCTCTATTCCCCTTGAACTATAATTTGTCGGTCTTCAAGTCGAGAGTAAACCGGTTTCTTCTAGGCAAGCGCGCTCGATCGTAGATTACAACGTTGCTTAACATCAGGCAAGTTGTAGTCAAGCGTGAGCCTATTTCAAGTAAAAAAAAAACAAGGCATAAAAACACATTTGTATGACTAGTTTTTAGATAATTTTATTTTTTCAGTCGTTAAGCCACGTCAGAGGCCCATAGTGCGGCTTGATAAGCTCTCGACACCAGAGTTGGCCACCCTAATTCGATAAGAAGAAGTTATTTTGGATCGCAGCATCCATTATCCCCAGCGGCGCTGCACTAACTGTTGCTCTCAGCTCGGCGTTAAACTTGCATTGTATCGATTTTGTTCGATCCACGTCTCGAGGCAAGGCTGACACTGGGTTTGTCGCCAGATTGTTATACGGCTTGTCTGCTTTAGATAAGAGGCAACTTTAGGTTAGCGTACTAACGCATACTAATCGAAAAGAAATATCTAAATATATAAAACACAAAGGTGACTGAATGACTGATATAGTGATCTATCAACGCACAGCCCAAACCTCTGGACGGATTGGGCTAAAATTTGGAATGAAGGTAGATGTTATGACGTAGGCATCCGCTAAGAAAGAATTTTTAGAAATGCCACTTTTAAAGGAGTGAAAGAGGGGATGCAAGTTTTACTTATTAATGTGAGCGAAGCCGCGAGCACCCATTAGTCATGAATAAATTTGGTTAGTACTAGAAAAAAATCATAAATCATAATGTTTATTAACCTTACGACATCGCGCCGTACAGGGCAAGTCAAATAACATAGGTAATCACTTCTTAACAGTAATGTCTTTAAAATACTTGTAATACTTATTGCTATACACTTATTATATATAATCAGTGAGCCAAAATAAAATAATTAATTTGGAAAACAAAATAAAATCAAATAATCAATTAATAGAATACAATATTGGCTTTAAACAAAACAAAACACAAGGCAATATTTATTGAAAAAATGAAGTTTCTGTAATTGAGCTTTTCATAAATTCATTGAGTGCGTAAAACGGGTTAACTTCAAAAAATTGTTTCAACTTTCTTTTGTATGCACTATATAGCAGATCTGTGATACTCAGTGGCAAAGTGGCAAAAAGTGGCAGAATAATATATTGTAACGATACTATCATGGATTTTTCTGAGTCGGAAATCTCTAGGCAGGTATAATACTGGGATTGTCGCCAGTTTGTTATACGCCTCGTCTGATGGAAGGTATGACAAAGGGTAGCATCCGAAACAAGTCAATTCTAAGACTAACGACAGTCAGTTATTTTATTTGTCAAATCATTTAATTAACGCTCGGCTGTCATTGGCGGTTTTTCTTACGTGGGATAGGTTTACGTTTGACTACAGCCTGCCTGATGTTAAGCATTGCTGCAGCCTAGGGTGTAACACGCTTACCTAGAAGATACTTATTAACTCTAGATTTGAAGACCCCTGGATTGTAGTTCGCAGGAAACACAGCTTCTGGTAAAGTGTTCCAAAGCAACAGATTTTAAAACTAGGATCGCTAGTGGAATTTAAGGTCTGAAATGATGACGATGATGATAAACCTACATATTGTAACTTCTAAAATTTTATTAGAACTAAATGTTATAAATTCAATTTGACGAGATATTGTAATTTGTGTAGCATATTCTGTGATATTAGTACTTATACCTATACCTATGTATGTATTTTACAGTATCAATAAAGATTCTTTATCTTTATCTTATCTTTTATCTTTTAAAACTGAGGTGCTGTTTATTTTCTTTTCACTCTGAATGGTAATTTATATAATGTCTCTCAGGTCAAATTGCCTCTTGGCATAGGCCTCCTCTAACGATTTCCATTGAACCCTATCTTGGGCCTGAAGGTCTGAAATACTAAATGTAAAAAACGGTGCCTTTCATTCTGAGAATGAACTCTGCAATCCTGACACAAAAACACCTTTACATGACTTGTACAAAAGATGGATCAGCGGGGAAAAATATTTCACATTTATTTATTTTATTTATTTATTAGGCACACAACACAATACACAGAAAATACATGATTTACAACAAAACACATAAAAGGTAATGATCGATTCTGTGCATCAAACACATGCGTGCACAACATGATTATAAACAGAGACAAAGTTCAGTAAGTTAACTAAACTAAAACAATTAAAATAATTCATATATAACGATACTTATGGAAGTTACAGTTAATTGTAAATATTAAACAAAATTATAAAAAAAAATATTATTATAAAAAAAAATATTATATTTATCGCAATTAAATATTTCTGAAGTTTTTTTAAGTACTTATGTTGTTATTTTACGAATCGAATATTTAAAAGATTTTTTGCATAGGGTAAAGGAATATCGTGTTTCTATTATCCTTAACTCAAAAGCTTCCCCTTACTAAAATCTTAATTAATAGTAAAGCTAACACCCTCTCAACTACGAAACTACGATATACATATTTATAGTCAGGACCTATTCGAATCCCTTCCAAACGAGACACCAGGAACCGACCCCAATCCTCCCGAAACTCCCTAAAATAATGGCCCTATCCCTTAATAATGACCTACCTCAATTAGTATTGCTTTGCCCTCTAAAGAGCCCATACCAACATATCTGCGTAAGAAATTTCTAACATCACAGATTAGCAAATCTGAACCATATCAAATACAAAATAAAGCTCACATTAGTAAGTAGATTCTTCAGTTTCTAAGTCGTATCGTTTGCTAGAGCTGTAGGGTCGTAGTTTTGCCACAGTATATATAATAGTGTGTACGTATACTCCCTTTGATCTGAATAAAGAACTGTAATAGATTCTGTGATGAAGGGAACGTAATTTGGGGATCTAAGTTTAGAAAACCTGTCTGGGTTTGTCGGTCAGGGGAGCCTGTGTAAGATGCGAGATTATAAATAGCTATCAAATAAGAATACTCTATTGATTACTAGTGGGTGCTCGCGGCTTCGCTCGCATTAGGAGAAAAAACTTGCATCCCCTATTTCACCCCTTTAAAAGTGGCATTTTTAAAAATCATTTCTTAGCGGATGCCTACGTCATAACATCTACCTTCATTCCAAATTTCAGCCCAATCCGTCCAGTGGTTTGGGCTGTGCGTTGAAAGATCACTATATCAGTCAGTCAGTCAATCAGTCAGTCAGTGACTAAAACTTAACTATAACCTTTGAGTTTTATGTATATAGATAACATCAAAAGTTAGATTAGTGCAATACAGCATATTCTGGGTTTAAGTAGGTATAAAGAAAGGTGACAAGGCCGCCGACTTGTACATTTATGTAGTAGTAGTCATGTAGTCCTTTTCTTATTGTAATTTATTTTGGTGTGCAATAAAGAGATATTATATTGTGTTGTGTTGTATAGTAAAGAAAATATTTAGTATTTGCCCTTGCTTTCATTGTATCAACATCTGTTTAAGATTATTTGTAGCGCTTACTGTTGAGCCCTGAAATCGAATCATCCATCACTTTGTCACTTTTGTACTGTGTAAAAAAGAAACAAACAGATAATTTGTTATCTGTTTGTTTCTTTTTTACAACCGACGAACACTTCGTTTTAATAACATTTAACAAAAAGTAAATCATTGTACAAAAATTCCCGTAGAAGTTTTAAGAACATTATGCATAAAATTAAAATTACGACAATATAATAAATCAATAATTATCACAATTAACCAAAAAGCAATTCCCACCATCCCAAGAACAAGACGACCATAGGGTGTCCGCGTCCGATCTGTCCCACCCGTTCCCCCACCGCCCCACCCGCACCACCCACTATCGATTCCTTCGTCCCACTTCCAGCGCACTCAACCCCCTTTTTAACTGACGAGACAAAGACCTGACGAAATCGAAGCGTCTTGATACTTCATCGTTTACGGGTTGGAAATTTTTGAGTCGGTTACTCTCATATGGGGAAGAAGATGGTGGGGTTGTTAATGTTAGCTATCTGGGGAGATTTTTGAAGGTTTACGATTATGTGGTATATGCAGGAACTGTTTGCAAAGTATGTTATTAACCAATTAGTGTTAGTTATACTTAATATGCATATGTACTAACTTATTTACTAGCATTTAGTTGTAGTAGGCTTGATATAAATAATTAACTAATTTTCCATTGTTATCAGCAGCTAATTTTAACAAATAGTTGAGTTATTTTAGCTGTTATGCCCTTGATAATTTTCGTTTATCTCGATTTCCTATAAGTCTTCTGTATCTTATATCGAGTATAAGTTTAATACTATACAATTTTACAATCCTAAATAGATTATCGTGATCGATTCTAATCTATTTTCAACAACACAACATTTATAGGTACTATAATGTCGTGCGTGTCGCCGAAGATAAACATAATATTTAAAATAAAAGGTATGGTGGTCAGAATCCTCAGACATGAGGCATACAACTTAAGAGGAGGAAACAGTTCAAAATTAATAATTAATTGTTAGTATTTCGTTTTTAATTTAGATATTAATAGTTTTTAATCGTCACTGTTACTGAGTGGTGGCCAAGAACAGGCAGACGAGGAGTAGGTCGTCCGGCAGCGAGATGGGTCGACGACATTATACGAGTCGCCGGTTCTAGGATGAGGTCTGCACAAGATCGACGCAGCTGGCACATTCAAAGAGAGGCATATGCCTAGCAGTGGGATAGAGAAGGCTGTGGATGATGATGATGATGAAGTCTCTACGTTTCGCTAACCGTTTTGAATGTCTTATCATTTTGGAATCGGTTAAAAGCTGATATTGTCCACAAAACTCAATAAATTCAAACACCTAAGTCGAATTACCGAGCAGCATAATATAAACAGCACAACAAACCGCATGAAACCTAGCTTCTAATCTCGTATCCATACGAATCCGATAATTAGCAAATCTGCTTACCTACTAGTGGTACAGATTAGAATACACGCAGATGTATAAGTGATAAAACTAATAAGTCCATATACATTGAAAATCTGGAAAAATATGTACCTAGTGTTTTTTTCCGCTTTTTGACTTTCGGACCGACGTTCGAGGAGTCAACACGTTCTGAGGATGCCTCGTGGAGAGGCGGAACACGTGTCGACGAGAATATCTTGCCGAAGGAGAACAACAAAGCTTGAAGACACAAGATGCGGTGTTAGTAAGATCTTGAGATCCACGGAGGCCACGTTGGTTAGGAGGTGAGGTGTGGCGGTGGTATATGGAGGAACACACCTAAAAACCATCAAGTTTGTTGTTTGATGTCGGTTAAGGAGCAGTCGCAGCGAAAAAAAATACATAAAAAATATATAAACTACATATTTTCCAGAGTTTCAGATACAATGGATTTCCGCAAAGTAACGCCTGATTCGCTAGATGGCGCTGTGTGTGTATGTCCAGAAATATTTATTTATTTATTCAATATCTTATCCATAAACATTATTAATTTGCTGTGAGTATGGCTGTAGATATTTTTATTACTAAATATGGTTTTGACTTATCCACAAATTCGCTGTACCGCTCAATCTATCTTTCGGTAACACTTTTATTGTATTATTTACAGGCATGTAGGTACGATATCCAGGGCTTTTCTTATAAATAACTCCAATAACTTAAATTTTATTAAAAAAAATAGTTGAATAAAGAAGTCTTCTAATTTTGGTTAAGAATAAGTAAGTAGGCCATCTGATACAAAGTAGTTTGCAGCTGTAAATCTTACTAAAATCTAGTGTCGTACTTTCTAAAATTTCCTTACAGAAATTTCACCCTCACATAGCTGACATGATCTAAGACCTAGTTCTGCATAAACCTAATCTGTAACGGAAGGGTGTGTGCCAAAGAGAAGCCATTTTGTATAAACAAAATCCAATAGAGTCGCGTATGTGTGTGTGTGTGTGTGACGCGACTGCAGCCAAGGGTGAAAAGCCTTAGCTATAGCATGGACTTAGAACTCATAGGTTTTGTTTTTCTTAATCTTTTTAACCTCCTTTCCTGTATTGACAACATTTTTTACATTAGATAGTCAGGCATTTGACACCAAGTTACCTGAAGCAATATCTGCACAAACTACACTGTGGCTTAAGGAAAAACAGTTAAACTGAGGCTGCCACAATCTAAAGCAAAATCGTATGTTTGATAATAATTTCGTATAAATATTATATTTATTTCAAAACAACAAAAATTAATAGTAACACTTTCAAATAATAATAAAAAATAAACATTATATATACATCATAAAAAAAACTAATCTACATTTTCAAAAGGTAGCGTACCCAAAATGCAGCACGCATTTCCCCGTTGAATAGCTAGACTAATCTTTTGGGCAAAGTACAAGCCAGCATTTTGGTCACGCGAAGCCTGTAATAATAATAATTAATAAGTAATAATAATAATAATTTCGTTAATTCATAAGTCCTGCCTGATGTACGTAGTCCTAAAAACATTCGAAAACACGCTACGACCGTTTATATGCAAATGATACCAGATTTTTTATTTACGACTGGCCTGTTAGCTTAGTCGGTAGTAGCTCTGCCTTCTAATCTAGGGGTTGCGGGTTCGATTCCCGCGTGACACAAGTATTTATGCAATTTAAAATTTATGATTACTTGTGTTGAGTCTGGTCGTTTGTATGTATAATAAGTAGGTATGTATTTACAAAAAAAAGTATTTAAGTATTATATCCGTTATCTAGTACCCATGATACAAGCGTTAGCTTAGTGTGGGGCTAGATGGCGCTGTATGCAATGTCCCGGAATATTTATTTATTTATTTATATTTTCCCAGTTATATTTATCTTTAATATTGTTTATTTCGGAAGGTTACGTCCAGAAAACAGATTCTATATTATTTTACATTTAAAATAATCTAAAAATTTTTTCGAGGGGCCGTTGCCATCTTAGTTATTCACTTTAATCTATAATAATTTAACAACAAAGGTATGTCTTAATCCATGCAAAAATGGATTAAACAAATGCCAAATCCAGCTGAACCCATACTATGCCTATGCCCCTGTATACCTGCACTTGTTGATTCAACGCGGCTTCTCAAGCGCTACATGGAGCCCATATCGAGCTGAACACAACTAACGCATAACACTAGTTTTATTTGACTTCACCTTATTACTACCTTAGACCTACAATATGAATGTTTAGTATCAAAATATACTAGATAGATGATTCTTAATTGTCACTCTCTCTTGAGTTGTACACCTCATGACTGAGGGTTTTGGCTCCCTCGCTAAATTCTAGGGGAGTTTTCGTGGGCAAATACATCGTGGTGGGCGCCCAGGTCCTCCCACGGAAGACACATGTCCTCGGATATTATGGTCCTCAAACATGTCGGATTCCTCACGATGTTTTCCTTCACCGTTAAGCGAGTTCAAATCCACACATAACTAAGAAAACATTGTTTTTTTTCAAGCAGCACTGGAACCGGTAAGCCAGTCTCGCTCATTTCCCAAACCTATGAGGTTCGTTTATATCAAGGTTCGCATGTTACCTAAAATTTTTTTTATTTTATTTGTACTACACAATATTTTCGACAAGTTCACTCGACAGAGTGCGAGTTAAAATAACGGAATTATTCAGAAATTATTCGTCTGGTTACAGTATCTAGTTATTATTCGCAAAGTCTAGACTTGATCTAGTCTAAGACCAAACAGCATTTGGCAAGGTTACACCAATGTCAACCACTCGCATTTTGCAAGGATTTTTCCGGGATATTTCATGTAATTTTCATCTGATAGGACAAAAAGTTAAGTTCTTTAAAATAGAGAAAATGATAAAAATAATCTCTAATTATTGCATTGAAATTTAATTCAGGAACGAAAGGGTACAAAGGTACTCAAAGGTACAGGTAATCTATACTAATTTTATAAAGCTGAAGAGTTTGTTTGTTTGTTTGTTTGAACGCGCTAATCTCAGGAACTACTGATGCGAATTGAAAAAATATTTTTGTGTTGAATAGACCATTTATCGAGAAAGGCTTTAGGCTATATAGCATCACGCTGCAACTAATATGAGCGAAGAAACAATGGAAAATGTGAAAAAATCAAGGGAAAATTATTCATCTTTGAGGGCTTCCGTTGCGTGCGCTGCGAAAACGGTTCAAGATAGCAAAAAAAAATGTATAAAAGAATTGTTCCTCTTAAAGTGATGTAACAAAATGTCTGCAACAGTATATTTCTATCTTTTAAGATTAACTCACTAGAACCGTTTTTATGGTAATAACTATTCCATGCGGACGAAGTCGCTGGCACAGTTAGTTATTAATATTTGAATTGTTGTCATTTTACAATCAAGATAAGTTTTTTTAAATGTGTGGGAATGCAAATTTAACCACGTAATAAATTCATGAGATTGATTAAAACAATTTTTTTGTATATTTTAGAAACATGTGCCATTGCACATGCAAGTCATTTTAAATAAAATACTTTAAATAGTAAAGTAAACATATAAAGCAAATAAGGTATTGAAGTAAGTCAAGCGTAAGCTTAGTATGGGGCTAGATGGCGCTGTGTGATATGTCCTGAAATATTTATTTATTACTAACACTCAAGTAACTTTTACCTTTTTTAGAAGTAGTATGTTTAGTTTTCCTTCACTTGTTTTTATATTTTATTATTGTAAATAAATATTTAATCTGTTTATCCAAAAAAAAACTTTTACCTAATGGTTTCTAAAATGTTTGTAAGTACCGAAATGTAACCTAAATATAATTATAAATGAATGTTTCCCTAAGTGACAAATAACCACAACAATGAAACAGCCTCTAACCAAAACAAGACTTGGCTGTGTTATTTACATGTTATTATAATAATGTATACGTATTATTTGATACCTAAAATACGATTATATGCTAATAATCCAGCAGTCGTTACGCCATATCAAACCGCCCTTAGGGCGGTGTTAATCCAAGATTAAAGTAGACTGCGAATCAATACAGATAATAATCTATATTCATTGAAAATTATATGTAAATCAGTTTAATCGTTTATACGTGGAAGGAACAAACGTACCTACATTGTGTAAAAAAAAAAACATGTTTTATTCAAAGAAATCGCATGCGTACCCGCGGTTACAACTTATAGATCACAGCTATTTCACAAAAGCAGTCCACACGAGAATTCCAAACCTTCCAACATAAACACTAACCCAGAAGCGAACTTAAAAAAACAATCGTTGCGAACAATTAAAATTTTACATTTAAATTTTATACTGTGTAAGAAGAAATAGATGTTTTATCTCAAAGAAACCTCAAGCATACCCGCGTTAACAACCTATAGATGACAGCCATTTCTCAAAAACAGTCACCACGAGAATTCCAAACCTTCCAACATAAACATTAACCCAGAAGCGACCTTTTCAAAAACAAACGTTTCGAACAATTAAAATTTTCATTAAAACACAACTTTGGCTTCATTGAAATCGATCCCAGAATTTTATTCCTCTATTACAATGCTATATTCACTCGAATTATTCATAACATCATTGAATAGAGCGAAGGTCAGATAGACAAAAGTATTTGTTTTATCTAGGTCTCTGAGAATGGCCTAGGTTATTCGAGGGTTGCCCTTTAATCTAGGTATAATAGCTGTTTTGATAGAACATCCGTTTTGTTCATGATGATGTCATTTTATTAGACTAATGGTTTTTTTGTGTGGCTTGTGTGCTGTTTGTGATTTGTGAGTCATCAGATGATCTATTTTATTTACGTACTAGTGGACGCCAGCGGCTTCGCTCGCATTATTTCAGGAATCCGAATCCGAATCTCTATTCCCCTTGAACTATAATTTGTCGGTCTTCAAGTCGAGAGTAAACCGGTTTCTTCTAGGCAAGCGCGCTAGATCGTAGATTACAACGTTGCTTAACATCAGGCAAGTTGTAGTCAAGCGTGAGCCTATCTAACGTAAAAAAGAGGACCGATGGAAAGTAGCCTATGACACTTCTAAGACCTCATACTTCCTGAATCCCAAAAATCATTATGAACCGTCAGCCGCTTTTGCGTGTTAAGTGGGTAAATAAACAGACAGGACATAAACAGAGACACAGATAAACAGACAAAATTTCTAAAAATTATGAATCGTGGTCCCGCAACGTTTGACACATGTTTCAAAATTTTGAGTGCTTCAGAAAAAGCGGTTTCCTGACAATGTTTTTCTTCATACATGAGCGAGTGCAAATCCTGATATATCTAAAACCCCGAATTAGGTTAGGTCTGGTATAATCGAACCAGTGACGTTGAATTCTTGTTCTTATCGAATGAGAGTGGCCAACTCTGATGCCGAGAGTTTATCAACCTGCCCTAAGGGCTTCTGACATAGCTTGACTACTGCCGTACGAGACAAGCAGCCGGGAACTACAATTTAACGTGTCATCCGACCCACGGAAACGCCCAAAATAGAACGCCGCTTTTCGGTCACCCATTCAAGGACTGACCGCGTTGAATTATAAAATATACATTCTCCTATCAAGCTTCTTCTTGAGTCGTATTTCCTCATGACTGAGGGTCGTGACTCCCCCGCAGAATTAATTCGTTAGGGGAGTTTTTCTTTTGCAGATACATCGTGGTGGGCGCCCAGGTCCTTCCACGGAAGACACATGTCCTCGGATATTGTGGTCCTCAAACATGTCGGTTTCCTCACGATGTTTTCCTTCACCGTCAAGCGAGTGCAAATCCACACATAACTTGAAAATACAAGGCATTGGTGTAGGGTCGGATTCGAACCAGGGTGCGTCTAAATGAAAAGCAGACACTGGAACCACTGAGCCACACTCGCTTCATCCTATCAAGCTCCTCCTATCTAGCTATCCTAGCCTATCAAGCTATACTTTAGTAAACATTTAGGTATTAACAAATGCTAAGTACCAAGCAGTCTGTCGATAAAATAATTGAGTCTAAAATTTCAGTGACAAATTCCTAAAGTAAACATTGTAAGTTACCTATTACGTGTAAAACTAATTAATTTTTGTACCAATTCTCACGGTTTTGCTTATACGATGCTATTTGAAACCGTTAATTTTACATTTTAGAAATGATTAGCTTAGTTCTGTGTTTAGCAGTTTAGCTTTGACTAATGACTTAGCGCGGGTTTGTCTGTTTTTTACTGTCTTGTTGACACTAGATGGCATAAAAAACATTCATATATTAAATTATTTTTTAACATTTCTTCGTTTGGAAGTTATTTCGTTTGTTGCAATAAAGAATCTTTTATCTATTTACCTACATAGCTACATAGGAAAGTATATACAAAAAGGATCTTAAAATATATTTGTCTAAGTAGATTTTTATTTAGAAAAAAAATGGGTGAATTTAGCCTTTTTCATGAACCAGCCTAGTTGGGAGAGTATTTTCTTTCTCATTACACTAATATTTATTTAGAAACGAAGTATGTAATTAACACATCTGTTATTCAAAGTAATAAATGCTTTAAATACTAGAACATACAGAAAACCTTACAAAACAACAGGCAATAACAGCTTTTGTCAATAGAAATTATGTAATTTTAATAGGTATTTAAAACCATTTTTTCTGATAGGTTTCCCAAACCTTATTATAATTTTGAACAAACAAACATACGTTACTAAGCTCACAAACATTATATTATGATAAATTTTAGCACTTTGGTTTGAAATATGATGCGATATTTTGCTAACTTTCGTAAACCTACACAAATTCTAAGAAAAATGCGCGAACGTTTGATAGCAGTTCCTATTGTCTGCTGTGGCTTCTTACATTATCTACATTACTATATGTAGGTAGGTAGTTAAATGCATGAATATAAGCAGAACAACTTTGATTTTAGTAAAACTAAGTTAGGATGAGGATTAAAACGGCCTAGATAGTTTTATATGCACATTTTTTTACAAGATTTTGCACTTGACCGTAATTCGCCTGATGGTAAGCAATCATTACGGTCTAGGATGGAACGTGCTTACCCTTATGTGCTAAGCACCTAATCAAGTTATGTATAGGTATCTATTGACATCATTTTCCATTCTCAATTGCGCTTTAATTTAGTATGGAACTAGATGGCGCTGTGTGATATGTCCTGAAATATTTATTTTAAAATTTTCCAAAACAGCTATTTAGTTCAAATCCTTTACAAAACTAAACCAAATGTCACACCACGAGTATATATAAGCACAGCTAAAGTCTAGGCACCAAAACGCATGCCCTAGATCTAGAACCGCGGCCTTGCGCCGGATAGCCTAGGCATTAGCATCGCACTGCGAAAGGACACGCTTATCTAGTGTTTAGTTACTTTAGTACCTATTTGGAGTGATTTGGGATGGGTTGGGAACTTTTTGGGTGTGAGTGGCGTGATGTTTTGATGTAAAACACACACACACACACATGTAAACACACAAACATAGTACATATAGTTACTAAAACTTTGGAGAAATATGTAGTGTTTTTCCGCTGCGACTGCTCCTTAACCGACTTCACACAACAAACTTGATGGTTTTTAGGTGTGCTCCTCGGTGGTTTAGGTCGGTCCGATCGGACCGACGTTCGAAGAGTCAACACGAGTTCTGAGAATGCCTCGTGGAGAGGCGAAACACGTGTCGACCAGAATATCTTGCCTAAAGGTAACAACAAAGCTTCAAGACACAAGGTGCGGTGTTGGGAAAATCTTGAGATCCACGGAGGCCACGTTGGTTAGGAGGTGAGGTGTGGCGGTGGTATATGGAGGAACGCACCTAAAAACCATCAAGTTTGTTGTTTGATGTCGGCTAAGGAGCAGTCGCAGCGGAAAAACACTACATATTTCTCCAGAGTTTCAGTAACAAAGGATTTCCGCAAAGTAACGCCTGATTCAATATCTTATCTGTGGTTTTGTGGCTTATTAACATTTGTTTGTAACATATTTTTAAATGTGATTTCCGTCACGTAACTAATATAAATATTTTTGTATTAGTTATTGTATAACCGTTTTAATCGTGAGTTTAAGTGAATTGAGTCATAAGGTGAAAAGTTTTGAATAAATTCTTTAATTATATTGTCATCCTACAGAAGTTGAGGATTTTTAAACGTTAAAATACACCAGCTTCGAAACTTACAGAAGGCTGGTAGCAATGCCAAGCTTTTGAGCGAAGCTTTTAAACATATATTAAGCTTGATAGGCGCAAGCTTCACTTGTTGATAAGGTAACATGTAAGCGAGAAATCCTACATTTCTGTCGTGTAGAAAAAGTTAAGGAGTAAATTAATTGGTAAGCAAAATTTAAGTTTTGGCTGGCCATTACCACACATATCAATTGTCATCCAACAAAATACTAATAACTTGGAAATTAAAAAAAAACAAATAAGTAGTAAAATTGACAATATTGTAAATTCAAATTAGCCACGAAAATAATAATATGTATATCAAAACACTGAATATTTTTTAATTTTTATGTTTAGATGGATCATAACATACCTATTAAAAAAGACAAACGATTAAGGTCATATCCTCATAATTAAAATGACACACAGAAATTATTTATAAATCATATACAAGTCAACTTCTCTATATAGTCTGTATTTGGTGCTAAATTACGAAGGTAAATGTCTGTTTAACTGATTTTTACTGCATCTGCGTTTTAGTTTGCTGACCAAAAAATATCTCAGTGAACGTAATAAAGTGGGTAAATGCTTACTCCACTTTAGCACGCGATGTTTTATTTTGAAAGCAAACCGCCGGCGGGAACAAGCTACCAAATTTGGGGAAAAACTATCCAAAATGTGGTGCTGGGTTCCGTATAAAAAAATGTAATTAGGTATAACAACGGCGTGACAGATGATATCGAAAATTATTTACATCACAGAATAGATAACCATGTATGTGTGTGTTCTCTGCTCACACACATTTAAAAAATGTTTGTTTTATCAATATCGTCCGTGATTATATAGCTAACTATACGGACATTATGATAAAGCTCAAGAGTGTCGAGTGTCTTAACATAGTGATATAAATAATATTTTTTTGGAGGTAATGCGCATTGATAGCAGACCACGACAATTTTAAGAAATTTTGTCTGCTTATCTGTGTCTCTGTTTGTCTGTTTATTTAAAGGCTCATCACGCAAAAACAACTTAACGGATCATCATGAATTTTGATATGTAGGTAGTATGCGGTTTTAGAAGTGTCATAAGCTACTTATCCTGAAATAATGCGAGCGAAGCCGCGGGCGTCCACTAAATATATATAATTGGGCATGCAACACGGATGAATCTTTTTAACAACATGTAGACAGCTGGTAATAAAAGGGTTTTTCTCACCTCCGGGCCGAAAGTGACAACTTTCGTCCCCCTACGCGGGACGAAAGTCGCTTTTCGGCTCCGTCGATGAGAAAAATTGTATACACACCGCGGGCAGTAAATAAGGAAGCCTCAGATCACATGTTTGTCGACCTCGGCTCCGCCTCAGACGACAATTACATGTGATCTGAGACCTTCCTTATTTTACTGCCCTAGGTATGTAATATACTATTCCATCATCCCCACTGAACCCTGAACCCAGTAAAAAACAAAAGCGCCAAGTTTGAATACCTCCCGCGGTAAACGAACGACACGATCCCAGTTAGTGTTCGTTTTTCGTCAATCCCTCTTTGTTTTTCCGTTTTCAACGTTTTCTATTTGTTTTTCCCATATTTCGTGTTATAGTGTAGCCGTTTAGGTCGTGAGGGTAGGTTTGGCTTGGCAAGAAAGGAGTGAATTACAAAACCTATATCTAAGGTTACGATTTCGCTTTTTAGATATTTTTGTTATACTGCTAGTTTTAAAACGATATCTCGTGCAAAAAAATAACAGACGTAACAATTTGTTACAAACGAATCATTATTTGCTACCCGGCTAATATTAAAAACATCTTATTTATGTCTTATGATGCGCCTCGGGGCAGTCACACATAAAACACTAGTTGTACATTTATGTACTTATACTCCCAAATTTATTAACTAACAGAGCAGCTATATGTATGTATACTTAAAATTATGAATTATTTACCGCCCCAAGCCTCATAGGTTAAACTTTCTTATCTTATGAATATTTTTTGACATGGTGTGAAACAATTTAAAAAATCTCCACTATGAGAAAGCAATCACAAAATCTACCTCGCACTCCCCAGGCCTCCTTTTGCTCGTGCCCTGCGATCATGCCTCACTCGCTAACTGTGGCTGGATTTTTTAGTTTTTTCCACCAAATTCACTCGCACGATGGATACCCTATTTACGAATAAACGGGCAGCAGGACAAAGGTGGGGTGGAGTCGGTACTATATTTTTTTATTAGTGACATTTTTCTTATGCTACAAAGGTTGGACAATTTTTAGTTTAAAAAAGCATATTTTTGAATGTACCTTCAACGATGATGAAAGTATATAACAATGGTAAATTAGTTATCCAGGTGGATTTATAAATCCCTACGCCAAGGCTTTTTAGCAGATGAAAGTATACCTCGATACTTATTGTTTCGAGTTTTAAAAGATACAGTTAAGTAAAAATCTTTATGGAAAACCATTTACAAGATTTTTTTTTATTTCAGCATATTTCACTTTATTCTTCTAAAGTAGCCCTAAAGTAATTAACAACGTATCTTACTAAATAATAAAGATCCTAAACCACCATCTCCACGCCACCTCTGTCCGGATTTCGGCTAACTAGTTATTGCCAGTTACCCAGATATTGTCAAGTGTCGTTTCGTTCGTGACGTCAGTTGACATTCGGAAAATTGTGTATTTTTACGCTTTTTTTTTAACAAAGCACGTTACGTTTGGTGAAAACTGCACTTTGTTGGGATTTGGTGGCTGGTTCTATAAGGGGCTTTTCAATTTTATACAAATTGCGGCTGAATTTTTCGGGAGTTTATTTTTTAAATAAGTACTTCGTATAATGAGCGTAAGGTTGTGAATAAGAATAATAAAAGTCCATTAGTTTTATACGCTTCGGTAAAATAAGCAATCCAGTATTATATGTATATATATGTTTTACAACAGGTAGGTATATAGTACTACGGACACTAAGACCATGTTCTAAATATTATACATAAGTCTCGCTTGTCATTGCTAGCCGACTTTTAGAAGTGATTGATTAAAATATTATCCTTTCAAATGCCGCCTCTAAATTTAAAAGGGTATAGTTATATTAGTTTGTTATTTAGTGTGTAAGTTTTGTTGTTAGTTATCCGGTTTCTATATGATAGTTTTATAGATTGACATGTCTGTATGTCTGAAGCGAGTACTACAGTACTTTGGGCATATCGCACGGAAACCAGCGGACAATTTGGAGAAGCTCATAGTGACTGGAAAAATGGCAGGAACGAGATCCAGAGGTCGAAGCCCTACAAGATGGTCCGATCAGGTGGCTGAACACATTGGCGCCAAAGCAAGTGCTGCCATACACGAAGCTACCGATCGTGACAAATGGCGTCTAATGGTCCATAATTTTGGTCGGGGTCATCACGATGCTCAGCATTGAGCTATCGCCTAGAGGAGGAGGATAGATTGACACATAATTGGACACTAAACACAATTAGCAAGAAAAAAAACTTTTTAATATAGTGTCCCAAATGTACTGTTAATGATGTGTAATGGTTTTAAAACACGTAATTTTATATACATAATTTATATTTATTTTCTTCTTCTTCTTATCCAATGAGAGTGGCCAACTCTGGTGTCGAGAGTTAATCAAGTCGCCCTAAGGGCCTCTGGCATGGCTTCACGACTGACTTTCTATGATTATTATTTATACTAATTAAAAAACACACGTTTTTTTAGACACTGCACAGTTAGTTGCCCAAAGCAGAAAACGCCTATAAAAAGTACCAATGATAAAAAGTGTATTTTTAACTGTAGATAAAATATATCTTATTCCACTAAAGATAGAATAAAACCTATTCTCAAAACGGAGCCTAATTCAATAGGAACCTATCTCCTACAAAGTATGTAGGTACTGTACAGAAGCAACAGTTAGGCGGCGGCGGTACAGTCGCGTAGTTTCGGTTTGTAATCTCTATTTCACTGGCAGACAGACGTGGACAGTCGTGAAAAAAAGTCTACAGACATAAAAAAAATTAAGGTTAGTATTGTTTTACATAATTCACTTACTTATTACTCTTTTGTGATTTTTATAAATGTTAATTACTTAACATACATTAAAGACATAATATGTTTCAAAATTATCTGTAGACTTGCACATGCAGTCCGTGCATAAATCTGTGCATCTAAAACGATGTCTAGGGGGCAGTCACGGCCCTCAATTTATATTTCTTTCTTTCTTTAATAGAGCAGAATACGACTCAAAGAGATATTAAATTTCTAAACAAATACATTCTCCAATTTTCATTACATATGTACCTAACCTACACACCATTTAGTACAAAAAACATAGTTTTAAATACACTTTTGTGCATGAATGTACAATTTCCGCGGCGGGTGCGATTTGGTCGTCCGACTCAGTGAGCCTCGGATGCGATACAGCCTGACAGCCGCGCTAGCCATCATCCTTGCCTGGTACAAGGAATATTGGAATAAGGCTCGATCTGTCAAAGAGTTAAAAATCATTTGTATGGCAAGTGACATTAAGACACCTTTTTCAAATTTCAATTTCTATACCAAATTTTTCAGTAATATGTAGTAAAATTTCTGCAGTGACACATGTTTCAGTCAAAGCTGTTACCGTTATTTTTCTTCAGTTGTAAAATTACTTATGTAATTGCAATTTATCTGTTTCACTAAACATCTCATTTAACTTTTATATACCTAGGTAAAGTGTTTTTATATCTAAAAGCAGTGGGTTCTTTTTAACTGACTTAAAAAAATGATTCTTGTCTCGATTGAACGTATTTTATGTCGCACTAATTATGATAAATTTTATAATGCAAATGCCATGTTCTTCAAAATCTAGGATTTTGTTTGGAAAACCATAACCCATGGTCACCATACAGCACAGTTGGATGACGCCTAATTTTTTTGTTAAATCAATTAGAGCAGGATCATGTTCCGGAGACGAGATCAAAGGGATTAGGTACATATGCCGCTTCTATTTGGTACTGAAACCGTGTGTTTTGAGGTATTTGAATTGCATAGAATAGAATAGAAAATTCTTTATTGCAACACACGATAATAATTAAAAAGAAAGAAGAAAAAATACTCAACTAGTGCCACAAGTGGCGGCCTTATTGCTAAAAGCAATCTCTTCCAGGCAACCGTTGGATGGAAAGGAATACAATTACCGCGATCTACACGTGAGTGAAAACCGTTTAGTTAATCTTTTGGAAAGGAATAATTAAGAGATAACAGATGAGGTGGTATACAATAAAAAAGAAGAAAAGATTAGATTATAAATACATACTACAAACCTACTTAATAAACTATACATATAAATCATACACCCTATACATATAATAACAATATACCAAAAATAAAATAAATCAAAAACATCATCATTCCTTCATTTTGCATCAGAAGTAACAAAATATCTCGTCTTTATAAAATTGACGTTTTGACAAACTGGCCACTATGTTTTTAAATAATATGTAACGTTTTGTCAGGAAGTCAAAAAGTCAGATTCACTCATAAGTTAACCAAACAAACAAGAAAGACACGTGAAGAAGTTTCGGAAATAGTAAAACAGTGAAAGTATAAATAAGTATTGAAAGAAAAACCATTCATTAGTATTTTTTTACCATAGAATGAACCATAGGTCAGTCATTGGATGGGTGACCGAAAAGTGGCATTCCATCTTGGGCGCTTCCGTTGGTTGGATGACACGTTAAATTGTAGGTCCCGGCTGTTTGTCTAGTACGGCAGTCGTTAAGCCATTTCAGAGGCCCTTAGGGCGGCTTGATAAACTGTCGACACTAGAATTGGCCACTCTCATTAGATGATAAGAAGAAGAAGACCATAGAAAATACAGTATACAATTAAAACAGGTAAGTAGATACTTTGGCTGTGAGTAAATTGGGCGAACTTATCATGTTATGTGATCTCTTCTAGACAACATCATACAATAAACGCAACACAAAAGCTTGGCCATTATGTTTAGCACATTGACTAAAAATTGATATAGCAAAGTAACTTATACATAGCACAGTACATAGTAAGAAACAAACCAAAAGACAAGTACTTAGAAACTGTATGTTTTTCTTCTTCTAATATTATATTAGTAGTCACAAAAGAAAAGCCTTTAAAATTATTAATAGAAAAGTCAAAAACACAAGTATTTCAGCCAACTTTTTCCCTCGAATTCAACTCCCATTCCACCCTACCCTCCATTTTGGCGGAGTGTTTAACTCTTGCCATAG
The DNA here is from genome assembly GCA_927399415.1 of Macaria notata. Classification (NCBI taxonomy): domain Eukaryota; kingdom Metazoa; phylum Arthropoda; class Insecta; order Lepidoptera; family Geometridae; genus Macaria; species Macaria notata. The sequence continues at coordinate 1,383,186 of OV656748.1, read as the reverse complement.
ACCGTAAAATTGCACTATCCGTAATTATGCTGAAATTTCAGGCTTTTTCAGACACTTGGGGCCGAATGGCTGGAAACTGTAGTTTAATAATAACTTTCTTCTAGACTAGTTTAAAAAAGCGAGTGTAGCTCAGCAATTCCAGTGTCTGCGTTTATCCAGCACGCACCCTGGTTCGAATCCGGCCCTACACCAATGACGTGTACTTTCAAGTTATGTGCGGATTTGCACTCGCTTAGCAGTGAAGAATAACATCGTGAGCAAACCGACGTGTTTGAGGACCACAATATCCGAGGATATGTGTCTTCCGTGGAAGGACCTAAGGGCCTACCACGATGTATCTGCAACTCCCCTAACGATTTAAATCTGCGGGGGAGTCACGACCCTCAGTCATGAGGAAATAGGACTCAAGAGAGATATATTTATTTATTACATAAAAAGGTAGAACGTAACCAGGGACATTGGGCGACCGTATCACTAAAGTGATCTCTTCCAGGCAACCTAGTTCAGACAACACTAGAGGAATATACAGTTAAACTTTTCTCTTAAATCACTATCTATAAAAAAACTACATCAAAATCCGTCGTGCAGTTTTATAGATCTAAGCACACACACAAACAGACATAGGGACAAACGCGGAAAGATACTTTGCTTTATATTAGTATGTAGTGATTATAATGATGATAATTTTGCTCGTGTTAATCTAAATATAAAATTCAAAGGTGACTGACTGACTGACTGATATAGTGATCTATCAACGCACAGCCCAAACCACAGGACGGATTGGGCTGAAATTTAAAATGAAGGTAGATGTTATGACGTAGGCATCCGCTAAGAAAGGATTTTTGGAAATGCCACTTTTAAAGGGGTGCAATAGGGGATGCAAGTTTTACTTCTTAATGCGAGCGAAGCAGCGAGCACCCACTAGTCCAGAATAAAAGTAGCAAAAAGTATTTAATAAAAGCCTCACCGATGCCTAAACAAAGTGGGAACTCGGAACTTTAATTTCCTCTGTCTCTCCGCTTGACGCCTTTACAATTCAAGCCGATATTTTATTGTGAAAATATATTACAATCGTTCTATTCAGCGGGTATTTTGCCTTTTTGTTTAAATGGCTACGCAGCTGACAGGTTTAAATTATTTTATTTTTACTCCATATTGTTAGAAATGGCGGTTTTAGACATGATTATTTACAAAAAATATATGGTAGCCTGTTTATTTTGATGTACATGTAAGTACCAATGTATATCCATATAGCTAATTAAGTACTTATAAATCCATAGCTAATTGCAATGAAACATTGTAAAAAAGCCCTGAAAATTCATACACCCATACTATGGTTATTGTACTATAGTTCCTACGGGAACTATAGTCATAGTTAAAAAAAAGTATAGGTATAAGAATTATATCCGTTACCTAGTACCCACGACACAAGCGTTTGCTTAGTGTGGGGCTAGATGGCGCTGTGTGCAATGTCCCGGAATTCAATAACACATAGGTAATTTTGGACGTTAGTGCTAGCCGGTTATTACAATTATTTTTTTATTCTATGGTTCCTCAAAAATGTGGTAATAATTATAGCCAATAACTCAACAGTTAAGCATTCATAAAATTGGTAACGTTTCTACAAAATGACACCGATTTAAAATCCGAAGACAAACTCCACAATAACCAACCAGTGATGTCTACAAACTTATTTTTCGCCGTCAAGTTGGCAACGGTTCGCCGAAATCGTTCTGAATTCAAACAATAGCTCGAATGTCCTTCTCCGGAATGGCGGAAATTTTTGTTATCTTTTCGTGTTCCCCGAACGGATTTTAAATTGAGAACACAGTGTGGGAGCCCTAAAATGGCACTGGCAGATTTAAAAAGCGTCACCAAATAAACTGAATTCCATAAGCTACGCGTGTTTACAGAAAAAAATAAGTTATAAGACGCCATAAATTATCTTGAAAATAATAAATACTATATTAAATTAGAAAAATATGTTGTTAATAACCAAGCATTCCGTTTACATTTTAACATTATTTCAGAAAACATATCATGTTTTGGTTAACTACATTCATCTAGGACAAAACATATTTTCCCAACCTAATTTCTGAAAATTTGAAGATAGTCTCAAATTTCCAGAAAGTTCATCAACCCCTCACATCCCATCAACCCGAGCGCCATTTTACCGCCCCAGTTTCGTATAGCCACCATAATCGCGGGTGATAAGAAGGCATTGTTTTATAATACGTTTCGATTTACGGAACTCTTCGGACGTGACCAATGGATTTCCGAACTTATCGATCGGTGTTGCCATTCGATAGCCGAATACGAATTGTGATTGAAGTTTTGCAGTTTCAATCATGGTTAATGCGATATGCATTTTGGAAATAGGAAAATTTTACTTCTTATGTTTATACCTACTTATTATGATTTGACAAAGAAAAATAGACATCTTAAAGAAACAGCTATTGCCGTCTTTACTTGTATTGATATTTGGAGGACATAATATAGGTTTTTTTTTTACCATCATGAATTTGCAGAAATATGGCAAAACTATGTTGATAGATGATTTCTTTTCCTGAATATTCAAAAAAGTGAAACAAATTAACCGTTACTGCACATACTTATATTATATTTTACACATTTAAGTTCTAAGGTTAGCTATCTAATTCTGCAATGTTTCTGAATGCATTTTGTGTGAACTGTTTCTGCATTGGGTACAATTTTTTTTCAGTACTTTAAGTATATCAGTACTTTAAGTAGGTACCTACCTACATAAATATCTATCTTGTAAATCCAACCTACCAGCAAAAACGTGTAGCAAAGCCTTCATAAACAAAATAATTTTATTTAAAACGAGTTTTGAAAACAAAAATAGTCTCAGAGGTCTGCGACCTGAAAAACGAAAATAAGTTTAAAACCTGTCCAGACCACATTAACTTGCAATAATAGCAACACCCGTGAGAATTACGCATGCGCGAAACATACAGTTAAACTCCTGCGCAAATTCAATGTAAAGATCAAGACCTTTTATTACAAGCGTAAGAAAACTCGCCATTTACCTAGCCAATATAAATAGAACCGATACAGATAATAATTAACCTTAATCCGTTAGCTTAAGAGTTATTAGTGCGTAAACAGAAGTTTGTGGCGCGTTGACGGTTGGAAATGTCAAACCTTAACCTCAAAACCGTGACGCCATTTTAGATGCGTTCGGTTTTATTCGGATAACTTCGGGCATTCGGATGCAGTCGGGAGCCAATTTTAGATGAACTCTCGCGCAATGGTGGCTATATTTATCCAGAGGTCAGAGTATATTGGTCCTAGTACGTAGGGTGCTGTTGAATTAGATAACAGCGCCTTGACAGCTTCATGAACTAGATAGCGTGCTGTTTGAGACCTTGCGATGCTAAAAACTTGACTGTTAATTAAACATTAAATTTAGCTATTCTAAATGCTGATTAAAAATCCTAATTAGGCAAAAAAATTGACAATAAACCCGCTTGAGAAACAAAACCTGCAGATTTAATTTGATTAGTATTCAAATCAGATGTTGCTAATTTAAACTCGAAGCATAGACTATTGTTTAGCCATCTAGTAATTTAACGGTGTGATGGCTGTTCGCCATTATTCAGATAATAATTGTTTTTGTGTTACGTGTCTCGTGCTTGTAATTTGGTTGGTAATATGCGACAAGGTTATTTTGGTCGTCACCGTTGGCACAAGAGGAATGGGTATTTTAACATTTAATATATTTATTTTATTACAATTGTACCTAAATAAATAAAATATATATAAGTACCTACTCACCTATTTATGAATTGTTTTTCAAAATTTGATCTTGTGGACATCTAAGTAGGTACCTACTTAAAATATATGTACTGTGGTAAAAAACACGTCTGCATATACTAGGTTTTCTATGGATACGCAGAAGAATTCCTTATTTTTGTATAAAATTGCTGAAAATATGTACGTTAACTCACAAAAGTTTAAGAAATGCGTTTTGTATGCTAAATATTTCGTAGATGAAATCGTAAGGAAGTAGGTATTTTATAAAAGTCTTATTTTTCAATAGTTTTTTTTTCAATAGTTATTTAGATAAAATCTATAATAACTCCTACAACATTTAATACAAAAAGAAAACAACATAACTATACCATTAACTTTCCTATAAGCAATACATCTTGTCTATCAAGGGAGGGGAACGAATGCCGTGTGACGAAAAATATCATATTCCGTCCAAAAAGGTTGCATTTCATCTCACATACCAATCTAATACAAACTCAACCTCTGTTGTTATAAGAGTTAAATTCAACTGACACGGAACGTAGTTACAGCGAACGATTCCAAGCTTAAAAATGACTTGGCGAGCCTAATGACAAGGTTAAGTGTATGAAACGCAAGAAACTGGTTCTAACATTCGCTGGCCGTTAGTGAATAGACAAAAAATGTGGCGGCCATCTTGGATTGCGCATGATGACTTTTCTTGCAACGAAATTACGATGTTTCGAGTTCAGTGGCAGTTTGAGATGTGTTTTCAAATAGAATAAGAGTACTTGTATGTGAGGGAAGCTGGTTTTATTTTATAATTATTTAGTTTAAGTAACGTTTACAAATTTTTGTGTATATAAAATTTGCTGTAAAAATCAGACATTCAAGATTTTTTTTTCAATTTTTTGTCTAACCGTCGGATTATTTTAGGTTATTGTATGTATTTGACATTTTATTAATACTAAACACAAAATTACAAAGGCAAGTTGTAAATATTCATGTACCTATAAGGTTTTTTTCTTAAGACTTACGTAGATTGAATATCTACGTTAGTCTTAAAAAAAAGTAAGCAAATAAGTTTTATGAATAGGTACCAGTTCTTAACGCAATTCTCGAAAATATTTCTAAGTCAAACTTTATGAAAAATATAACAAATCGTGCAATTTAATAGGTAGGTACTTACTTATAAAAATATAACATGATATACAAAAATAAAAGTAAACTAATTAGATGAATACTTAGTGGTAAAAATATTAGTAATTAATAGATTTGACTAGCTACTTCTAAAACTACTAGGCAAGACCTCCGTCGTCTATTCTTATCTTATCTACATATGTATTTGTTATTCATGAATTTATAAACAAAATACCTAGTTCAACTTAGTCATGTGTTAAACGCATGTACCTAATGTAGGTACATAATATATGTAGGTACCTATGTAAAACGTTTCAATGCTACAAAGAATTACTGCGAATTCAGAAAAAAAACTTCAAAATGAAAAATGTTTAAAAGCTAGGTTCTAAAGTTCTTATTTTGTAGTATAATTCCTTATTAGCGTAAGCTATATACCTACATATTAAGTGATGTTACTACTTGATAGACAAGAAAATAAATTACAAATACTAGTCAATCTAGTAATATTTAAAAAAAAACGAATTTGAAGCTCAAATATGTAAGTATACTTCTAGGCATTTTAACTTAACATTTAATATTTATTTCATTTCAATCGGTTCGTAAATAAAAAAGTTATGTTCATTTTAAATCTTTTATCCCAAAATAATACGAGCAAAGCCGCGGGCGTCCACTAGTATAACAATAATATATCCTATAACTACAATTAGTGTGAATGACGTGAACTTTAACTACCTAAGTACATATGTACCTATATAAGGGCTACATTTTAAAACCCAAATACCCAATATTAAATTACCAATATCGCTACATAAATCTTCCTCAACCAGGCAACACATTCCAAATTCAAAATGACAGTACAATCTAGCCCTAGTTAGTATCGATTGAGTCCCAAATCGCCCCTAAAATATTAAATAGCGTGTTTGGACATTTTTGTCCCGGATCGATTGAAGTGCATGACTACAGCAGATTACAAACTCTTTCGTTCGAACTCGTTAGATTCGGTGGCGTGCTTTCGGCCAGTGTCAAATTGAAAAATGTAAACAAAGGAATGGCATTTTGAATTTAGAATGAGTTTTTGTTTGACGTTCGTTTGCTAATCTTTGCAGCTATTCGATCACGATTCAATGAACTGTTTGGTTTGTGATTGGTGGTTTCAATTGTTTTTATTGGGTGTAAGTGTATGATTGGTATTTTATTTTTTTCTATAATCCAGCGATCTTCAAAGCGAGAGTGAATCGGTTCTTATCGGGTAAGCACGCTCCATCTTAGGCCATAGCCTTACTTGCTATCAGGTAAACTATGGTCAAGTGCAAACCCGTTCAAGTTAAAAAAAAAAAAAAAAAAAGATTTTTTTCTGTTCATAGGTACTTAAGTACTAAGTAACACGAATTCTTAGGCGGTATACTATCTTCATCTATGTAAACATGATTTTACTAGCCTTTTTGATTCGTTGGACAAATTTTTTAGGATAGTACCTACTTCATTTAAGTATTTAAGTCCTAATTTTCTCTACCTACTGTATTTTAGCCACATATTTCTCGAAGTTTTACTTAAACAATAATTGGATTTGTTGTGATAAAAGTAGGTACCTACGCATAGTTATACCTATTTTCCCGCAATTATATAATATATATGACATCACATACAAGTATTATGTAAACGAGAATTAGAGTCGGTTGAGTATTTGTATAAAAACGTGTCACTACTAAACAGTAGCAAGGTAAAAATACTTGGTAAAATTTCCTTAGGGTCAGCTAGAACCTCGCGTGACTCGAACTGATCACAAAGTTACCTACTTAGTATTTATCTACTTTAAACCGGACCTATGTTTAAGTACTAGGATCTATACCTATATGGTATATATCTGTAGTATTCGTAACAAAGAAGCACCTTTAGGTCAGTCACTGAATGGATGACTCATCTAGGATACACAAAACATCCGTTTCCTTTCATAATTCGACCAAAACAAATTACTAACCTATAAAAAAAATACGCAAATCCTATTTTGTTAATGAAAATGAGATCACCGCGATGAATGGAACGTAAAAAAAAGACTTTAAAATTGAATTTCGAACAGCCGATAAAAATTTAAGCGGTCATTAGCGGTAGTTTAAATTTGGAACGGCATGCAACTGTTCGATATGACATTTTGTTTTTTTTTCGTGCTAGTTTTTCGGTATTAGGTTTTGTCACGGAAAGTGGGTATTTTTCAGTGTTGGGTGGCCTAGGGTTAGCTGTCTAACTGGCGGTGATTAGAACCTAACTATGGGTGGGTTAGTCTTTATATTCTTTACTATATAGCTGCTATGCTAGCGACATCGTCCGCGTGGAATAGTTATTTTGGGCACCATATTTATTTTTGCAAACAACCTCTTCAGCTTTATAAATTACAGCTGTTACCCACGACAGGAACCGTTTTCGCAACGCACGCAACGGAAGCCCTCAAAGATGAATAATTTTCACCGTTTTTTTACATTTTCTATTGTTTCTTCGCTCGTATTAGTTGCAGCGTGATGTAATATACCCTAAAGCCTTCCTCGTTAAATGATCTATTAAACACAAAAATATTTTTTCAATTCGCACCAGTAGTTCCTGAGATTAGCGCGTTCAAACAAAGAAGCAAACTCTTCAGCTTTATAATGTTAATTATAAAATTATAATTATATTACATATATAGTATAGATATGTTTTGTTGTATACTTTGTTAGTATTCATCGTTATTATCAAAGCTATTGTTGAGCTACTATCACACAAAGCTATTTTTACCCAATTTTTACATGGGAATAGTATCTTTTACTAAAATAATAACTTTTACTACTAAGTATGTCTTAAAAATGTACATTTTACAGTTGTTATGTCATTATTATTGAATGGAGAGACATATATACCTAGGTAACCTCTTAAATAAGTACATTGTGGAACTCCCTGCCTGACTCCCAGTTCCCCGCGAAATATAACCTTGCGATCTTCAAAGCGAGAGTGAATCGGTTCTTACTAGGTAAGCACGTTCCATCCTAGACCGTAATGATTGCTTACCATCAGACGAATTACGGTCAAGTTCAAACCCATTTTTTGTAAAAAAAAACCTAAGGTTATACATTTCCTGGGCATTCATTTTGGATGGAAATTGACGATGATTAATGGTTTTTTTTTAAATATTACTAACATAAATATGCCTAGAAGGTTTAAAGCCCATATTTGTAAACATTCTTCCTCAAATTCTGCAACAGGAATTCTTGAAATCGGCCGTTTGAAAACAATTAAAATTACCAACAAAATAACAACTTTTATGGTGGGATTTCCCGCACAAAATTTAAAATAAACGTTTAGGAAAACGGAAGTTTGTTCAAACTACAGGAGAATATTTACGCAGTTAACGTATTTATGTATAAATAATACCTATATAAGCTTAATTTATACTAATATTATAAAGCTGAAAAGTTTGTTTGTTTGAACGCGCTAATCTCAGGAACTACTGGTGCGAATTGAAAAAATCTTTTTGTGTTGAATAGATCATTTATCGAGGAAGGTTTTAGGCTATATAACATCACGCTGCAACTAATAGGAGCGAAGAAACAATGGGAAATGTAAAAAAACGGGGTAAATTATTCATCTTTGAGGGCTTTAAAATAACTATACCACGCGGACGAAGTCGCTGGCACAGCTAGTAAATAAGATATACCTACTGCAGATTCCACAATATCCGAGGACATATGTCTTCCGTGGAAGGACCTGAGCGCCCACCACGATGTATCTGCACAAGAGAATTCCCCTAACGAATTGATTCTGCGGAGGAGTCATGACCCTCAGTCATGAGAAATGCGACAATGAGGGAGGAATGTAGATTACTCCATAAACAATAAAGATATATACAAATATAAGTACCTAATTTATATTCATACTTCTATGATGTCTTCTGCCCACGCCATATTTTTGGTAGCTGTCATCTTAAAATATTTTGTACCTACAAGACACAACAAGAACAACAGCCAAGACCAACTATTTACCTAAACGTGTTGTCCACCCTCGGAAGCTCTCAAATGCCACTTGTGACGTTTTGAAAAACTCACCCATAAAGATAACTGTAAGTATTTTTACTTTACATGGTGTTTTCCAAATCTTACACACGGTAATAAATGATATTATTACCTTGTCTTACATGTAGGTATACTTATATAAGAATTAGATTTGACCATTTTGTAAATAAATATAATTCCAGAGACTATCAAATTATTAGGTGCTAGTGGGTGCTCGCGGCTTCGCTCGCATTAAGAAGTAAAACTTGCATCCCCTATTTCACCCCTTTAAAAGTAGCATTTCCAAAAATCCTTTCTTAGCGGATGCCTACGTCATAACATCTGCCTTCATTCCAAATTTCAGCCCAATCCTTCCAGTGGTTTAGGCTGTGCGTTATCACTACCTATATCTGTCAGTCAGTCACCTTTGTGTTTTATATACTTATATAGATTTTAAGTAGGAATAACTTCTTGTTAGAATTACAATCATGATTATTATAGAGGCGTTTTGATAAAATTTGATATTAGATAAATCTATGAATACTTTACTAGTAGGTATATAGAAGCTGATAGCTTTATCACGAAGGCCATTGGACTACAAGGCGATCTAGTAAAAACCACGAATGTGCTTTCGCTTCGCAAAAATAATCGCACTATAAGTTCGTCAACCCAAAATTAGCTATACACACGACTTTCATCCTTAAATACATGCATTGATATCCCGTAAGGCCCATTTTCGCATGCACCGAGTGAAGTTAGCAAGAAACACATAAGTTCCTTTGAACGCGCAAACTAGGAATGCAACCGACTCGCAACCAACTTCACACTGTTCCAATCAAGTTCATAGATTAAGATTGGCGTTCAGACTTCACAATAATAAATTACTGTTTCGCCGCGTGCGACGCAAAAAACTTTGAAAAACTTACCTAGTGAATATGCAGCATTTTCCCATACGAATTTAAAAGTCCACAGTCCGTTTTTAACGTAAGTAAGGACGTCCACTATCACTGATATTTACTATTCTAGTCCTATATTACTTTGCACTATAACATCACAAATTCCATCTGCTTGTACAGGAAGGCACTATAAGTTCTAAATCACAAAATTGAGCAAAGTGAAAGAAAAAAATAGTTTCACTTTATGAGGTCATCGAACGCGCGGGCGCTACTATTCCGCCACATTCGGACGTTTTTGTCACATTCGAATAAAGTTCGATTCGAGATGTCAAATCGTTGGTACTTGACACACATTCGGGGTCCATTCGGTGGTTTTCGTGTCGGAGGGGTGCGTGCGGGCGACGCTCGCGCGCAACTGAAGATTGTCGTAGGTTAAGTTCGGAAAAAAAACGCCGCTAGCTCAATTTTCCGTCAGCCAGTCGCAGTTTCTCCGTGCCAAAACGCATCATCCAGCGAGTCATCGGAACCTTCAGTCGATCACGAGGCTACCATTGTTTTGACAGCGAGCAGCCGCGACAGGACAGCCCAGAGGGCGCCACGTTCCCGCCAAAACGGCCCGTTTAGCGCCACAAAGCCGACGACCAAGTAAACTAGCACAGCGCGTAAACACAACGAAATTACTGAATGCCACTTTTCATTATTATTTCGCTATGCACCGGCCGACGTCACTAAAATAGCAGACGCGCGGGCTTATATTCGTCCCTCTCGCACGTTGACTCATTGCACTTGCGAATTGAAATTGAAATTTTGAATTTGAACTGTCAGAGTTTTGGTTTTATTTTTTGTGAATAGTTTGATTCGGCCGCGCGGTGCATAGATCGTGCACACATGCACGGAACTGCACTTGCACTGCGCCTAGATGACATTCGCGAGGCTTTAACTCAAGTTCAGAGTACCGGCGTCAATAAACTGCGGCGCGTACAAGCGAGCGATGTAATTGTATATCAGTTATGCGCTCTAAGGGCGCTTACGTCACCATATTTTTTACAGAAATATCAACCGATCGAGGAAATAATTGGCAGCATTGTTCATTGTTAGCGTCTCGTAAATATTTACTCTGAAATTATCTCTCGACGCTGTAAATCTTGCATACTTACTAATAATTTTTCTGAAGTTTCGAGTCGTCAGTTGCAATTTCTAGGCCATATAAAGTGCTAAGTAAGAGTACTGGGAAATTCAGAGAATTGGAAAGGTTTCTCAAAGTGGTGTTTTTTCGTGGAATTCCTGTGTTGTCATCATCAATATATTGGCCTACTTTTCTCGAATAGGAGCGACTCATGTTGTGATTTCGTGCATATTGGCACACAATATCTTAAACAAAAATACTAGTAATGTCACATGGCTGTACCTACCCATGCTATATGTATATCTTTACAATCCGTCTAGAATAAAATACAAAATATTTTTTATCAGTAAAATATAAATACTTAATATTCCTATATTAACTATCATCAAAAGAAATCCCAATACGATTTATCAATTTGACCTAGAAGAAATGACGAACATAAACACATAACATAATAGATCACCCATATACCTACATAGATTTTTTACATAATGAGGTATATTTTTTGCATGATTTCACTGTTAAATTCAAAAATGTTACTCGAAGATACTGGAAAGTGTCAGAATGTAATGTACAGAACATGCGTTTGTAATTTCTGCGAAACAAAATCTAACACATTTATGCGAAATCCGTAAAAAGCTGACTTGCAATTTTACAATACAGGTGTAGATGATATGCTAGTCGGATTCTTATGGAGATTTGTAAAATTATTCTCACGTTATAAAGTATTAGAGTTTTTAAGGTTATTCTCACGGTGAAAAGTGTATTTTTCTGAAAATGATTTCACCAAGCTATGTATAACAAAATGTGATTAAAACTAAATTTACAAAATAAACAGTCCAGGGGCTTTTAGAAACGTTGACTAATTTTTTAGTGATATAAGTAACCGATTTGTATTCATCATGGAATTGTTTCTTAGCCAGTAGTACTGTGTTATGCCTAAACTGGCTTCATAGAAAGAAAGACAGAAAGAAAAAAGAAATCATAAACATTACAAAATAAATAAATAATTATATGCATCATGTAACACTATGATTTCTTGTCATAATTGTTTTAACAATCTTATAAAAATATTTAGGTAAGATTATATCATTGTAGGTACTACTATTGCATATCCGCTATGATAGGACAGTGCCATTGTATCTAATACTTGTTATTTTGTTTCTTCTAGGATTGTCCGAATCCTCAACAAAATATGTCATGTTTTTTTTGCTAAACCAAACTGATGTACCTAACCTGCATGCTTCCAATGTTTGTTCCACCCTGGATGTTATGTGTGTATGTACCTGTGTATCTCAGACAAAAGACTGTGTTCTACAACTTTGAGTTGATACGTATTTGGGTATATATTGCGGCATCCCTGTTTGTAAAATTGACTAATACAATTAACACCTAGATTAAGCATAGTTAATACATAGATTATAATATTTGCACCTAGAATGGTAGAATACACGGGACTTCTATTATATATTACAGCATCACCTATATACCTGTATTCAAGAGCAATAATACCCGTGTTATATGCAGTTGCATACACTACTTTATCTTCACTAATGCAATTAATCAAACAACAAAAGTAAAAGCTGACAATAGTTAATTTTTCATATAATTTTCTAGATTTTTCTGGCAAAAGATTGTGAGTTACTTTTGTTGCCAATTCTAGAATATCCGGAGGCGTACAAATAACATCGTCGCTATCCATTTTTAACTTTTAATTTGTACTTATTTAAAAAACAAAACACATTGCGAAACATTAAATTCACGCGTACGTGTACTGTCACAGTGATTTTGCCGCCATTAAAATCTAACCATCAGTGATGTGGGATATTTGTCTAAGCTAACCATCTATAAAGCGCGACCAACCTGATTGGCGCTGCAATCAGGTTGGTTGCGCTTTATTGATGTTATAATGAGGATTTACGATACCGATGTGGATATTATACCATCATGTGAAATTGCTTAAATTGAGTGTTTTGTTGTCTGCGCTATAACAGTAGTAATTATAAGTCAAGTATTGGAAACATAACAACATTTGTGTAGATAAATATCATTTCATTTAATTTCTAAATTGCCAAAAAAAACCCTGAATCTTATATACATACATGCATACATAAGATATAGTTTTAAACTCCTGTACTAACATATAAAGCGACAATCAGACGATATCCTAAATTACCAAAAATCCCTGGATCTTGTATACATATACATACATATGTATGTCTGTCTATCTGTCTCTCAGACGGTGTCTTATGTCATGTTATGTCATGAGTCAGAGGTGAGCCGAAATACAGCCAGACGTAATTAGAGCGAGGTGTAATGTGACCCTTAACTGGAAGGGAAGAACGGTTTGGTAAAATATAGACTTAATTTTTTTGTTTTTATTTCTCATTTATTCTTTGAATACTAAACCGTTTTCGCAGCGCACGCAACGGAAGCCCTCAAAGATGAATAATTTTCCCCGTTTTTTCCACATTTTCCATTGTTTCTTCGCTCCTATTAGTTGCAGCGTGATGTTATATAGCCTAAAGCTTTCCTCGATAAATGGTCTATTCAACACAAAAATAATTATTCAATTCGCACCTGTAGTTCCTGAGATTAGCGCGTTCAAACAAACTCTTCAGCTTTATAATATTAGTATACCTAGATAAGAAAGTCTTTGGGTAATTCTTATAGGCATACGACTGGACATTTGTGTATAACTTATGTGTTTTATAAGTTTCTGTAAATTGTGTTTCTTTTATAAAAAAAAAACTATTTTTGTGAAGTGACTGGCTTGCTAAAATGTATGTTTTGTGACAAAACTAAATAGCCTAAATATGTAGCTTTGTTACATAATCTATGTAAAAAAACTTGATGAACTCTCGACACCAGAGTTGCCCACTCTCATTCGATAAGAAGAAAAAGATCTATGTAAATGCATTAAACATTGCTAGACAATTTCTAGACATAATAAAATCAGTATTAAAATTTATGTTTGTTTACAAAAAATAATATATTCTAGGCTTAAAGACAGGGTCATTGAAACCAAAAGGAAGTCAAAAATGCAGCTCATTGGATATATTAGCTCAAAAATCATAATCAAAATAATTTATTAAGCCAAAAGATAGTGCGTACAATTTTTTTTTCTTAGTTTCTAGATGTTTACTTACTATTTCAGTTTTGTACTTGAGTTTGTGACCGTGCCACGCGCTAGGTCCCTCAGTGGGCCTGTATTACGTAAGCTACTGCTACATTCCTCACTGAAATCCTACACTATTTACATATAAATCATTAAAACAACAACGAAAAACAATAATTGCAAGATCAAAATATTTATTATCAGATTTGTTCGATTGAACTATAATTTAATTGTGATTTAAACAGATTATTGATGTGCTGATAAGGTTTTAAGGCAAGGAATCTGTCGACAACTACAATATTTATAAAATTATGAACTTAAGTCGAGACAAAAACTATAGAAAATAAAAACCATTTGGTATTCGTTCTAGATGGAACGAAATAGGCACTATATGCAGCCTAACATTTTATAAACAATTGACGATCAACACCATATCTAGACGAACCGCGGAAAATTCGAAATCCTAATTAATTCGGATCTCAAAAATGGAACGCAATTCGAGTACATACTCTCCGCACATTGGTTGTCGAGTGAAAGTGATCCCACTTTATTCGCGTTCTTTTTTGAAACTCGTCCTGCCGAATGCAGCACATTCGGCCTCGGGACGTGTCGACGACCTTTGTCATACACGATATTACACTGAGACTGCTAATTACAATACTATACAATATCACTTTATTGCACACCAAAATAAATTACAATATGAAATGGACTTAAACTATAAATAAATATACAAGTGGGTGGCCTTATCACCTTGAGTGATCTTTTCCAGGCATTAAACTCATTTTTGGTAACCATTATGTACTGCGTGGTGGACATATCGGCTTTGTTTGTCACCATTTATATTCATAGCTTACGTAATTTATGATTAGCGACAGATAAATCAGTCTTTGAATCAATAGAATGATATGGCTGTATCGCGTGATATCAGCAGGTTTGACCGTAACTTATACATTACTTTTTAGAACCCCACTGTTCTAGTACAAGTACCTCAGTCAATCAATAACCTCTGTACATTTGAAAGTTTACGAAAAAACATGCCTATTTCAGATTGATCCATTATAAAGGTTGTTGATTCGTGACAAATAATAATAATAAATAAATAATAAATATTTTATTTAAGTCAAACACTTACAAACTATAACAATATGTTCACTGCACTCCACACTACGATAACCTGAAAAATAATACAATTTATTTCCAATTCCTAAATTCTAAGAACAAAAGTTGTTAGTCTTGGATGCAAAAATAAGTTATGACTATCCCTGCATCTGCATAGCTGTTAATTTACATACCTGCTTAGATAATTTTGTCGTAGGTATATGCGTCGATTTTTTTTCAGGACAATATGTTTTTCACCATAGTCAGACATTTACTATCTATGTAGTCGTTGACCCCTGTTTCGGGCGTCGCCGTCCATTTGCGTTGAGAAAGGTCAGGTCTGTGTATGTGTGCGCTTGCATGTGTGCGTGAGCTTTTACTTTCGACGCCTTATTTGTGTGTTTTCATTTGGAAATTCGAAATTGGAATTCGGTTTTGGCGCGATGCGGTCATCTCTAATATTGGTTGTTTTGTTACCTAACCTCATAAAAGCTGTAAAACATAGCAGTATAGGTACCGGCTTAATATAAACCGGAATCACCAAGTGATCAGTAATTTCGAAAATAACTATGTTTAAAAAGATTTAAAGACAAATTAACTAATCCTTCGATAATTATTTTAAGCTACAAGCAAACGAAACGTTTTAGAGTTCTACTAAACTTGTACCCGTAACTTGCAGGTTCATACATCAGGCAAGTTACCATTGTTAAGCCATATAAGAATCTTACCTAGTTATATTGTGCTTCTGTATTCTGTGCCTTTACAACAATTTCACTACCACCGACAGCAAAACAATTAAATTTACTTATGTAACAACATATTATGCAGAATAAAATAAATACAAATACAATTTTTTTATTAATAATACCACAAATTACATGTCATAACTATTCTTATAATATCTATGTATTACACGTCAAATTTTATGAGAAAAAAACATATAATTAGGTTACAATACATTACTTAAATGTAATTAAATTATATTTGAATTTTTAATTATTTATCAATATCATAAAAAGATTGTGTCAACAAGCAAGCTCTCAGCTTGGTCTTGAAGCACGCGGTCGAGGCTGCATCACGGCCGGAGCTGGGTATGCGGTTGTATACCGCGGGCCCTACTACATAGACGGACCTCTCCAATTTGACTAGTAGACATAGATCTGGACCAAATGCTATGGCAATAAATATATATAATTCTTTTATAGTTTAAGTTCATTTCATATTGTAATTTATTTTTGGTGTGCATAATAAAGTTATAATATTGTATTGTATAGATTATTTATTCATAACTTATAAAACATAAAGCAATTGACTAATAGTAGGTATATATTTACAAGTCCTAAACATAATATTAAAATTGTATTGTAATTGTATTGTATTGTATAATAAATTATCCAACCAAATAAAAAATATTGACAAACCAACATATTCGAGAACAAATTAAAAGAATTATTGATCCAAAAATGCTACTATACAGTTGACGAATATATTAATGACGATAATTTAAATGATGATTTCCTGTACAAACACAATATAATAAAAAACAAATAGACCGGCCCGCACACAACAATTAAAATTATTTGTAAACACCCTTTGAGGGTATATTGTGTTCTTCGTGTACCAAATTATGCATAATAGATCTGCAATATTTTATTGAAAACACAATAGTACAATAAATGATTTGATTTGAATCAAAAATAAATAGGTACATAGCTTAGTGAATACATAACTTAATGTATCCTCTACTAAGGTAAATACCATACACATAAAGTAAAAATCATTTAGTAAACTTATTCATATCAATATTTATTATTCAGTTCTGTTACCTACGAGTACTATCACAGACATTCGCGTGTATGCAATTTTATTGCAAAAAATATCTGTCGCCACACCCGAAATTTGATAACGCTTATCACACCTTATCACCGAAAGTAACTGACCGCGGTGCACTGACTGTGTTGGCCGAGGTCATGGCCCGATAATACGACGTCTCTTTCACTCTGTGACATGATTGTATAGCGCTAGCTCTGTCTATCGCAAAACAATACTTGCGTGTGCGCAGCTGTTCGGTTGATTGTTTGAGAGTTTTGAAATTTAATATTGGAATAGTTGGTTTTATAGGTGAATTTTAAACACATCACCTAGGTACGATTAATATTTCGTCCCTCAATCAAATTGAATAAATGATTATTATATATAAATACATATTATCTCCTTTATTTTAGTTCGAAAGCCATTAAGCCATGTAAGAGGCCCTTGAGGCGATTAGAAAAACACCAACTCTTACAACCAGAGTAGGTAACTCACATTCGATAAAAAGTTAAATAAGTATTACATTATTTTCAATTTTATTCAGTTCTTATTAATTATCCTTAATTGTAATGGATATTTATTAATTTGTGAATACCTACAATAATTCAAGGAAAAGGGCCACAGGGTCGCTCATTGCCCTTTTAAGATAGTACCAAAATAACTCTAATTAAATTAAACATATTGGTTTTCCTTAAAATTAAATTTTATGTTAAATTTGTTTAGTACGCATGCATAACAACTTGTTATTTTTGTTATACAGGCTGATTTATTAAGCAAATCAAACTTTAAAAAAAAATTAATTAATAAAAATTTAATTTAAATTTATTAATTTAAATCTGGCACTTACCACCTCATGGTATATTTTTTTGAATTGAAGGTTTGCACTTGTCCATAGTTTACCTGATAGCAAGCAAAGGCTATGGCCTAAGATGGAGCGTGCTTACCCGATAAGAACCGATTCATTCTCTTTCAATTGAATTTTATTAATTACTGACTTAAAAAAGGAGGTTTGATAACCTAATTTTTTAAGTTGTACGTCATATACGTACAAGTAATTGTGTACTTCTATGATCTTAATTTAAATTATTGTTTTTATCTGAAAAAGTACTGAATCGACTGAAAAAATATAGTGCTTTCATATTTTTTCTTCATATGTGCTGAATGTTTCTTACGTATTTGAAGATTTATTTGTCAATTTCACTAAAATAACATACGACTACCCTTATTTAACTTAGGTTTATTTATTTATTTATTAATATAAAATGTACGGTTTTCCCGCGATAACCCCGTGTTAATCTGACAGCCTACGTTAATCGTAGTCTAATCTAACGCCAAAACAAATTTCATACAAATTGATCAAGCCATGTAATTTTTTTTAAAGTTAATAGATATATATTAAAGTTTTAAAATAAAAATTGTTAAGTAGTAACATACTTAGGTACACACATACGCACAAACTTACGCCTTTATTAGTATGATGATTATAAACGACTAGCTGTGCCCGCGACTTCGTCCGCGTGGAATAGTTATTTGGGGCATCATATTTATATTTGCAAACAACCTCTTCAGCTTTATAAATCGCTGTTACCCACGACTTGAACCGTTTCCGCAGCGCACGCAACGGAAGCCCTCAAAGACAAATAATTTCCCCCGGTTTTTAGTTGCAGCGTGATGTTATATAGCCTAAAGCCGTCCTCGATAAATGGTCTATTCAACACAAAAAGATTTTTTCAATTCGCACCAGTAGTTCCTGAGATTAGCGCGTTCAAACAAACAAACTCTTCAGCTTTATAATATTAGTATAGATTACTTTAATTAAATTGTGCTAAGAAGAATCTCACAAACATGTTTTGACTATAAAGCTGTTAATTGGGGAAATAAATTATAAAGTTCAAGAAATCAACACGTGTAAGATAAACGGAACAGGACAAGTTCAAAAAACTAACTAACCGGAATTTTGTACTTAATAGCTGATAATGTACATTAGGTATACCTACCTAGTACGAGAATTATTATATCAATATGGTTATTTTTTATTGCGTGGTAGTGATTTTAAACATATATTATACTAGTGGGTGCTCGCAGTTTCGCTCGCATTAAGAAGCAAAACTTGCATCCCCCATTTCACCCCTTTAAAAGTGGCATTTCCAAAAATCCTTCCGAACCGTTTTCGCAGCACACGCAACGGAAGCCCTCAAAGATGAATATTTTTTTCCGTTTTTTCCACATTTTCCATTGTTTCTTCGCTCCTATTAGTTACAGCGTGATGTTATATAGCCTAAAGCCTTCCTCGATAAATGGTCTACTAAACACAAAAATAATTTTTCAATTCGCACTAGTAGTTCCTGTGATTAGCGCGTTCAAACAAAAAAACTAATTATTCAGCTTTATAATATAAGTATAGATTAACTAATTTAGGTACTAGGTATATAATTTATACTTTCACTTATAGATTTATTGATGGTAAGTAGAAACAGATAGTAGACGTGGAAGTTTTAAAATTGTCTTAACGTATATAAACAAAATAAACGTAATGCATATACCTACCTTTTTTTTTTTTTTTTTTTCGTGGAGGAAATGCATTTACGCATCCCCGCACTCTCCCCGGGGGGGGGGCGGCGGGGTATGTCGGGCTCAGAGCTAATGGGACTCCACTACCGACTAAAACCTACCACGATGTCCCTTCACCTCGGCAAGGACGGGTTTCGCGGGCAAGCGAGCAATACTCCTCCGCAATTCCCGTCCCAACCGCAGTCCACTGTCCAGGTGGACCCGCCTCAGGAGGACAACCTCCCTCTTACTGCGCGAGCGATGCCCAGGGACATCCAGGCATCGACTCCTCGGGAGGCCCTTATCTCTGCTAGGGGGTATGGGATGCCCCCGCATCCCACGCCCCAGGGCCTCCTAGTGGAGACGGAGTCCGAGCGCGAGCGGCTCGCCTCCGTGTCCTTCTTCTGCGGATCGGATGAGCGGCAGGATTCACCTCCCGCTCCCGCTCCTCGGCCTCCCTTTGCGACACCACCGTCTCGCAAAAGGAGGCCAATGCATATACCTACCTATGTATATAAATATGTATAAGCAGTAAAAAAAAAACAATATAGAAACAATAGTAGGTACAGGGTATATTTGACATTAGTAAAACCAACAAAAAAAACCTAAACGACCGTATACTATAAAGAGTCAAAAGTTTGTTCACTCGAGTCCCATCTGAATCAACAAATACGATATTTTGCAATATTTATTGATTTGCATCAGTAACTAACTGTTCCTCTACATATCAGGATACAGTTCGATGTACGATATGTTAGCTTAACTTTAACTGTGACCAATAAGCCGTGTCAAAGGCACCTAGGGTGGTGTGAAAATCCTTGACAACAGAGTTGACAACTCTTATACGATACAACTTACTTAGCGCCTGTAACTCAATTGAGAAATTTGTATCAACACGCCTCCCTACGTACAAATCTAGATTATCTTCTCGACAGTTCTTGGATGGGTGACCAAAACTGGACGTTTTTTAGGGTTCCTTACCTAAAAGGTATAACGGGACCCTATTACTAAAGCCTCCGCTGTCTGTCTGTCTCCAGACTGTATCTCATAAACCGTGATAGCTAGAAAGCTGAAATTGTCACAAATGATGTATTTCCGTTGCCGCTATAACAATTAAAATAACAAATCCACGGAAGACACATGTCCTCGGATATTGTGGTCCTCAAACATCATCCTCGCGATGTTTTCCTTCACCGCTAAGCGAGAACAAATCTACACATAACTTGAAAATACAAGTCATTGGTGTAGGGCCGGATTCGAACCAGTGTAATTTCATTATGACCCCGTTACTTTAGCTGTTAGACACGGGTGTAATAAAAAGCCTTATTCCATTACAAATCCTGAAAATTGCCTTTTCATTCTTTGACATTGAGTCAAACGATTCTGACATTGAAATAGACGACAAGGAACGCTTGGCTTACAGATTATCTTTGATATTCAATATTTATTCCTTATCTACATACTGGTGATAAAAAAAAGAATTGGAGTAATTGATAACAGGGCAATGAACTTAGTTAAATGCAGTTTTTCCTGTGGAAATGTGTTGTGTTAATGTTACTTGGTATGTTATAGATATACATTATATCTGAATTTTAATAATAGGTACTAGAATTCATGGTGTCCTAAGGTGCTAAATATGTAAATCAATAGGTACATATTGCATTAATTACAGATAAAATATTTTTTTTATTTAAATTAAATTATTTTTATTTTGTGACAAGAAATTACATACGAACACATTCAAGAAAGTAAGACAAACACATTTTGCACATAAGTACACAATTTCCTGTCACAAGCCGGCCTCAACTCAACATGTGCTGACTGCGAACAGTCAGCGCTGGTCTTCCGTTGAGACCGACGGGTGACGACTCGGACTACATACAACAAACAAAACAATAACACAATAAACACATATAACACACGAATATACAACTAAGAACATAAACAAACAAAGACAAATTAAAAAGACGACAGATTAAACAATATAGAATTAACAATAAATTACATAAATTTATTTTAAACTGATCAAATTAAAATCAAATCAAATTGCGGTTGTATCATTACGGAGCGATGCCTCAGCGTTTTGATGATCAAAAATAAATAATCTAAGTTTATTTTTGAATGAAAACAAATAATTTATTTTTTCATTTACTGTAAATTATCAAAAAAGAGATGTGAATATAGTATAATGATCTATTGAAACCATTACCTATGGTGTATGTATCTTAATTGGGTGCCATTTTAATATTGAAGTTCGGAAGTCAAATGCAAAACTTTTAACATCTTCGAAGTATATACCACTATGTATATAAGCCACTACACATATGTACATTTTTCTACATCAATAAATAATTTTGAATTTGAAAAAATATAAGTAAAAAACAGCTATGTACAAGACCTCACGGTGCAATTGTAAGCCATTATAACAAAAATCTAAAAAAAAAATATTATACATAATTATTATGAATACCTATGACCTAATGAAGGTTTCACTCGTCACTTATTATAGATCAAAACAGACAAAAATCGGTATTTTTCCAAGAAATGGAATATTTTTTTTTATTCTGTGCCCTTGGTTGACCTAATTATTGACCTATGACACAGGAAAAAGGAATTAGAAATGTTCATTTTCAGCGAAATTTATTAATTATACCTACCTTTATTATCACCTATTTATATTTTGCCAGTAAAAACACAATCTGCTCCCTGTCGTATTAACTAGCTAATTAATTCAAAACTCACATCATAATGTGTAAAACTATTAGGTCCAATAATGTAATCCTTCCTTACCTTAAGTACTCTGGTTAGAGTTTCCAAAACCGCCTTAGGGGCTTGTGACATGACTTAACGAGTATAGTAAGTACTTTTAGCTCAATAAATAACCATCTATTTAAGCCTGGCCATGAATTCATTTAAATTTTTTCCTCCACGTGTATAAATATGCAAAGACCTCAATATTGATGACATTGAGCAGGTCAGTGCCACCAGATAACGGCAATGTGAAAACAAACGTAAAGTTAACTTTATTTCGGTGGAATAAGGTCTAAATTTTGGTATTTTTTTCACTGTTAGTATTGTAAGTCTTTATTATAGCTATGTTGGGTGGAAGATCTGCGAGATGTAATTAATAATTTATTTAAAAAAAACCAGCTCATTATTCATTATATTTCGAAGGAGTAAAGTTCAAAATTTGGGTGTTTTTGACTTTTTTTAGTTTTAGTACCTACCTACCTACTATAGGTCTTTTGATACTAACGTTATATTGGCTGAAAGATAAAATTAATAATGAATTATGAAACATCTACCAATTTTATTTAGGTGTAATCAACTCGAAAATTTGGTAACTTTTAGACGGTTTTAGTACTATATGATTAACTAGTGGGTGCTCGCGGCTTCGCTTGTATTAAGAATTAAAACTTGCATCCCCTATTTCACCCCTTTAAAAGTGGCATTTCCAAAAATCCTTTCTTAGCGGATGCCTACATCTTAAAATCTACCTTCATTCCAAATTTCAGCCCAATCCGTCCAGTGGTTTGGGCTGTGCGTTGATAGATCACTACCTATATCAGTCAGTCAGTCAGTCACCTTTAAGTTTTAGATTTAGGTTTATTAGGTAACTTAGGTCTGTTGGTTCTAAAGTTGGCAGATAAAATTATTAATAAATTTATGGAAAGGGACCAAGGGATCGATTAATAATGCCAATATGTGTTAAAATTCAGTTTTGGAAATTCACATTTTTACAAGAGGCTTATTTGGACAGATTTTAATTATGGATCTTGTTAATTCATCATTTAATTTTATACCACATGAATAATTGATATCTTTAAATAATACCAAATACTGACCTAATTAATTAAAAACTACATCTTTCCTCCTTTAAAACATAACGATTATAAAACTCAAAAGTGAATCGGTTTCTTCTAGGCAAGCGCGCTAGATCGTAGATAATAGCGTCGCTTAACATCTGGCGAGTTGTAGTCAAGCGTGAGATGAAGTAGTTTAAAAAAAAAATATCTACGCTTGACACTTACCATCAGTCCCATCTTGCTCTTCTCTCATCTTTCGTAGCACTTGCTACGAATCTCTACGGAAAATCTAAATCTATGTAAACTCAAATAAACAAGCACTTCAGTGTCTCGGAGGTAAATAGGACCACATACCACAATGTTGCTGGTGCGGGTTTTTTTCTTACTTACTTATCGGTTTCTTCTAGGCAAGCGCGCTAGGTCCTAGATTATAACGTCGCTTAACATCAGGCGAGTTGTAGTCAAGCGTGAGCCAATCTAGTTAAAAAAGCTGTCCTGAAAGAAGGATATTTTTATACTACCACCGATTTACTAAAATCAGTATGTAAATTCGTATAAAAGTGGCTAACTTTAGTGTTACATTTTTTTTCCCAGGAATCTGTAAGAGATTCTTTTTATTTCCTAAGTCATTTACATTTTACAAGTCATTTACTAAGTCAGTCTTTTTACGTTAGGTTTATGTTTGCCTACAGCCCGCATGATGTTAAGCATTGCTGCAGCCTAAGGTGTAACACGGCTTACCTTACGGATTGTTAGTTTCAAATGTCAGCCAGATTTTTATTTGAATTATTTAAATTCTCCTCATTCCTATTTAATATCCATTTTCTTTTCTTAACTAATTTATCTATTACTTTTGTTGTGTTATGATTTAATTTTGACTTTGAATTATGTTAAGAATTAAATTTACATTGTAAATATATATCATACCTATATTAAATATTAATCAGTAATTCGCATTTTAGCGGTTCTAATTATGATAAATAAATAAATTGTCCACACAAACATTAATTATCAAAGTAATCGACACCAGAGCCACCCAATCCTTTGCATTCGCAAAAACAATTCACAAACACTAAGCTTGATCCCAGGAAATCTTACGCAAGTATTTTGTCTCCGAGAGAGAGATGGTAACAGTCTGATAAGACGTGTAAAAGAGGGATGCAAGATACAATTTGCCAGACGTGATTCAGACGGGGTCGTTGCCCTCGATTCGATGATACATCGACACACTAACATTCTTTTTGTTGTGTAAGTTTAGTGACACACACACACACACACACAAACATGTTTGTACAAGGTTATGGTTCTCGTGGCTTGGAATGATAAGACGAATTAAATGTCCTGTCCATCTTAAGGTTGCTTAGAAGAAATCGCTACTGGCGATAAGGCCGCCAGTTGTGGCACTATTTTTTTAAGTCTTCTTCTTTTTTTCAATGTGTGTTTCAAAGAGTTTTATCTATCTATCCTAATGTAGGCTTGAAAGCTTTGATTTCTTTTTTTTTACTCCAAATAGGCTTACGTTTGACCATAGCCTGCCTGATGTTAAGCACCGCTATAGCCTATGATGTAGCACGCTTGCCTAGAAGAAACCTATTTACTCCAGATCTGAAGACCCCTGGGTTACCTATAGTTTTCTGGGAACAGGGCTCCAGGTAGAGATGCCATAGTCTCAAGTGAATTACAAAAGTATTATGACCTTTTGTAGATTTGTAGTCATTAAAAATTGTGTAAGTGAAACGTAAAGTGAATATTTAAAGCTGTAGAGTATTCATGTTGAAAAGCGAGTGTGGCTCAGCGGTTCGACAGTCTGCTTTTCATTCAGACGCACTCTGGTTCGAATCCAGCCCTACACCAATGACTTGTATATTCAAGTTATGTGTGGATTTGCACTCGCTTAGCGGTGAAGGAAAACATCGTGAGGAAACCGACATGTTTAAGGATCATAATATCGGAGGACATGTGTCTTCCGTGGAAGGACCTGGCCGCCCACCACGATGTATCTGCCCAAGAGAACTCCCCTAACGAATTTATTCTGAGGGGGAGTCACTACCCTCAGTCATGAGGAAATACGACTCGCTAGAGTGATCATAGGAAGAGGCCTACGTCCAGTAGATAACAAGGAAATAGGAATTAATATGCAAGTGATCATGATAAGATACGTATTACTTAGGGATAGTGTCAGAATATGTTTTTTTTAATTGATTTATAACATTCTGCAAAGAATTCTATTAAAGCCTGTAAAAATATTTTCTTTCTAGGCAACCCAGAAAACGCATTACTTAGATTAGATATCGCTAAATAAACAAGCTGCACTTTCTGTTGCGAAAAATTTGAAATACTGTTCATTTGTATACTTATATGCTTTGGTGAGTAGGTATCTCTTTGAGACGGACTTCCTCATGACTGAGGGTCGTGACTCCCCCGCAGAATTAATTCGTTAGGGGAGTTCTCATGTGCAGATACATCGTGGTGGGCTTCGTTTAATTAGTACAGAATTCTTCATGCTATGAGACCGAATTTTAGTCACAAACATTTAATTATATCAGCATGACGTGGACGTGGACGTTATCTACCTATATACTAATAGTATAAAGCTGAAGAGTTTGTTTGTTTGTTTGAACGCGCTAATCTCAGGAACAAATTTAAAAATTCTTTTTGTATTGGATAGACTATTTCTCGAGGAAGGCTTTAGGCTATATAACATCACGCTGCAACTAATAGAAGCGAAGAAACAATGGAAAATGTGAAAAAAACGGGAAAAAATATTCATCTTTGAGGGATCCGTTGCGTGTGCTGCGAAAACGGTACAATATATCAAAAAAATATGTATGAACGAATTATTCTTCTTGAAATGATCTAACAAAATGTCTGCAACAGTATATGTCTATTTTGTAAGATTAAATCACTAGAACCGTTTTTATGGTGCGGACGAAGTCGCTGGTGGATGGATAAAATAAAATAAATATTCCGGGACATTGCACACAGCGCCATCTAGCCCCACACTAAGCAAACGCCTGTGTCGTGGGTACTAGATAACGATAGATAGATATGTCTGTAACTCAACTATAGGTAGGTATATGTATGTACATATCCGTGATTATTATTCTTTTATACATCTCTAAATAGTAGTGAAATTATTCTTTTACTAGCGTCAACTTCTTTCAGGAAAACAGGACCTTTTATAATAGGACCACCAAGATACAGGCTAACGCCTAGTTTGGGGTCTACTGTAATACTATAATCCTATTGTATTGTAAAATAACTAAAATATGAAAATTGTAATATGTAGGTTAAGTTTTCAATTTTTTATTTTATTTTTTTCACTTTTTTACGTGTATAAGTACCTATAGTTCATTGGCAGAAGGTATTTGCCCTCTTTCTAAGGACACGTTGTATCCAAATGAGTACCTATGACGATAACAACTGATAAGGAGTTGCGTATTTTTATCAATGCTATTAAAAAAATAACAGTTTTTTTTTACGTTTTATCGTTTGGCATTGAAATGTCAATGCCCTAGTTTTGATAGACATTTTATTGTCTGGGTTTTTTATCAAATTGATAGGAAATAAAATAAATAAATAAATATTTAAGGGCATATCACACAGCGCCATCTAGCTCCATATTAAGCTTACGCTTGTGTCGTGGGTACTAGATAACGAATATAATACATACATACTTTTTATTGTAAATACATACTTATAGAAACGACCAGACTCAACACAAGTAATTACAAATTTTAATATGCATTAATACTTGTGTCACGCGGGAATCGAACCCGCACCCCTAGATTATGTAGAAGGCAGAGCCACTTCCAACTAAGCTAACAGAGCAGCCATATAGTCATAGTATGGATGTTGTTTGCTGTCTCAAATAGACATAAATTATGGGGCATGACACAGCGCCATCTAGTTCCAAATTAAGCAAACGCTTGTTACATGGCTTTAGGTATATACTTGTGTCTACTTTCTGCCTGATGTTAGGTAACGTTATAGTCTAGGTCCTGTAGTTGCTCTTGTAGCACAGCGCGGCGTACAGAGTGAGCGTGTGTGAGTGGAAACTTAGCAGCTTGTCCATCTGTATCAGATATACTTGTGTTTTCTATATCCTTAGACGAAATGTGTAGCCTCAGTAGATACCTATAGAAAGAATATGTGTGTTTCCATTTTGTAGGGGAGAGTTGGCTATATCGTACCCCTTAACGATTATCTAAGCTTGTGCAAATACGGCTAAGAATATCCTTATGTGTCTGCGTTTGTAAGATACTTTAGTTTAGTAACTCTTATAAACAAATAAACGTTTTATATTTCAGAGCATTTTTCTCTGAAAAAATTTAAATTACAAAAAAAACTGTTATAGGTACGATTTAGATAGCGGTACGTTTAATCGTACCACATGGGTTTGTAAATCGTACTTAGGCGTTTTCTATAATAACTTGAACAAAAACTACATATCATATTTTTTACAAATATTTAATGTTTCGAGATCAACAAAAAGGTGTAGGTACAAGTTCTTGTTGTTCTTCCAACCACAAACTTTAAATCACAAGTCCTCAGATTCGAGATTAATTTATTAGATGAAATTATATAAATGCAGGTTTTTATCAACGAACTATTGAAGGCACTTCGGGCAAATATCTGGAATGTCACTGCAAGTGATATGGAGCCACTTATGACATCTAACACATTCAATCCAATCCACCTTCGGCCCTTTTTTGTCATAATAGTACCCGTGGCAAATAGAACAATAATTATCATCTAATTCTTCTTCAATATCTACGTCCGAATCATCGTCTAAAATTATGACATTATCATCTTCAGTTGATGAATCTGTTTCTGAATTTTGCGAACGCCTCTTTTCTTTTTTGGTTTTACTTCTTTTTTCTTTGGTATTATGGATTTTTCTGCTTGATTTTTACGGGTTTTGGGTGTCTTATTATCTTTGGTTTTAGATTTACTTTTTGGTTTATCTTCCTTGTCATCACCATCAAATTCAATTTCTACAAAGGTCTCGGGATCATATTTTTTTGGTTTTTTGATATTTCTTCTAACACAATCTCTTTTGGTAACATTGTTCTTCTTCTTTTTAATAGATTCTTCAAGTTTTATCTTCGGGAGTTTCGCAATTCTTTTTTCAATAGCATGTTCCAAATCAGTTTTATATGGACTCGCGGTTAACACGACAGTTTTCTGTAACCCACGTTTTCTCGAATTTCTTTGTTTATTCTTTGGCTTTGGTGAAATAGTATCAATTGGAAATTTCAACGTTATTTTATCATCTAATTGTCTAGAAGTTGAAGCACCCAAATTCACTGTTTTATTACAAATTTCTTCTGACTGATATTTCGAAATCATAGTTTTGCTTTGAATATCAACTTTTGAATTTGAAAAATTATTTGTTTTGCATCCTTCATTGTTTTCCGGTAGATTTACTTCCTTGGGTTGAGCAGAGGTTAAGCCAATGCAATTGAAATAATTTAAGACCGTTGTTAACAATCGTTCAGGTTGTTCACGTTTTGATACTTGATCATCTGTAATGAATTTTTTTTCAGATATCATTTCATAGTTATCGCTGTTACTTTTAAAAAGGGACGGTGATTCGCATTCGGTGACGTCAGATCCGTTAGAGTTTATTTCATCCAAATCTTTGATAATATCTTCAAACTGACTAAGACTGTTTTTATCAGAAACTTCCATCTTATCGGTAGTGGCAAGAACCGCATTGGTAATATTATTCGCTTCATTCATGTCATTTTGACTTTGGAAAGTCTCTGCCGCTAGAAAATGATGGTCTTCAAATATGTGTCGATTAACCGGCCAAATGCCAGTAGCTTTGAAAGCGCTAACAGCATTGCCCACTGTTGCTGCTCTTTAGTAGGCCTGGTTAAATAATTGTGCAACCTCATATTGTGTTACAGGCTTCCCAGTATTCGCCCTCATCCACGTTTCCACTTCCTGGATATAATATGTCCCTAAAGGTCCAAATACAGCGACATCTAAGGGGTGTAATTTGTGTGTCGTGTGGCCTGGCAATTGCAGCAGTATGATTCCATTTTCTCGAGCTATCTTAATTGCTTCTAGATTTTTTGAATGAGTTGTATGACCATCTAACAGAAGAATAACCTTTTTTTCCTTTGAGGGTTTTACAATTTCAATGAAATGCTTTAGCCAGGTAACAAACAATTCGGTGTTTATGTAACCTGTATCTGATACAGTGACGATACTGCCAGGAGGTGCACCATTTCTTAATTGAGGGCACATACGCTTCCTCTTGAAAATTATCATTGGTGGGATGAACTGTCCTGAGGCACTAACCGCACAAACAGCTGTTGTATTGACTCCTCTTTCTCCGCTTGCAATGGAGCCAACTTGCTTTTTACCTCTCTGCCCGATCACTTTTTGTGTTCTTTTTTGTACCGTTGAGATGCCTGTCTCATCCACATTGAACACATTGTTGGCAGTTATGCCCGTATCGTCAACAATCTTTTCCAGTTTCTCATAAAAATCCATAACATTTTCTCTGTTGAACCCTCTTGCTCTGTTAATAGAGGTTGCTTCTGGCTGTCGTAAACTTAGCTCTGGATGGCGCCCCATAAATTTTTAAAACCAAGATTTTCCTGCCATTTCTTTTTGTTTGTTAAAGTTATGTTGGATGCCATTTTTTTCAGCAATCTGAAATGCGAGACGCCTCACATCAGATGCAGTTAAACCGAACATACATTGTTCCATTTCGAGAATATGTTTTGCCAACTCATTTTCTATTGTTTTAGAAAATATAGTAGGTCTTCCTTTACATATCTTATCGCTTTGCTTCTTGAGATGTCTTATTATTGTAGGTTTTGGAATCCCATACCGTCTTGAGCATTCATTGAGGCCAACAGTTTTGTTTTTTAAGTCCCTTAACGCCTTCCTTAGGTCCTCTTCCGACCAAGTATAATACTTTCGTTTTTCTTGTGGTTCTTCCATCTTTAAACAATAATAAATACACAAATCAAACCTTACAAAGTTAATAATGCTCCTTCATTAATTAGAAAAGAGTAACATTTCGAAAAAAAAATTACTTATTCAAAACTGATTCATCCGTTTAAGATGAACAATGTCACAGACAGACATGCAGATACAAATATTATACTTATTACTTAACTACATTTCAAATTCGTAATATGCAAAAATTCTTAAATATTAAGGTCGGTTAGATTGTACCGGTACAATTTAAAAATCACCGGCTGGTACGATTTGCAACACAAGCCCCATTTTGAGAAAAAATGTTATCCTTTCCTAACCTCAAAACATTGCATCGTTAAAGATAAATGAATTCAAAGAATAATAGCTTACAATTAACACTATGCAACAGCAAATCCCATAGAACTTACCATTTCCAAACCACAGCTTACGATTTCAAAGTAAAAAGTTATAACAATCACCACGAAAAAGTTTTTTAAATTGTTACAGTTGTTGTAATTACCGTAGCGATGTGCTAAACTGTCATGGCTTCCTGAGCGTTGCCAACAGTAATTTTGTGTTGCCAGATTAAACAAAAATGCTGATTTAGTAGAAAATTTTTGGGTGGTACGATTTATCAACCGGTACGATATAGCCAACTCTCCCCTATTTTGTGATGTTTCTTGCTTCTTCGTTAAATCTATTGAAATGATATTTATGAAATTTTGTATGGAGAAAGGTAAAAAAAAAAATTAGATAGATGGATAATACCGTAACCAGGACTGCTAGGTACTAAATACTATGAAATTATGGCTATTTTATCTTTTAACGTTGGCTTTGTATCAACACATAAACATATTACAGAGTAGTTGATTACGCATACTTAATTATCTTCTACTACCAACATTGCAAAACCAAATTATTCGATCAACGAGGTCTAGTATTCTTGACAAACCTCTTTCATAACATTCGACCAAAGAGGTCTCAATACCTACCTATCCTTGACAAACCTCTTTAGATCAATCTCGGAACTCCAAACCAGCCCTCAACATCGGTACACGCGCGTTCCAAATTCAAACCCCTGTACGAAATCGAAACCGCCAAAACGCGGTCACCAGAGGGAGACAACAGACCGCCAAAATATCCAGTTTGATTCAAGGTCGTGAGGCAGGTCAGCGTGACGTCACTGGCGCCCTCCAAACGTGAGGGCAATGACCGCGCCGCCATCGCAGAAACTGTGTTGAGCGCGGTAGGAATTCAAATTGGGCCTCTTCTTGTTTGTGTGCGTGAGGTTTCGGCACAAATATATACATAACTTCACGCACCGAGTCAATATACTGTTAGTACGCAGTTGACAATGTGTGCGTAAGTCTTTATTAAGTACTTTTTATTAGTGTGCAGCCGTTTCGGCGTTTCTTGAGGAACAATGGTCGAAATTTTATTGTTTGTTTTTATTTTGTGCGCATTTCCGGGTTTTTGTTGCCGTGACCGCGTTTTGAAGGTCTCTGGGTTTGTGTCATAATTTGTTGGGTTATGACTCGCCCACATTTGTAGGTTTTGTTCAAATTCTTTTCAATTACATATTGGACTAAGGTAGTTTTTTTTAAATAATTTTAGTTAAACCTACGCACCTATGTTTAATCTTTGTACACTCGAAGGTAGGTATCTATGTTTTTTTAAATGCACCGTTTGTCCGAAATTTATAACAGACAAGTGTAGGTACATTCATTAACAGCACCTGCTAAAAGCTATCTAACGCCTAGCTCATACTAATAAACTTTACAAAACCCATTATTTCACCCAATCATCCATAAACGATCGATAACGCCATTTTGAGGAAGCCATATTTAATTTATAAAAACAAAAACACATAAAACCTTATTGGAAGCAACTAACAAAGAACTCGTCTAACAAGTTTGTGTTAAAAAAAGGTATGTACTAGCGTCGACCAATCATCTAACGTAGTTCAAATTTCGAATGCTCGGGAGTGGGGCAGGTGCGTTAGACGCACACATTGATAGCTTGTATGTGTGCGTGCAACAATTGAAAATGGAATCCATTTTAGGGAGGGTCCCTGATGTATTTTTATTATTAATTTATTTATTTAATGGTAATGTGTTCTGTTCTAATGGTTAGAATAATAGTTGAAATAATATTTATAGTAAAATAAATAAATGTAGTTAATAAAGAAACGACGCAGATGTTGAAATTACTGAGTATTTTAAATTACATAAGAACTTAATATAAATTATTTTCACATATTAAATTTAAATAACAATAACATTCAGTATGAATAGGTAGACAGACATAATGTTAAAATCACACAGAATAATCCAAAATTTAATATGAAAAATTTAAAAAAACATATTTACAACTCTACCATTGGCTCTAAACAGTTCCTTCAAATAAAACACGTACATTATCTATTTACCTTGTAACCTCCCAAATCTATTAATAAATCACCAGTCACGCCGCCGAAAATACTGTCAAACTTTTTCTAACGATCATTGGACCATTGCGGGCCCCTAATTTTTTCTAACGGTCCATCGACCAATCAGAGAGCTTCAAATTTGAGGATGCGCGAGAGTGGCCGAATTTCCAAGCGAGTTAGACCACAGAGTATGTAATAGTTGTAAAGTGCTGTTATTTGGTTTATGATTAGACACACACTAGCGCAAGTTTGTGGTGCGTTGAACTTTTACTGCGTTTCCCTTTTTTTGATGGGACGTGTTTTTTGTATTGCGGACTTTACTTAGAATTTGAAATAAATTCTGATGCATTAGTAAAATTATTTCATTATTTATTTGACTACGATTTTTACCCATAAATATCTGTACCTACTATAAAAACGAATCGATTTTTGTTACTTTTATTTCAATTATATATATTTTGCCTTCTATGAGGTCTGTAGTAAAGGATAGATATATTTATTTACCTACAACTGGAATAAGTTTTTTTAAATATTTATTTATATGTGGTAGGTATAGTTATCGTTGAAATCAATAGTGCAGGTGAGTCTTAGTCATAAGACTTGATATGTTTAATATCCAGAGAGGCCTAGGTATAGGTGCATATTTTTTTTTATATGATTCTTATCCCGGACAAAATCGAGGGGCCTTATAATCTTTCTCTTTCATTCTAGTTTTTATGCCTCTCGCAATTTCGCGCTTTAAACTATTTTTCCTTTCATCCTTTTTCACCCAAAAAATATTATCATCATTGCCTTATAGCATCACGATGATGTGTGACTCATTAATAGATCAATAGATGTTAGATGAATCTACTTGATTAGCAGGTACTTAAAGAGCATCCTAGCACCACACTATTTAGGTGATAGCTATAAAAGATAAAAAGATAAAGAATCTTTATTGATAATGTAAAGTTGCAACATAGGTATAAGTACTAATATCACAGAATATGCTACACAAATTACAATATCTCGTCAAATTGAATTTATAACATTTAGTTTTAATGAAAATTTAGGAATTACAATGTCAATTTTATTAATAACATAATGAAATTTTTGTTATTAAAATCATGTCAAACATAATAATAGGTCTAAATCTAGGTACCTAACTATCACTTTAGCTAAAATAGGGGCTAAAATGACAATAAGGCATCACACTCCTTACCTAGTAAGTAGTTAATTACATAATTTCTAAGCAAGATTAGAATCAATTGCTAGTTAGAAAGAAAGAAAGAAGACATTTATTGTGACAGATTTTAAAAACACACAGGAGTAAAATCATAAAAAACAAACATAAAATCTGCCACAACACAGCCCAACTCAGCATAATAATAGTTATAATAATAATAGTTGACTGAAAGTAGTCATTTTCAAAGTATTCTTTGAAACTCTTTTATCTTTTACCTTTAAACTGTATAGTATATGTATACCTGTCTATGTACAAGTCACCACACACAAATATTGTGTCGCTAGTTAGCACGCGTGTGTGTAAATTAGCATTTAGTGAATAGAGGTGTCAAACGTACGCGCTTTGAATGCGGAGTATTCGGCAGCTCTGTGTATTGGAAGTAGGATTTTGAGTGACAGGTTTTTTACCTGTTATTATAGGTAGATCCGGCGGCGAACCAAGGTTCGTGATGTCAGACTCGCGGTAATGCGTTTAAAATGGAGCTGGGCGGGACACGTGGTTAGGAGAACTGACAACAGATGGAGTAAAGCAGTCACAGAGTGGTGGCCTAGAACTGGCAGGCGAGGAGTGTCGTCCGGTCGCGAGATGGGTCGACGACATCGTCAAAGTCGAGGGTCCAACCTGGATGAGGTCTGCACAAGATCGACGCAGATTACACATACAAAGGGAGGCCTATACCCAGCAGTGGGATCCCAAGGGATATGGATGATGATGATTATAGGTAGTCGCTTTTTTTGCTAGTCTTGCCATTAAAATGTTACAAAAAAAATGATTTAATACCTAAAAAAATATCCGAACCGAATATATGTTTTTAAGTATTAAATCTTTTTTTTGGGATTTCTTGGTGAGGACCATGTGAATCTTGTGAAAAATAAATAGGTAATTATTTAACAAATTATACGAGTAGGCTTGGTTGGGTTGTCAGCCTGTAAGCTTAAAAACATTATTGTAGGTAGCGCCTGAAATATATTTCACTTCTTATCGCAAACCAATCAATCCTGAAGTAAAGCTAATGTAGGTAAAGAAGTTTGAATATAATTTGCACAACGATATTTGGTTTCGGTTTTACATGCTTCGTTTTATAAAAATACCTTTACAAAGTATTTACTATCTCTTTGCACCCTATACTATGTCCATGCCCAAAACCATGAGTGATCTCTGTGTGGAAGGGAAGCAAACAGACCAACAAACTAACCGATTAATACTATTTGACGAGTGCTTTTTCTATACCTAATATTTTAAAGTGTAGGTACCTACCTATAATTGAATCTATTATTTTGTGTAGTTTCACATATTAATTCCTAATCGAAATAGCCTTTGTCTCATTGAGATTGCTCTTGGCCATAAGGACGCCATTTGTAACGCTAGGTACTTTTAAATGTTTTTCCCTTTGTATATATCGTGTTTTAATGTATCGTGTTTCATTTGTTTGTCAAACGAAGTATTAATCTATGTAACTAAGAAAATATAGGTACCTAAGAAGATACTAAATTATCTTCTTAGCCTATGTAGTAATTAAAATAGGTACCTAGGTACCTAAGCAATAAGGTAATAAATTCTAAGTCGTTAATATTATAAAGGCCCATGGTTGGTGAATATCAAATTGGGAATGTTTACGTCTCAGCCATAACTGTGTCACCAGTTATTGTAGCTGTGACCACACTTTGGCAGAAATATTTGGGAATTGCTATTTAGGTATAACAAATTTTTTTCGTTATTTGGGTATTTGCTTTTATTTTAAGATACATAAACAACATAATTTGAAAGTATAATTTCGCAAATAGAAATAAAACATAGAATCGTATATTTAGTATGTATATTTTAGTTACAAGGAAAGTATTAAATTTTCACGTAAGGGATCATCATCGTTTACACTACTGGTCCCACTACTGGGTATAGGATTCTCTCCCACTGTGGCATTGGCTTACATTTAGGTTAGAACCCTACCCAACAAGAATCCAAAATAACGCCTTATAATTTCTCATATAAACTTTCATTAAATGTCAATAAGAGTGGCCTCCAATGCAAACAATGTACTGTACCTATAGAATGGTTGTAGATCCATGGTTGTATAAATATCCTCCATTTGTCAGTGATCATGGCTACTCTCCTTATCCGGAGAGAGTGTGGTAACTGTACCCCAGAGTCCAAATTAGAGACGACAACAAGCGATTCAAGCGGATAATTTGAGAGGTTTCAACTTTTTGGGTCATTTTTATCATCAGTATTCATTTATGGCTAATTTTCATCCGATGACTTGTTTATGTCTTCCTCGTGCTCGCAAAATAACCAAAGATTTCAAAGAAATATCCTATATTAATAAATAATAAATAAATATTTCAGGACATGTCACACAGCGCCATCTAGCCCCATACTAAGCTAACGCTTGTATCATGGGTACGCGATAACGGATATAATACATATATATATATTTTGTAAAAACATGCTCATTACATTTGTCAGTGTTCATGGCCACCCCAGTTACCCGGAGAGAGTGTGTAACTGTACCCACAGTCCCAATTAGAGACGCCGACAACGAGCGATTCGGAGCCAATCTCGCTATTTGAGGGGCTGACACTATAATAAAGGCTTTTTTTACCAACTCCCTTACCTAATTATGAGTTTATTCATTCAACTCGTACGTACCTATTAAGTACCTACCTGCCTGTGTGAATGAGAATGAATGGAATATAACTTTAACATCATATTGATGTGTCTCCCGTGGAAGGACCTGGGCACTTACCACAATTTAGCTTTTAGCGATAAGGCCGCCATTTGTGGCGTCAGATATTTTTTCCGTTTTGTGTTATGTTTTTTATGTGATTGTCGAATGAAGTATTAATCAATCAATCACAATGTATCTGCACACGAGAACTCACCTAACGAATTAATCCTGCGGGGGAATCACGACCCTCAGTCATGAGGAAACAAGAGAGAGAAGGTAAGTTTTATCAATATCCATTCAAAATGAGCGTGGTCCCTTCTCATTTGAAAGGTTTAAATATTCAAAACTTAGGGGCTGTGTTGTTCGTCTGCAACAAACAAGTAAGTAAGTTTTGCATTCTTAAAGCTTTTATTTATTTTTGGCGAAAATAATCACGACCGGCAGGATTCGAACCTGCGTATTTCTGCTACCGTCAGAACGCCTTAACCACTAGGCTAACTAAGGCGTTCTGACGGTAGCAGGTTCGAATCCTGCCGGTCGTGATTATTTTTGCTCATTTTCCAATAAAAGTTTAATTTAAAACAACCATAGTGCAGGTTAGCACTTAATAAATTAACTCAGGTATATGTTGTTATATTTTTTTCCAGAAAAAAACTGGTTTATTCTAGGCAAGCGCGCTAGATCGTAGATTATAACGTAACTTAACATCAGGCAAGTTGTAGTCAATTGTAAGCCTATATCATGTAAAAAAAATACTTATTAAGACTTGAATTCAGTTTTTTTTAAATTCATATTTATTTCATATAACTAAAATATTTATTTCAAAACAACGAAAATTACTAGTAACACTTCCAAATAACAATAAAAAAATAAACATTATATATACATCATAAAAAAAAAAACTAACTAAACTAACTATACTTATTATACATTGTAAGCTGGTTTATTCTATCCAGAACAAATTGCAAGACATGTGTACATATAGCTTGACCTAAATGTGATGATTAAAAATGCAGTTTGCTGGTTAAAAATGATAAAATAGGCACTATACGTAGGTAGCTGTATAGGTTAGTTTAGGTAACATCACACGGCGCATTACCCTCACTTCTGAGGCTTCCTCAGCTCAGGCAATTCATTTCGCGAGCTTCCGAACTACAAGGTAGCTTCACTTGCCTTCTAACTGTAGAAAAAAAATACATAATACTGTATTATAGTTCCCGTAAGGCTTGATTAAATTTAGTTGTAATTTTCGACATAATTATTGACGTAAGTGCTAGCCGGTTATTACAACTAAATAAACATAATAATTTAGTTTTATAATTGTCAAGCATCTGAACTGTGTTACTTGCGACGCTTCCACAAGCGTCACTATCGTCGAAAGTCAGTTGGAAATGTTGAAACTAAAAAGATTGTTGCTTACTAAATTATTTTTAAAGTTTTTCTTTTCTACTGTACAAATGTGGCTGACTGACTGACGTAGTGTCGTGGTAAGTGGATCGAGCTGCAATTTGTTATGATGTAGGCATCCGCTAAGAAAGGGTTTTGGAAATGCTAATTTTATAGGGGTCAATTAATCTAGTCACAATTAGCAACAAACTAGCCTGTTTTGTTTTTAAACGCTTTTAGGAAATGTAGCTTAAGCGGCCCTATATCCCTAACACTCCCACGCCAGAATCGAACCCCACACCGCCTCAATCCCCCAACCACTAAGCCTACGTCGCGTTGTTTAGCAGTATTTTGTGCGACAAATCTTATTAGCACCGCACTGCATTGTTACATAACATGCAGTCGGGTCTTCACGTGATTACCTCACCTACAGGCCAACTGTTTTACATGAAAGTGGCTACAGATGATGATGATATGAGCCCTAATATTATAAAGGCGAAAGTACGTGTGTGAGTGTGTGTTTGTTTATTTCACGCATAAGGGTCTGAACCTATTTGGATGAAATTTAGTTACAGGGTAGATTATACCTTGGATTAAGATAGGCAACTTTTTATCACGCATTAACCCAAACTACGCGGGCGCTGCTCTCTTTGTTTTGACCACCATTTCTAGTAATATTAGTCTGCTCATATAGATTAACACAATTAATAATAAAAACGTTTATTTGCAAAATTACATGGGAATATACATACAATAACTTAGAACTATACTGGGCAACTAATTAGTGTGCTAAACAAGATATATTATTGTTACCTACATTAGTATCCTATCATATTAGTTACCTACATTAGTATAAACCATTTGCATAAAAAAACTCTCTAACACAATCACTAACGCCTGTTAACAAACTAATAGCACGCTCACTTCCTCAAAAACCTAGATTCGAAACAAAATGGATAGTGAATAAACACATATCATCAGTATATTATCCGGCGGACTTCCGGCGGAAACGCACGAAGTTTGCGCTAGCGCCGCCGACGGTTGACAGCCGATAATGTCCAGCGAAAATAAGCAAACCTACCCGCATTTTGCAGCGCTTTGTTGGGGAAAAATAGAACACGTGACTATGTGGTGTCAGAAGATTTCAATTCAATGTATTGATTTGATTTATATGCTAACAGAGTACGTTGCTACCATTTTGGACACAATTGGAACAACATGTGGTTATGATCTCCCTCTTTCTCTCTCTCTCTTTAAGTTGTAGATATTCCTCATTTCTGAGGGTTGTGACTCTTTCTTTCATTTCATTGGGGAAGTCATTTCATTTCTCCCGTAGGTCAGATGACACGTAAAATTGTAGGTCCCGGCTGTTTGTCTAGTACGGCAGTCGTTAAGCCATGTTGGCCACTCTCATTCGATAAGAAGAAGATTGGGGAAGTTCTGTTGGACAAGAACATAGAATTGAGCACCGAGATCATTCCACGGAAGATATGTTCTCAGATTTTGTGGTTCGCAAACATCTCAATTTCCTAAACGTTGTTTTTCTTCCACCTTTAAGCGCGATCAAATCCACACATAGCTTGAAAAACAAATCATTGGTATAGGGCTGGATTCGAACCAGTGTGCGTCAGAATGTTTAGTAAAATGGTAGAAACAGACCACCGAGCCACACCTGCTTCTTGGGTTTTTAGACATATGTAGGTATTGTAAAAAATCTAAAAATAGCCCAAACAGTCGCGCAGTTGAATCAATTTGGCTGGAATTCCACCGTCTGGCGCCCACGGCCAATCTGGTCTAGATTCGTGCTAGCGCACGTAGGTAATAGGTAATCTAGTATTTAGGAAGCAGGATAGACCAATCAGCGGCCACCATTTCAAGGTAGTGAAGAGGTGGCAGTTTACCTGCTCAGATCAAATCACAGATGTAATTGGTTACTAGTTTTGTTCCCAGATTCTGCTCATTTTTGTAGCGTAACCTTAAGTTTAAAGAACTTTATTTGACACTAGTGGATGCTCGCGGCTTCGCTCGCATTAAGAAGTAAAACTTGCATACCCTATTTCACCCCTTTAAAAGTGGCATTTCCAAAAATCCTCATAGCGGATGCCTACGTCATAACATCTACCTTCATTCCAAATTTCAGCCCAATCCGTCCAGTGGTTTGGGCTGTGCATTCATCAGTCAGTCAGTCAGTCACCATTGAGTTTTATATACATAGATATATATAGACATAGATTACAGCAATCACTCACGTGTGGTCATAATTAAAATTTAACAAGTATTACGTTCGTCGTCCCAACAAAAGTCGTTACTTAAACTAAAACTCTTCACGCAGGCAAACAAATATGGCAGACTATCTGTCTGTCTGTCTATCTGCTCTAAGTATGTATCATCATTTGTCATGGTTTGTAGATAACCAATACTTTTAAAATGCTTACTGCAAATTACCAAGACTGGATAACTGTTCCGAGGAAAATACGGTTTTGTAAAGCATTTTTTTGTTTCTGTACCTACTCTATGTTCTCTGTATTCTCTAAATATTTGCGAGGTTAGTTGATCAGAGTGTATAAAATACTAGACTTATGTCAGCAAAGATTGAAGATTCGATTGACAAAATGTTATTCGACGTGAGGCGTTATTAAGAACTAATCAGACAGACTTACCTTTTTATATAATGCCTTTGATAAGGAACTGTATAAGTACTTACTGTGAAGAAAACACACCTTTCAGCACCTTTCAATGCGAGGGCGGCCATTTCGCTGAAAATTGAACTTTCGTTTGGGAGCCTGTAAAAATGGCGATAACCTTTTAGAACTGCCCACAGTTCTCTGGCGGGGATACTGTTTGCTTTCCACGAACAAAATTATTTCTACCAACTATTTTGTAGTTTTAGAAACATCTAACTATGGAACTCTCTACCAGGAGCCCTGTTTCCTGAAATTTACTTTAATTCTTCAAAACCACAGGAAACAAGGTTTTTTCTAGGCAAGCATGCTACATTTTAGGGTACAGCGATGCTTAACAGCAGGTGGGATGTAGTCCAAACTCAGCCCATGCCGTGATAAAAAAAAAACTATACCTCAAGGAGAAGTCTGTGGAGAAACAAAATGAATATGCTGTCGCGCAAATACCTATTATTATATGTATATATATATCGCGATTTTTCTAGCCCTGGGTTTCTTTTTACACAAAATAGTTTCACCGCACATGATATTGTTATTATCCAGACTTCTAGAAAAGGTTGATGGCAATACATTTGTGACTGGATTATCTAAGGTCTAATCTTATATACATATGCACCTATTTATATCTAGCCCCAAAATCCTTACATTTCCAAGACCTTCCTCCACTCGATCTTAACACATTATTCCATCGACAACCCCTAGTACCCCCTGTCTAATGCAGCAGGTAGTTACGAGCACTTCGTGTTTATGTCCGCCATAAACCGACGTCCCGCGCCCAGGGTACCCCCCGCCGTGATATGATTTATATAACTGTGGGATTTACCCTGCCCTACCCTGCCCAATATCTAAAGTAGATAGAAAATTCTTTATTGTAACACACGATAAAATTAAAAGGAAAGAAGAAAAAAAACACTTATACTAGTGCCACAAGTGGCGGCCTTATTGCTAAAAGCAATCTCTTCCAGGCAACCATTGGATGGAAAGGAATAAATAAGAGATAACAGAGGACGTGGTATACAATAATATAAACAAAGAAGAAAAGATTAGATTAAAAATACATACTACAAACCTACTTAATAAACTATACATATAAATCATACACCCTAATACATATAATAACAATATACCAAAAATAATATAAATTAATACATATTGTTAATAAATACTGATTGAGTATACACTATACACATACATAGATGATGATAGCAAAGGAACTACAAAGATCTCACTGTAATGATGACAAATACCATATTTTTACTTGAGTCTTGAAGCTTTCTATGGACGGAGCTTTTTTGATAGCAAGAGGTAAAGCATTCCAGAGGCAAACAGCCTGCGTGGTGAAAGACTGCTATACAGCGTTTTCTTACATACCGGATACTTTAGAGTATATCTGTGTGACGATCGAAGAGCAAGGGAGTGAGTAGAATGAATATAGTTGAATCGGGAAACTAAGTAGTGAGGGGACGCAGGATTGAACAGGATATTGTAAACAAGGGAGAGGATGTGAGTATTCCGGCGAAGGCGAATGGGCAGCCACTTAAGCTTTGAGCGAAAATATGATATATGATCAAATTTACGAAGTCCGAAAATGAATCTGATGCAATAATTTTGTAGTCTTTCAAGCTTGTTCAGCTGATCTTCCCGAAGATCGAGATAGCAGGCGTCCGCATAGTCAAGTAAAGGGAGAAGCAGAGAATATCTAAAGTATGGAAAACAACAATACAAATGACACTTGGGACTCTATAAAATAGTGAAATTATTGTCTTTTACTAGCTGTCAACTTCTTTCAGAAGATCTTATATAATAGGACCACCAAGATACAGGCTAACGCCTAGTTTGGGGTCTACTGTAACTACTATAATCCTATTGTATTGTAAATTAACTGAAATATGAAAATTGTAATGTGTAAGTTAAGTTTTTAAATAGCAAATAAGCATATTTTTACTTTTTACTTGATTTTGAAGTTTTAAGCAAAGCTCTAAGTAGTTTTTTTTTAAAGCAAAATACTTGCTTACCCACATGGCTAGCTACCACCCTCAAATGTAAAATCTACCAACCACATATATATATTTATTTACACCTGGATTACAATCTGCGCAGGACCGGGACGAGTTGCGTTTTTTTTTATGAGATAGACACTCGCTTCCCTACAACTGGCCTGAAGAAGAGAGGCATATGCTCAGCAGTGGACGATAACAGGCTGATGATGATGATGATGAGCGTCTACACTTTATTCCGAGAGTCTCATTTGAGAGCCATTCCTATACTAAAACATGTATATTGCATCTTAGATTACAGCGCCACTTGTATCGCTTCAGGTGAC
This sequence comes from Macaria notata, assembly GCA_927399415.1. NCBI lineage: Eukaryota > Metazoa > Arthropoda > Insecta > Lepidoptera > Geometridae > Macaria > Macaria notata. The sequence goes on along the minus strand of OV656748.1, from coordinate 1,340,218 downwards.
CTAATGGTCAAATGTCGGGCTTTCGAGTGGTGATCTATCCACTCATTTATTTAAATCAATCAAAATGGATCTCAAATAGTATAAATGCAGTGGCGTTGTACAACTTCTAGTTGTAATTTACTTCTAGTAGCATTCCATCTTGGGCGCTTCCGTGGGTCAGATGACACGTTAAATTGTAGTTCCCGGCTGTTTGCCTAGTTTGGCAGTCGTTAAGCCATGTCAGAGGCCCTTAGGGCGGTTTGACAACTCTCGACACCAGGATGTCCACTCTCTTTCGATGAGAAGAAGTTGTAATTTGGGAAATTAGAACCAACTGGTGGTTCATATTTAGACTATTTTGGATCCTTTTGCACTACGACACTTAAGAATCGTCATGCAAGAACCTTTAATGTACTTACCAAACAATAGCGCTTACAAGAACAGCATAACATCATCCCTTATACCTAGTAAAGTACCTAAATACCTGCTTAACAGCGAGTAGTTACTGAGCGAGGGGTAATCCGGGGGAGTTGGATCCTGCTAATTAATTGAACTGGCTTGCCTACTAATCTAGACAATAACCTTCGCAGGAGGGGAGCGGGGATAGTAGGTATACCTAAAGGAAATAATGAAAAGGACCTGAGTAAGAGAATAAATATGCAAAGATTAGTTTACCTACATTTATTGCATCTACCAAAATTCCTATAACTCCATTATAACCGACACTAAACCAAATTGATTGTTTCTTTGGTAACGTGATGTCTAAGGCTGCGGATGATGATGATGAAGTGTCAGTAACTCGTTGATAAATTAACTATCTATACGTATAATAAGTTACGTATGGAAGTTGGAGAATAAAGAAGAACCTCGAAATTGAAGAGCTGGTTGGGGAACCAAATATAATGGGTGAGACAAAAGCCTATAGACTTCGCTGGCTGGCTCACTTGGTGAGCATGGGAGACGATCGTAGTGTCAAGAGAGCCTTACTCGGTGTCCCGAGTGGCCGTCGTCCCGTTGGTCGGCCGAGGTACCGCTGGAAGGACGTTGTGGAGTCAGATCTACGCGTGCTTCAAGTAGCTGACTGGCGGGGAGCGGCTCAAGACCGGGACCGGTGGCGATCTCTAGTATCGGAGGCCAAGACTCACTTTGGGTCGCTGCGCCAGCGGAGTAAGTAAGTAAGTACGTATAATAAAGCTAAACAGGGTTGAAAGTCTGAACATCGAAAGCATAATAAAAAAATGTTTGGAGATACTTAGAATGAATAACAGAGCACGTTCCAACAATTTTTAGATTTTTATCTGTTTATTTAAACGCTCATTACGCACAAACGGCTGAACGGATCATCATGTTTTTGGTATGAAGGTAGTACGAGATCTTAGGAGTGTCATAGGTTACTATTTATCCTGAAATAATAAAATAAAATTCATTTATTTCGGGTTACTGAGACCCATATCGGAAAATCACATTACGTCATAATGAGAGCGCGGACGTTCACTAGTTATAAAATATGTGACCCCCAAACGACATCTCTCAATATTTTTATCATTCAACAGGTTAGAGAGGTACACCCCCGACGTAATATATCGGTGCCCGAGTGTATGGGCGCGGGACAGGGCACACGGTTACATGCGCGTAGGGGGTAGTGCTAGCAGAAATGTCTGTTTTTATTTGAGCTTTTCATATACATTATTGAAAATTTATTTAACATAGGTAAGATATGTAGGTTAGATAAAAAATACAGCTAAATAAATAACATTGTTAGAGTGACCTGATAATAGTTTCATCTGCAAGCCATTTAGTTTAGATAAATGTGAAAAAAATTGACAGTAATTATACACCTATATCATCAGGTTACTTCAATAAGCCTTGCTTGATGACTATGTACTTATTAATCCAAACTCTAACCTAACCTATCATCATTACACAACAATCGATTTGCTATTGATAGATTCTACAGTCCCCGTTTGATCGCGGAAAGAAACAATCAAACATATGTACCTATATTCACGCACTCAGAAACTCTGTCTTATAAATATTAAAGTAAAGTAAAGTATTTTATCTACACTAATGTTGTAACATTCTACTTATGTTTCCAATACTTGACTTATAATTACTACTGTTATAGCACAGACAACAAAACACTCAATTTAGGCAATTTCACATGATGGTATAATATCCACATCGATATCGTAATATCTCATTATAACATCAATAAAACGCGACCAACCTGATTGCAGGGCCAATCAGGTTGGTCGCGTTTATTGATGCGCGCAGCTGCGCTCTCATTGGTTAGATTTTAATGGCGGCAAAATCACTGTGACAATACACGCAACTATTGTCATCTTTTACTCTTGTTGTTTGATTAATTGCATTAGTGAAGATAAAGTAGTGTATGCAACTGCATATAACACAGGTATTAAAACACTCGTTACTATTATGAAACTCACGCTCGTGTTTTAATACCCTTCATTATATGACAGTTGCATAAACTACTATTATTGTACAACATGAACAAATGTGTGAGATAATTACTTTATTTCAAAGTGAATATTAATAATTAATAAAATTAAAAAATGGTATACCTAATGATTAAATAAAATACCAAACAGTAAAATGACACATCGTCTATCGGTCCCTGCTTTGTGCATTACACCCATTACGCTGATCACAGCACTGCCAAACTGAGCGTGTCAGGCGGGAGAAATGACCAATATCATACAGGGTTAGGAGTAACTCTCTCTTTGAGTCGTATTTCCATGACTGATCGTCGTGATCGTGATCTCCCCCGCAGCCTTAATTAGTTAGGGAAGTTCTCTGGTAACTCACGCATATAGTGATGCAACTTTAAGAGCGTATTTAGCACGTCTATTGCAACAACGTTTGTTCTACAAATTCGTATAATAATCATATAAAAAAACGGTTACTAATATTCATTTTTAACCGACTTCTAAAAAAAGGAGGTTAACAAGTCTGAAGGCTTTTTGTTCTGTTTTTTTGTTGTTTACGCGATTACTCCGTTATTTATTGTGGTTATCCTTTCCTTACATATTGTCAGGGAAATAAGATAAACTATGGAATATATTTTAGTTGTAATAACCGGCTAGCACTTACGTCAAAAATTACGTCCAAAAATTAGCTCGACAAGTTGCGGAAATCTGAGGTTTCCATCATCAGGAGGACGAGTCAGCACGCGCGTCCCGGTTGGCCGCCTCGTCCAGACTCAAAATATGGAATATACATATATTATGATCCAATTTCAGTAAGCCAAGAATTTACAACACCCTGTTTCTTCACTGGGTCCCTGACCTACCCTAACCTGCAGCCACCCTTATACAGCTTTACTAGCAACTAAAGCTAATCTAAAAGGGTAGCTTTAGCAAACCAAGGCCTACAAAACTTATCACTAGAAAATTTTACGAAAAAATAACATACAGAAAAAATAACAACTAGTACATATGTACTAGTTCGGGAAGCTTTGGACACCAATATATTTCTGTTAAACAAAATTATACACAATAAACACATTTTATTTTCTTTAGTTTATTTTTGTAACTTTTTAGAGATAGACATCAAAGCTAACATCTATAACTCTACAACATTTATGAAAACAATAAACCGTTCTCGACAATCAATCTCTACGATATTTGAAAAAGATTTTTTATTCGCATAGGTACGCAGGTTAAATAAATAATAAATAAATAAATAAATATTCCGGGACATTGCACACAGCGCCATCTAGCCCCACACTAAGCAAACGCTTGTGTCGTGGGTACTAGATAACGGATATAATACTTATATACTTTTTTTTTGTAAATACATACTTATTATATATAGAAACGACCAGACTCGACACAAGTAATTACAAATTTTAGTATTCATAATTACTTGTCTCATGCGGGAATCGAACCCACAACCCCTAGATTAGAAGGCAGAGTCACTACCAACTAAGCTAACAGAGCAGTTTGTACTAAAAGTTATTGGTACTGACTAATAGACTAACTAACGCCTTAAAGGTTTCAAATTTAAGCTGATTTAAGTTACCCATCGGTAAGTAATCTAACCCTGGCTACACCATAGGCTTATAAAAAACGATTTCACGTAGGCTTGTTAACCCAACTAAACGTGGAAATTTAGCCTCGTGAGGCTGAAAAAGCCTCAAAGCTTTACTGTAGTTAGCTTTTTACCTTAGGCTGGGTAATGACGTAATGAACGGTGGTAATGATGGTCAATATGATCATGTACTTGAATAGCGATTATAGTAACCGAGGCGTTAAATCGGAAAGCAAAATCTTTTTTGATGCATCCTGCATACCTACAATTTTAGCTTAATTTTTAAGGACTCTATAAAAGGAAATTGCCAATTCTAACTATATTAGTAACTAACTTCTTCAAAAAAGGAGGTCATTATTTCTATCTGTATTTACATATGTATGTAATGATATCAGAATTTGTTAATTCTTGACAATGGTGATATATTATTTGGGGCCATATGTACACGTGTGGCAAATTACGTTATGTGAAAATGATTGTATTTTTAACCGACTTCCAAAAAAAGTAGGTTATCAAGTCTTCTGATAGTTCTTTTTGTGGGGATGTTACGCGATTACTCAGTTATTTATGAACTGATTTCAAAAAGTATGTTTTTATATAGGTTTATTCAAATGCTGCATAAAAATGTTCTCTCTCTTGCTTGAGTCGTACCTATTTCCTCATAACTGAGGGTCGTGACTCCTGCGCATAGTAATTAGTTAGGGGAGTTCCATTATGTAGATACATCGTGAAGACAGATGTCCTCGGATATTGTGGTCCTCAAACATGTCGGTTTCCTCACGATGTTTTCCTTCACAGTTAAACGTCTGCAAAAATGTTATGGTCACTCAATAAACAGTAACTTTAGCTCATACATTGCTTCATTTAGGTATATTTCAGTCTAATTAGTTTTAAAACTTAAATTCGTCAATTATATTTTAGACTTATTTTGTTTGAAGGTCTTCTATCTACGATTGATTTGTCACCATAACTATAAGATACCTACTTGTACCTACATATACCTATATCTAGACTAGACTAGATACACTAGATACCTAAGTTATATCCGTGGGACCTAGGACCAGTTACCCTAATTTAGTACCTAGACCAAATGCACCTGCTCCGGACTATTTTATGGACTAAACACTAAACTGGTCTATTAGATTCCACTGTCCCTATTTATAGATGTGGTACTAAATAAAACTGAATATCAGTTTGTAATGGAACTTTTAGTTTATGTGATAGTATATTCACACAAAAAAATAAAATTTACTTTTACATACATCATCATCATAATCATCCGTAGCCCTTGGGATCCCACTGCTGGGTATAGGCCTCCCTTTGTATGTGTAATCTGCGTCGATCTTGTGCAGACCTCATCCAGGTTGGACCCTCGACTTTGACGATGTCGTCGACCCGTCTCGCGACCGGACGACACTCCTCGCCTGCCAGTTCTAGGCCACCACTCTGTGACTGCTTTACTCCATCTGTTATCAGTTCTCCTAACCACATTTACATCCAAAATTCAAAATTAAATTATCAAAGAAGTCACTGCTTAGCTATTATTGTAGGCTTACGTAGTGCTTAATTTAAAACTTACTTGAATGAATGAATGCATTTATTGTCCGGAAAACTAGGTAAAGTACAGATGTTAAACTCTTTTTATTGATATTTTTGAGTAAGAACAATCCTCCTATCGCTTCCTATTCCTCCTTACGGAGGGTCGTGACTCCCCCGCAGATTTAACTCATTGGGGAAGTTTTCTTAACAATAACAACAATAGCAGTAGTAAGAACAGCAGTATCTACCTTATAAAGTTAACTTATTACTTATGCTAGTCGACATAAGAAGTGGAAACAACTGAGCTATCTGCATCTTGTCGAAGCAACATGGGATCGCATACATTTTGGGTTTCATAAATTTTGCCAATTCGTCAACAAATTTCTCAAATGAAGATGGCACAGATGATGATGCTAGATAGATAATTCTTTATTGTCACACACATATAAAACAAAATTAATAACATTACTTACATAAACTACTCTAGTACCACAAGTGGCGGCCTTACTGCTAAAAGCAATCTCTTCCAGGCAACCATTGGATGGAGAGGAATAAATAAAGGATTATAAAGGACGTGGTGATAAGCTTACATAATATTCCCTGATATTTCAAGTTTTTTTTTTTACAAGAAATGGGTTTGCACTTGACCGTGATTCGCCTGATGGTAAGCAATCATTACGGTCTAGGATGGAACGTGCTTACCCAGTAAGAACCGATTCACTCTCGCTTTAAAGATCGCAAGGTTATATTCCGCGGGGAACAGAGAGTCAGGCAGGGAGTTTATTCCCTGATATTTAAAGTTAATTTCCAAGTTCTCTCCCCTTCCCAAGTGGTCCCATTTGGCGTCGAATTCGTCGCGGCCTTGTCCCCGGTCGTCGACTCCTGCGCAAGTTTTTATTCGCGAAATAAGACGAATCGCGCCAGAGAGGGACAGATGCTAAATTACCCGCCATTGGTCACTGAACGCCGTCAAGTGCACTGACATGACGCAGGCTCGAATATTGTATGCAGTTTTGATATGATTTCAAATATTTTTGTAAAGAAAAAAAAATTACAGCTGTAAAAAAATGTTAAATGTATTTTTGAGTGGGTTGTAAATAAGTTAATAAGTTGTTTATTGGCAGATTATTTAATAATAGATTATACTTATATTGTAAATCATTCAAAAGCTGAGAACTTTTACACATGTGCCATTTTAAATGTATTATTAAGCAAAACGTAAAAGATAAATTAATGTTTAATTTTGCCTCTAAATTACTTATTAACTGCTATGTTAATGTTTATTCGGTAGCCACGTAAAAAAATATATCAAAAGCATTTCAAACCGAAAATGTCTAAATAAAAAAGTGGGCTCAAAACTGACTCTACTCCGAAGGTCAATGACTCTAGCGTCATTCTTATATTGGCTGCATTTTGGCCGAACGAAAGCGAAGTATTCCTCTCTCCCTCGCACGCGCACAACCCTACACATTTTTCGTGTGCGTGATGAATACCGATTATCTCATTCACTGTGTTCGCTTTTTGAAATTTCACGTTTATGTGCGTGTATATGTTCGTGTGTGCGTGTGAGTCACAAAAATTATCCGTTTCGAGCATTGTTCGGAATACGAATTGGTTGCGTTCCAAAAATAAAACTTATTTGATTTTTGTTGCTTTAAATTCTGCGCTTGAGCCGTTCACCTATGCGTACTTACACGACACAGTCGTGCTGTATGTATGTATGTACCTATAATAATAATAATAATAATTTATTTAAATCAAACACTTATGAACTATAACAATGTGTTCACTGCACTCCACACTAGGATAACCTGTGTTGTGGAGGGCAGGCTATGTTGTTTATAAATAAATGTACAGTTTACAAAAATACATAGGAAATTCAGGAGGAAAATGTGTATATAAAATATATCGAAGTGTATGTTTATAATGTATAAATAATAATGTATGTAATATATAATTATAAATAAGGAAAATTTGTACGGAAAAATAAGTATATTATTTTATATATAGACATTTATTTCGAAAAAGGCACGTGAGCTGAACATTTTTTTCTTTTTTCTTTTTTTTTTTTGTTACGTATTTTCAGAATCAAACTTTAACATGAAAAAATTATAAAATAAAATAAACAAGGAACAAAGTAGTATTGGTAATGTAAAATAGGGTTTACTACAGTCGGATTACGCGAAACTGGGAACTATCGTAATGGGGATCCGATTGGAGTTTTTAGACATTGCGTGTTGGATTAGAGTTGTGGTAAATAAAGAAAAATTGTTTGTGTGGCCTGGGCCACAGCCAGTCGGTGGGCCTCACTTCTGTGCCTGTTTCACCATAGTTGGTATTAAAACAACGGCATGGGGATTACAGTGAGGGGCACTGACTAGCTGGGAGCCAGGCCACTCATTGTTATGTATTATTAAATTTTTCAAAAGTGTCTTCCGTTTCGTCATAATCCTGAGATTGTAGCCATGTTGTTATTACTTTCTTACAGACATATCTTATGTATATTTTGAATGCATTTTTTCAATAAAGAATACAGTGAGGTAGGTCATGGATTCGGGTCCGTTGTATGTGTGCGTGACCTTGGTTTTTGGTATTCTAAACTTGAACGGGATTCTGTTTTTGTTTACCTGTTTTTTTACACAGCTGCGCTCGTATTGGTCGAATTGATTTATGAGCTTTATGTGTTAGGCTCTATTGGATGGTTTAGGAACATGATAGGTAAATAAATCACTTTATTGGTTAGAACTATCAAGATGACTGGTTTTTGGTTTCTTAGAAGAATCTTTGTAAAAATCACATGATTCCTAGTTCTTTACTTCCAGTTCTATCTATATAGTTAGTATGTCTATAAGTAATTTAACATTTTTCACCTAAATTTTTAAAGCTTTGTGTATTACCTATCTCTAAAAGCCTAGTATAGGTAGCAAATGGTTACTTATTTAAAAAAAAATATTTAAAGCTACAGTCCCATCTCGACAATAACAAAACAAAAATCGTAACCTAAATTCAATAAAACTGCCATCACCACTTGACGGAGCCACAAAAATCAATTAAAAACTAATCAAAGAGGTTCATAAAATCAGAAACGTAAGTCATCAGTGTAAAACATGGACAATATAACTTAGACACCTAACAACTTATCTTCCTCTATACAATTAAGTTCAATACTTGATGTGTCTAGTACGGACCAAGCATGCAAACCAGTAGATAAAATATACGTGAACCACTTTTGCTGTGGATACATTTGTTAACAATTCAACGAAACTTAGAAAACCGTTTAAAATAGGAAATATGTAGTATTTTTTGAGAGTTTTCAGAAATCGTGTACCAGAAGCTGTTGTAGATATTTTGACTCAGATTCTTTTATTGTCAGTTATGTGATATTTTATTACAAGTGGTTTACAAAATAAAATAATAAATAGTTCATAACGACGCGTCGAGTTGGTTACACATTTATATCTACTACACCACATTCAATAATTAATTATTTTTGACACGGTTTCCTTATAAACATCGCCAACCATTGATTTATAAAATTTAAAGACTGCATCGGTCGCTAGTACTGCGTGGTTATTGGTGTTGATGTCAGTATTTTTCTTCTTATCGAATGAAACTTACAACGGTGTCTAGAGTCAAGCCGCCCTTAGATCCTTTGGCATGGCATCTGACATAGAGTCAGTAATTCCTGTATTTAAAAGCCTTTCTTCAAGAAAAGTGTGTTGTTACCAGTATGCGCAGCAGCAGTGTGCAGTATCGGTTTCTTCTAGGCAAGCGCGCTACATCGTAGACTATAACGTTGCTTAACATCAGGCAAGTTGTAGTCAAGCGTAAGCCTATTTCATAAAAAAAATGCTTATATTATATTATGCGTATGTAGGTTTTCACCATTAAGTAGGTGTTTATGAGTACTATTGTCGGTGTCATAGAACGTTCACACAAGGTGGTTGACCGACGTCAACAATAAGAAGAGACCATATCCCGTCACCTGCCGCTGCAAAAACACGCTCTTAACTTCGACTAGGTAAAGGACAGACACTTAACTCTGTATTCTAGGACAGCTTTGGTTCCAAGTATAACATTTTTGTTTGTTAACCTGTTATGTTCCACTCCTGGGCAAAGGTGTCCCCCAACTTTCTCTACATGTCCCGCCTGATAGATCTCACGCCAGGCACCCCGAAACCGGTATAAGTAACTTAAAATGCCAAAAATATAATTCTCTCTTTATATTTCCTTATGACTGAGGGTCGTGACTCCCACCAGAATTGATTCTTTAGGGGAGTTCTCTTGGGCAAATACATCGTGGTGCGCCCAGGTCCTTCCACGGAAAAAAATAATTAAAACCTTAAATAATAATGATTGTTCTATTTCCGAAGAAGAGATTCTAATTAAGTGTTCACAAAAGTTTAGAATCCTAGTTAAAAAAAATATCCAATTCGGACAACATACAAGCCAGGTAAAAAAGCGCGGAACAGATAGCTTTTGCTTTTACGGATGAGGCCGCCACTTGTGGCAGTAGAACGATACTTCAGATACGTTTTAGGTATTTGATATCTACTGTTTTTATCTATCACTAGTGGGTGCTCGCGGCTTCGCTCGCATTAAGAAGCAAAACTTGCATCCCCTATTTCACCCCTTTAAAAGTGGTATTTTCAAAAATCCTTTCTTAGCGGATGCCTTTGTCGTGACATCTACCTTCATTACAAATTTCAGCCCAATCCGTCCTGTGTTTTGGGCTGTGCGTTGATAGATTACTATATCAGTCAGTCAATCATTCAGTCACCTTTGAGTTTTATATATTTAGATATAAGATCTCTCTTTTCTGACCACATCATGGTTACACGTTAAACCCTATATATGTATTAACTCTTCTTTTTAGGAAGTTGTTAAAATTAATATACCCTTACCTATTTTCAGAATTCGGTCAAAATGAAATCTGTATTATTCCCTAATCTGTGCGCACGGTCCGGCCCGGTCGCCGGACCGGTCTCACCTGATTTAATGATAGAAACACGATTTTTAGAATTAGTCACACGATTTTTAGACGAGTAGCCGCATCTACGTTGCGGTTTTTGCAGAAAATAGTTTTAAGTCGTAAATTTTTATGATTTTTATGGTCATCTTTGGTTGAAAACCTGATTGCTGTCTTGTTATTCTGGTCTAATGCATAAAGTTTCTATTCAGTTTATTTTATTTAGGATACTATCAAACTTAAGTGTGTGTGGTTCGGCGGTTCCAGTGTCTGCTTTTCATCGAGACGCACCCTGGTTCGAATCTGGCCATACACCAATGACTTGTATTTTCAAGTTATGTGTTGTTTTGCACTCGCTTAGCGGTTAAGGAAAACATCGCGAGGAAACCGACATGTTTTAGGACCACAATATCCGAGGACATAACGTGTCTTCCGTTGAAGGACCTGGGCGCACGATAGATTTCTTTAGGGCAAGCGTGCTACATATTCTTCTACACCTTCGCTTTCCATGGAGTGTGGTGCAAAGCAAACCAAGCATTTAAAGTAAAATAAAAAAATGCTTAATTATCTGGAAATTAATGAAAATTATCATGACCGGCAGGATTCGAACCTGCATCTCTGCAGGATGCGAATCGCGAAAGACTCACTCTGTAGCTCAAAATTACAAAGCCGCACCGCCGTAAGGTGGCCATAGTCTTTCGGTATTTTACAGGATGCATTTCGGGGAGTGTGCGGAGGAATTGCATAATTTAATTCCTGCAGCTCCATTTCACCATCGCACGAGTAGAGGTTCGGCAAGGAGGCACCGTTATACAGTTGAGGTTCCAAAGACTCGCACCAAGCGTTTTGCTTCGACTTTCATCGTACGAACAGCCAAACTGTGGAACTCATTGCCCGAATCTCTATTCCCCTTGAACTATAATTTGTCGGTCTTCAAGTCGAGAGTAAACCGGTTTCTTCTAGGCAAGCGCGCTAGATCGTAGATTACAACGTTGCTTAACATCAGGCAAGTTGTAGTCAAGCGTAAGCCTAATTCAAGTAAAAAAAAAAAAAAAAAAAACTTGTGGAATTCGTCCACGATGCCTATTGACTGGTTATCAAGCGATAATCAACATCTATTGATTTTATTGTTAGAACTAAACAAATATTTGTTGGGTTTGAGTAGAATATTGGAAGCCTAAAAGGTTTTATTGGTCAAATACGTCATGGTCAAATTCTACAACTACCACGATAATTAATGTTTTCTGATTTGATTGATTTGTCTAGGTTTTTCATTTTACCTACCACATTCTAGATTTATTATTAACAGTAGGCGCTCGCGGCTTCGCTCGCATTAAGAAGTAAATCTTGCATCCTCTTTTTCAACACTTTAAAAGCGGCGTTTCCAAAATTCCTTTCTTAACGGATGCCTACGTCATAACATCTACCTGCATGCCAAATTTCAACCTGATCCGTCCAGTGGTTTGGGCTGTGCGTTGATAGATCACTATATCAGTCAGTCAGTTAGTCACTTTAGATTGTCAAAAAAGAGAACAAGTAGAGTAATTGGGTGATCAGCAAACGATCACTATTTAATTAATTGCTAAGTATTTAAACATATTGACTAAGTTTATTATTGCATAAACAACTAAATATGGATACCTGTCGTGTTTGGGAAGATATTAAAAAAAAACAACCCTGCACAGCACAAATTTAGCCATCACATGATTGGCATATTATTTTCCTCTCTTCAGAACCTAAACATAATATTATAACTGGCACAGGACATTACCCCCTCGTAATAGAACCCTCCTAGATTAGCAAGGAAAAACTAAAATGGCGTATTGTTCTGTTAAAAGCTAGTGTTGGCACAAAGGGTGGTTTCCACAATTTTAGTTAGAACCAACGTAGGCCGGCCAATCAGCGCGAGCCCCGCTTGCGATAGATAGGGGATGGGGGTTGTAAACTCAGCGGAAAGCGCTTCATAGACAAATGGGGATGGTGACCACTGCTGCAAACATTATATTTGAGTATTTTTCATTAATGGAGTTATTCCGATGCACTTAGACTTTCTTTAGGCTTTTCTAAAGTATTTCTAAGTGTACCTACCTACCCCCCTTTTTTGTTGTAGTTAGAAGTAGTATGTTCAGTATTTTTCCTTGTTTTTATGTATTATTATTGCACATAAAGATGTGCTTATTTATAATGATTTGAATTACTAACGCAATAATATTACCGCCGGTTTTTTTATCCAAGCTTCGCGCGGGCGCTTACAACGAAACTGAGAAAATTAGTAGGTAAAAGGAATGTAGACATTACAAATATAAACTCAAATAAACCACAGTGGTTTTATATCTGGTTTTAGAGAGGTTTTCTTAAAATTCACTTTGTATTTTTTAAGTATCTACTAAGGTAAAGTCTTAATAGCAGCAGAACCATACACAGAAAATATAGAATATTTACGCGTACGTATCTAGTGGCAGCACCTATCCCACAAACAATATCTCAAGTCAGTATCAAACTTTTAGTTCCATTTCCCCCCACTCGCAACCACATCTTACTTACATGATAAAGCGCTTTATTTTCCTATTAAGCGCTTTTGGCTGGCCGGTACTACCTCCCCTAGCCTATATCCCAGAGCATCCCGCTCCGTTTACACACATTATTGCAGTTTGATAGATTGCGCTGCCTTCAGCGGTCATTCAACTTATATATTATTAATGTAGGATATAAGACAGGTTATTGGTTTATTAGTTGGTCAGATGAAAGGCAAAGATGCTTTTATTTATATGAAAGTGAAAATTAAATGAAATAAAAAATTATATATTTTGTGACAAAAAATAACATACGAACACAATCAGGAAAGTAAGACAAACACATATATCGAGTTGGTTTCTTTTTTGTTCGGGTATTTAAACTTTTTTTACATGATACCTATAAGCTTACGCTTGACTACAACTTGCCTGAAGTTAAGCAACGTTATAATCTACGATCTAGCGCGGTTTGATATTATTATTATTTTTTATCTTTATTTCTATATAATATGCACATTGTAAAAAATAGACTAAAAATCTGAGTTTTGACTAAAGTTAAGCTGTTTTAAAATGGCTATATTAAAAGTTTGTATATTATAGCTTTAACTTGTTACTCAGGCAGGCTGTAGTCAAACGTAATCGTAAAAAATAACTGACCTAATTTTGCATTTACAAAAACTCAATCGCCCTACTTTACTTAAATATACATAATATAATGTATCCCCTTAATAAATTTAATATACATATTTTTTCAATATCAACTTCCTTATTACCAAATTTTGACACATAATAAAGTAAACCTCTTAAAATTCCCAATTTATCGTAAAAAGTAAAAAGAGTCGAAACCAGTCTTCAAAGGTCAATTTCCATTTCCTGAATGTATCAACCTTGAACTTAAACTTTGTAAAATACTCAATTAAGTACTTGTTAAGTTGTTTCTCATGTGAGAACTAGTGGTACACTACGGTATTCATTTTAAATAGAAAAAAAGTTATTTATCTATACCAATATTATAAAGCTGAAGAGTTTGTTTGTTTCTTTATTTGAACGCGCTAATCTCAGGAACTACTGGTGCGAATTGAAAAAATATTTTTGTGTTGAATAGATCATTTATCGAGGAAGGCTTTAGGCTATATAACATCACGCTGCAACTAATAGGAGCGAAGAAACAAAGGAAAATGTGGAAAAAACTGGGGAAACTATTCCTCTTTGAGGGCTTCCGTTGCGTGCGCTGCGAAAACGGTTCAAAATTCAGAGAATGAATGCTCAAAATAATTATTCCACGCGGACGAAGTCGCAGGCACAGCTAGTTTTCTATACATCTTACAACATATTGTTACATTTATTATTGTATCATGTTGCTTAAAAATAAAAGTATGTATGGAATGTTTTAAAACTAATTATTGGTGTTAATTTAGTATAATTAAGTAAGATCTAAGTTAACCAGATTCTAAGCTATCAGTTCGATGTTTCTTCATAACCGTATCAGCCGTTTCAGTATGCAAGATTAACAAATATACAAATTACTTATAATGTAAATAAATAGTTACTCACCAATTTTCCCATTTACTATGAGCTATCAAAATAAATTACTAAAATCATCCCTAAACTAAATTTTCTCCATATCAGTGCAATCAATTTGAGCATAAAGGAATACACAAACATTAATAAATACTCATAAACTTTCGACTTAATATAATGAGTGATTTAAAAAAGTGGTACATTGAACTTACCTTGCCACTAACCTATGGTAACGTGTCCTGTGTTGTGCATGTGAGTGTGTGTGTGTGTGTGTATGTGTGAGTGCATTTCGTGAGTTCATTCACCTTGCCAGTTGGGGAAGTTAGGAACAGAGGCGGGTGTAGAGAGGTTGTCAATATTTTTTTATTGTTTAATAGTGGATGTTATAATAATTATTAGGGTTTGGCCGAATCGTCAAAAAAATTGACAAAATGTAGCTTATATCAGTATATACTACCTAGATACCAACAATCGTGATCATCCGTCTCTCGCATGAAAGCTTACTTTTTTAAGAAAGTTTGAAAGGAAAAAAATATATGTTAACTAGTAGTTATTTATTTGTTTAGGTAACAAATAATTTATTATGAGTTTTATTTCATTGGTTTAATATCTCTAGATCGCATACCTATAGCTTCAAATACCATAGTACATATCTAGGTACACATCAAGTAAGTAGGTACGTACTTACTTACTAAACAAGAAAAACAATTTATTGATAATTTGCACAATTTACCTACATGCCAAATTTATATAAATAATAACAAATATGAATAGGTAGGTAATAACAAATATTTGAGCAATTACAAAAAGATCCAGATTATTTCTTAAATCATGTTTAAATGTCATGATTTTTTCGAAAATAAAATAAATAAATAATATCTTACAAATGTCATCTCCACGCCTCTGTCCGTCCGATGTTTAACCAAGTCGTGGAGTTGCATTTTTGCCATGCACGCACTTAGCGCGCGTGTGTGCGTGCACGCACCAACACACACACCCACATGTATTGAGTGCGTATATCTTTACTAACGTAGCGCCTGATAGACGTCTCATTAATATTTTTCTAACTTAAAATTTTATGCAGTAAATAAAATTATTAAAATGTTAACTTTTCAATGCTTTTCTACCTTCTTCTGACACCGTATCGTCTCAACTTTTCTTGAATATATGTCGTCATGCTTTTTTTGTCAATTTCTTCAAAACGAAGGTTATCAGTTCGAATTGTTTGTATGTGATTTTGACGGGATTGGACAAAATGTAAAATAATTATTGTTAGATCTACGCCGGGCGTGTCAATCAAACACCGGAGGGCGTTGAACTGATTTATTCTATCGCGCGAGCGGCGATCATAGTCAACTTACAAACTACCCTACATTACATATAAATAATTACACATACCTACGTAACATCTATGTTGAGCGAACAGGTTCCGTTTCATCAAAATCGGTGGAGTAATTTTGGAGATTATGGTAGAGATAGGTACAGATTACAGATGTCAAGATAGGTAGATAGATATACTTACACTTTATTAAAAACACGAACACAATACAGAAATTTACATAAAATATCAAAACTTAAGTGTAGTGTCTTAACCAATCAAGGATCAGGTCAAGGAAATATAATAGCTTTAATTTTCCTAAATTAACACTGATTTAACCTCAGATAATAATGGATTTGACCTATACCTGATGTGGCTACCTAACATGCGCACAACATTGTGATAGACAGAGGGTGGAGCATAAGACTTTAATTACCTGTCTTTACATTATATTGTCTGAGCTTTTTACTGCGGTATAATGAACGAATTTTTTCTTAACATTCGTACACACTGGTCGAGGCCGGTTTTTGAGATTTTGCGACTTATGTCAGTTTGCCATTGGACGGGGTTTAATTTCTTTTGCGGCCGCTCTGCTGTGGGATGATTTAAATTGGTTAGTTAAAAATAATTATTTGTAACTGGTTGATTTGTGGTGGACCTCATTTAATTATGTAATTTTGTGTCATTTTAATATAATATTGATCTAAAATTAGATATAGTATCGAACAATCACGCCTAATTATAGGTATCTATGTAGGTAGGTACCTATTTTACCTATTGCGGTGAATTGATTCATTCTCTTCTTTTTTGGAAGTCGAATAACCAATGTATTTGGTTATAATCTTCTTCTTATCGAATGAGAGCAGCCAATTCTGGTGTCGAGAGTTTATCAAGACGCCCTAAGGGCCTCTGACATTGATCCGATTGATTGATCTTTGTAATAAATTACCTAATACTTATTAGCTGTTTACCAAATGCCGTAGAAATTTATTAAGTAACGCTACTTTATACTTATTATATGTGTATCATCACTGAACTAAGCCATGTCAGAGGTCCTTAGGGCGGCTTGATTCTCGACGCCAGAGCTGGCCACTCGCATTCGACAAAAAGAAGACTAAGCCATAAACCCTTCGAGCAGTTTAAAAGCACTCGACACCAGAGTTCACCATACTCATACGAACTAACTTAGATACCTATGTGTGTGTGTGTGTGTGTGCCCTTATGGTATTGGTATCAGTTTCGGCGTGATGTCCGGCGCTGCATCCGCAACACTACGAGAGAAGAATTCTAATTAGCTAATATCATCATCATCATCATGAAGACGCTAAGCCCTGTCAAACGCCCTTAGAGCGGTTTGAAAACTCGACGCTAGAGTTGGCTATATACTTCTACGGGGAAGTCACGACCCTCAGTCATGAGGAAATACGACTCACAGAGAGAGAATATATATAAAAAGTAAAACAAGCATACATAGTTATACCATCTACAATTTATTAACTATATCACTGTAAGGTATCCAATGTACAAGAATATCATCTAATATGTATATATAACACATACTAATAATTATACATCTAATATACAATCACACAAAATTTACATTTTACTGAACAAAATTGTGCATATTTCTTGGAATTTGTCACTAATAATAAAAATAGATATTACATAACTAATTGGGTACGCTACCTTTTGAAAATGTAGATTAGTTTTTTTTTATGATGTATATATAATGTTTATTTTTTTATTATTATTTGGAAGTGTTACTTTTATTTTTTGTTGTTTTGAAATAAATATATATACTAATAACTAGTACTTATTCTATATAGAAATCACATTTAATGTGCAGTGTCCAGGCATGTTTTATGCAAAATGTTGTTAAAGTAAGTGTAAGGATAAAAAACTATTAAAAACAAAAGTGATAAAATTAAATTGATTGTATGTATGTGATGTTTGAACAATAAGAACCGACTTTTTAATTTCAAAGTCCAGGACTAATATTTAAACCGCGTTTTGTAATAAGACGATGAGTTAATCTTCAGAAAACCAAGTACCTAAAAAAGTTTTGTATTTGTGTAAAATGTTTTCATACTATTTTTACATGTGATATTCAAAATTACATACCAAAATACAATATTATGGTTTTAAAAAAATCGCTTTGAATACCTATAAATTATGGTATGTTTCTTCACTCAATCTTTCTTAGTTTGTGAGCATTATTAAACAACAGTTAAAGAAAATTCTCGGACGATTGCACTTTAAAATAAACCAGAAAGGTTATACTCTACGTTTTTGTAATATTTATTTTGAACACTTACTATTATGAACTTTATAAAAACTTACATGGCATCATTACATATACATACATACATTTAACATTTTGGAGAATATGCATTTACAAAGCTCGCTTTAGTAGTACACATAAACATAATAGGCTGTTTGACAATGCGAAAAATAAAGTGTCGATTGCTGACATCCGTATATAATATGAGTGTAGAAGTGGTTATTTATTACCGTTAGTTGAAAATAATAATTAATATATTAAAAAATCCATAAATTAAAATGCATATTTTTAAACGCTTGTCACGTGACACAAAACGCTCCTGATTGGTCGAGTTTATAATGACGTCACTAGCTTGTCAACATTGTTTGCCTACATGTGTATTATTATATTTCGAAACATATTTGATAAGATTTCATTATATTGTGTGATTTGTTAGCGAAATTTTACAAATTCCATCAAGAACTTTTACTATGAACCACGATTTTGTAAAAACAGACAGCGGAAACCTGCCCCAAGTAGACGCAATCATGGTCGGATTATATTTCAAAAATAATTACGATTACTATGCTGCGGAGCTAAAAAATTTATAAACAGCAAAGTAATATCACTTAAATGGTAACTTAAATTCTATCATAAGGAAGTGAAATGATGATAAACTTCTTGCTAAAACGCTTTTTGTACTGATAGTAATTAACCATGTCATTTTCCATCTGTAAAAAACAAACAAGTTAGTCTGGAACCTTTAGTGCAATGCTTATTGAAATCATAAGACTGTATGTAGCTACAATTCTTAAATAATATTATGCAACATTTCTATTCATAGAAATGTTCGAAGTGATTTAAGTGAGACATTTTGCAAACAACATATAAGTACATATTATAACCTCAAATCCATAAAAAAGATTAACATTCTCAGTGTAATAAAGCATTTCAAAAGTACCTATCAATATTTCGTTTACTTATGTACATCGAAATAGTCTTCATAGAAGAAAATATTTGTACTATTCCCTATGTCATTGTTATCCCTCCGAGAAAGTTGCAGCCACTTTCGGTGCACTTGGACATTCTTTTGAACACTTAGAAATAGTTTGTTCGGAGTTTTTATTGACGTATTTGTACATTTTGGAACTGCACACAATTTGTAACTAATTTTGTAGCACATTAATCACTAAATTCAATCGCACTTTCGTCATTTGTTTGCGTATTGTATGTGGATGATATGTGCCACAGATCTCAATACAGGTTAGTGACGTCACCGATTCGATTGCAGCGCCATATTGACAAAGTAGCGTTTTGGCGAACTATTTAAATATATATAAAATAATATAAAAATATGAAATGGATTTTAAAACCAGTCAAGGAGCGTATTATCTTTAAAAACTTTTAAAACATTTCTTGTCAGTTACTTTTTTACACAGATAATTAGAGAACGAACATTAAATCATTGAGACAAATTTACTTTTCAGGTAACAATTTACATATCAATATCATATCACAGCGCCATCTAGCCCCACACTAAGCAAAGGTTTGTGTCGTGGGTACTAGATAACGGATATAATTATTTTATATGTAAAAATTATAAAATCATTATAGTTAGCGAGATTAATTGAAAATAACTAATTTTACAATAAGAATTCAGGCAATGTTGGGCAAAATTTAATTGCAATTAACAATTGATCAATTGTAGTTGTAAAAAGTAATCGTAATTTTGCGATAAGAGCTACCGTTTTGACATTTGACATTTCGAACCTAGGAACCAGTAGCAACCCTAACGGGGAATTGGTGAGGTTTGCCTAGTTTGAGAACATTTGGACCATACGGTACACTAGCGCCTCTAGCGATGATTTTACACGCGGTATCGCTTATATGGGATCTATACCTACTCAACGCTTTATAGTATTGAGTTCGGATATACCATAAAAGTATGTACCGCCTTTTTGAGGATTTTAAAATATACCTGACTGCAACATACGTTTTGGGGATATGTACTTTAAAAATATGAACCGTCGTCGTGTTAAGGATTTCAAAATATACCCGACCGCAACATCCGTTTGGGGTAGGTATCAGATAAAGGGAAGTGTATTTTATAGGTTAGGGATTGTCGGGGTGCCCTAAGTTTCAATTTATTTTAATTACTTTATCGCCACAGAGATTACTTCTGTGGTTTATAAAAAAAATAACCACAAAAACGGACTTCGCATTTTCAAAGTCCTGGACTAATAGTTAAACCACGTTTTGTAATAAGACCCTATAAGTTTATCAGCCATTGTATATAGATATATATATATTAGGATAAGTTTAAAGTGAACAGTTTGAAAAATTTAGTACTTATGACTAAAATCATTACCTTTTTTTTTACGTGTGATAGGTTTACGTTTGACTACAGCCTGCCTGATGTTAAGCATTGCTGCAGCCTAGGGTGTAACACGTTTACCTAGAAGATACCTATTAACTCTAGATTTGAAAACCCCTGGATTGTAGTTCGCAGGAAACACAGCTCCTGGTAAAGTGTTCCAGAGCTTTGCCGTCCGTACAATAAACGTAGAAGCAAAGCGCTGCGTTCGACACTTCGGCACTTCCACCATAAAACGATGTCTACCTGCGGACTTTCTGCTTGTTCGGTTATAAAAGGGAGCTGAGGGAATCAGTTTATGTTGCATATGGAACCTACAATATTATGAAAGTTTATTCCTGGAACGTATTGTTAGTCAAAGTTACAAATAGCTTTCTATACATTATTTTGTATTAAAAACACTGTTCTAACTATACATTATTTTAATTAATTTTATTTAATATTTTACACTAAACTGGCACACTTTAATTTAGTTTCATAAAATGCATTTATATACTAATAATTATCATTAATGTTTGCAAACAATATTGCACTATTTTCTATAGTCCTTTCGTGATAGTTGTTGAATCTCGGTCACTGACCTGTATATGTCTATCTCTGTCGCTATAATGTAAAAGTATAGCTGTCGCACTCGCACAGTTGGCTGCCATAATTTTTATAAATAAAAAATCGTGATAGAGCAGGCAATACTTTTGTTCGAAAACAACAGAGACAGACATACTTACTAAGGTCAATGTCCGAAATTCTATATTTCATGGTCTATTTTTATTTAGTAGTCTTATAAAACTATGAATTTTTCGCTTTATTTTACAAATTCTGATAAAATAACAAAGTTAAATAAAATTGCTATAGAGAATAAAGAAAATATTCTCCAAAGAAGCGACCAATGATTGTTTTAGCTGCTTTTCGTTTCCATTTAGGTATTTTTTTTTTGTAATTTGAGCAATAATGAAATTGAAAGTTATCACAATGACAATAGACTAAAAACAATTTTAAATATTAAAGCCAATGTTTTTTAAAGCAACTACAAAATACAATTTAGAATTTTCCTATTAAAATAAGATGAAATTAACCAGTAATTAATTTACTTACAATAAATAAAGTCAAAGCCGTTTTTAGTCAATATTCCGGAATGTTTTACAATGTCTGTCAACAATGTGTCAAGTAACCTATTTTAGGTAAAGGAAAGAGCTGTGAAAATCATTCCATCCTTTTCACACAATATAGGTCCACCATTAGTAAGAAAAGGATGGCATAATTTTCACCAACTTTTATTAAATTCACGTTAAATATCCAACTACATATATATAGGTATAGCTGCTTCGCTCTCTCAGATGCAAATTCTTCTTGCTCTGTGATCACACTTTATATGCGGTAATTTCCATTAAATTTCCCTTGGTTAACTCTATATGGGCAAGATTTAACCATAATTAATATAAACTTGACATACTTTTATTCACAGATACAAAATTTTGAGCTATAATACCAATTTAGACATATTTTACAATACTTTCTCTTATATTAACATCAATGGCACAATACACCAAGTTTTTCATAATAATTAATTTCATAACATTTATTAATGGCTCGTAGAAATACTGAGATTATTTTGTTTTTACAATTACATAAATGCAAAGATATTATAATGCTTATATTTTACACTAACATTTTTAAAAAGGGGGTAAGGTTTATATAGACATTTTCTTATCTGTACAGAATTTTCTTTGACACTATATTGAAATCAAAGCAAAAATATCTTAGAAGTCTTTTATTTTATAGGTTTTTTGTCATTAGCTTTTTACTCAGATTACAGAAACAAAGAGAGATTGGACTTCTATGTTTTTTTGTTAGAAACCCAGCGCCGCAATGACCGCTAGCAGCGACTGCATTTCGATTCAGAGTTAGCGTGTCTTGTCAGTGAATGCTTGTTATGCGTAATCATCCATTGCGGCATAACAACTACATTATTGTTATACGTAGTATCCAAGCAATGGTTCATTAACTTTGTTTTCCTATCGTCACGTCGCCTGCCAAGTAGTGAGGTACGTTATGCACCACATGCGTTCGCACGGGAAACGCCCACACAATCTCCCTTTGCTTCTGTTATCTGTGGGTTTTTTAAGTAACTGCCACAGTGTCAAAACCAACATATTATCCATCTTTCATATTATCCAACGTCAGTACTCAGTTGCATCGGGCTGAATTTAATTGAGATAACGAGGTCATTTTCGAGAGAAGGGTAATTTCGAGACTTAACCATTGGTTTCTGAGAGTATTTATTGAGTACTTTCATAAGTTTTTACAGTCACTTCATACATGTATGATACAAGTAATTTACGTATGGTTACTGTAATTTCATATTCATGGCTCTCGTAATGTTTCTAGCAATTATAGTATTAATATTCGATATTTTTGTCACAGCTGCAAGTAGAGTCAAATGTTTAGCAGCATTTCTAGTCATTTCTTATTTTCACTGAGATGTAAGTTAATATTGATTGAGAAGTTAATCACCGATTTTGGAGTTTATTTCATGATCACTTCATGTTTTTATATATTCTTTAGTCATGTTACATATTTTCCTGGTGCTGTGCACAGAGCAGCAAATACAAACTATATTTTGCAGTATTTTCACACACTTCTCACAATTTATTTGTTTTTCACATTCCACTATTTACTGTCATATTTGACACACTGTCACTTCTCACTAGCAATGTTAGTCCTCACAGCAGCGAGTAGAGGTCGGGGCCGGCGCTCGCGGCGCACGCGGGCCGCTACAGCGGCGTGCGGCGGCTGTCCTCGCGGTACGCGCCCGCCATACCCCTGTTTCATGTTTGCCATCTGCGGATAGACAACATCATGTGTGTATGATACGCGATTAATCCGTTGTTTATGAACCAATGAAAAAAATATTTTTTTATTCGAAATGGACCCAAAAAAATATTTTTCATTCGGTCCAGTACTATTTGTAAAAAAAACAACAAATTGTTTACGCAAACCAATTTTACCTATATTTCCAAAACGATTACTTGGATTTTAATGCAGTTTTCTGTGACGTGTGAGGTTTGATTAGTGTGTTTCATGGTATGTATGTGTTTCAATGATAACTCACCAGGGGGCGCTGTATTATATCTTCTAAATAGCAAGCCCGATGCATCTAAATGCAGTTTTTTAGGATTAGATTTGTTCAGTAGAGTGACAGTAGACTCGAAGTCGGTTTTTGTTTTTTTTACATAATGATTACTGTTTTTTCATACCTAGCCTTCTGCAGCTCGATCTGTCCCTCCAGCGTCTTGGCCAGGTAGATGACGAAGAGCTGCGCGAGCGCCACGCCGAGCGCCACGCTGGCGATGGTGTACAGGTTGCGCTCCGCCCACGAGCGCACCACCTCGATGCAGCCGCTCGTCCACACGCGCTTGCTGGCTTCCGCTACCTGGAATATGACGATTAATGTACGTGTTAATGCTTGTGATTTTGTGACATTTTTTACATTAGACTCGTTTGACTATATTATGATGACTTGTAAAATTGTACCTAATAAATAAATTTTGTTGTATTTGTATTTTAGTATGTTATATTTGATTAAGTGTTTGTATATATAACTATAATAATTCAAGTAATTGGCTACGGCCGCTTTGATTATTATTAAATAATAATATATATTTTTTTATAATATTATGACAGGAGAGAGGCCTATAACCAACAGTGGGAAAAAATAGGCTACGGATGATGATGATGAAGAACTTATTATTTTTTAGTTAATTTAATATAGGATATATATAAAGGAGGAAGAAAACTATTTGTTTTCTTACAGCACAGTTAGTATTGGTAGAAAGTGAGTCATTGTTAATGAACCATTACAACTTGTCTATGTCAATGGAACCATTAACAATGGCTCATAGTCAAACTCAATGAACCCTTAACATTGTCCTACAAGTAAATAATACTCACTGCGTAATTCTGCGCGCCATACCCGCACATGATATTGAACAGTACCGAGGATATATCGGTGGCGTTGATGCAGCATGAGAATGGCACTCCACACTTCTCCACGGATGAAGAGGAACAGTTGTTGTACTCTTTCTTGTATTATATATCACCTGATGGTAAGTAGTCATTGCCTGAGGTAGTCTATGGTGGTTTGGATGGGAGTATAGGTCATTATTTACGAACCATTAACAATGACTCAAATTTATTGTATTATATATCACCTGGTGGTAAGAAGTCAATGCCTGTGGTCGTCTATGGTAGTTCGGATGGGAGTATAGGTCATTTTAAACTAACCATTAACAATGACTCAAAGTTAATGGAACCATTAAATATGACTCAATGTCAAGCTTAATGAACACAATGACCTTAACCTTCTTTAGTAATGAAGAAATATATACTCACAGGGTAATTCTGCGCGCCATACCCGCACATGATATTGACCAGCCCCGAGGATATGTCGGTGGCGTTGATGCAGCATGAGAATGGCACTCCACACTTCTCCACGGATGGAGAGGAACAGTTGAAGTACTCGTTCTTGGACCAGTCCATGTAGCCGTCTGAGGTCAGGCCGCAGCAGTGGAACTGGAATAAATAAAATAAATAAATATTCCGGGACATTGCACACAGCGCCATCAAGCCCCACACTAAGCAAACGCTTGTGTCGTGGGGACTAGGTAACGGATAATAATAGAGGAAGTGGGTAATTAAGGTGCAGGCTTTTTTCTTTATTGTATATATAACTGGCCTGTTAGCTTTGTTGCTAGTGGCGCCGCCTCCTAATTTAGGGTTGCGGGTTCGATTCCCACATGACACAAGTAATAATTAATTTTAAAATAAAATACACTAAAAAAATACTCGTGTTGAATCTATGTATAATAAGTAAAAAACATATGTGAGATTTCAGATTTCTACTACTTCCTATTGCTTTACCTCTTCATGATTTGTTCCTTTCAAATCAATGCAAGATCTATTACACATTTACAAATTTATTGACCTTCGACCAAAGTGAAACTAGTTTAAATGATTTCGTACTATTTTGCAACACTTAAATGTTGAGCAAAACTGTGATTTTAGGTTGTCAAATTTTTCGGCTGATTAAGAAAAGAAAGCAATTGAGAATATCAAGCAAGGATATAGCTAAAGTTAGAAACCTAGCTTCTATTATTATTATTATTTATTAGTGAATGCCAACGATTTCATGTCGTTACAAAAAGTAGTCTATGACACTGTAAGGACTGTTCTAAAAATTACGATGAATTTTATAAAGCAGTTGCTTTATAAAAGAGGAACAAAATTACTGGATATATCCCTTTATGTCGAGTCCCTTTACGTCGAGCCGAGAACCTTGTCTCGCTTCTTTTACCACTACGTCGAGTTTAATAATCTCATATTTTGAAGTACAGTCAGGTTCACATGTTTTGTGTGTTATTGTATTTGAATCTATTGAATTATGAATAATAATAACATATTATCTTTAAAAATGTTAATAAAAAGTATATTATATTAGACTACCGACTGCAACATACTGAAAATCGATGGCGCATTGGTGATTTTACATAAATTAAGTACAGCAGTATCTAGACATTGCATCGATGTGACTAATACATATGTAATATAGGGTACATTATTACAGATCACTAAATAGCTTAACGCAACTTAAGTTCGAACATCAAGTTAGATTTAGATGTCACCTCTCTTTCGCACATATACATGTCTCTCTTGCACATCTATTGTTATCACGTTGCACGTCCCAACTTTAACAAACAATATTTTAATGATATTGGCTTTTAATTTATATCTTGACTGTACCTATTAACCAAACTCGACGTAATGGTAATAGAAAGCGTAAAATTACAATATTCTGGAAGACAATAGACTCTCGGACTCGACGTAAAGGGACTCGACATAATGGGAATATACCAAATTACTTAGTAGGCGATCATAAAATATTATTAGATCTACTATTTTTTTCGCTATATTTTGTAATAAGATAGTAGATCTACCTATCTATCTTGTAGATCTACTTATACAATGTATTAACTCTGTCCAAAAGTCAAAGAAATTTTGCAAAGATGGCACAAAGGTAAAGGAGAAGTACCAGGCGACCATAAAATAGAAGAAGCTTTACACACATATGTAACTTTGAAAAAAGTCAATGAAGTTTTGCATTATGGGATCACTTTTATCCGCATGTACTGGTACTTGCTCTATGAAACTTATTTCAAAGAAATCCTATCTATGTAAGTATAAAGTACCAGGCGATTATAAAACATAAGAAGCTCTACTCACATCACTTTGTGCAAAGTCAATAAAGTTCTGCAAGTCGGGGTCATCTCTATATGCATGTACCACTCGCTCTGTGAAGCTCAGTTCCAGGAGTGGGTGGAGTGATCTTGGGAAGACGAAGCCGCAAACCGCGCCGCCCATCTCTACCAGGAATAGGATGAGCAGGCATAGCGAGTACTGGAAAACAAAGTAAAAAATCTAAAGAGATCGCTTTTGGCGATAAGGCCGCCATTTGTGGCATAAGATTTAAATTTTCTCTTGTCTGTGATGTGTTCTTTTTTATTTGTGTGTCCAATAAAGCGTTAATCTATCTATCTATCTGATATATAAAACTCAAAGGTGACTGACTGACTGATATAGTGAAATTTGGAATGAAGGTAGATGTTACGACGTTGGCATTCGCTAAGAAAGAATTTTTGGAAATGCCACTTTTAAAGGGGTGAAATAGGGGATGCAAGTTTTACTTCTCAATGCGAGCGAAGCCGCGAGCACCCACTAGTAGTTCATATTGAAGTAAAATCTGATGGTGATAGATTTCAATGTGTCTGAAGGTTCTTAAGCATTGATTGTACAATTATACAGTATTTTATTGTATTGTAGTACAGATATGAAAAAGAGAGAGACATTCTCATAGTGTTACATTTTCATTAAGAAACAGGACCTATGTTTGGAGTATATGTTTGATTGGCAGACGGCGGTTTGCTTCGACTTTCATCGTGCGGACAGCCAAACGTGGAACTCCTTGCCCGAATCTCTATTCCTCTTGAACTATAATTTGTCCGTCTTCAAGACAAGAGTAAACCAGTTTCTTCTAAGCAAGCGCGCTAGATCGTAGATTTTAACGTTGCTTAACATCAGGCAAGTTGTAGTCAAGCGTGAGCAAAAAAAACCATCATTACATTTGAACAAATAATCAAGAGTCAATTTATTTTGATAACTATTTACCGTGCCATGATTATCAGAGATTTCCATAAAAAGTTTCGGAGCAATAATGCAGTGGTAGTAACAAAGGGATAACATACATTTCGTTTCAAACTTGTTTACTGACATTCTGTCATTTCTTCTGAGAAATGTGTGATGCAAGAAGCTGAGTCACAACTTAATTACGTATTCATAACAGTGCAATCATCAGGAAAGGTAAAATAAACTGAACAAGTATAACTGTGAATAACTAAAAAGTACTATAGAAACGTAACTGTGCCAAAAAAGTACTTCCACGAGATGGTATAACGCCGCCCGCCGCCGCCATGGTTGCCGCCGCAATCGCAATCCAGTATTTGGAATCAATTCAATTCAAAATTCATAAACTCAGAAAAAGTGTTACAATAATTCTTAATTACGACCTAACATACTGGGTGAGGGCACACCCGTGCTATGTCAGCTAATCTCTTCCAGTGAACTTGATTACAGTAATACAGTTAGGAACAAGCTAAAAAATAAATTGTTGAATGTCAAAGGATTTTAAATGTCTTCTACAGTCCTTAAAAAGTCTTAATAATATTATTTAGTTATTTAGTATTTACATAAATACTAAGCAAATACAATAAGTTCTAGCCTTATGTTTAGGTACATTTACATTTTAATGCATTTGTAATTATTAAGTAGGTGTTTTGAATTTACATAATATAGAATACAAATATTAATTCATGCAATTATCATTAGGTGTTTCATTAACGAACAATATAAATAAATAAATCATTCATTCATCGTTCAGCTATTTCTTGTATCGTAACTAATTATAAGTAAACATTGTGTGCAAATAGCCTAATAGCCTTTGCTTGCTATCAGGCAAACTATGGTCAAGTGCGAAACCCATTCAAGCTAAAAAAAAATGTTTTCGTTGTGTTAAAAAACATTTTTCAACACAACGAGTAACAATTATATGGCATCAATTATGTATTAATTATTTTTAGGGCTATATTACGAACTAGTGGGTGCTCACGGCTTCGCTCGCATTAAGAAGTAAAACTTGCATCCCCTATTTCACCCCTTTACAGTGGCATTTCCAAAAATCCTTTCTTAGCAGATGCCTACGTCATAATATCTACCTACATTCCAAATTTCAGCCCAGTCTGTCCAGTGGTTTGGGCTGTGCATTGATAGGTCACTATATCAGTCAGTCAGTCTACTTTGAGTTTTATATATATATATGTATATAGACTAGTAAGTCTAGTTATATAGTCTATTATTATTACATCTAAATAATACTTACAAACTTGAGCAAGCAAGTGTTCTCCCTCAATGCTCCCACACAGCCTGCAAAGCTGACAATGAACACCACACCGCCGAGCAGAGCAATCAACAGGCTGATGTTAAGCATCACATCGTATACTGTGTCCAGCTGAAATGAATGAGAGTGAATCGGTTCTTATCGGGTAAGCACGCTCCATCTTAGGCCATAGCCTTTGCTTGCTATCAGGTAAACTATGGTCAAGTGCAAATCCGTTCAAGTTAAAAAAAAATGTAGATAATAGATAAAATAATATAAAAAATATATTAATAAATGTCTATTTACAGGTCAAAATATATTCCGGGACATTGCACACAGCGCCATCTAGCCCCACACTAAGCAAACGCTTGTCGTGGGTACTAGATAACAGATATAATACTAACATACTTCTCTTTTGTAAATACATAGTACTTACTTATTATACATACAAACAACCAGACTCAACACAAGTAATCATAAATTTTAAAGTTTATAAATACTTATGTCACGTGGGAATCGAACCCGCAAACCCTAGATTAGAAGGCAGAGCCACTACCCACTAAGCTAACAGGCCAGTCAATAATAAATTAATAATTTAAATAAACTAGAAGCAAGTTAGACTATGTGCTTCATATTGAGACCCTGGAAAAGGTATGTGGTTAAAGCTACAACCTATGAACAACCGATCAACTGCAGCTTCAATATTTAAAAATAAGTTAAAGAACTGGCTCGTTTTACAATCTTTTTACACGATTGACGAATTTTTAAACACCAATAAAAGAAGCTACCTAAACATTAATGGTAGAATATGTGTGAAATAAGTGATATTATTATATTTTAAATCACAATAATTATTATTATAACTATTTTAAATTGACATGTAATTGTACAAATTATTAATAAATTGTTTATCTTGAATATGTTAACCTATTATAAAAAAATACAGTGCCTGCCGTTCGAAACCAATATCAGACCAGCAAACTATATGTAGTTAAAGTGCAGTTGCTTGGCTGCTATTTCCATACAAAATGTTGTATAATTTTATTCAAACACTAATAAAGTTAGACTGATGGTTTATATCTCAAATTGTTGGTATCTACTCTACACAAAGATCTTAATTAGTGTGTGGCTAGATGGCGCTGCATGCAGTGACCCGGAATATTAATTTTAATTTCATTCATTTTTTTTTATAGTCAAATTTCATGTAATCGCTATTGTACACCCCGTCTAGTCTGTTTTTTATATATTTTCCTCTCCATCCTACGGTTGCCTGGAAGAGATCGCTTTTAGCGATAAGGCCGCCATTTGTGGCATTAGTTTTAATCACTAACTAGTGATTGTTTCCTCAAGCAAGACTTAGCTTCGCATAGAAAATGTTGCAAGTTTTTATTACAAGCTCCATCATTGTTTAGCTGATTTGTGTGTGAAGTTATCTTTTTACAATAGAATCAATACAGCATTCAAACACCACTCAGACATAACTTGAAATTTCTAATTTATGTATCTATCTACTCATTAGTTATTTACTTTTATGGAATGAACCATATACATGTTTTCTGTACAGTAAGTGCCCGTAGCTCAGCTAGCATAATCAATTGCATGTCACAACCAATGTTAAGCAAAGGTCGACACAGACAGTCATTGGATGGGTGACCTTAAAATGGCATTCCATTTTGGGTGCTTCAGTGGTTCAGATGACTCGTTAAATTGTAGGTCCCAGCTGTTTGTTTAGTATGGCAGTCGTTAAGCCATGTTAGAGCTTGATGTTGATGATCTCTTAACACCAGAGTTGGCCACTCTTATTTGATAAGAAAAAGAAGATGAACAGTATTGTAAGTACATAGTTTGTACATAATTATATAAAAAACAAGACTAGAATGACTGGCAATATAATGTATGTAGGTAGATAAAGCATTAATATACATCACTATGTATTATAAATCATATAGTTAATAAACCTCACCTTTATTAGTCCAGTTGCCTGCCATTTGTCTATGAATGCATACAAACCAACTCCAACCAAGAGACTGCCAAACAACTGAAAAGAATTGTATAAAATTAATCACATTTATTACTCAGAATACCATAATATAGTTTAGATATTGAATCAGGTGTTACTTTGCAGAAATACATTGTAAGTACATGAAACTGTAGAAATATGTAGTATTTAGTTGCAGCGGAAAAACACCATATACCATTTCATTATCACCATAGGATGTTCCTAAAGCCCACACGAAACGGTACACTTCTACCTTTATTGTTCGTACTGCAAGGTTGTGTAACTCCCAGCCTGACTCCCTGTTCCCCACACACTATAATCCAGCGATCTTCAAAGTGAGAGTGAATCGGTTCTTATCGGGTAAGCACACTTCATCTTAGGCCATAGCCTTTGCTTGCTATCACGTGATCAAATTATGGCCAAGTGCAAACCAGTTCAAGTTAAAAAGGTAGTATTATAGTTGTAGAATACCAGTATATAAAATGACTAACTTACTAGTTTTAAACGTAATTAATTTGTTCCTAAGTTGAGCTAAATTATGAAAAAAAAAATATCAAAGAAACATACGAATAAATCACTATGTTCACTCAACTTTTAAATTCTTATTTAATTTGGGACTTTTTGACTGAGTTTTATGTAATACCTGCCTAGTTGCAACATTCAATTATAACTTAACTTTCTCTCATAATATTATGTAGGTATCTAAGCATAAAACATGTCTCTTAAAGTTTAAAACCAGTTTCATATGAGAATACATATTATACAATGTAGGTATAATAATTTGCATAAAGTGATAATCTATAGTCAATTACATCTATAGGCAGCTCTGTTTCAACCTTTATTGAAATATAGTAAGATCAGCCTGTTGTCACCCACTGCTCAGCATAGGCCTCTCTTCTGACTAGAATAGTAAGTACTCAATAATTTTATGTAACATGTTACATGGCTATTTTTTTATATAGAGCTTTTATTGACAAACAAAGAAATCTATACATATTCTTAAACTGTGATAAACCAAAAGTCAATTCCAAATGAGTAAGTTTAGAATACACTAAAAGAGAATCCAAGTGCTTTAGTGTTAAGATCAGTTTGAAGGAGGGTTTTATATGTACAGAGAAACAAACATATTACTATCCAGCTTATACAATAGGAAGAAAAATAGTTACTTAAAATAAGCAAATTCAATAAACATCTCTTGATAATAAGTGCCCCAGAGGGCAATAACCTATATATAAATATATTAGGTATCTTATTTATTAACATAGGAATAGCAGTTTATAAGAAAAACAGTAAACATTATCAAATATAAACAAAAAAAATTGTCTCATTTTCAGATTAACTTATGAATACAAGTCTAAAAATAAGTTGATTATGCTGTTCTGTACAAACAGAGCTTTTAGGTAGAAAGGTGAATGTAATCGAAAACATTCTTTGTCACACAATGAATTTCATTCCTAATTTAGAACAAAGTTATCTGAGTTTTGTGGTTTTAATCGCATTCTGACCTTAATAAATAAGCTCCGAGCGTAATTATCTACAGCGGATGCAGAAAGGAACGTGAGAACTTAATCAATGAAGCTACATTTCCCGTCTATATGACTATACATACAAAAACACCAATGATTCACCCAAAACAATGACCCACGCCTATAAAAGAAAAACCTTTGTAACTCTCAAATTAAACATATTCTCGACTGCGTATCACTTATAATGAACTCGAGAAGGCTGTAGATGCAAGTTGGAATGAAAAATACTTACCCAAAACACGAAGTTGAGCACGAAAATCATATATTTTACACACCCACTAACGTAAGTGAAATTTGGCCCCCTACGTCGGTGCATCCTTATTTGAGGATCCATTTTGATTGAGAAACTTTGTAAGATATATAAAGATACTGTTCAAACACTTATTGACTAAAAATAATCATATTTCAATACATTTTTGGGAAAATTGAGCAATTTTCGCATCCACCATCGGATCGACCATACCATAGCAAATCACTGAAACATGTCACTGTCAAAAGTGTCAAATTAAATTAAAATTGTAAATTTCTATCAAACTTTTTTTTAAAACATAGACAAAAAAATGATCTCTAGAAAATCAAAAACAAAGCCCCACCGAAAATCCCGCCAAATCAAAATGTCAATTCTAATTTCTATACATGTCAGGTCAGTCAAAGCAAACCAAAGTGCACGCTTTCGAGTTTCGTTTTGTTTTGTATTTGTTTGAATACAATTATTGTATAAAATAAGTATTTTACGCAATAATTTGACTAACTAAAGCATGGATGTAGCCGACACTTACGCTACACAAAGCCAAGTAAAAGATGAAGTTGGCGTCCGGTGCCAAAAGCTCTTTCAAGATTTCCTAGAAGAGTAAGTACTACAAAAATATGCAATAAATATCTAAAATTTTGCGTAAACGACTTCAATCTAGGTACTTCCTACGCTGAATTCATACTTACTCTTGTTAAAATAATCAAATAACACCAACATAACCTCTTTACAGATTCAAAGAAGACGATGAAATCAAGTACGAAAAACCGGTTAAAGAGCTTCTGAAACCCGAACTAAGTACACTAGAAGTCAGTTTTGACGACGTAGAGAAGTACAACCAGAACCTGGCCACCACAATCATTGAGGAATACTACAGGATTTACCCATTTTTGAACCAAGCCATTTACAATTACCTGCTAAGTTTAGCTGAAAGTGGTATTAAGAAAGACTTACAGAACAAGGAGTGCTACATATCGTTTGTAGATGTGCCAACGAGGCATAAAGTGAGAGAGTTGACAACAGCTAAGATTGGTACTTTGATAAGAATCTCCGGACAGATTGTGAGGACACACCCGGTTCATCCTGAGCTGGTCTTGGGGACGTTTACGTGTCTCGACTGTCAGACTGTGATCAAAAATGTGGAGCAGCAATTCAAGGTAAGAGCTAGCAGTTAAACAGTTTATTGGAATTGAAATTGTCAACGATAGATAAGTGATTAATTCAATCAACTGGTAAGACCCAGCAGTGGATCAATACAGTGAACATAAATAAAAAACTGATTAATCCTTAATAGGGATTCACATGGCGCAGTGAAACACCATTTGTATTGAGACTCATTTAATTATATAGTGGGTAGATAATAATTAACACTTACTAACTACTTAAAGTTAAGGGGGTAAATGTATACTGTTGAAACAAAGAAAATGTATTTATTGAGACACACACAAAACTTTAACCTATTTACTTACTAAACTTACATGCCAAGAGTGAGATGTCTCAATACAGCCGCAACTCAGCCTAATGCTGATGGCACACACAGGGCCACCAGCGCTGATATTCTGTTGGGGCTGGCGGTGACGTCACACACACCAAGTGAACATAAAAACTAAATACAATAACTAAACTAAGGCACAAGTACAGAAAGAAATACAACTACAGCAAGAACAAGAAGATACTAAAATAACCATAATAGTCTATATAAACAAACAAAAAGATAATAATAAAACATAAATATATACCTAATAATATTAATAAATTTAAAACTATGAGGTATCAAATTACACTGGTCTCATGTACCAAAAGGGCTTCCTTATTGTGTATTATCATAAATGTCATTTTCTTATGTTATATGAGGGTACTCAATAAAGTTTTAGTTCTGTTCTGACTAACTGTGTGTGTTATTATAATGGCGGTGATGCTTATAATTAATCACAAAAAATAGTGAAATGGCGTAGAATGTGGTGAATATTGTGTTTCCCGGACAATTTAATCCAAAGACTGAACTAACATGATGTCTGTCATTCCGATATATATAACAAAAACCAGAGCATGCTATCATGGTTTTCAAGCTATTATAATAATCCTTTGAACAAAGCAACTGATTTCAACTGTCATCATTGTATTAAACTTTTGTTGCATTCACACCTTATATCAGTTCATTTGATGGTAGTATTGATATATCATCACCATTGAGCTAGAATTAGACAGAGTCACAAACACTCAAAAAAAATGTCCGAACCACTACTCTGCCCACACTACTCGTTGAACAGACTTTTGGCTTACCTATCTCTTTTGCATGTTAGTAAAATATGTAAGAGCGAAAGAGACAAGCAGTTTTTTGTTTGCGCTCTCTGATGATGTTAGCGCTCTGACACTTTCCTGCGCTTTTTAGTTTGAGATTGTGTCTCTGTATAACCCTAGCTAATAATAATAATGACCATCTTTTAAGAAACCAGGTTCAATGCTATTATTCTTTGAAATATGATTAACACAAAATAACTCCTCATTCCAGTACACAATCCCATCTATATGCCGCAACCCAGTGTGTGCAAACCGCCGCCGCTTCATGCTGGACGCGGACAAGTCAATATTTGTGGACTTCCAAAAGATCCGCGTCCAGGAGACACAGGCGGAGCTCCCGAGGGGCTGCATACCGAGGGCCCTGGAAGTCATACTGAGGGCAGAGGCTGTGGAGTCTGTTCAGGTATGTTTCTTATCTCTCTCTTTGAGTCGTATTTCCTCATGACTGAGGGTCGTGACTCCCCGCAGTAGTAATTTGTTAGGGGAGTTTTCTTGGACAGATACATTGTGGTGGGGACCCTTTTCCTTCCACTGAAAACACATGTCCTCGGATATTGCAGTCCTCAAACATGTCTGTTTCCTGATGATGTTTTCCTTCACTGTTAAGTGAATGTGAAATCCACACTTAACTTGAAAATACAAGTCATTGGTGTAGGGCCGGATTTGAACCATGCATCTGGATGAAAAGCAGACACTGGATTCGCCACACACTCATGTTTCTTATATTCACTACTAAAATCAAAGTAAGTTATTTATTCATAGGAAATGTCTTACAAATTCAATACTAACTTACTAATGCAATATTATTGCATTAGTAAGTTAGTAATTCCTCAAGATTACCTAATTCATTCAATCCTATGATACAAATAATCTCTTGTGTCATTTGTAATGGTAACTATGTATGCACTGAATGAGTGAGTTTATGAATGAGTTTATTTAAAGTGAAAGAGCCAACAATGAGCAGTCACAAAATAATATCACACATCATAAGCCAGACAAGAAATTAAGAAGTATACACCGAAGAAAACTACCCTAATTAATTATATCACCATCATTACAACTCCCAGAAATGAGGAAATATGTCTTAACACATTCACTGCCCTCTTATTTTGTATGTTTGTTTATACATGCCCCCTTTTTGAATTTCATTTCACAAAGTGTATTGAACCACATTCTGTCGTTCCGGGCATGTCATTAATTCTCCGA
This sequence comes from Macaria notata, assembly GCA_927399415.1. Taxonomy (NCBI): domain Eukaryota; kingdom Metazoa; phylum Arthropoda; class Insecta; order Lepidoptera; family Geometridae; genus Macaria; species Macaria notata. Next base: position 1,303,931 of record OV656748.1, on the reverse strand, counting down.
AAAAGCAAAGACGCGCTATGAGCAGTCAAAGCGTTATAGGAAGCCACACAAAAACAGTTGTCAAATTACAATCTACTAAGTGTACTAGATGCTAAATCTCCTGTGTATTACATGCCAGACTTTACAATCTATTTAGTGTACTAGATGCTGAATCTCCTGTGTATTACATGCCAGACTTTACAATCTATTTAGTGTACTAGATGCTAAATCTGCTGTGTATTACATGCCAGACTTATATTACTCTTTCCAGGCAGGTGACCGCTATGACTTCACAGGCACACTGATAGTGGTGCCGGACGTGGGCTCCCTCTCGCTGCCCGGTGCGAAGGCAGAGCTGACCTCTCGGACTAAACTGGCCAACGAGGGCCAGATGGAAGGGATTAAAGGGCTGAAGGCGCTAGGTGTCAGGGAGCTGCATTATAAGTATGTCTTCATAAGTTTTCAAAGTATCTTCAATAGCTCCTGCGATATTGCAGCATTTTTGCCATTGTCTGTTAGGGATTAAAAAGATGGTATATTAATGTTTATTTTATTTTTTTGTTAAAGATTAATTTTTATGTACATATTATCTTTTAATAGTTCAAGTTAGTTAAAGCTAAGTTCAATATGACAAGCAAGACATGCACAAAATATGTAAAAAAGGATATTTTTTTTACATTTGCACAATTAAAATAATAACTATATGTACCTGTTTTGTTATCAATTAATAACTTACGAAATATTACCAATAAAAAAGAAATAATGGTTGGCATTGCAGTGCTTAGCATAGCAACATCTAGTGAGCGTTTTCGTACTTAATTTATTTTAGTTTTGTAATCTGGAAATCGCTTATTGACGACTGAAATATATAATTATAAAAAATGTGATCATACCTTCTCAGATGATCATTCAAAAATGTAGAAATACTAGTTAACGCCCGCGGCTTCGCTCGCATTATTTCAGGATAAAAAGTACGTATATGACGTATATGACACTCCTAAGACCTCATACTATCTACATACCAAAAATCATAATGATCTGTTCAGCTGTTTTTGCGTGAAACAGACAAACAGACAATATTTCTATAAATTGTTGGAACGCGTTCTGCTATCAATTCTACGTATCTCCAAACATTTTTTTTAAATATCTTCAATGTTCAGACTTCTAGCTCTCCGCAGCTTTATTATATGTATAGATAGATAGTCGGTTTCAGTAACCAATCATTCCCCCCTTCCAGGACCGCGTTCCTGGCTTGCAGCGTGCAGGCCATATCCCGCAGGTTCGGGACCGCAGACCTGGCCACCGACGACCTCACCACCGACGATATGAGGAAGCAGATGACTGACAGGGAGTGGGATAAAGTGTGTATATTTAACGTGGGATAGGTTTACGTTTGATTACATATGTGATTTTATTATATATTTATTTTATTTTATGTGATCAATTGTTGTCAAAAGAGGTTGCCAAAAGAGGTGGTCAGTGCAACATCTGTAAACAACTTTAAGAACCGGCTTGATGACTGGTTACGTAAAACCAAAACATCTCTTGTTAACTTGTGATCGTTGCACCAGTGAACTGTTATGTTTTTAACTTGGTTGTTAATTTTTTATCTTTGTGTGGACTATATAAAACAATTTTGACACAGTGTGATATGGGCACATCAGCAATTTGCTGCTCGCCCATTATTCAAATAAATAAATAAACAATTATTTGGCCAAAAAACATTCTAGATAGCTTACATTGGTCTTTAGTTAGTATTAGTAACTACTTATAAAGTAAATTTTATATTTTTCTTCATTTTCTATGGTACAATGAAAACTGTAGTCAATTGCTAAAGAAATTTCAAATTAGGCTATCAAACAAATTAAGACATGATTTAGATCATTCAGCCCTTGACCAGCCAAAACAAAGAAAGCAATTACAACTTTTCTTTTAGAAAGTGATAATTTGATTAATTTATTATACGAGTATAATTCCCCTAACAAATTAATTCTGCGGGGGAGTCACGGCCCTCAGTCATGAGGAAATACGACTCAAAGAGAGAGAGAGAGAGAGAGATAATACTGCTCACTTATTTTATTTATTATATATATTTATTTATTTAGTTTACACCAAAATATATATTATAAATCAATTAAGTAGTTAAACATGCATGTGTATATCAAACACTAAATTCTTAATAATTTACATAAAGTACACATAAATTATACACTGATCTAGTTTTTTTTTTTGTTTGAGAGGTAGATTGATAGCAATTTGTGCACTTGTCAGGCGTGACTATAAACAATTTTGTGACTATTAAGTGCATTAAGTTAAAAAACTTTATTCCATCCAGGTGTATGAGATGTCCCGAGACCGCAACTTGTACAACAACCTGATCTCGAGCCTGTTCCCGAGCATTCACGGCAACAATGAAGTTAAGCGCGGGATACTGCTCATGATGTTCGGCGGTGTCGCTAAAACTACTGTAGAAGGTTAGTAATGATAAACAATTCATTTAACACCTCCGACCACAGGGTTGAATCAAATGACGATCGTTTCCGCTCGGAAACGAAAGGCCAATCAAAGACGTCAAAACTTACTTATCCACCAATCATATAAGTTACAAGAAGTTCTACTATTGGCGTTTCGTTTCCGAGCGGAAACGTTCCGAATTTGTGAAACACTCAGCCTGCGAAACTTTTATCGTCTTATAGTGTGAACTAGCTAGCTCTAGTGTCAAATTAACAGACCACCCTTAGGGCTTCTAACCTCGTTTGTCGACTGTCGTAATATGATAATTGACAAAGATGACACGAGATTCGATTATATACCAATGAAATCAACCAAGTGTATTGCTATTTTTTGTTTACAACTGAAGACTGACCCGTTGACAGTGGCTTAACATTGGCAATCTAATGCGAATACATCTGCTAGCTAAGTAGCGGGAACTTTAAAACTTATGTCATTTTCCAGGCACAACGCTCCGTGGCGACATCAACGTATGCATAGTAGGCGACCCATCCACCGCCAAGTCACAACTACTGAAGCAAGTCAGTGAGATCACTCCGCGAGCAGTGTACACTAGTGGCAAGGCATCATCCGCTGCTGGTCTCACAGCTGCTGTAGTCAAGGTACACACATGTACATACACAACACATACACAAACACAGTACTACTGAAGCAAGTCAGTGAGATCACTCCGCGAGCAGTGTACGCCAGTGGCAAGGCATCATCCGCTGCCGGTCTCACAGCTGCTGTAGTCAAGGTACACACATGTATATACACAACACATACACAAACACAGTACTACTGAAGCAAGTCAGTGAGATCACAAACACAGTACTACAATAAGAAAAGGAATTTTCAAAAATCCTTTCTTAGTGGATGTCTAGGTCACAACAACTACCTGATTGATAGATCACTATATCAGTCAGTCAGTCACCTTTGCGTTTTATATTATATTATGTATTTATATAACTATTGTATTCTATATTCCGCAGGACGAAGAATCCTTCGACTTCGTCATCGAAGCCGGCGCTCTAATGTTGGCTGACAACGGTGTGTGCTGTATAGATGAGTTTGACAAGATGGATCCAGCCGACCAGGTCGCTATACACGAGGCTATGGAACAACAGACCATCTCAATTGCTAAGGTAAGCCAAAATTTTATTAATAGCCATCTAAGGTAAACCATAGTCATAGTTAAGTTTCATTACAATACAATACATTTATTCATAATTCCTTAATTATAGGTCAATTATTAATATTAAGTCAAGGGTAGTTCAACCATCATAGTTTAAACAAACGACAAATTCAATTATACAATATATGTAAATAAGAAGATAATATAAATGCGATTGTTAGAACTTAAACATTCATGTGCTCATGAACAGAAAGTTCCGGCTTATTGAGGGTCTCGCGTGGCGACACGGCCCCAAGAAACCGCTTCGACTTAAATGAGAATACTACTACTTACTTAGAATTATTATACTTATACTTATCGGGTGTCCATCTTAGGTCATAGCCTTTGCTTGCAATCAGGTAAGCTATGGCCAAATGCAAACCCGTTCAAGTTAGAAAAATAATAATGACAAATTTCGCAAACTTGTTATACTATATTATATAACTTGTCATATTATGTTATATTTAAAACAAACGTGACCTTTATGAAGAGCGGTGAAAAATATTTCTTGTAAAACCATGTGTGTGTGTGTGTAAATCTTTTAGTATTACCGTCTCTTTCCACGCCTAACCATTACTACTACCTCACTATTATTTTGTTGTGTTTATGTAATTTTTTTCTCCTTCCAGGCAGGCGTCCGAGCCACGCTAAACGCCAGGACCTCAATCCTTGCAGCCGCCAACCCCGTGGGAGGCCGCTACGACCGGGCCAAGTCTCTACAACAGAACGTGGCTCTCTCAGCGCCCATCATGTCTCGCTTCGACCTGTTCTTTATACTCATTGACGAGAGCAGTGAGATGGTAGACTATGCTATAGCGAGGAAGATAGTGGACTTGCACTGTAATAAAGAAGAAACGTACGATTGTGTGTATACGAGGGAAGATCTGCTGAGATATATCGCGTTTGCCAGGAGCTTCAAGCCAGTTATTACTGAGGTTAGTGTGTGTTTTCACTATAATATAAGGTTTATTGACCCATTATAACTCAAGATTTTATGACTCATTATGACTCAAGATGACTTTCAAACACAATATTTAACACAGAAGTAAATTTGAGAGAGGAGCTTCAAACCTGTCAATACTGAGGTACCGAGCATTATTGTATCAAGTAAAAGCTCAAGATTTTTTCCTAGAAAAAACTGAATTAAGGCTAAGCATTTACATATACATACGATCTAAAGATATCTAATAAAATTCGGAACCAGAATATTATGGCCAATCTTTTGGTAGCTATGATATCACCCAATAGGCACATAAAATTATTTACATTTCTTTTTTTGCTCAGACCACACACCAGGACAAATTCTGTTTTTTTACTAATTTCGCGCGACCATATACTTACATTATCATCATCATCAAATGTCAACCGATTCGATCTATATTTTATGCATTGATGGTAATTTCTAGGGTTGTAACGGAACTCCGCCTCCGCCTCCGTTACTGCGGAACTTCCGCAAAGAATCGAAACTCTGCCTCCGCAAAATGTATGCGGAGTTTTAACGGAGGTTTATTTACGTTAAAATACAACGCGTAACGAGCGACGCTGGGAGACACAGCCGCAGAGCTGCGTGTTTGCGAGTGAAATGGTTAAGATTTTGTCTGCGCCGCCGGCCGCGGGAACACGGGGGAACGCTGGCGGGGAGGGAAGACGAGCGGGACGGTGGCGGGGCGCGAAATCGCTAATTAATGAATATAATAAAGAAAACCGAGTCCAAATAGATGAAGATCCCTTATTGTGGTGGAGACATAACCAGAAATATAAAGCTTTTGCTCCCATAGTTCGCACTTACTTATCACCGCCGCCAAGTTCAGTGCCAAGTGAACAACTATTTAGTGCAGCTGGTTTGATTTATGAACCCTTGAGGAATCGCTTGGAAGGCGACAAAGCTGCGAAGCTGTTGTTTGTAAAATATAATTTGCCTCTTCTCAATTTTGATTATTAGTTTTTTATGAAAGTGTATGTACCATATACATGTATGTATGATGTAGCTAACCCATTCAAATAAAAATATTGACTTCAATAAACCATGAATTTCTATTTTTTACACGTCAAATTCCACCTCCGCCTCCGCCTCCGTTAACCTCCGCCTCCGCGGAGGCGATCCTCTTCTCCTCCGCATCCGCCTCCGCCTCCGCTAAGAGGACCTCTGTTACAACCCTACTAATTTCATCCTCCTTCTTAAGCATTTTTGAAGTCGGTCTGAACCATATCAGAGGCCCTTGAGACTGTCTGAAAACTCTCGAAACGAAGAATTCGTGACACGAACATACTTTTTTAGTCCGTTTATAATGGTATCATCATCATCAGCCTATTATCGCCCGCTGCTGAGCATAGGCCTCTCTTCATGTATTCTTCTTGATTGAATCCAGGTGCTCCCTGCGGTTGTTCTAATGTCTGCCGACATTGGTGGGTGACCTCTGTTTCTATGGCCAATCGTGGGTCTCCAGTCGGTTAATGTTTTGGTCCACCTGCCGTCCTCCTGCCTCGCAACGTGTCCTGCCCAGCACCACTTGAGTTTAGTGATAGCCTTTTTTACAATAAATGGGTTTGCACTTGACTAGCCTTACCGTACTTACTTACTAGTGGATCTCCACGTTTTTCACACGGCCTTGTAGTTCGATGCCAAGCATGGCGCGCTCCATGGCTCTCTGCGCGACTCGAATTTGGCGTACAGTCTCTTTAGTGAGAGTCCATGTGTATGACTGGCCTGTTAGCTTATTTGTTAGTGGCTCTGCCTTCTAATCTAGAGGTCGCGGGTTCGATCCCCGCATGACACAAGTATTAATGTATACATATATATAATTACTTGTGTTGAGTCTGGTCGTTTGTATGTATAATATTATGTATGTATTTACAAAAGAAAAGTATATAAGTATTATATCCGTTATCTAGTACCCGCGACACAAGCATTTGCTTAGTGTGGGGCTAGATGGCGCTGTTTGCTATGTCCTGGAATATTTATTTATTTATATCTAAGAGTAATAAACTACTCTACTTTAAAAAAGTTTTTTTTTTCTCTAGGAAGCCGGCCAACTCCTTGTAGATTACTATTTGGCGCTTCGCTCGCGCGACGGTTGCGGTGGCGCCCCGGGGGCGTGGCGCATCACCGTGCGCCAGCTGGAGTCCATGGTGCGCCTCGCGGAGGCCATGGCCAAGATGCACTGCAGCGGGCAAGTGGCGCCGCAGCACGTGCACGAGGCGTACAGGTACATATACATAATGTAGGGTCTCTGCAGGCCGGCGAGGGGTGGTTGGCGCTGGTGAAGCAATTAAAGTCCAAAGGATGCAGTAAATCTTGATAATAATATATTCCGAATCACAAAGAGAAAACGTGTAGGTTAGCTTGAGTGAAAACCAAGAAGTGAGTTTACATTCCGAACCACGGGGACCAGACGGAACTCTGACAGTTAACTTTTTTAAATGTGGCTACGCACCTCTATACGTCACACATAGTATATAAGAAATACATCTCTCTGTGAGTCGTATGACTGAGGGTCGTGACTCCCCCGCAAAATTAGTTCGTTAGGTGAGTTCTCTTGTGCAGATACATCGTGGTGGGCGCCCAGGTCCTTCCACGGAAGACACATGTCCTCGAATATTGTGGTCCTTAAACATGTCGGTTTCCCCACGATGTTTTCCTTCACCGTTAAGCGAGTGCAAATCCACATATAACTTGAAAATACAAGTCATTGGTGTAGCTCCGGATTCGAACCAAGGTGCGTCTGGATGAAAAGCAGACACTGGAACCGCGGAGCCACACTAGCTTTTTTAAAATACATAGTAATATACAACGACATTAATAATACCTACATGGACCGGCCCTCTCAGTACTTTACCATCCAAAAATACAAGTCGACATCTGTTAGATTTGAATGTTACGAAGTTCTAAGTAAACATCGTAGCATAATTGTTAAAACAAGATAGGCAATACAAAAAGTCGCAAGAGAAAACGAGAAAACAATATAAACATTAATCAGTTGACACAATCGCGGCGAGCCTATTGTCATTTATTGTCATTGCAGAATAGGGATAACCATCCGGCAAAATTTGCCGAGACAGTTATCTTTTTGCCGGATGCAGTAACTGAATAAAAAAACAACTTGAAAAATTGTTCAGTTTATTTTTTAATATTTATAACATTGCTATATCAACACAGTTTGACACAGAAATGAACTAATATTACATTTGAAAACTTATGATACAACAATTATACATATACCTATACAACTATTATTAACTATACGCAGTCAGGTAAAAACGTAGGTTTATAAATAAATATAAAGCTAATGTGAAAAAAAATATTCACCGTCGCCCTTAATTATAAAATACAATCCGGCCAATGTTATGGCCGGATTGCCGGATACGATCGAACTCTAATGAACGAATGTTCCATTCCATGCTAAAAATGACAAGTCATGATTTCCTTGTCGCACTAACCGCAATCATATAAATCTATCTCATTTTTAATTATTTTCCTCAAAATGTCATAACAAATAATTTGTTGTAAAAATTGTTACTTAGGCTCACAATAAATAACGATAAATCGTGCAGAAATCAGTACTAACGCGTGAAATGTGATGCCTGAAGCTTTATGATGTATTTTACTGCTACTTTTACAGTTTCGGAAAGCACAAGAAGGCATTTTTATTATATTTATGGATCGCGTCGCATGTCAATGAACGTCTCGCCTCATTCGTGGCCGAACACAGAATGAAGTGCCAAGTGAGAGAATTCACTCAGTTTTTGTATGCTTAAACTTTGAGCTCGGCTAGGCCGGTCCATGTAGGTATTATTAATGTCGTTGGTAATATATAGTGTATTTTAAGATCTCCAACTTCACTTACATGAGTCTTATGACCGTTTTTATGATTGTGCTGTGTGCAATGTCTCGGAATATTTATTTACTTATATTGTATTGCAGACTGCTGAACAAGTCCATAATCCGCGTGGAGCAGCCCGACATCCACCTGGACGAGGAGGAGACGCACTGCGAGCCGCACATGGACGTCGACGCACCGCCTAGCGGGAATGGAGGTAAGCTGGGATCAAATTATCTGAGTCTCACGTCGACACACCGCCTAACGGGAACGGAGGTAAGCTGGTATCAAATTATCTGGGTCTCACGTCGACGCACCGCCTAGCGGGAACGGAGGTAAGCTGGGATCAAATTATCTGGGTCTCACGTCGACGCACCGCCTAGCGGGAACGGAGGTAAGCTGGGATCAAATTATCTGGGTCTCACGTCGACGCACCGCCTAGCGGGAATGGAGGTAAGCTGGGATCAAATTATCTGAGTCTCACGTCGACACACCGCCTAACGGGAACGGAGGTAAGCTGGTATCAAATTATCTGGGTCTCACGTCGACGCACCGCCTAGCGGGAACGGAGGTAAGCTGGGATCAAATTATCTGGGTCTCACGTCGACGCACCGCCTAGCGGGAATGGAGGTAAGCTGGGATCAAATTATCTGAGTCTCACGTCGACACACCGCCTAACGGGAACGGAGGTAAGCTGGTATCAAATTATCTGGGTCTCACGTCGACGCACCGCCTAGCGGGAACGGAGGTAAGCTGGGATCAAATTATCTGGGTCTCGCGTCGACGCACCGTCTAGCGGGAACGGAGGTAAGCTGGGTTCAAATTATATGGGTCTCACGTCGACGCACCGTCTAGCGGGAACGGAGGTAAGCTGGGATCAAATTATCTGGGTCTCACGTCGACGCACCGCCCAACGGGAACGGAGGTACATAAGCTGGGCTAACATTATCTGGGTCTCCTAGTAGGTTAGAGTTAATTAATGTTAGTATGATCAAAAATAATAATAAAGAAAAAAATCTAAATATGTCCTTAAAAGTAAAAAATGGATGGGAAAATCAATAAGTTTTAATTAATATTCCAGATAATAAACATATTATTATTAATTTTTGTAGTAAAATTATTAATCCAATTGAAAGTGGATAGTTTAGAAAAAATATCATTAAATTTATAGATATTATTTACATACGTACCAATATTTACTTTTATATTTATCCTCGTATAACTGAGGGTTGGAAGTTCTACCGCAAAATTGATATCGCCATTAAAGTGCCGAATTTTCTTACAAACTGTTGTTTAGTAGTTTTTGTATTATATCCGTCATCTAGCACCCACGATACAAACGTAAGCTTAGTATGGGGCTAGATGGCGCTGTGTGATATGTCCTGAAATATTTATTTATTTTATTGTATAAAATTTTGCATGACGAACGGCCTAATTTTAGTGCACTTTTAGATATAATACAGTGACATCTGTATCATTATACCTACAGTTTGCAAAATAAATTAATTGAATTAAGAGGGTATCGTTCGTTAAATCTGCGCCACTGACGTTTTTATTTTATATTTCATTTTCTTAGTATCTGTTTTGGGCAAAACTTCTTGCTTTTAATAGCAATAGGCAACTTTAGGCACCACGCATTCCTCGTTACTGATGGTCGAGTCTATCTCGCTCAATTTATTTACTGCGGTAGTTTATTTGTACTAATAAAAATTTAATTGTAAAATTTCTTGTTAACTTGTGATCATTGCACCAGTGGACTGTATAATTTTGAACTTTGTGTGGACTATATAAAACAATTTTGACACAGTGTGATATGGGTACATCAGCAATTTGCTGCTCGCCCATTAATCAAATAAATAAATAAATATAGTCTTTCTTTCTTTTCTTTATTAATGTGTATTTACCTCAAGTTCCAGACACGCCAGTAAACGGCGACGCGGCTCCGAAGAAGAAGCTAACACTGTCATTCGAGGAATACAAGTCACTCAGCGACATGCTCGTGGTGTTCATGAGGAAGGAGGAGCAAGAAGCCGAGACTAGAGGTAAACTCCTCCTTACTGAGTGTGTGAGTCGTGACTCCCCCGCTGAATTAATTCATGGGAGAAGTTCTCTTGGGCAATTACATTTTGGTGGACGATCAGATCGTTCATGAAAGACACATGTTCTGGGTCTTCAAACATGTCTGTGTTCTCACGATGTTTTCCTTCACTGATAAGCGAGTGTATACCCTTTACCACCTCGCTTCAGAGAGCTTCAAAGGTAAATAAGCTAGGTTGTTTCTGTTCTGAAGTGTACAGAGGTAAACTATTCATTACTGAGGGTCGTGACTCCCCCGCAGAATTAATTAATTGAGAAAATTCTCTTGGGCAAATAAATGGTGGTAGGGTGTCCAGATCCTTCTACAGAAGACACATGTTCTCGGCCTTCAAAAATGTCTTTGTTCTCACTATGTTTTCCTTCACCGTTAAGCGAGTGTAAATCCATATGTATAACAATATGGCCATAGTAGTGTTGGGCGGGATTCGAATCAGGGTGCGTCAGCAGTGGTCTGTTTGCTTATGTCAAAGTAGTGATGTTTTTTTTTACGTGTGATAGGTTTACGTTTGACTACAGCCTGCCTGATGTTAAGCATTGCTGCAGCCTAGGGTGTAACACGCTTACCTAGAAGATACCTATTAACTCTAGATTTGAAAACTCCTGGATTGTAGTGTAATTTTAAACTTTGCCTGCCACCCCAAGCCGATTCAAGCAGCAGCAGCAGATTCCGACTAGTCTAAAATCTTGGTAGATTTTGCCCCACCAGGGCTGGCCCTTTTAAGATTTTTTTTGTATTAAAATATTTTTAATGTAATTTTGTAAATTGTGTACTTACGGTATTCTAACCAGTATTCCATCTGTTCCAGGTTCAGAGAGCTCCGGCATGCGAAAGAGTGCAGTAGTGAGCTGGTATCTGGAACTGCTGGTGTCTCAAGGCACCATCGAGAACGAGGACGAACTCCTCGAGCGGAAGACGCTAGTCGAGAAGGTCATCGATAGACTCATGTACCATGTAAGTAAAGTAGAGAAACCCTATACTACATCCGTGCCGAAATCGCGATGATCCGTCGCTACGTTCTGGCGTGAAAGGCAAACAAACAGTCGTATCAATAATAGTAAGGACACAGAATATAAGGGCCTAGATGGCGTTGTGTGCAATGTCCTGAAATATTTATTTATTTACTCCTGCCAACCAGTTCAGAACTGAAAATAAAGTAAGACTCATGATATGCAAAAAAATATGCCAAAGCCTTAACTATCTACCATTTTTTTTTTGTATGTTCGTCGATCCACCAACATGCAGTATGTACATAAAAAAGAAAGAAAACTATGTTTGATCTTCAACTATTTTCTGTTTCCTATCAAAGGTTCCATTTTTTTTTAATTTCTATTTACGTGACGTCACAGCCGGCCCCAACGGAAAACCAGACTGGTGGTGGGGCAGACTTATTTATTTACTAGCTGTGCCTACAACTTCGTCCATGTGGAATAGTTATTTTGAGCATTAATTCTTTGAATTTTGAACCGTTTTCGCAGCACACGCAGTGGAAGCCTTCAAAGATGAATAATTTCCCCGTTTTATTCACATTTTCCATTATTTCTTCGCTCATATTAGTTGCAACGTGATGTTATATAGCCTAAAGCCTTCCTTGATAAATGTTCTATTCAACAAAAAAAAAATTTCTTCAATTCGCAGCAGTAGTTTCTGAGATTAGCGCGTTCAAACAAACTCTTCAGCTTTATAATATTAGTATAGATATGTGTGTGTATATATATTTGGTAAATCTGTCTCAATAAGTGTTTTTCTATTCTATTCTTTTTATTCCCAGGACCAAGTAATAATCCCTCTCTCGACGACTGGTCTGCGCGCGTCGCAGAAGTCGCAAGAACAAGAAGTAGAAGACGACCCACTCCTTGTGGTACATCCTAATTACGTTGTTGACACATAATTATTCAATTATATACATTGTGCTAGGATTATACACAGTCACGAAAGCTCGTAAAATATGTCCGAGTCAAAACTCTGCCCACGCCACTTGTTGAGCAAACTTTTGGATAGCATATCTCTTTTGCACGTTCTTAAAATGTGTAAGAGCGAAAGAGACAAGCAGTCTTTTGTTTGCACTCGCTGACGATGTTAGCGTTCGGACACTTTCCTGTGCTTTTTTGTATGAGATTGTATCTCTGTATAATCCTAGCTCAATAATTACAAACATTTTACACAAATAATTATGTGATTCTGATTGTATGTGTTTCCGAAGTTTTGAGTTGTTTAGCACTTGACAAAATAACTCTCGGAAATCGCACTAAAATTGTTTAACTTAAACTTGCATTGGACAATAAGCGAAAATAATCACGACCGGCAGGGTTCGAACCTGCGTATTTCTGATTTTCGCGCCTTTTTTTTCATTTTTGTTTTTTTTATAAAGTTACGTTTATATACTAGTTTTGTATGAGATAAATCTGAAGCCTACTTTGTACCTCTTTAGGATAGATTTAAGTGTTGATTAAGGTAATTGTAAGATCGTACGTTTTTATAATTAAAATCGATATGAATCTGAATTGACTTATTTTACTATATATGTCACAGTTAAAACCCGTTTTTCGTTAGAACTCGTTTTCCCTAGTTAAAACTAGTTTTTACTAAATGCCTTTGTTAAAACTAGAAATACATAGTCAAAACTAGAATTGACCACTGATATATTTGATTTTCAGTTAAAACTAGTTGTCACTCCGAGCTTTAGTTAAAACTAGCACTAGAGAAACTAATTTGGGATTGAAAATAAGATATAGTTTTTAAAATATTTATTAAAAAGATCTAGGACATAGAGTCATGTACTTAGTAAAGTCACTTGTCTGTGACAGGAGGTAAGATTAGGTTCGTTAGGTTGCTTTCTACCACGCACATGCGACGACGAGCGAAGCGAGGAGGAGCCAAGCGGTCGTCACAGTTTTAACCGAGTCGCTTCGGAAAAACGCGTTTTGTCTAGTAAGAACTAGTTGTAACTAATATTCAATTTTGAGCATTAGTTAATTCTAGTTTTAACAAAGGCATTTAGTAAAAACTAGTTCTAACTAGGGAAAACGCGTACTATCTGAAAACTGGTTTTAACTGTAACATATACATAGATATCTGAACCCAAAATCTTATCAATTAGTACCTAGTATTGGCACGCGGTTTCTCTCGCGTGTGAACTAGAACTTAGTGACTTTTGCCAATCAAATAATTTCCTATTAAAAAAAACTTTGCAACCGACCTAAATTATTTTTTTTTGGAAATTGGTTAACAATCTTAACACCTTTCAAAAACTTTGTACAAATCATTCTAACCCGCATTCTGTACAACTATTTTTCCTTATTTCTTGTGATCCGAATATTGCGAATTAATTCCTCATTTTATGAACATATCACTTACAGCAGAACTTAAATTGGTTAACAAATTTAACACCTTTCAAATACTTTATACAAATCATTCAAAGCAGCTATCTGTAGGATCGCTCCGTTGCTGACAAAACTCGTCGGCGGAAGGAAGTTTCTCCTTATTGCGGGATATATCACATGTTCCTGAAATAAAAAGAAAATCTTTTTAAAAGCTAATATCTCAGGACATTTATAGCTAGTGTGGTTAGGTGGTTTTAGCTTCTGCTTTTCATCCTGACGCACCCAAGTTCGAATCCGGGCAACCAATGACTTGTTTTTCAAGTTGTGTGAATTTGCACTCACTTAACGGTAAAGGAAAACGTCGTGAGGAAACCGACATGTATGAGGACAACAATATCCGAGGACATGTGTCTTCCGTGGAAGGAGCTGGGCGCCCACCACGATGTATCTGCACAAGAGAATTATTTCTGGGTAGTGTAAGCATATTTTACATAGAATTAGTGAACCTTACCTTATTGCGATTGAAATATGTAGAAATCATTGAGTAAAAGACAGTTTTCCAATGCATTAGGACACTTTCCTAGTGATTTCATTCTGCGGGGGAGTCACGACCCTCAGTACTGAGTAAGAAATGTAACAACTCACCTGTTTCCAATACTCAGTCCCATAGAGTAATATAATATACCAGGAATAGAGAGCCATCTGAAGCAATTTTAGTGCCAATCAAATTGAAGCGCCCTCTGTATTTCTTATTTGCTCAGTTCTCTCCAGGTGACAGTGTTGTGTTGAGAGTAGTATACGGCGGTCTATCGACTGAATGTGGCGAAACACTCTCTCTCACTCTCCCACTTCACTTCTATCAATAGGTAGGTGCGGAGTGTAAGCATATCATATCTTGTATAGAAGAGTGAAACTTACCTTATTGTGATTGAAATGTGTAGAAATCATTAAGTAAAAGACATTTTTCCATTGAATTAGGACACTTTCCTAGTGAATTCATTCCGTGGAGGAGTCATATGATCATCAGTACTGAGTAAGAAGTATAACAACCAACCTGTTTCCAATACTCAGTCTTCTCCAGGTGTCAGTTAGTGTCAGTGTTGTGTTGAGAGTAGTATACGGCGGTCTGTCGACTGAATGTGGCGAAACACTCTCTCTCACTCTCCCACTTCACTTCTATCAATAGGTAGGTGCGGAGTGTAAGCATATCATATCTTGTATAGAAGAGTGAAACTTACCTTATTGTGATTGAAATGTGTAGAAATCATTAAGTAAAAGACATTTTTCCATTGAATTAGGACACTTTCCTAGTGAATTCATTCCGTGGAGGAGTCATGATCATCAGTACTGAGTAAGAAGTATAACAACCAACCTGTTTCCAATACTCAGTCTTCTCCAGGTGGCAGTTAGTGTCAGTGTTGTGTTGAGAGTAGTATACGGCGGTCTGTCGACTGAATGTGGTGAAACATTCTCTCTCACTCTCCCAGTTCACTTCTGTCACTAGTTTCACTAGGTAGTTAGGGAGCGCGCCCAGGAAGGGGGTGTGGCCGTCTGTAATTTTTTTTTAAAGTAAGTTAAGTATAAAGTACTTAAGTTATACATAAAATAATCGATTAAGTGTACCTAAATCAAATTCCCATGCCATTATTTAACACATTCCCTAAAACTACACTAGTTATAAGTTAATATTAAGCTAAACATTGTAAATGCCACCATAGTACCAAATAAATATCTTTTATCTATTCTTACACACGGTTGCTAGTAAGTAACGTGGATTGAGTAGGTACGTATAAAGCGACAGCATTTGTACCACGCCTCTTGGAAATTCGTTAAAAAAATTGGTTGGTTCATATAATTTCGTGCGACGGCGTCCAACTATTTGTGTGGAACAGCTTTTTTTTGTACAATTTTCGAAAGACGGAGAGCAAAAGTTGATTATTTTGTCTTACTCTAAAGCCGCCTTTAAGAGGTTATGCGTTTACACGTAACCATGTATAGTTGGTAACCATACTAACCTAATAACAGAGGCAGTGCTAACAATTCACTGTTTTCGCTAATTTCCATTGAGAAGTATTCAAGCAACATTGCTCGTTTACTGACCAGCAGCTCTGTCATCTGCTGGGCTAACTCTCTTTTATCACCTGCAATAAAAAAACATAATGAAATCCCGTCGCTATGTAACAAAATTAAATAAAAAAACAGAATAATTGAAAACCTTCTTTTGATATCGGTTGATACCTATAAAACCACAAGTAAGTAAGATGTAAGTTCGATAACCTGGTAAATAAAATTCAGCAGTTCGTCATAGTACAATAATTTAAACCACCCTAGGGGCCTCTGTGTCTGGAAAAAGCGAATGTGACTTAGCGGTTCCAGTGTCTGCTTTTCATCCAGACGCAACCTGGTTCGAATCCGGCTCTACACCAATGACTTGTAATTTCATGTTGAGTGTGGATTTGCACTCGTTTAACGGTGAAGGAAAACATCGTGAGGAAACCGACGCGTTTGAGGACCACAATATTCGAGGACATGTGTCTTCCGTGGAAGGACCTGGGCGCCCACCACGATGTATCTGCACATGAGAACACCCTAACTAATTAATTCTGCGGGGGAGTCACGATCCTCAGTCATGAGGAAATACGACTCAAGAGAGAAGAACCTCTTAAAGGTTTTCACGACTGCTGTACTAAATTGTTTACTTATTTTCTGTTTAGATTTTAAGGTTTCCAAATATCCAAATTAATAATTATCGATTAATAATTACATAGAATTTACCTAATTCTGGGTCCCACTCCTCATCTTGTGAAGTTAGTCCCAAAACAAACAGTTCTTCTAAAGGCAGTGGGTTTGAGAACTTGATCAAGCCGAAGTTTTGGAAGTCATACAACATTGTCTCGTAGAATAACTCTTCACTGAAATAGCAAACAACAAGTAACTACGTATGAAGATAAGAAATCTTATTGATTCCGTAAATAATAATACACGAATAACAATATCTCGTCAAATTCATTTATAGAATAACTAGTGGGTGCTCGCAGCTTCGCTCGCATTAAGAAGTAAAATGTGCATCCCCTATTTCACCCCTTTTAAAGTGGCATTTCCAAAACTGACTGACTGACATAGGTAGTGATTTATCAACACAGAGCCCAAATCACTGGACGGTTCGGGCTGAAATTTGGCATGCAGGTAGATGTTATGACGTAGGCATACGCTAAGAAAGGATTTCTGGAAACGCCACGTTTTAAAGGAGTAAAATAGGGGATGCAAGTTTTAATTCTTAAGTTATATATCTCATTACTGAGAGTTGTGACTCCGAAAATGAAGCGCCAATCAGAGGCGTCTAAAATAGCAAAGCAACCAATAACAGGTGACCAGTTAATCATAGAAGCTCAAAATCAAAATGGTGTTTCGTTTTGCGTGGAAACTTCCCAAATTTGTAAATAAAACATTATAGTATTCACAGATGTCGATTTTTTACAACATTGTGTTGTGTTTTGAAAACTTAAAAAAAAAACGTTCCATCCTAGACCGTAATGATTGCTTACCATCAGGCGAATTACGGTCAAGTGCAAACCCATTTCTTGTAAAAAAAAAAAACTTTCTACACTGGGATAAGCTTTGGTTTCCTAGGAAAGCGGTGCCATCGTATAGCGGCCATGATATTACGGACGCAAAAATAATTAAAGTAAATTACGGTGCAAGTTACCGCTCTCCAGGAAACCGCGCCATTTCGTTTACAAAGACAACGTTTTAGTGACGTCATTCACCGCTGTATTACGGCCGCTATATGAAGGCACCGCTTTCCTAGGAGATCAAAGTTTTAAACTGGAAAAACAATAAGAAGACTTACGTCAATCGCCTAGTATCACACAAATACAACTTCGTAGAATGTTGTATCAGCGACCTATAACCATCTATACAAGCTATAAATATCAAATTCGCCAAAACTTCTCGAAGATGCGAACTACAATTATTCTCTACCTCCAATCTTAATTGTTTTACACTAGTTAGCTTTGTTTCTACTCTTTCGTGTTGGAATTTTCTGGTTTTGAACGATTCTTTTGGATCAACGTAAGTTATGTTTGCATTTCCATTGTTTAATTTCCATTTTTCTTTGGTTTTATTTATTTCCTTCGGCTCTTCGACTAGAGAATTATTTATTACGTCCATTTCTGTATCTGTTTGTTTAGATTCCTTCAATCGTTTCTTCTGATTATTGTCTGTTTCGATTGTTTGATTATGTCGTGCCATTTCTTTATCATTTATAAGATCTTGTTTGAAAGTCTCTCGTAGATTTTCGTATTGGGCATCATTGTCAATTTCCATATCAACTTTACTATTATTTCCGTCATTTTCTTTTGAAGTATCGTTAAATATATCATCGTCAGCATCAGTTATAACTCGTTTATTCAATGCTGGGAAGAATTTGTCTATTTTCTGAGCGTCAGAGTTGACTCTAACTAGATTGTGTGCGTATACTTTAGCAGCATCTGTTGTTTTTTTTACAATTTCTTCTACGTTCGTCGCGCCTGGTAATCTGGCCTGGAATTCGAAAATAAAATATTTTTTATCTCATGCTGTAATATGTGTGTAATATTACCCCTCTTTGAATTATATTCCTCTGTGGCGGACACAAGCGCGCACGGTGTGGCGCTGTGCCCCTGGGTGGGTGGACGGCTCGCGGTTCTCGTCTTGAAAAAGACGTCTGCGCCGGTGCGAACCGTCCCTACGTCGCGAAACTTAAACTTGTGTGCGAGATGCCTTGAGGAGGCCTAGTCGTGAGAGATGCCTAGATAGGGTACTAAGTCTATTGTGGGTTGAAAGCAAAACCAATGTGTTGAATGTAGGAAACTATGAAACGAGGAACGGTACCACTATCTAACACCCCCTACGCTCGCGACCCCAGTCCAGGTTCACAGCAGCTGCCCGCGGTGCGGCTTCTTGTCAGCCCCTCGATGTCGCCGCGGTGCTCACTTCTTCGAGCAATCTGCAGGCTGGAATCCTTCTTGGCTGGGGTCTTGAGGGCACTTCTTCTTTCTTGATTTAGACGTCGGCTGGAACTACTACATACTTTCGACCGATTTTCAACCGCGGCACTGGAATTCATGGTTACCGCAAAGAGAGCCCCATTAAAATTCTCTATACTTTGAAGCAATTTCATTATGAGTGGCACCATTTCCCGTCCATATCTTTATTGATCTTAAAGTTACACACATAATATTTACACCATTGGAAAGCCCTTACAAAACTCTATTTATACATATAAAATTTACACAGATCAACCAAGGACTTTAGACACAATCAGCAAAAAATGGTGAATATTTACACAAAAACGCAACTTTCATCATACATTTTCGTTAATTACAAACTAACTACGGTCGTGATCCGCGAGTATCATACCATTCTAATTAGATCTCTTCACGCAGCATCTGTTTCACTAATGATACTCGCGGAGCGTGGACGAAAATGATACATTCTCTTAGTTTGTTACGCGCACTCACTTTCACTAATTGAACTCGAACAAGGCATGCGTCGCTGACTTCACTGTTCATATTAGTTCTTTTCATACATTGTCCACATGTCAGTGCATGCATCGCCGACATCCTCATTATTGAAGGTTGTGGGGAGTGACTTTTATAAAGAGCGGTCAAAACCATTTCATCATCTTTTTCGTACAAATGAAAGATCTATTATATGCAAAAAGGTTGGAATGATTTTAACCGTTATTTTTAAAACTCTTGTTCATCTTTTTCTTATCGAATGAGAGTGGCCAACTCTGGTGTCTATTAAGCCGCCCTTAAGGCATCTGACATGGCTTAAGGACGGCAGTACTAGACAAACAGCCGGGACCTACAATTTAACGTGTCATCCGAGCCACGGAAGCGCCCAAAATAGAAAAACTCTTGTTGAATAAACAGGATTATACAAATTGAACTTTGAATCCCAGTTATAAAATATATTTTTTTTATGTATGTGAATAAACAAACATATATTTACCTGAGTATACATAACTCGAGTAGAGTTGCAACTGAGCAGTTTAGCTTCGACGCAAGCTTTCAGTTTGTCAATGATCTGCTCCTCGTACAGAAACTGAACTTCGTGTTTAGTCGGATGTACGTTTACATCTACGTTTCTAGGATCTGAAAAAAAGCATTTGAAAAGTATAAAAAATGTTTGGAAATGAGCGAACATAATCAGGAACGACAGGATTCGAATTTGTATCTGGTGGAATAGGCTCACGATGCCTTTCCTGTTGGATTAAGTAAGACTCAAAGCCAGGCGCCAAAATCTCCATTCACTTCATTGCATTTTTAGTATGTTCAAATCAATATCCAAATTCATATATTTGCATAAATCTAAATATATAAAACTCAAAGGTGACTGACTGACTGATATAGTGATCTATCAACGCACAGCCCAAACCACTGGACGGATTATGCTGAAATTTGGAATGAAGGTAAATATTATGACGGAGGCATCTGCTAAGAAAGAATTTTTGGAAATGATACTTTTAAAGGGGTGAAATAGAGGATGCAACTTCTTAGTGCGAGCGAAGCCGCGAGCACCCACTAGTATTATCATAAGTGTAAGTAGGTGTCATGATTTCTTTGGGGAACGTGTTAAAAACCTATTGGTATACCAAAATCTATAAATTAATAATTAATTAATTAATAATTCGTTGCGACGTAAAAAGATGAACATGCTGACCAACAAACTCATTTTCGCTAATTAATTAAATATGTATAGGTACGTATTCTTCTTCTTATCGAATGAGAGTGGCCAACTCTAGTCTCCAGAGTTTATCAAGCCGCCCTGAGGGCTTCTGAATATACGTATATATATATATTAAATTTGAATTCCTTACCCAATTCAATACTGAGGTACACAAAAGAGTGTGAATTTTTCGGCAAATATGTGGCATAGATTGAATCCACTGCTTTTCTTATAGCTGGAAGTTAGAGAATAAAGATATAGGATTTGATAAAATTGTCGTGGAAGGTAGGCACTTATACTAGCATACTACGAGAGTGAGAGAGTTTAGTTTCATCTAGACAAGCGCGCTAGATTGCATCACCACAAGGAATAGGCGATTTGTAGTCAAACGTAGAGCCTATTTGGAGTATAAAACTAAGGTTATACACCGATCAAAAAGAGCAGAAAAATATGGTGGCGCCACTTGTAGTACTTTTACAGTCTTTTTTACAATAAACTTTTGTTTTAGTGTAAATTGATAAATAATGCTGGCCCTTTTCTGGCTCGACGTAAAAGCATTGCCATCCAGAGTGGTAATGCGGCCAGTATGCTGGGCACGCTGCCCTCTGGTAGTGGCTGGAGCACTTAAATTATCTTGAGGCTTTTCTAAATATTTTCATTAAAGTGCCCCTTTTTTGTAGTAGCTAGAAGTAGTATGTTTAGTTTTTCTTCCCTTGTTTTTATATTTTATTACTGTAAAAATGTGTAAATTTTGACAAATGTGTAATCATAGTAAATTCGCCTACATAATTAATTAAGTAAGTAATTTTTGGTTTTAACTTAGTTTCTATGTATAAAATAAGTAAGCATATTTACCAAAGAAAAGTAATAATGTACTTACCTTTTATATCCGTTACCTAGTAGTAGTACCTATACACAAGTGTTTGCTTAGTATAGGGCTAGATGGCGCTGTGTGATATGTCCAGAAATATTTATTTACTTACCAACCGAGTCCACCAATCGATGGTTGATAAACAGAAGCATCGTGCCTTTTTTACTGGAATAGTTGACGTTAGTGATATATCCGTGAACTAACAGCTTTAACGTGGGCTCTTGCAGCTTTATTTCTAGTAATTCGCGAGCTATGTTGTTGCCGTGGATCTGAAAATGTCAATAAACTAGTGGATGCTCGCGGCTTAGCTCGCATTAAGAAGTAAAACTTGCATCCCCTATTTCACCCCTTTAAAAGTGGCATTTCCAAAAATCCTTTTTAGCGGATGCCTACGTCATAGCATCTACCTTCTTTCCAAATTTCAACTCAATCCGTCCAGTGGTTTGGGCTGTGCGTTGATAGATCACTATATCATTCAGTCAGTCAATCAGTCAGTCGGTCACATTTGAGTTATAGATAAATTCGTCGATCAATAAAGAAATAGGTATAGTGGACTAGAGTACTTGGACTATATTTAGGCTTTTAGATAAGTAAAATAAAAAAACTAAATGCCTGCATTTGTTTTTTTTGTAGTAATTAGAATTAGTAGTGTCTAGTATGTTTAGATTTTTTTTTATTACAATAATGTAACTTACTCAGTGGTATTACAAGCTCTAAACACATTAGACGGCCTTATCAAATTAAGTGATCTTTTCCAGGCAAACAAGAATATAACTGTCTAAAAGAATGGTAGCCAATTTTTATATTTCCAGTCATGAAAGACATACAAGACTAGTTTTCATATATTTTCAACTCATTTTTAATAAATAAAATTATGAACTTACAATCCTAACATTCTCAATCACAGAGGACTTAACAGGCGTTTTCAAATCAGTGTTTTCTCCGAACTTCTTTAACATAAATCCAACATGGCTATTATGTATGGCATATCCGCCAACCACCTCCAATATATGTGTGTATTCCTCGTTAGGGCTCCGTAGGGCTCTCTTGCGGGCCACCACGTTGTAGAACAGGTCTTCCACTGTGATCTGGGTCCCGTTGTTTCCGGCGCTCGCTTTGATAGGACCTTTCAGTTTGCCATTTTCATATGAAGCCCTGGAATTTGATAGTAATAATTTTCTTTAATAATTAAGTCTGTATGAGAGCGGCCAACTCTGGCGTTAGAGTTTTCAAACCGCCATAGAAGCCTCTGACTTGGCTTAGCGAGTGCCGTCTATTCTTTGGTAAATAGATAGCAGAAATCTAGTTCTACATTTTCCCTTGGCAAAAAAAGACCATAATAATAGCTCAGGCGATTTATAGTAGTACCACTAAGCGCCTGTCAGTTTGTTCCGACAGCCACATTTGAGATCCAGCAGGGCAAGCAAGGCATGGGGATAAATAGTCTTTCCCCCATTTTATCCACCTGACAGTGTCATTCCCACCTTTCTTATCATGACAACCTATGACAACAGTGGAAAGAAATATAATTTATCCCATTGACGTTTATGGTGGAATATTCATGACATTTTATCACACTACTCCCCACTGTAAATATAAAATAAAAAGAATGAACAATTTCTGAAGGTTAGATGAATTGATACAACATTTGAAGCATAATTCAAACATTGTAATCATTTTAATTTGATTTCGTAATTATGGCAACAAAATAGGAATAAAATATTATAATGCTACTCCCGCCATATATCTATCCCGGTTTGACTTTCCCCGGCTACTCGATGCCAAAATTGACAGCGGGGAAACAAATTCTTTTCTTTCCCTCAGGATATATTGTCTTCTGCCCGTGCTAGCCTTGCTGTTCTATTACCTGGCCTGTTAGCTTAGTTTGTAGTGGCTTTGCCTCCTGATCTAGGGGCTGCGGGTTTCGATTCCCGCATTAAATAAATAAATAAATATAATTACTTGTGTTGAGTCTGGTCGTTTCTATGTATAATAAGTATGTATTTACAAAAAAGTATATATTATGTATTATATCCGTATATCTAGTACCCACGACAAGCGTTTGCTTAGTGCGGGGCTAGATGGCGCTGTGTGCAATGTCCCAAAATATTAATTATTTTATTATTATTTATTCCATCACAGGTATGCTTCACTTTAGATCATAATGATGGTTGTGCAAGTGTTGCTTCAGGTGACTTGATGGTCAAATGGCTGATTGTACACTTTGTACAGTGTAATAAACGCCTGCCTATATTCTAATACAAAATGTTTGGTCATGAATCAGCCTTTTAAAAACAATTGATGAGACAATGAAGTCATAATATTTTAAGGCAATGAATTAAGTACTAATAATATTTTTCTTCCTATAGTATTGACTATCTACCTAACTTATGTAGTCGGAAACATAAAGTATAAATTCACTGTATTGTTCATAAATGGATTCGTATCTATAAGTAAATTTACCTTAACAACAAACAAACAGCTTTTCGGATGACTAATGTGTAATGGAAGTCACTACTAAAAAATCTAGTTAGATCCTCTTTTGAATGCAAAAGAGTAATATAATATACCAGGAATGGAGAGCCATCTAGTGCAGTTTTAATGCCAATCAAATTTAAGCTGGACATCTGCACTAAAAACAATTACATATATGTACATACCAACGTATTCATATTAATGCCGAAAATATATATAATACCTACCTACACCTTGCTCCTTACATACAAATGATAGAAGTTAAAAAAACTTGACTGACTAGGGTGATATAGAAGCTTTTGATTATCACATAAGCGACTTTTAATCTCGATAAATACTTACTTGAAAGCACACTTCTCCGCAGCAGTTTTGGTAAGTATACTCAGATGTGCTATATGACTGATGCTAGCCAGCGCCTCTCCTCGGAAGCCATATGTGCTGATCTCTTGCAGATCCTCGTATTTACTCAGCTTGGAAGTTGTGAACCTCTCGCAGACAATACCGAGATCTTCCTGCCAGATTCCTAAACCATTGTCTTGTATCTAAGAGACAAAAATATATATAATGTCATGTACATTTTATTTTACATTATTATTAGACTTTTGTTAACAAGTGCCTATTTTATAGCAGTCAGAAGTAGTATGTTTGATTTATATTCCTAGTTTTTCATTAATTAAAATAGGAAAAAAATATAATGTTTCTCTTACACACAGCATAATCATAAAGGTACATGAAATATGATTTTAGTATGAAAAATGTATAAAGATTAAGTACTTACCTACTTTGTACTTTCTAAAAGTTAACAATAATATGAAATAATCTTACTTGCAAATATTTGAGCCCCCCAGCTTTGACCGTAATTGTGATATTTGTTGATTGCGCATCCAGACTGAAAGAAAGTAAATAGTAATTAATTTAAATTAGAAGAAAAAAATCTATGGAAAGATCTAAGAATTCATAGTACCTACCTACCTAACAAATTTCTTTATTATTTTAAAAGTGAGGTTATAAAATAGTACAATATTAAATATAGCAACCATACAGTTAACTACTAGTACTAACGGGTACTATTTCTAAACTATTTAAAATTCTAAATAATTCAAATACCTATTTTCTATCAATTCTTTCAGTGCGTTAGCTGGTCTTTGAACGATTTCGCCGGCAGCTATACGATTTACAACTTCTTCGCTGAGTTTACGAATTACACCAGGCTCTGCCATTGTCCTTTACAACGGCGAATTATAATTATATAATTTTGTAAGACGTCTTTATGAAATTAAATTCACTAAACAAATCACCACTTCATGATTCAAACAGATATAAAACCTTTATAAAACTCTGTTTTTGTTGATAAACATTTCAAATTGGCTTGTCTGTCAACGCAAACCACAGAGCAAATCACTATGAATACGGTTTGCTAACTTTTTCTCGCATTTGAGCTTGCTAAAGCTAATCGAATGACTGAAATAATCGAGTAGACGACATGTTTATGTTTATGTCACGGGAAATGTGGATAATGCGGGAATTATGCATAATCCCCGGGAATTATGCATAATTCCCAGTGCTCTTGGTAAAAGTGAGAAAAACATTCGAATTAATCACATTTACCGGTAATTATACATAATAACTCAAAATCAAACATCTGAATCAAATGTTTATTAAAATAAAAACAATTCTAGTCTTAATTATAATAAAATATGCATATTATGAATTATGAATATTATGAATTATGCATAAATCCCGCGCGGGATTTATGCATAATACTTATACTTATACATATAATAATTTATATTACAATGTTGTAGTATATTTATTTGTAATAATAGGAAAATTTACTATAAGTCTAGGTATAGGGATTAATTTTAATATAAGTATATTTTTTTAAGGTTGGCCCACAGCACGCTTTGGGAAACTGTAAGTGCTGTGGGCAAGTGAACAATAAATAAATAAATAAATAAATATACTTTAATTTTAAGTTCAAGTTCAAGTTCAATTTATTAATAATAATAGGTATTACAGGTCACATCTTAAACTACGAGTACTTACTTAAAAGTATCATACGTATAATTTCATCTTATAAAATTGAACAAAATATAATGTCAATAATTAGATTAATAAAACAATCAATAATACAATTAATAGGTAGACAGGTTACGACGATGCAGCTGTGCTGGGGCGAGGATGGATTCCAAAATTAAAGAGTAATTTAGGTGAAAACGTTTAATCGCCTTGATGGCTTAGCTAATACTGCCTTAAAATTAATTATTTAAAATGAAACTTACAAACTACACACAAAAAAGGGTCGAAATAAGTGTTTGCACATGTGCGGGTCGGGGACGAACCGCGCTGCAGGACTTTGGAGTCTCGAGAGTTGATAAAAAAGATGGCATAACATAACTCCTCCGTCCTTAAGAATGAAATTTTCCGTTGAAAATTAAATCGATGGAAAATTTACATTCAATGTGCAGGTGCACTTATGGAAAAATAATATTAAAACAATGATGTCATTACAATGTATGAATATAAAATAAGAAATTTATATAAAATCTTAGTGATGTAAATTTGTATTAAATTTAATAATACTTATTTTCGTAAAAGTGTCCATAGTCCAGTCGAAAATTTTCGTTATCACGGCAATCACGGAATTATTATTAATAGCACTGTTTTATATTACAGTCGAGGATTTTCACTTAATTCACTATTATATTCACTTCACACTTTAGATAAGCACTTAGGCTGGGATGCAGTCGCAACTACGACCAGAACTGGAACCTCGTTGAAAGCGTCGTGTGAGCGACGGCAGAGTTACCCGTTTCACGTATAGGAGAGGAGGGGTTAGGTCTTAGGAACACTTTAAAATCCGCTTTTATGTGGGACAACCATATGAGTAATTTGGAACCTAATATCCTTACTTTTACAGCATTATATGTGTCAATTTAAATCACAAAAATAAAACCTTTTACAGTATCCGGAATAATTGTCTGAGGGTTTAATTAGCATTACAAATACTTAAGTAACCTTACATAACCTTATTCTAATTTATTTTTACTTAAACACTATTTGTAACATTAGAGACCAGTGTAGTTCTTTATAGCGAAAAAGATGATTAAATTAAAGAGTTATGCTCCAGTTGGCGAACCTGGGAGGTTTTTACCCTGAGAAGTTGTATTTCTTAGAATAGGAGGGCGTTTCACATCTTTCATCGGAATCTTACTCTGACGGTTACGTAGTGTTACTGGTATAACGTTTTTCTCCACGTCACCTGATACAACTGCCTTTTCATATCTAGGTTTATCTTTACTGCGTCTTATATTGGTGCCTTTAATGAATATGACGTCGTCCTTTTTCACGTCACAATTTAATTCTCCCCCTCGTTTTTCTCTAATCCTTTCTTTAATATCCAACATCTTACTGGACATATGGTGGTACAATAGTCTGGTTCGTTTTGCATGGTCGCGCATTAAAATCTGCATGTACTGTTTCTCATAATTCACATCAAATACTTTGCTGGCGCAAGTATGGCCTGAAACTACTTCAAACGGCGTCAGTCCTGTTGTACTGTGAATGCTGTTGTTATATGCCATTATAGCATAAGTCATTACTGAAGCAGCGTCTGTCATCTTATGTTCATATTTAGCAATTCTGTAAATTTCTATGATAGTAGAATGAAATCTTTCTATTAATCCCATTGAGTTAGGATTATTGGGAGTGCCAATATGCATCTGTATTTTGTAAAATTCGAATAATTCCTTCATAAGGGCATTATTAAACTCTGAACCCGAGTCTGAGCTAATTTTCTGTGGTATGCCATAGAGAGAGAAATACCTTATGAGGGCTCTGATAACCTCTGGCGTAGATTTATTTGACAACGGGAAAGCTTGGCCCATTTTGCTAAAGGCGTCTATAATGGTCAGGTATCTTTGTCCTTCTATAGTGAATGTGTCGATAAATAATTCTTCAAACGGTTTACTTTGAGTTTGGGTTAATTGCAGGACGGGTTTTATTGGTTTCCGGTCATATTTCATTCTTTTGCATGTTTCGCACGCGTTGATACAGCTGGCTACAATGTCTTTAAGGTTATGCCAAAAGTAGGTCCGTTTTATTTGGGCTATTGTTTCTCTTATCCCCCGGTGGCAGTTTTTACCAACGTGATATTTTTGAACAATGTCCCTTTGTTCAGTCTCGTCTTCCACAAAAACTACACGTTCCGTACATTCCTTAATGATAATAGCATTTCTTTTAAATAGTGTAATAAACACTTCAGCGAACTGGCGTCGATGAGCTTTGTCTTCGAAGAAAATGAAATACTTGGTTTTAGGTTTGATGTAATGTTTCATAAAATCTTTCACCAAGTCCGGTCTGTCTAATGGAAGGTGAACTTCTAGGATTTTTTGAGTTTTTCGTGAAATGTCTTTAACAGCTGCTTCTTTTCTGTACCAGGTATGTACAAGGATTTGATTGGGTTTTGTATCAATCGCTTCATGTAAAATAGGAATCCCTGTAGATTCATTTTCGTGAGCAGAATGTATTGTTTCTGAGCCGATATGAGATTCACATTCAGATGCTGTAATTGTGCTGCTTGAAGAAGATATAACAGAACAAGGTGGTTTTGTCCTGTTGCTGTCTATGGGTTCACTTGTGGTATTTTCAGAATATTTTGTTGGGATACTGTTTCCTTTGTTAGCAATCATAGAGGTGCTGCTATTTTGGCTATCCAACGCGTTTATTTTTATTCTTGACAACGCATCAGCATTCGTGTTTTGTTTTCCGTTTTTGTATATGACTTCAAAATCATATTCAGCCAATCTTAAACGCCAACGAGTTAGTTTGCTATTTGGTTCCTTTAATGAGTTGATCCAGGCCAACGGGCGGTGATCCGTATATATTTGAAATCGTCTACCAAAGAGGTAGGGACGGAAATGTTTTACAGCCCATACTATAGCGAGCAATTCCTTTTCTATAGTACTGTATCTAGTTTCTGTTGGATTTAAGGTTCTGCTTGCATAAGCTACCGGAAGATCGCTACCGAGTGAACCTTGTGATAGCACCGCACCAATCGCGTAGTTTGATGCGTCTGTGGTCAAAATAAATGGTTTATTAAAGTCAGGAAACTGCAACAGTGGTGCATTCGTGAGAAGTTGTTTACATTGTTCAAAGCAAGTTATGTATTCCTCAGTAATGCATACTGATTGATTCTTCTTCAAACATTTAGTCAACGGTCTTGTTAGTTTGGCAAAATCTTTTATGAACTTTCGGTAATATCCAATAAGACCCAAGAAGCTTTTAATTTCTGTTCGTGTTCTGGGTAATGGATACTGTAAGATTGCTTTTATCTTATCGTCATTTGGTTTAAGGCCATCTTTTGTTATAGTATGGCCCAAATACAAGACTTCCTTCCGCAAGAATTCAGATTTATCCAATTGGATTTTCAAATTCGTTTCTCGAAGCCGTTTAAAGATGTTTCTTAGTTTTTCGAGGTGTTCCTGCAAGCTACTTGAAAATACTATTATGTCGTCCAGATAAACAAGGCAATGTATTCCTTGCAGTCCTCGTAATATGCTATCCATGGCTCTTTGAAATGTTGCCGGAGCTGTTTTCAACCCAAAAGGCATGCGCAAAAATTCATAATGTCCGGCTTGTGTACTAAAAGCTGTTTTCTGCCTGTCTTCTTCATTGATTTCAATTTGATGGTATCCGCTAGCCAAATCTAGCGTTGTGAAATACACAGATTTTCCTAGTTTATCGAATAAGTCATTGATGTTTGGTAGAGGGTATTTGTCATCGGTCGTAATTTCATTCAAACGCCTATAGTCGATAACCATTCTGTATTTCTTTTTTCCAGAAGCATCTTGTTTTTTTGGTACTAAATGAACCGGAGAATTCCATGGTGAATGAGATTGTTGAATGACATTATCCTTTAATAACTTTTCCGTTTGTCTGTTGATCTCATCGTTAATTGCTTGTGGCTGTCTATAAGGTTTTGTATAAATTGGATCTTCATTGACGGTTCTTATACGATGTTTTACTTGATTAGAGAACGTTAGCGGTAACTTCTCACAGTAGAATATATCTTTGTACTCGTGACATAATGATGATATGTGATGTCGTTCTTCAGCGTTCATATGATCAAGTCGAAGTCGCGATAAATTTTCTTCTAACATCTGGTTTAGTTCAGCATCAGTTTCCATCGGTATTGGCAACTCGTTCACATTGCAAATCTGATTTCTAATAGGATCGATGTGTATGGGTTCTGGTATTCTGATAGTGACAGGTTTATCAGAATGATTTTGTATTACGGTTGTAGCATAACCGTCAACGCAGTGTACCATAGCGCTGGGCATTCGTGCACCTTCACCAAAATTCATGTACTCCATAATGCCATCTCCACTGTATAAGTCTGTGGGGATTTTCACACGTGTTTCACACCTGGGATCTAGTAGTATGTCCACGCCATTGTCGTATACAATTGGTATTTGTGTGTCTTTAGTGCACAACATCTTTTCACCCATATCAATTTTGGCACTCAGCATTTTTAAAAGGTCTGATCCAATAAGACCGTCGTAATCCTTGTCCACTGTATAAATGTAAAATACACAATGCAACGGGCTTTTGAATGTTTCAGGCAATGGTATTTTAACAACTTCGTTGTGTGAACTGCGTCCGTGTGTACTTACGACTTCAAACGGCATGATCATCTTGTATTTGCTGTAAAACTCATCAACCTTTTCTGCGGTTATAAAACATCGGGAACTACCTGTATCGATCATAAAACGCGCGCGTAGCTCAGGTATTTCTATGTATGGTAGTTTGGAAAGTGGATCATAATTTAGTTTTATGGTGATGGTGGATCCTCCGAGGCATCTTTGCAAAAATTTGTATTGTGGTTGGAGTATTCAACTGTCTCAAGTTGTTCAGTGTGATCATAATACGGGACACAAGCTTGTTCGTCTGTGGGTTTATCAACGTTATATTCGTAATAGTGCGCATTCTGGGGGTAACAATAATCATTTACGTTGATTTCATTCTGGAATACATTATTGTTTGCTTGGCTAGAATGTGGCATATTTCTTATTGGGAGTGCAGTGCGCATAGTGATATCAGTATCTTCAATTGGTTTTTGGGGTGGAATGCCGAATTTAAATTGATTTGGTGGTATATTTGGGCGATACGATTGTTGGATACTGGGTAAACGTGGGCGGTATCCATGGATCGGCTGGGCAAAACGTTGCGTTTGAGAATAATTCATTCCAAAACGGTGGCTAGTTTGCGGCTGAGTTATTTGAGGTCTAATATTGCTTGAACCAGGAAATCTAAAATTGTTGGTTTGAGGTGTCAGAGCTACAGTTGTTTTGACACCAAATTTATCTAGATAAGGATTTTGTACTGGTTTTGGCATCTGTGATTTGAGCATATTTTTTTTTGCATTAATGTTCGCATAAAAATCTATTTCGGTGAGGACTGTTGAAATGGCGTCTTCTAATTTATTGCAGCCACTCAGGCGTACAACCCTTATCATTTCATCGGGCAGGTTGCACAAAAAAACGTTTAAAGATGTGTGGTTAAAAATAGTCGTTTTAGATTTTTTTAAATTTTCGTCTGGGATCTGATTAACCTTTGACTGAAGAGCATCTCTTACGCGTTTAATTCGGTTTGAAAAATCACGATACGACTCGTTCGGTTTAATTTTTAATGTCTCTAACTCAATAGAAATACTTTCCTCACTACGCGGGTCTCCAAAGTTTTCCCTTAAAACTTGCTTTAATGTAGGCCAAGACAAAATATCTTGCCTTTGACTTATTAATTCAGCTGCTCTACCGGCGAGTTTACTAGTACACGCGTGAAAAATAAAAAGGTCTTGAGCCGGATTTGTTTCATTTCTTAGGGTGTCAATTACGTACTCACATTTTTGTATGTACTGATCCAAATATTTCTCATCTCCATCGTATTGTGGTATTAATTTCATGATGTCAGCTGAAGTAATAGTCAAAAGAACTGGTGGATTAGACATTATTACAATTTATAGAAACCCTTATTTTTTATACAATTTAATATTAATAACTACAATAAGTTGGCTAGATTTTTATAGCCTTATGAAACTATGTCTATTTACTAGTCTTAAAATACTCGATTTTTGAGCCTAATCTTAACTAAGTCGTTATGTACTCCGCCGATTTTCAGTGCAGTGTAACACGACAACTTGTAAGATAAGCGATTTTTATCTCACTTACAAGTTCCTTAGTCTAAATTTGCCTAACTAAGTCACTATGCACCCCACCGATTTTGTGTAGTGTGCAGTGACAACCTGCAAGTTGAGCGATGTTTGTCCCACTTACAAAGTTCTTGGAATAGGTAGGAAGACACAGGAATAGTGATGGGTCTACTCACGTGCCGTCGCGTACCCTCCAGGAGTACTAGCTGCCGGCGCCGTCCTCAGCTCCAACCTCGAACCAGTTTCAAGACAGCACACGCGTCGCGGGAGTCGAATTTATTTTATGGTTCGCGAATTTAGGTTCTAATACTTCATGAAATATACAGATTTCACTAAAGAAGTCTAGTTTTCCTAAATCCTACCGGCTGCGCCAGACAGGTTACGACGATGCAGCTGTGCTGGGGCGAGGATGGATTCCAAAATTAAAGAGTAATTTAGGTGAAAACGTTTAATCGCCTTGATGGCTTAGCTAATACTGCCTTAAAATTAATTATTTAAAATGAAACTTACAAACTACACACAAAAAAGGGTCGAAATAAGTGTTTGCACATGTGCGGGTCGGGGACGAACCGCGCTGCAGGACTTTGGAGTCTCGAGAGTTGATAAAAAAGATGGCATAACATAACTAGGTATGTACTCAAAACAATAATTATTATTTCTATAATAATTCTGCAATAACAATACTATAGCAATAACATCAATATCACGTCAATAACATTGTCAGGATTAAGATCACCGAAAAACGGGAATGAATTCTTCAAATTAATAGAAAGCTTGGTCAACAAGCCACCTTTTCAATTTAAACTTGAAACTCTGTAAGCTTATAGCCTCAGTAATCTCGCTGGGTAGCTTGTTATATACTGTCGTATATTTTAACGCGATATTCTTTGTTTGTTTTACTAAAAAATGATAAAATCGTAAGCTATAAATCGTTTCTATTCTTGTATTTTTAGCAAAGTCGCTTCACGCGTCTGTTCCTATGTCTGCATGTATGTTTAGATCTTTAAAACTACACAACGGATTTTGTTGTATGTACTTACCTAGCTTTTTAGGGTTCCGTACCTCAAAAGGAAAAATAAATAAATAAAATAAAATAAATGTCATTTATTTCAGACTTTGAGTCCATACACATTAAAGATAAAATTAAATTAAAATTATTACATAGCAGGCATGTCAAACAATAATCAAACCGAGTTATTAAAATTAAATGTCTACTAATAAAAATTAAATTAAAATGTCAAAGATTACAGTAAAAATAAAAAAATTCAAACTCTAAAATACTTTGTTACCCACTAATATTTTCTTTTTGAAAGGGTCGTAAAACATGTGTAGCTGTGCGGCGTGATTGATGATGGGGCAGTCGAGTCGTGCAGCTACAACCCGCAGGATGCTGTTAGTGCTGCCCCGGACGCGGCTGAGCATCGAGGTGGCCCGTTTGCGGAGTACGGCGTGGAAACCATCTACCCTTGCATCCGCAAACATCCCCGACGCACTGCAGCGCCACGGCAGCCCCAACAGCATCCTGAACGCGTTGTTGTATTGCACTCGTAGCGCGTTGATTGCCTTGAGTGTATATGTGGCCCACAGACTGCACGTATAGAAGGACTGACAAAATGCTCTGAATAATGTTAGCTTTACTTCTGCCGTACATCGTGCAAATCTACGAGCCAACATATTGCCCCTGACAGACAACGCCCTACGTTCTCTCTCGATATCCTCAACATCAGAGAGGTTCTCCGTGACCCAGTGTCCCAGGTACTTGAAACGCGAAACTCTCGCCAGTGGAACTCCGTTTAGTGTTAATGGCGGAACGTTGGAAATCTTAAAACCGCGCGACTGAAACACGAGGAGTTCGCTCTTTTTAGTGTTGTACCTGAGACCATGTGTCCCGGCATAAACCTCACAGATGTTGAGGAGTTTCCTGAGCGCGCTCACAGAGGGCGCCAGCAGCGCCATATCGTCGGCATAACTGATGTTATTAACAAAGGTACCTACCGTCAATAGAACATCCGACATTGGCAGCGCTCAGCTCCTCTATAAGCCTGTAAGTCACATTACTGGGTGTGCAGTTTAATTAAAACATTATGTATGAGAGTCACTTTTTATTCTCACTCATTATGCGCAAGACATTTTTATACAATTACACAATACACAACCAGCAAACCTCGCGATCTATCATTGCCATCTCCGCTCCCTAGTTCACGCTGTGGCCGTGGCGTGGCTGGGGGCGCATGCTCAAGGCGCGCCAAATTCAAAAATGGATATCGCCACATCACCCCCCCAGGCAGAGAATTACCCCATCCGAGATAACATTCTTAATACAAACATGGTTATAAAAGTTACAAGTTATACAAGTTATCGGTACACAAGAATAACAAAAAGGTATACAATTATTTGCACAAAATCTAAACTAAGACATGTTACAGTACAAGTAAAAGAAACGGATAGGGTACACAATATGCAATATCAAAATCATAATTAACTAAGTACACAAATAGGATATTTACACCTTATAATATATTGACCAAATGCAAGAAAACAATGTTACATAATATAACTTTACCACATAATTATCAACTAAATTGAGGATAGCTGAGGAATGAGCTACAAGTCCAGTCGGTCTCTAAAATGGACTTTACGACCTGAGCGTGTCTGTACGGGTTGCTTACTAGAAGATTTTCCACCACATCTCTATACAAAGAGTGTAAAGTGCTTACAGTAAGACAACTTTTTATTAAAACTCTGATATTAAGACAACACCGGCTAGTTGACAAAAGGAAAATTGGATCTTTATGTAACAAGAGGAGAAAGAACCAAATATTTGACATTCCAAGGGTGAGGACTAATTTTGGAAGACAGTGTGTTAGCAAGTTGGGCCCATCGCTGTATAATAAGATAAGCAAAATTATGGACATACCACACCAAACTAGGCATGAGAGCTCTACACGAGTGCATGAATTTCTGCTCACACTGGACTATGATAAAACTGAAGAATTTATGGAAATTAAAGTATAACACTCATAAACCACCGGTTGACAAGTTTAGTAACATAATCACAGTTTCACTATCAGTTACATAAGTACACACACACACACACACACATATAACATACACGCTCATCTAACTACAACTAAGACTCAAATATACACTATGTCGCCAAAGCACTTCTTATAACACGAATTGCATACAATATTTTTATAAGTACTAACAGGTATGTCTGGCTACATATATTATTTTGAGTCACATTTCCAGCCGCCTCATGTAAGCTAAATATAGCGTATAGCGTAGGCTTTAATACCCTGCTAATGTATGTACTTACCTTCATGTAGAAAATAGTATTTTTTTTAAAGCGATACTGGTATCACTAAATTTTATTGTTTACTGTCATGTCATTTAATTACTGTCATTGTCAAATCATAATTCTTGTGTTATTTGCTACCAAATTGTTATGTTCTTATGTTTCTATTTTAGGATATTTAGTTAAGTGTAACTTTCAGCAGGAGAAAGCCTGCCGCGGCAAGGATACTACAGCCCTGTAACACAGGATCCTTTGTGATACCTAGTACAGAGCTTAGTACACCTACCAACGTAGTGCATAAACTTTGTTATTGTCATTATAAAATCATGTATGTACGTAACACGTAAGTTGAAACAATAAAGGATTTATTATTATTATATTATATTATTATTACTTGTTTGGTCCGATGAAAAGTTTGAATGTGTGGTTGTTTTGGCAGTAGGCACAGTTGGGACAGCGGGGGTCGAGCTGGTTACAGACGATGGTGGAGAGTTGTCCAGAATGTATGCAGGTTTGACCCTATCTAAACTGACCTGGGTGTCCTTATTGCCTATAGTAATTGTTAAGAATTAAATATTATTATCTATGCATTGTCTATGTGTAATTTTTAGTCTGTAGCATAGTCTATAAGCTCTATGCTATTTTAGTTCACGCATTCTTACACTACACCGGTAAAGATGGCTACGGCTTAGAGGTGAAGCGCGTCTCATATTAAAACAGAATTACTGTGAAAATGGCGTTTCTCTTACGTAAACGATAGATCCAACAAGACCCAAGAAATATCGCCCTCAACTGGCGACCCTGCCCAAGTTTCGAACAGTAAAAGATAATTGGGATGAACGGCGATATGGATCTAAAGAAACTTGTAAGAGAACGTGCCCAGGTGCGACGAGCTTTCACAAGGTGTGAATCACAATGTGAATCAGTGACGGCCACGGCCGAAGACCTAGAATTTCTCGAACAAAAAATTCATGAAATGGAAAAGCTGGATTCGAAAATACAGTCTGAATTATTAGCTTTTGAAGACGAGAAACAGGAATACGAACAAGATTGCGACGAAGCAGACAAGTATAAATTAAGATGGCTGCGTATCAAAAATAAACTGAAGAAGGACAAGATTACAAGACTCAACTTACCAAAGCTTAAGATAAGGGAATTTAACGACGATCCGAAGACTTGGCTGCAGTTTTGGGGGCAGTACAAGAAAATCCATGAAGATGAGACGATCGACGCGGAAACCAAGTTTCAATATTTATCCCAAGCGATGGCCGAAGGAAGCAAAGCAAGAACACTAGTTGATGGATATCCTCCCACTGAAGAAAATTATAGTAAGGTGATTAGTACACTAAAGGAAAGATTTGCCAAAAATGAAACTTTAATTGAAATTTACATTAGAGAACTACTAAAACTTGTTACACATAAAACACAGTCAATTGAATTTCTGTATGATAAGATTACCACTAATTTGCAAATTTTAGAAAGTTTAGGCATTGTAAAAGACAAATATGAATGTGTACTACTACCTATGATAGAGTCGGCACTGCCGGAGAACACTTTGTTGGTATGGAGCAAAACATCACACAAACTGAATGCAACTGGTACTAGCTCTAAGTTAGGAAACTTAATAGATTTTTTGCAGACTGAGGTTGAAGCAGACCAACGGGTGCAGTTGGCTAAACAAGAATTTTTGACAGAGCCGGTGCAACCTGCGGAGGCCTTATTCGAAAGGCCTATGACTACACCAGCAACGGCTACATGTCTAGTCAATGAATCTAAAAAGGTACAGGATAAGCCTAACACCCAAGGTAAGGACTCATGTTTATTTTGCAACAAAACAGGTCATGGCACCTTTGAGTGCAATAAAGCTAGGGAACTGGATCTTGAAATGAAAAAACTAGCTATTAAGAAAAACGGAGCTTGTTATGTGTGTCTCAAAAAAGGACACTTGGCAAAGTCATGCAAAGCATTTATAAGATGCATGAGTTGCAGTAAACGTCACCTGATTGTTTTGTGTCCCAACCTTCACGACACAACAAAGACTGCTGGAACAACTTCCAAAACAAAACCTAGTGAAACAACTACTGCAACAAATCACCTTTCAAAGAGTGTCTCTAATATCTCACTTCAGACTGTGCTTGTCAAAATTACAGGTGGCAGTACCGGAAAGCAGAAGGAAGTACGAGCCTTCCTAGATCCGGGATCAATGCGCACATACATCAACACAGATTTGGCAAAAGAATTAGGACTAGAGGTAAATGATCACGAAGAGTTAAAACATTCATTGTTTGGAGGGATCACTAAACAAGCAGAGACTCTTAGAAAATTCAAGTTTCAAGTAAGTAACCTTGACAATACCTTTAGTACAACAATGTTTGGATTGGAACAAGATACAATTTGTGAAGATATACCTAGAGTACAGAATCAAAAACTTCTAACTCAACTTAAGAAACAAAATATCAAACTATCGGATACTGACACAAATAAGACAGAAAAGATAAGTCTTCTTATTGGATCAGACGAATTAGGAGGCATTGCAGAAGGCGGTTTGGTAAGGATTACTGAGAAATTGGTTGCTTTAGAGACAAAGCTGGGGTGGGTACTACAAGGACCAGTTCAGACTGGAATATATAGCAATATAGTACACTCAGCCTTGATAACAGCAACACCAGAAATAAGAGACTCATTAGAATTTCTGTGGGATGTGGAAACATTAGGTATCAAAGATCCATATTGCCATAAAAATAAAGATACTTCTGTTGACATTTCGGTAAATGAAAACGGCCGCTACGAAGTACCACTCCTTTGGAAAGAGGGCTACCCTGTGGTCGAGTCAAATTATGATGCAGCAAGCAGGCGATTACACAGCACAACACAGAAATTGTCTAAAACTGGAAGACTCGAAGATTACCATAACATCTTTCAAGAATGGAAACAGGAAGGTATTATTGAAGAAGTAGAGCCAAAAAATATAAAAGATGGACACTACTTACCGCACCATGCTGTGATAAAAATGGAGAGTGCTACTACTAAGATACGACCAGTATTTGACGCAGCATCTAAAGACAAAAATGGAATGTCACTGAACATGTGTGTAGAAAAAGGTGAAAACCTACTAGAAACCATTCCTAAATTAATAGTCATGTTTAGAGCTGGGATGTATGGAGTAACCTCAGATATCAAAAAGGCTTTTTTACAAATATCTGTAGCCCCAGAAGATAGAAAGTTCCTGAAATTGTTATGGTGGGATGACCCCAGCAACCAAGAAAAAATGGTAACTTATCAACATGCAAGAGTTCCATTTGGTGTTGCATGTAGTCCATTTTTGCTGGCAGCCACACTGAACTACCACCTCGAACAATATTCTGAAATGTACCCGAACACAGCAGAGAAGTTAAAAGCATCATTTTATGTTGACAACTGTGTTACAAGCTTCGACACCAAGGCGGAAGTTATGCAATTTATCAAAGAAGCTACAGAACTTATGGAAAAAGGAAAATTTGAACTACGAGGATGGATGAGCAACTCAATTCAAGAAGAGAAACCAGTATCAATTCTAGGAATCCTTTGGAACAGATATACAGATAAGTTATACTGTAATGTTAACTTAAAAATTGTACCAAAGGAAACTACCAAAAGAGATTTGTTATCAACTGCACAGCAAATATTCGATCCAATTGGATTTCTGAGCCCCGTCACGCTCATTCCCAAGCTAATCATACAGAAAGCCTGGTTACTCAAAACTGGATGGGATGAGAAGATACCGACAGAACTAGAGAAAGAATACAAGGATTGGATAAATACTATTGATTACTTACAAGAGTGTGAGATACCAAGAACAGTATCTGACTTTCCTTTGGAACAATGCAAGACATCAGTACATGTATTTAGTGATGCTAGCAAAGATGCCTACTCTGGATGTGTATTCCTGCGCACAGAACACCAGGGACAGGTAACGGTACGTCTTTTATTAGCTAAAAGCAGAGTATCACCGAGCAAAAGACAAATGACACTGCCAAGACTGGAATTAATGGGATCCCTCATTGCATCAAGATTGTACCATGAAGTTGTAATATCAGGTTTGCTTACAGCATGCAAAGATTGCAAAGTTTACTGCTGGACTGACTCTGCTGTTGTGTTGGCGTGGATTCAAAGACAAGATACATGGAAAACGTTTGTTACAAACAGAGTGAGAGAAATCTGCACCAATACGAACAAAGAGGACTGGAAACATATACCCGGAGTAAACAATATTGCTGACTTACCTTCTCGTGGCTGCAATGCCAAAATGATGCTAGAATCTCAGTGGTGGATGGGTCCACAATGGTTATATTTAAAAGAATTAAAATGGCCCAAGTCTTCAGTAAGCCATACAAAGACTGAAGAAGAAATCATTAATAAGGAACAGTGCAAAACAATGTATGTCAATTTGGAGATTGCAACAGAAGATTTCAGTAAGAGACTGTTATACTTTAACCAATACAGCAAGATAGTTAGACTTATAGCTAGACTGCTTAGACTGAGCCCCAGATGTAGAGAAATGCATGATACAAACATAAGCAGTTCAACTATATCCTCAGAAGAGTATGAGTATGCAGAGAAAGTATTATTTAAATTAATACAGAAGGAAATCTATAAAAAGAATTCAAAGAACAAGAAACTTTTAACGATGGAAGAAGGAGGTATAATGAAAGTAAAGACAAGAATGGATTACACCAACGAAACAAAGGAGTTCATTAACCCTATATTACTTCCAGGAAACCATGAAATCGTATATAGAATGGTTCAAGAATTACATAGAAAGATGGGTCATATGGGTGCATTGAATCTTATAACAACTCTAAGAAACACATACTGGATAACAGGAGTGAGAAGACTTGTAAAGAAAGTTGTTACAGGATGCATGATATGCAAAAGGTTCACAGCAAAGCAGTATGAAGTTACCGAGCCACCATTACCCTTGGACCGCATCAAAACAACAGCCACATTTGAAGTGACAGGTATTGACCTGGCGGGTCCACTGTACTTAAAAAGCAATCAGAAATGTTGGCTGGTTCTATACACATGTGCTGTATATCGATGTGTACATTTAGAACTAACAGACACCCTCTCAACAAATGGATTGATTATGACTTTGAGAAGATTCATTGCCAGAAGAGGCAAGCCAAAGATAATATATTCAGACCATGGCACTAATCTGGTGGGAACTTCAAGTTTGCTACAAGAAGTCAACTGGCAGGAAATAGAAGAAGCCTCCAACTTTTACAAGATAAAATGGAAGTTCTCCGTGCCAGCAGCTCCGTGGTGGGGAGGGTGGTGGGAGCGTTTAATCAGAGTTGTGAAAGATATGCTCAAAAGGATACTTGGGAAAGCATCGCTTGACTGGATTGAATTGTCAACAATTTTATGTGATTGTGAGACAGTCATCAACAGCAGACCACTTACTTATGTAGAAATTGGAAATGTGAGACCTCTCACACCTATGATGTTTCTTCAAAGCTTATCTACAAGTGATCAAATACCTGACTTTGACCAAATTGATGAAAAGAATCTACAAGTTCGTTTCAAATACTTACAGAAACTCAGAGAAGACTTTAGAAGTAGATTCAAGAATGAATATTTGTCATTACTAGTTGCAAAAGGAAAGGAAGGAGATAGAGAACCAAAAGTAGGAGACTTGGTACTTGTGGAAGGCGAAAAGGGCATCCGCAGATTGCATTGGCCTGTGGGGATTGTTGTTGAAATTTTTTCAGGAAAAGATGGACGGACGAGGTCTGCCAGAGTACAAACTGCAGCAGGAGAGCGGATACGAGCATACCAGAAACTGTACCCATTGGAGCTGTCAGTGACACCAGAGTGGCTCGAAAGGGCATCACAGGTTAGTACAGTTGAGCCTTCAGAATCACAGTTATCACCCGAGTGTTCTCAGGTAGAGCCAACATCTGTTCCATTAGTTTCCATGACTAGGTCAGGACGCAATATTAAATTA